>JANRMT010062849.1:8720592-8789302 GCA_026402145.1 Polypterus bichir lapradei
GTGCTTTGTTTCCGAAGTAGCAGAACTCATGAATATGGTTGTATATGTCACTCGCTCGCTTCTTATTGTTTCGCTGCCTTCTCAATTATATAATGCATGTTTTCTTCAGAGCTTTTTGGGCCTCTTCCTGGTTTTCTACCTACTGCGTGATTACGTGGGAGGCGTGATGATGTCAGACGAAACTCCGCCCCCACGGGTTTCAAGCTCATCTCCATTACAGTAAATGGAGAAAAACAGCTTCCAGTTATGACCATTACGCGTAGAATTTCGAAATGAAACCTGCCCAACTTTTGTAAGGAAGCTGTAAGGAATAAGCCTGCCAAATTTCAGCCTTCTACCTACACGGGAAGTTGGAGAATTAGTGATGAGTCAGTCAGTCAGTCAGTCAGTCAGTGAGTGAGTGAGGGCTTTGCCTTTTATTAGTATAGATAACAACATAACATTCTCTAATTTCCTTGTCCCAGTTTAGACTTGTTGGGGGTAGGATCACAGAAGCATCGGACACAAAGCAACAACCAACTCTAGGAAAGGTGCCAGTCCACCACAGGCCCATTCATACACACCCATATGGGCTAATTTAAAACGGTCAGCTACTGTATCCATAAGATACAGTAAATGCAATTTCACAGACAATGTAGAGAACATTCAAACTCCACAGGCCGCACTTATGACGCAAGATATGTGAAGTAGCAATGCCAACCACTCCACTTTTGAAATCTCTAATTTGCCACACCGTTTCTTCATTATCAGTCATGTTTTCTGTATTTCGTTTCTCACATTTTCTAACTGTCAACAGCTAGATTTTCAGTAGAAGGCCTTTCAGCTACTGCTTGATGTCATTTTAATTCCAGCACCTCATTAACACTGATACAATTAGGCCTCTAATTAAATGACTCACTCATGAGACATTGTGCTTTTTTTTGTCAGTCTGACCTTATTTTACTTAGCTTCGCCATTGAATGCATGTGACATTGAATTCCCCAGCAGCATACTGAAATGCATGGTTTTAATATTCAGTTTCTAGTCCTAAATTAAAGTGGCACTTAATAACCCAACATGACAGAAAATTCATCTCTATTATCTTTGATTCATAAGATGATCTTAACATGAAATGCACTGAATATTTAACTTCAAGCTTTGAATATGAAATATTATATTGTAGCCACAAGGAAAACAAATTAGTAGTCTAAACCTTCATGGTCTTGAATTTACAGGCTAACGTTACGATGATAAAAATAAGCAAAATCATGTATGCTACTCACTCGTAGGCTTTCTTGTATTTATCTCATTCCACAATGAACGATAAGCTGCCATTACTGGTGACATCTATCCTTAAGTCTATCTTGTGAACATACTTGTTTCAGTTTACATTTACTTATTTGCCCGACTCCTTTATCCAAGGCGTCCTGCAACATTTATAATTCAATTGGTTGCGTTACTTTTGGTTTTCCAATTGGAGCACAGGCAGGGCAAGTGATTTGCTCATGGTTACACAGTCTCAGTAGTGGAATTTGAACCCACAACCTCAGGGTTTGAAGTCCAAAGCCTTAACCACTACACAACAGTGCCTTCTTGTTTAGGGTTATTCTGGGCCAAAGCCTATCCTGGTGGGAACGATGGGGTACCACTCTGTTCCATTGTGTTGGCAACATTTCATATAAAATCTTCCTAATGATGCTATTGACCCATAGTAATTGCTCAGTATCTACCATCACAGTTAGGTCATATCTTGATGTTTTTAGTGTGTCAGCCAGATAGACCATCATAGGACACTCTCACTTACACATACTCTCTCATACACTCAATCAATTTAGAGTTGCCAGTTAACTTTACCCTCACGGTTTTGGAATGTGGGATAGCATCAAAGTGCTCCGGGACAAGTCCACGCCAACAAGCATCCAGGCTGCCAATCAAACCCAGGAATAGGAATTTGTGAGTCAGCAGTGTTAAGCACTGGGTATCCTTGTAAGCCCCTTAAAACATATTGAAATATTTAACACCAAAGGAAATCTTACGTAGGACATATAAAGTGGAATGTTGCTCTCCCGAAAATCATCACAGCTGGGGAAAATGTTGGCCTCTTATAAATGAACAGTATGTTATTTTGAGTCATTCATTTCACATTCTTGATTGGCCTTACCACACGGCAAAAATCCATTTTATTTTGCTTCTCTGCATTGAGTTAATTTCAATTGCAGTTAAAATCTCATTCATGAACTCAGACATGATTCCACACTACACCTCCATTACTTCTTAGATGAATTAGTTCCACTCTCTCTTCAAAGTGTTTCTTCAGTAGTTGGGTGTTTGTCTTCCTACACTGGCTACAAGGAGTTCATAATGTTGCTGTCTGCTCAAATTTCAGAAGGTATAACACCGTTTCAGGTCATCCACCTGAAGCTAATTATGTTTGGGCCCGACCTGTACTTGGGCTGGAAGAGGTATTAGTGAAGCCAGCAGGGGGCACTTACCTTGTGGCCTGTGTGGGGATCCTAATGCTACTGTGCTTTAAATATGTAGTCATTCTTTGGATAAGATGTAAAACCAAGGTCCTGACTCTCTCTGGTCATTAAAGATCCCTGGGCATCTTTTGAAAACGAGTAGGTTGTGGCCTGATGTCCTGGCTAAATTTCCTCATCCATTCTGGCCCTCTAATCATCCCCTGTCTCTAAATGGCTATCTGTGTCACACCCAAAGTGTGCAGAAGAGCGACTAGGCTGATTCCAGGGCTACAGGGGAAGCATTATGAAGTAAGGTTGAAAGAGCTCCACTTTTTAAGTTTAAGCAAAAGGAAAGAGAAAACCTGATATCTATACTAATAAAAGGCAAAGCCCTCACTGACTGACTGACTCACTCACTCACTCACCACTAATTCTCCAACTTCCCGTGTAGGTAGAAGGCTGAAATTTGGCAGGCTTATTCCTTACAGCTTACTTACAAAAGTTAAGCAGGTTTCATTTCGAAATTCTACACATAACGGTCGACAACGTCCGCCATGTTGAACTTTATTATTTATGGCCCCATCTTCACGAAATTTGGTAGGCGGCTTCCCTGCGCTAACCGAAACCAATGTACGTACTTATTTCAGTGGTAGGAGGCCACTGTCGGCCACTATATTGAACTTTCCAACGGTCTTTGTTACTTATGCGCCCATCTTCAGGAAATTTGGTACGCGGGTTCCCAACGCTAACTGAATCCTACTTACGTACATATATACATCCATAGCCTGCAGCTCGGTCACCGTGTGAGGCGGCGTTGGGTCCCTCATCCCAACGCCTCCCACGTTGTTGGCTGCCTGCCTATATAAGGCCGTCCGTCGCTCCAGTCTCTACATTCCCTTCCTTGCTTCGCCACGGGATTCACGTCTCCCTGCTGATAACTACAGCCTTTTTATTTAATCCACGGCTTCTCTGCTGCTTTATTGTTCGTTTATTATGATTATAGTTATTGTGTAGGTATTTTAGTCTTACTTTACATTGCTCAGGTACCCATTTCCTTTATCATTCCAACTGTACCCCCATTAACATATCTATGGAGGTGATCACCATCGATCA
Source organism: Polypterus bichir lapradei (assembly GCA_026402145.1). Taxonomy (NCBI): domain Eukaryota; kingdom Metazoa; phylum Chordata; class Cladistia; order Polypteriformes; family Polypteridae; genus Polypterus; species Polypterus bichir. Next base: position 8,724,147 of record JANRMT010062849.1, read on the forward strand.
AAGAACTGTCACTTATCAAGTGGTTTCCATGCCTGGAGATGGCACCTGCCTTTTCCATTCTTTGTGTTACATACTGCACGGCCATATCAGGCTCACTCTTGATATCCGGAGGAACATTGTGTGTTATGTATTGAATAACTGGGACAGGTTCAAGGTGTGGACTGATGACAGTACAGGAGATAATTATACTACACAGGAGCACTATAAGAGTGAAATGCTTAAGCCCTTCACCTATAGTTCTGCATTGATGATGAGTTGATGGCTGTCGCTGAATTGTTCGGTTGTCTCTTTCAAGTGTACCGAAATGGCCAAATATTTTACACCTTTCGACAACCACCAATGCCTCTTAAACATTATAGATTCACAGGTGGCGATTTCAGTAGTGGACACTTTGATGTTTATGAATGTTTAAACTCTCAAAAGCTGGATGTGAAGTTATCGATGAAGCCGGTTGTATGCTTACAACGCTTGACAGATGCCGAATGTCACTTCAACACAAGTCCTGCAAATACTGTCGTAACTGAAACAAACCATGAAACTCAAACCGATTATAACAGCAGCAATCCAAGCTGTGAGATTTCAGACAAGATTACTGTTCACATGGCCAACTGTACGTTGCATGCTCAAGAGTAAGCTCAGCTCACAGCTTGGTCATATTACAACCGGAGGGCCGAAATGATAATGTGGTATACAAAGAGATCCTTAACAAATAATTATTGGTATATTTTCCCTCAGTTTAAAAAGGTTTAATTTTTTTCTTAATAAAAATTTTAAGGCAGTACTTCGCTGCTGCGAAGCGCGGGTATTTTGCTAGTGTTTAGTATTATGAAGTACATTGGATCGAGACTGTTACTTTAAAATGAATTTATCAAGAACTTAGGGACACAGTTGGAAACTTGTTAGGGGTATATTTTGCACAAACATTTGGAAGTTTTCTTTATCTAGAGAACCATAGACATATGGAATAAGTTAACAAGTAGTGTGATAGACAGTAGAACTTTAGGGACCATCTAAAACTAGGCTTGATGTTATTAAGGAAAAACGAAGTGGATAAGACTGGCGAGCTTTGTTAGGCTGAATGGCCTGTTCTGATCCAGATTGTCCTAATGTTCTTAAAAAAAACTTCAGAAGCAATGCTAATATCCATTGGTCTTGGCATGTGACCACTAGCAAGCCCTTTGAAGGATCCTGGCTTCGATCCGCATATGGCGCTAGGGAATGCGAGTGCCAATGGTATTACCTTTCACCCTAAGTGAGCGGTGCAAAGCAGAACTAGTTAAGTAAAAGTGCAGACAGGCTAGCAGTACACAAGGCATATATGAGAGAATGGAGCTGCATGGAAGTAGCTGTGGACAATCAGGGCATCATTGGAAGTAGGCGACAGTGGTTTTGGCTGTGGAATGACCCTTAGGAGGCAATATTCCTTACTTTCCATCCCCAAAAAACTTCAAAAGGTTCAAGGTTAAATTTTATGTTTTTTACTCTAATTCACATGCAGTAGTGCACAGCAGGATGAAATTGTGTTACATGGCCTAATTATGTGTAAGAGTAGTCAACAAGAATATGAAACAGAAAATCACCAACATACATGCTTATATACAGTACATACACCCTACATTACAATATATACATTTAACTTAACAGACAATAACAGAAGTTAATAATAGAAGCCAGCAAAATTAACAATTGAAGCAATTTTTGAAACTGTATCTGAGCTGAAACCCTGATGTTTCATTCATCACTAATGATAACATTATTATAACAAGGAAATTTATAAGCAACAGGTACTGCTTGTCAAAACCAGGCATTTGTAGACTTCTACAAATGACTAGATGAAAATTGTGATAAATCTGTACTCTTTTTAGTGCATTTCAGACCAAATAAAAGTGGATGATTACTGTTAGAATTGTACAGGCAGTTACTGTTCTATTGTAGTTTCTTCCAAAATAATCAAATATGATTTGTCTATCTGTGCACCCCCAAGGTGGCATGGTAGGAGATTCCAGACCAGACAGGTAGGAATAGGTGGGTCACAGTCACAAGGCATAAGGTAAAGAGTGCACACTGTCCGGGGGCATCAACCCCAGAATTAGAAGTGTCTAACCGTTATCATGTCCTTGCGGAGCTGGACGGTGACTCTGATAATTCTGAGGTGGTAGGCAGGGTTGAGGAGCCCCCACGGGCCACCTCAAAACCAGTTCCCAAAAAGAGAGAGGTAGTGATAGTTTGGGACTCAATCATTAGGGGGATTGAAGCGCAGGTGTGCTCCAGAGAGAGAGAATCTCGCACGGTGTGTTGCCTTCCGGGAGCACAGGTGGGAGACCTCCCTGGAAGGGTGGATAGGCTCTTGGCCAGAGCGGGGGTGGATTCAGTTGTCTTTGTCCATGTTGGAACAAATGACATACATAAGGGTAGTCTGTCAGTTCTGCGATCCAAATTCAAAGAGTTAGGTGCTAAGCTGAGGAGCAGAACTGACAAGGTAGTCTTCTCCGAAGTTCTGCCTGTGCCACACACCAGTCCAGGTAAGACTGAGGAGATTAGAAGGCTTAACACGTGGCTCAAATCTTGGTGCAGGGTAGAAGGGTATAGGCTTATGGGGCATTGGGACTCCTTTTGGAACAGATGGGACCTGTTCCACCTTGACGGGTTACATCTGAACTGGAGGGGCACCAATGTATTGGGGAGGCGTATGTGTAGGCTAGTCGAGGATTGTTTAAACTAGGGAATGGGGAGGGCAGGGAGTTTAGGATAGGCCAGATTTAGATCTATACATGGAAGAACAAACAATGGTGTAGAAATAAAATGCATATTAATGTAAATTCTAAGCAAACACATAAATGTACAAGGAGTAACACATTAAAAATAGCTTGCCTTAATGCTAGAAGTATCAAAAATAAGGTAAGTGAGTTGGAGTTGGATGTAGCAGAGCATAATTATGATATTATAGCAATAATGGAAACCTGGCTAAATAACAAAGATGGGGATGAGTGTAACATAGAGGGATACACATTTTTAGGAAGGATAGACAGAACAGAAAAGGAGGTGGGGTTGCTGTTTATGCCAAACAGGGTTTAAATGTAAGACCTCTTCAGTTGGATGATGAGCCCCATCTTAGTGAGGACATGTGGCTTCACCTGGAAAATATTAGGGAAAGAGGTCTTATTTTAGGAGTGTGTTATAGACCACCCAATTCAGACAGTAATTTCAACACACATCTTTTTAGTAATATCAAAAAGGCAAGTTTACAGGGGGATATTATAGTCATGGGGGACTTTAATTATCCAAATATTAAATGGGATAACCTTGCAGATGGAGGAGCACAAGAGCAGGAGTTTTTAGAAGTAATCAGTGACTGTTTTTTAACACAGCATGTTGAAGTATCAACACGGGGTGAAGCCTGTCTGGATTTAGTATTCTGTAATAATCAGGATAGAATTGAGGGTGTAGAGGTGATTGAACCACTAGGGTCAAGTGACCATAATGTAATACAATTCTCAGTATTTTGGAAGAGTACAGATGCAAAGATTAAAATTGTTAAGTTGAACTTTGGTAGGGTTAATTTTGAGCAGATGCGACAAAGTCTAAGTAGGATAGACTGGGATAAGCTTTTAAGTGTGGAGACAGTCGAGGAGCAGTGGAACAGGTTTAAAAATGTGTTACATGTAATGCAGGACAGATACATACCTAAATTTGGAATTAATAGGAAACTAAAAAAAACTCCATGGTGGATTAATAAAGATTTAAAAAAGAAGTTGCAAAGGAAAAAAACTGCTGTATAAGGCATATAAGACTAATGACTGCAAAGTGAATCGTAGAATGTATGAGAACATGAGGGCAACCATTAAGAAGGATATCAGGGAGGGTAAAAGACAGCTGGAGAGGAATATAGCAAATAAGAAGACCCTAAGAGATTTTCTCAGTATTTTAGTAGTAAAAAAACAGTTAAGGAGGAGGTCAAGTTCATCAGGAATAGTAAAGGGGAATTAAAAGATACAGACAGTGAAATAGCGGATGCCCTAAACTTACATTTTTCTGAGGTGTTTACAAGTGAGCAAGTGGATAACCTCAGAGTGGTAACAGGGACTACTAAGGAGGTGGAGTGCTGCTCAGATTAAATAAGATGAAATCAAACAAATCACCAGGACCAGATAATATTTATCCTTGTGTTCTTAAGGAGGCTAGTGAGTACATATATAAACCCTTGACACATTTTTAGGAAGTCACTGCGCACTGAGGAGATTCCGAAGGACTGGAAAATGGTAAATATCATCCCATTATATAAAAAGGGTGACAGGGCAGATCCAAGCAACTACAGGCCAGTAAGCTTAACATGCATCACAGGAAAATTAATGGAAGGAATTATTAAGGATAAAATTAAGCAACACATAGCAAGGACAGGAGTTATTAGGAACAGACAGCATGGGTTCAGAAGAGGGAGGTCGTGTTTTACTAACATGCTGGAATTCTATGAGGAGGCAACAAAAGGATACGATCAAAGTGGAGCTTATGATATTATTTATCTGGACTTTCAGAAAGCATTTGATAAGGTGCCACATGAGAGGTTGGGTATCAAGTTAAAAGAAGTGGAAGTTCAGGTTGATGTTTTTAGATGGGTGCCGAATTGGCTCAGACACAGGAAGCAGAAGGTGATGGTGCGAGGAACCTAATCAGAACTGGCCGATGTTAAGAGTGGTGTTCCACAGGAGTCAGTGCTAGGGCCACTGCTATTTTTAATATATATAAATGATTTAGATAGGAATATAAGTACCAAGCTGGTTAAGTTTGCAGATGATACCAAGATAGGTGGATTAGCAGATAATTTGGAATCTGCTATATCATTACAGAAGGACTTGGATAGCATACAGGCTTGGGCAGATTTGTGGCAGATGAAATTTAATGTCAGTAAATGTAAAGTATTACACATAGGAAGTAAAAATATTAGGTTTGAATACACAATGGGCGGTTGGAAAATCGAGAGTACACCTTATGAGAAGGATTTAGGAGTCATAGTGGACTCTAAGCTATCAACTTCCTGACAGTGTTCAGAAGCCATTAAGAAGGCTAACAGAATGTTAGGATATATAGCACAATGTGTGGAGTACAAGTCCAAGGAGGTTATGCTCCACTTTTATAATACACTGGTTAGGCCTCATCTTGAGTACTGTGTGCAGTTTTGGTCTCCAGGCTACAAAAAGGACATAGCAGCGCTAGAAAAGGTCCAGAGAAGAGCGACTAGGCTGATTCCAGGGCTACAGGGGTTGAATTATGAGGAAAGATTAAAAGAGCTGAGCCTTTACAGTTTAAGCAAAAGAAGATTAAGAGGTGACATGGTTAAAGTGTTTAAAATTATGAAGGGAATTAGTACAGTGGATCAAGACATGTATTTTAAAATGAGTTCATCAAGAACACGGGGATACAGTTGGAAACTTGTTAAGGGTAAATTTCGCACAAACATTAGGAAGTTTTTCTTTACACAAAGAACAATAGACACTTGGAATAAGCTACCAAGTAGTGTGGTAGACAGTAAGACGTTATGGACTTTCAAAACACGACTTGATGTTATCTTGGAGGAAATAAGTAGATAGAACTGGCGAGCTTTGTTGGGCTGAATGGCCTGTTCTCGTCTAGAGTGTCCTAATGTAAATATTGAAATGTATTGTCAGGACTGTAAAGTCGGTACACAAAACCTTCGACTCCAACTCCAACTACCCTGTTTGTAATTAGACTAATTACTGCACTGAATGAAAGCACACAACATACAAGATATAAGGCATTTCATCACCTCCAGCGTGAATCATCACGCTACATTTTAGCACTGTTAACCTGTTAAAGTTTGGGTTTAAATGCTGTAGCAATGCAATTGTGACAGTTTTATATTGTTTATTAATGAAGTGACAAACATTAAGTAACATTAAACAAAAGACCTAAATTAAAAAAAAGATTATATTTTTTCAAAAGGCTAGAAGAAAAGCAGTTTAATTGAATTATTGTGTGCAAAATTGGAAATTTATCATTACAATTTACATTTAGTTGGATCATTGCTGATGGTGTACCAGTGCTGGGGAAGAAAGAGCTCAACTGAATGGCAAAGCTCTCGATTTACTGGTCGAGTTATGTTCCTAACCTTACTTATTATGCCCACGAGCTTCAAAGTAGTAACAGGAGAACACAGATACAAGCAGTGGAAATTATCTTCCTTTGTTGGGTGTCTAAGCTCAGCCTTAGAGATGTCGTGAGAAGTACAGACATTTAGGAGAAGCTCCGAGTAGAGCCACTGCACTTCTTCATTGAAAGGAGCCAGTTGAGGTAGTTTGGGTATCTGATTAGGATGCCTCCCGGGGTCTTCTCTGTGGAGGTGTTTCGGCCATGTCCAACTGGGAGGAGATCTTGGGCCAGACTCAGCATACACTGGAGAGATAATACCATACAACTGACCTGAGAACAGGATGAATATTCCCTTAGAGGAGTTGGAAAGGGGTGGTGGGGGACATCTGGGCATCTTTGCTTAGACTGCTGCCACCATGACCTGGATCTGGATAAGAAGTATTATAGAAAATAGATGGATGAATTTTATTTACCGTTTTGTTTCTGGACTTGTAAACTTTTTTTAACCATCATTATTTTTCTTCTGTTACGTTGTTATATTGTTTTTGTTCTGGGCACCACCATTTTGTGGAGCAGTTGATAGGATGCTTGAATCCATTGCTAATTTTGCACTTCCCAAAAGTTAGTATGTGTAATGTCAACAACATGATGATGTATAAACAAGAGCTTTGTGGACAATCAAATCCAAATTTATGAAAAATTCTTAAAAAAAATAATAACTTTTTAGAGTTATTCCTCTAAATTTCTTTGGTTCAAAGATTTCTGGCTAGGGTTATTATGATTTTATTTCCGGTTGTCATTTTAGGGTTTGTGTGGCATTGATGGGGCAACTCCACACTCACAGTTGCTCTAGGGAGCCTCTTGAACATGCTACCGCCTGTACATGAGGAATGAGCTTAGCAGATGAGGACACAACACACAAACATAGCAAGGGGTACATGAAATAGTCCCAGTGCTTTTATTTAATATCCAAACAGAAGTGCAAACAGTGCAGTGCTCCATTAGTCAATAAATAATCCATAAAAATGGTGTAAAGTGGAGGTTAAAATGATCCATTATATAATCCAATAAAAGCAAGGTTAAAGTTACTTTGCAGGAAACTATCCATAAAAACCATGACCCTTGGTACAACCCTTTAAAAACTGACATCACCACTTCTTACTTTGATCGAGCCTCACAGCACATAGAGACTTCGACCAACAGGCACAAACACCTTTCTCTCCTGCTTGGGCCCTCTCCACCCATCTCATAGCATTCCTCGGGGTGCCCTTGAGCGTCCACTCTCTGACTCCCACTGCCTTTCCGGACTTCTGTGGCAAATCTTCTGGAGTAAGTTGGTTACTCGTGCTTTCAGGCTGCGCTGCTCAGCAGGTGCAACTCACAAACCCTCAAGTGTCGGCCACATGCTTCTCTCCCAGGACTCCATTCCTGTCCACCTGCTTCCTTTCTTTCTATCACTTACTGGCTCATTCCTGTCCTCCTCCTATCTGTCCATTAAGCTCCATCATTTCTTTTTCTCTTTTCTGTTCTCATTTTTTGATACCTGTTTTCCTTGTGCTGGCTCCCTCTTATATGCCTCCGTAGGCACAGCATCCCAGCTGAACACCGTAGAAAGCAATTGAGACAGACCGCACCCTCATGTTGAGGTGTGTCTCGCCCCAATTACCTTACTGACCTCCCGCTGCTGTGCAAGATCCCACACCCATGGGGATCAAACCAGCTATTCAATTATTTCTTTATTTAAAAATGGTCCACTAATTTCCCAGCCATGGGCCCGCTGTTCCACAGTTTGTCACACTTTCCTGGTTTTTGACCTACTCTGGGATTTTGATAACGATTTTATTTCCTGGTCCTAGTTTCTTGCCTTTGCGGCCTGCCAATGATTTTATTGCTCCTTGGCAGAACAGCCAATTTCATGATTCTTTAATTATCCTTCAACTAACAAGATTACCCCAGGTTCCTGTTTGTTTCAGAGTTATCTTTAGGACACTACCATATGCTTACAGCCCTAGAATGAAGCCATCTCAGTTGAAGTCTACTCTCCTTATAATATACTCAGCAAAAAAAGAAACGTCCCTTTTTCAGGACTGTGTATTTCAACAATAATGTTTTAAAAATCCAAATAACTTTACAGATCTTCGTTGTAAATTGTTTAAACAATGTTTTCCATGCATGTTCAATTAACCATAATCAATTAATTAACATGCACCTGTGGAATGGTCGTTAAGACCTTAACAGCTTACAGAAAGTAAGCATTTAAGGTCACAGTTCTAAAAACGCAGGACACTAAAGAGACTTGTCTACCGACTGTGAAAAACACCCAAAGAAAGATGCCCAGGGTCCCTGCTCATCTGCGTGAACGTGCATTAGGCATGCTGCAGGGAGGCATGAGGACTGCTGATGTGGCTAGGGCAATAAATTGCCATGTCCACACTGTGAGACGCCTAAGACAGCGCTACAGGGAGACAGGAAGGACAGCTGATCATCCTCGCAGTGGAAGACCACGTGTAACAACACCTGCACAGGATCGGTACATCCGAATATCACACCTGCGTGACAGGTACAGGATGGCCACAACTGCCCGAGTCACACCAGGAACACACAATCCCTCCATCAGTGCTCAGACTGTCCGCAATAGGCTGAGAGAGGCTGGACTGAGGGCTTGCAGGCCTGTTGTAAGGCAGGTCCTTACCAGACATCACCAACAACAATGCCGCCTATGGGCACAAACCCACCTTCGCTGGACCAGACAGGAGTGGCAAAAAGTGCGTGAGTTTCTGCATGACAGCAATGTCAGTGTTCTGCCATGGCCAGCAAAGAGCCCAGATCTCAATCCCATTGAGCACGTCTGGGACCTGTTGGATCGCAGGGTGAGGGCTAGGGCCATTCCCCCCAGAAATGTCCAGGAACTTGCAGGTGCCTTGGTGGAAGAGTGGGGTAACATCTCACAGCAAGAACTGACAAATCTGGTCCAGTCCATGAGGAGGAGATGCACTGCAGAACTTCAAGCAGCTGGTGGCCACACCAGATACTGACTGGTACTTTTGATTTTGAGCCTCTCTTCATTCAGGGACACATTGTGAAACATTTTTAGTTTATGTCTTATGGTGTTGACTCTTTTAGTGTTCATACAAATATTTACACATTAAGTCTACTGAAAGTAAAAACAGTTGAAAGTCAGGGGACGTTTCTTTTTTTGCTGAGTATATATAAGCCCCCCTCTACTCCAAAGATCACAGGGGTCCTTGAACCTACTCTCAAATGTTGTTTCAATGCTACATTTGTATAACTAGTTGTGTTTAAACGGTATAATCTGTCTTGTTAAATGAATTGCTGGGTATCTTGTACTCTGCCTTAGTAAGACACTTTGTGATGATATATGCGTTCTCAATGCTTACTCCAATGTACACTCAAATTACAAAACTTCTCCGCTTGGGCTAATGACCCACATGTACAGGTAAAGTCTGAATGCCAATAGGAGATTAGTCATTTTATTGCAGCTTGTCATTCAGTAATTAAGAGGGAAAGTTCCCTTATCTTGAAGCAAAGATAGACAACTCTGGCTTTTTTTCTTCTGCACTGTTACACATTTATTGTTCCATTTCCATGTGCACAGCATTCTCTATAATGATAACAAAAATATATATAACTTCAATGACTTAATCTTGACATGAACCAAGTATACAGCATTGTCCATTCCGTTGACAGAAATATATTTTATGTCAATAACTGAGTAAAGTAAATATTTTAACTGAGAAGATGCACCACTTGATTTCAAATGTAATAGATTTCTAGACGCTTTCTGCTGAAATGAGTCATATTGTAATTGCCTACTAAGAATGGCAATTGGGACGTTTCATAAAAATGGCCTGCCTGGTAATGAGTCACTGCAAATGGCAGCATTAATTTGCTAAACTAATTGGTGGCTATGCCTGGCAGTATGGTAAAACAATTCTGTAATTGGTCTGGTAGCCAACCATAGGTTGCATTAAACAAGTCTGTTCATTCATCAACAATTCAAAATTCTTGTAATAAGAAAGGCTCTACAGTGAGAAAAGCAAAGTCTGTCTAAATGGTAATGCAGGGTTCCTGCCATTTATTCACTTTTCTGCAAAACCAAAGAAACGCAGAAAGGAACAAAATGTTCTGTCCTCATTGTTCGCCAGCTTTGCAGTACAGCTTTATTTACCAGAGCTGATAATTAACAAATTTATATGCTAATGTGATTCTGGCAGCCCTTAGTACCATGCTGGCTAGTCGTAGCATGTGGTGACTGTGTGACTGTCATTGCTAAAATTGTCCTGACCATTCTGGCCTATTAGCTTGTGGGCTCTCTTAGTAGAGCATCTCCTGATAAATGCGTACACTAGAGTGTGCATGTGTTTGTCCCAGGAGAGACTGGTGTCCTGTTCAAAGCTGGTGCACCTGATGTAGCTTGTGGTATGTGGCCGGCAGTTCATCCCAGCCAATATCCACAAGCTGCCAGATGGAGCCCTCCCTGCAACATAGAGGTGCCCCGAAGTCCAGCAGGGCATCATGGACAATGGAGTTTTAGTTCACAGCCCTGCTGGATACCCAGGGGGCCGCCAGGGAATGCTGCAGGGAGGCCCAGGGATGTATATTTTCTGTATAGCCTGGAAGTACTTCCTAGCCACTGGGACGGAAGTAATGACGTACTTCCGGGCTGAAGAGAAAGAAGAGTTTTGATCTGACCCGGAAGTGCTAGGAAGGCACATGGACTGAGGGGCGGAAGCACTTCCGGGTCAAGGACTTTAAAAGGACTCTGGAAAACCCCAGCAAGTTGAGCTGAGTTGGGAGGAAGGGTGACAATGTGTCTGGGAGTTGGAGGATTGTATTATTGATTGGATTATTGTGTATATTTGGAAGTATAGTGGAGGTGGAGGTGCTTTGTGCACTTTATAGTACAAATAAAATTATTATTTGGACTTTTATCTGGTGTCTGGCGTCTGGTCTGAGGGTTCAAGGGGACGACAGAGCCCTATCTGTCACAAGCTCTGATAAGCTCTGGCTCTGTGCAACCCTGTTGTGGACTAAAGTAGTCAATGGAAATGGAAGGGCAGACAATTAAAAGTTGGATGCAATCTAAAGTGATGTCTGTGATGGGCTATCATTCCATGCAGGATTGTTTTGTGCCTTACACCAATTACTGCTGCTATAGTTTTTAGCTTCCTCTGGTCTGCAGTGGCTTAAGTATGTTAGGAAATGGATGGATGAATGTATTGTATTGTACTTGAATCCTTGTTTGCACACTTGGAAATTTCATAGGAGTTATATTTGGTTTTGACCCAGGGAATTTCAATTATGTCTTTTCTTTAATTTAGTTTACTGGGAAATTTCTGGAACAGCCTGCATGCGTAAAAGAAGCTCACACTTGTTTAACTGGTCCTGCTGGGAGAAGCCATTGCTGTCTTGACTATCGTGGACCTTTATAAGGAAAGCACAGCAGAACTCCACTTTCTCTGCAGGCTAAAGAGGGCAAGCCTTCTACACGATGTCCTCACCATCTTCTATAAGAGCATCATTGAAAGCGTTCTGACCAGTTGAGTTACTTTCTGGTATGGGAATTGTAATGCATCTAATTGCAAGTTCATGCAATGAATAGTGCATACTGTGGAAACTGTCATCAGGACATCCCTCCCTACCATCATGGATATGTTCACAAATTCCTGCATCTGTAAGGCTTCCAACATTGTGGGGGACCCACCCATTATCTCAATTCCCTGCTTCCTTCCAGAAGATGGTATCAGAGTGTGCATATCAATACTGCCAGACTGTGCCCCCACAATACAGGATCATATCTAATTGTTTTTATGTTCTTTATTCTTTCTCCATTGTACATCTCCTACCATCGCTTGTTGTTGTTTGTCAATATGTTGAATTGCACAGATACAGTTCTTTGTTCTTCATTCCCTCATGTAAAATCACCCACCCCTTCTATTGCTATATTGTCACATTGCACTGTGACCACGGAAAACATAATTTCATACCACTGTATAATGTACCAAAGTATGAGTATAAATGCAAGTAAAGCCCACTTGAACTTTAGCTTTTTTATCTATTTATTCTTAAGCCAAGAATTTTCTTTTGATTTTTATTGCAGGGATAGTGAAATTCTGAGAACTATTAAATTTAGTTGGGTTACCCACTGGCACTACTGTTCCTTGTATAGGCTAAATATGGATTAACAGTCAACTCTTAATTGTCTCTTGTAAACATGAGTAGTGGGCTTCTTTCCATGGTTTGTTACTCAGAAAGCTGCTGGGTTAGGCTCTCTTCCTTCTCATCCTGGAGAAAGGAAGTTTAAACAATGGACGGAAGACTGAATCTCACATTAAAATATTCAGTTGTAGTGGCAAGGATAATAAGGAACATTTCCTCAGGAAAAAGCCAAGCACCAGTTCCTATTAAGTTATTATTTCCAAAATCGAGAGTTGAGGTTTGAAGGGCTCTAAAGTGCTACTGTCAATGATCCAGCTTGCTAAGTTATTCCCTGTGACTCCAGGGCCAACATTTTTGCTGCTCTTGGTGAAATTACAAATAGCACCCTGTAACCCACTTTGCTTCAAGTGGAATCATCATTGCCAGACCTTTACTTAGAAACCTGGAGACATGAAAGAGGAGCCAGGAATAGTGAGAGTGAGATATGGAGAGTTTGAATTTAAAAAGGTGAGTTTACAATTCTGCATCACATACTCAAATGGTTACTTAATTAAACCATGATTATTTTCTGTAGCTCTGTATTAAACTGCCAGTCTAGTAGGTAGCTTACAGTGATGGTGACAGTTTAGTAAAGATGTTACCAAGGTAGCTACATTTCATTTAGGCTACTGAAATAAATTGAAAAAATCAATATAATCACAAAATTCAATGAAACTGAAGTATAATAATTTTATTTAACATTTAATCATGATTCGTATTTAAGGTATTCTCGCTTCTTCTTCCTCTTCACCTTTTCCCACTTATATGTATGTTGATGCGCTTGATCAGCCTTCTCTATACATCTCAGTCCTGCATCATCTCCCCAGTCAAAACCTTCTCCTTCAGATCTTCTTTCACTTCATCCATCCACCTCCACTTTGGCCTTCCTCGCCTCCTCTTCCCCTGTACTTCCATTTCCATTACAGTTTTGCCCACATATTCATTGTTTCTCCTCATTACATATCCATACAACTTCAATCTACTTTCTTGTAGTTTCTTAGATATCTCTCCCACTTTTGTTGTACCTCTGATTGTTTTGTTTCTTATTCTGTCCTTTTCGGTATCCCCACACATCCAGTTAAACATTCTCATTTCTGCCACATCTAACTTCTCCTGTGCTTTCTTTGCTGCCCATATCTCATCTCCATACATCATGGCTGGTCTTGTCACTGTCTTAAAAACCTTACCTTTATTCTTGGCCTTGATTCTTTGCTCACACAATACTCCTGATACCTTTTTCCAACTGTTCCACCCACACTGCACTCTATGGGTTATCTCTAATTTTAATTTTCCATCTTGGGCTACCACTGATCCTAGACATTTAAATGTATCCACTCTTTTCAATAGCTCTCCCTGCAAGCTAAAATCTAAATCCTGATCATCATTAGACTTAATGTATTCTGTCTTCTTCCTATTTCTCTTCAGTCCTCTGTCTTCCAAAGACCTTCTCTGTTTGTCCAGCTTCCTCCCCACATCGTCCTTTTCCATGTTACACAACACAATGTTATAAGCAAAAAACATGCACTTGGGGGATTGGTCTAGTCTATGATTCAACACATCCATAACCAGATCAAAGAGGGAAGGACTTAAAGAAGATCCTTGATGCAGACCTACTGTAACTGGGATTTTTTCTTTTACCCCAACACTGCTTTTACCCTGAGTCCTTTCTCCTGTATACATATCTTGGACAATCCCACATACTTCTATGGTACTTCTTTCTCTCTCATGCACCTCCAGAACTCTTAACATGGCACTCTATCATAAGCCTTCTCTAAATCAATAAACACCATATTCAAACCCTTCTCTGCTTCTCAGAGCTTCCCTATGAGCAGTCTCAATGCAAATACTGTGTCAGTTGTACCTCTCCCTTCTCTTGTAAACATATACAAATTATCCCATATAACTGTTCAATCAAGGCACAACCTAAGAGAGACAAACTATGGAGGAGTTTTTCTAACATGCCCAGAATGGATGTCGTAGATGATGGTGAACAACAATGGATGATATCTGCCAAGCTTTCATTCTATTTTCAAAGTAAGCTCACTGGGAGATAATTATAGTTTGAATTAAATCGGCCTTTACAATGCATTGAAGATCTGCAGTTCTGTTCTCATTTTGTTGCGGCTATACCTGTATATCTTACGCAACACCAGTCTGAGGATTATTATTTTTATTATTATCTATGCTGTAGCCTATGATTTTTTTGCCCCACTGACACAACCACCCCTTTTGTCACATTTATGACAAGCCAATACTCATGAAAACAAACCTGCTCCTGAAGAAAATAGAGAAATGAGAACATTCAGCGTAAAGAGAGCCTCTGAGAAGTGAGTACAGTACATCTGAGGATTTAGAAGACCACTCTTGTAGGTTGTTAGACATTAAGACTAAACATCATAATATAAAACAATATATTTAGTTAATTGAAATTGAACAGTTGTATTGAGTCCAGTTGTTCTAAAGTGAAAGCCTGTATTGTTTAAAATAAATGCCCCACCCTCAAATTTAGTAACTCTGATTGGCCGCCTAGTTCACCTAAATGGGAGAACTGGCCCTGTGATTCTGTGGCTCAATGAAGAAATACCTCGTAATAATTGTGTGTAATTTACCCTTAACTAGCTTCAGTCTATTCCCACTGTGTTCTTGTTGAATTAACTTCAAACTAAGAGCTGATTAATTTCACGTAGTACTGGGGTTAGTCTGCTCACTATAAATGATATCATGTAATTAGGAAAAAAAATACATTAAATAAAATGAATTGGATTATATTCTTTTAGTCAGGATGTCAGTGGTTAACAATGTTCTTAGAGATGTTCTCTCTTAATTTGTACTCACCTTAGTAGCGAAGCCTGCCTCCACATTCTAAATCCAAACAGCACAAGGGAAAAGTTTCACTCGGCAGCTACCCAAGTGCAGGTGTTTGGACTGTGGGAGGAAAACATTTAATGCTAAGGACTCTGCAGGCTATTTTTATTATTCATAAAGGGATTTATTTTTTATTTATGAAGTTAGATCCTCACTGTCAGTTTTGCTGTACTGTGGGTTCATCTTGCCAGTTTTCAGATAACTCCATTTCAACTCTAAAACCGAGGGACTCCACATCAGCTCTGTGGTAAACAGTTTATGAGCCTGCAGCATTTCTGTGCTTCCTGACTCCTCTGCATTCAAGTCATGTTGTTGGCAGCCAAAATCATAATAACAACCGTACTTCGGAGACTACCTTGACACAACTCGTGTCAAGAAGCCTTTGAAAAGCAGTCAGGTTCTGCAAAGCACTAATAAACTGCACAGTTCCAGGGGATGGCGGACCTGCTGGGTAACGAATCTTCCTTTTGGACTCAAGGGTACTTCCGTCAAGTAATTGTGGCAGAATCAGCAAACTAAAATGATCTGGCCTTTGCTGCGCTTTGTGTGGGGCCGCAAATCTGCTTTTGTTTTTGATAATGCTGACTCGTCAATGTGTGCTGCTTCTCTGTGAATTATTAATAGTTTATATTGTTAGTGAATAACACATAGCCATAATAATCTAGCCTTACAAAAAAAACGCATGAACAAAAAGGTGGTTCAAACAAAGGCATTATTTTTATGGTGATGCAAGCTTCCTCAATATTTTTTATTATGCTAACAGATATTATTTGTAGTTTGTTCAGAAATGATTTATTTGCCCATTCAGTACTAAGGGAGCTGCATGTTATATAAAACTCGGATCATTTACTGTAGGAAACAGATGATGTTTGCTGAGGTTTTGCTACTTTAGCTAAAAGGCTAGTTGGGCTGATGGAATAATGATGGCTGTTTGATTAGCTTTACTGTGACATCAGTTAAGTTTATCTGTATATACAAACTAACAAATGTCCGGTGTCTGGCATCTCTGCGGTAGTGTAATGTCATCTGGCATCCATGAGAGGGCTGGAATGTCTGAACAATGGCAAAAAGAATGACAAATAAAGATGAATGTAAGGGCTAGAATGTCTGATGAATAGAAGTTACTAAGTATATGACGTGATCAAAACAGACGGACCTACCATTGTGTCCATTTTACTATACCAAATGTACTTCAGAACAGACCAGGTCATCCACCTGACGTTAAGCATGTTCAGATCCGGCTAGTATGTAGATGTATAGATAGACAGATCTATCTTTACTTGAACCCAGGGAAATTTGACTTTTTACAGAAGCTCTTTAACTAGTAGTGAAAAATATGGACCTTCTGTAAAAAGGATGGGAGACTATCTAGGAAAATCTTGGGTTGCTGATAGAAGAGGTGTTGGTGAGATGATCAGGTGGCACTTACTCTGTTGTCTATGTGTGGATTCCTTTGCTACAATACATTGATGGGAACACTGCTACAAAAATGGCGCCATCCTTCGGACGAGACAAAACTCCCAGGTCTTGACTGTCTGTGGTTATAAAAATCCCTGGGCACCTTTTGAAAAGAGTGGATTTATTTAGATGTCCTGGCTAAATTGCCCATAATGGCTCCATCCATTCTGGCTGCCTAATCATCTCCTACCTCTAATTGCCTATCTCTCTCACCACTTCACTGCCTAATAACGTATGTGTGGTGAGCATACTGGTGCAATAATGGCTGCTGTCACATCATCCAAGTTGGTTCTACACATTGGTGGTAGATGAAGTGGTTCCCCCTCTATCTAAGCGCTTTGAGTAGTGAGGAAATCACAATATAAACATAGTTAATTATTATTATTAAACAGGCATTTCACTGTGCTAGCATTTACATAAGGTTTACACTTTTAATGCAAGAATTTCATTTGTACCTAAAACATACTGTGGATCCAGGAAATTTCCAGACCCCTTCACTTTATTGCACATTTTGTTATTTTTCTTCCTTGTGATAAAATCGTTTAAATTATTTTTTTTTTTAAGCAGGTGGTGCTCAATACCCTAAAATTAAAAAGTGAAAGCAGGATTTTAGAAATTAAGAAATATTTCATTGACATGACCATCAAAGTGCAAATTGTCTAAAGAGCATAGAGACAGGATTGGGTCGAGACAAAGCTCAGGGGATGGCTACAAACAATTCCTGCAGCTTTGAAGGTTCCCAGGAGCACAGTTGTCTTTATAATTCTTAAATGGAAGAAGATTGGAACAACCACAGCCCTTCCTAGAGCTGGCCATCTGGTCAAAATGAGCAACCGTAAAAGAATGGTTATTATTTAAGAGAAGTGACCAAGAACACAAAGATCATTCTGGCTGAGCTGCAGAGAACCTGTGTGAAGATGGGAGAAACTTCCACAAGAACAACCATCACTGCAACACTCTTTAGGGCAGAGTGGCCAAATAGAAGCCTTTTCTCAGTAAAAGACACAAGGAGACCTGCTTGGAGTTTGCAAATAGAATTCTCTTGTCTTATGAAACCAAGATTAGCGTCAGGGCTGGAGAAAACCAGGCACCACTCATCACCTGTGCAATGTCATTCCAAAGATGAAGCGTGGTGGTGGCAGCTTCATGTTATGGGCTGGTTTTTTAGTGGGATGGACTGGGAGACTAGACCGAGTTGAAGGAAAGAAGTAAAGAGATACCCTTAATGAAATCATGTTCCAGAATGTGCTCGACCTCAATCTACAAATAAGGTTCAACTTCTATGGGGTAAAGACCCTAAGCACAAAGCAAAGACTACATAGGAGTAGCTTAAGGACAACTGTGGGAATGTCCTTGAGTTGCATTGCCAATTTAGCATCTTTGGATATTCATGACAATAGATTTCCGCTGATGGTCTCCATCGCATGGCTGCCGAACCTTTAACAGCTTCACAAATCTTTTCTTTGTCTGTTTTATGTTACGTCATCAGTGTGAGCCTCTCCCAGTGTTCATTGTGTTAACTGTGAGAGGAGGAATTGTACCGACAAGAGTTTGAGCACTCGTATGCCTTCCATTTTAACATTTCAGTTTGTTAATAATAAACATTAGCAAATAAAGTACAGTAGTTCAGTGTGGTTTCATTACTCCTTCATGGTGGTTTGCACAAAGTGGCAAATTGCGAGTCACAATGCAGAAGCTTCAGAGGTTAACCAAATTCAAAGCCAGAGTGCAGCAGTACAGCACCGGTTACAATGGGATAACTTCAAGTCACATGCGGTTGTATTTGCTTTCTTTCGTCTCTCATAGTGCTTGATCACCTTCATTTTTGTGTCGAGATCAGTTGCCTTTTTTGCTGTAAGTGAAAGACTAATGTAACTGAATGTAGTCAAAAAGGTTACAGGTAATAAACTCAGGGTGAATGAGTCATGGCACACGGAGCTGGTGTGGCGAAGACCATCATTTCCCTATAAGACACGTAGGTCGTAAGTCAACTTCTACCTGTAGCATATACTATGTGTATCTGAAAAGCCAAGGAGTTGATCTGATGCTAATCCATTTCAAAACACACTGCTCCTCACACCCACAGCTGGCCAGTTTAGAGTTACCATTTGACCAAACATGCACATTGTTGGGACATGAGATAGAATCTGAAAAAGACAGAAATTAGCAATGAATGGACATGTGTTCACTACCTGGTCCCTGGATAAGCAGCATTAACCATTGCCGCACCTTACTGTCCTTCTAGCCACTATCTGAATTTACTAATTCCAATTCTGGCTCATAGGGAGCTGGAGTCTATTTTAGAATCATGGGCACAAGACAGGAGCCAAAACTGGAAAGCCAGTCCATTGTAGTGTTCCTTCAGTTGCATCAAGTCATTTTCAAATAACTAAACACTTAACTTTAGACATGAGAAAAACAAAACAAAAAAAAAACATGAATGGGCAAACTGCAGAGCCTCTAAAGAGACAAGAGCAATAAATGATCTTAGTTCTTATGTGCATGGGAAAGTTTTGTGTGCTCCCAGATCTTTTCACATGCGCAGGTATTCTTTTCGTGTTCTCACAAGATGTATCTTGCGTGCATGTCTTCAATGTCACCATAACCTCTTTGATGAAACAAGCCCCTACAGCTCAGAATTCATGTCAGATGTTGTTTGGAAATGAAGTACCAATGTTAGGTTTCAAGTATACAAGTGATGCCTTTATGGGAAAGACCCAGTTTAAAATATAGGTCTATAAATTCCATGTCAACTTTCCAATAGACTGTACCATGAAACGGTTAAAGTTACATAATATCTAATGGAAATATATGGAGCCCCCAAAGAGATACGTGTATCCTACAAACGCTATCACGTGCATATGCAAAAACATCTTAAGTGCACACAAAAAAGTTATCACGAGCTCACAAAATATGTTTTTTTTTTTTTGCTCATAGCCCTTTAGAGGCTCTGTATCAAACTTATTACAGTGACTGCCATTTGAATCCTGGGTCCTAGAGCTGGGGAAGCCACCGCCATGCAACTAAACCCACATTGTATGAATCAAAAATGAAGGACATCCATTCAAATAATATAATGTGATACTTAAGACTAGATAAAATCTGAAAGTGCCTTTAATGCCAGCCGATGGAGCATGAGATAAAACCATCAAAAAGTGCTTTGCAGTGCTAATATTGTAAAGCTGGACAAAAGTACCCTAATTAAGAATATTTGGTGATTCAATAAGGAAGTCAACCCAACCTGAAATTCTTACATGTAGTAAGCACTCTGGTTGCTTGATTGTACAGATATGAGCTCCACCTCAGCAGCATGAAGTGAGCGGCATTGAGCCTCATAGTCTCTCATTCAGCCCCTTTACGTAGGCACCTATCAAAACATAAGCTCAGTGCATCAGTTCTCTTAACTCAAGCATCAAATCTAACGTTGTCCATAACTGTCATTGCAGATATTCGTGAGAGGATCTGTAGAGGTTGGTTTCCCTCACTAGGTTTTACAAAAGACTGCTGATTCATGACATGTCACAGATCCTAAAAATTTAGGTCTGACATTTTGTTTTTATGGGAAGAGATACAAGGCTGAGTGCTTCT
The DNA here is from genome assembly GCA_026402145.1 of Polypterus bichir lapradei. Lineage (NCBI taxonomy): Eukaryota > Metazoa > Chordata > Cladistia > Polypteriformes > Polypteridae > Polypterus > Polypterus bichir. The sequence goes on from JANRMT010062849.1 coordinate 8,744,382, forward strand.
TGACTGAAACACTGTGTTTTATAGTAATGAAGGAGAAATTATTTGTTGCTGCATTTGAATGTGCTTTGAGAAGATTTCTACTTTAGTTGAGTATAACTTACAGGTATATCTTCTTTTACTTTTATGCAATTTCCAAAAGTAAATGGGTATTTTTCCTCGGATATATTCTGCTATTCATGACTGTTACTGAATTATCAAACCAGAAAACAAATGGGCTATGCAGTTATGCAAAATACTTTACTCAGTCCATTATCTACAATACAAGCTTCTGCTGCTTAGGAAAATTCAGATTTCTGAAGAATCTGAAATGATTTTCAAATGCGTGCTGCTGGGGGTAACATCTACAGAGTAAACCCAAGTGCCCAGGTTGCTGCTGTTAGGGTTTTGGTTTCTGTTTTTATTTTTTATACTTTTATTCCCATTGATTTCTGAGATCAAACACTAATTTTTGGGGTTTTCTAAGCTCCTTAAAGGAATTTATTTCTGAAAATTCCAATCACTTAAAGAGCCATCAAATTACTTGAACGTTTTCATCTGCCGCTTTGTGTTTTTCATGATCACCGCTGTATTCCTATTGTTAGGACCTTTAGGCATGATGCCAACGGATAAAATGTCTTCCAGGAATTCACTTCCTTATCCCAGTTGTGGACACCCTTCTTCAAATTGCTCTTTTCTAAAAGTTTTCTGTCTTTTTCTTTTATGCTTTGTCCACGATATCTTGTTTCTTTTTTTGGCCTTGGTGTTAATCTTTTTTCTATTAACTCGGATATTCTCCCAGTCATTTCTCAAATCTTGCTAGTTCACTGCCATAATAATAAAAATAATTATTATTTTTTACATTTATATAGCGCTTTTCTCACTACTCAAAGCACTCTCCACACAGGGAGGACCCAGGAAGTGAACCCACAATCTCCTTACTGCAAAGCAGCAGCACTACCACTGCGCCACCTGTGCAGGTCAGGGCTGGATGTTTGGGGGCGGGGCTGGACATTGGTGACACGCAATCCCAGTCTCAGTCCCGTCTTCAGCTTTCAAAATGGAGCAGGGCTGATGTTTAGACTGCAGTGAGGTGTACTTGTGTGTTCTCACGTGAATGCACAAGTATGCATGCCGTCTCACATTGTCCCGGGCATCACACTTCCAAAACAGATTATCGACTAATTGGAAAAACCCATGAAAAAACAAAAGGACATTCTTTTGAATGCGAAACTGGAAGTTATAAAGTGTAAATACAATGCTTTTTTAAACATTATTTAATGAAGAGTAATAATAATAATAATGCAATTTATTTATTCATAGGTGCCTTTCTAAACACTCAAGGACACTGAACAATAGACAAACACAGATTATAGACAAAAGTAAAATACAAAAGTTAAAATCAGACAGAGCAATTGTAATGAAAGAGAAAAAGCAGTCTTAAACAAATGAGTTTTAAGTTTAGATTTGAAAGTGAAACTGATTCAATATTTCAAGCTCAGGTGGTTGTGAGTTCCAGAGCTGAGGAGCAGAGCAACTGAATGCTCTGCTCCCCATAGTGTTAAGACGGACGAAGGGGACAGTCAAGTGGATGGAAGAAAAGGATCTGAGGGTACGGGAGAGAATGGCAACATGGAGGAGGTCGGACAGATATGGAGGGGCAAGGCTGTGTATAGCCTTAAAAGTTAACAGAAGAATTTTGAATTGAATTCGGAACTGATCTGGAAGCCAATGAAGCTGCTGCAAAATGGGAGTGATATGGTGAACAGAGGGGGCTCTAGTAATGATGCGGGCAGCTGAATTCTGGACCAGTTAAAGCTTATAAATATATTTGTAAGAAAGACCAAAGAAAAGGGAATTGCAATAATCCAGATGAGAAGTGACAAGGCTATGAACAAGGATAGCAGTGGTGTGGGGAGTGAGGGAGAGGCCAATATGATTAATGTTACACAAGTGGAAATATGCAAACCGGGAGATGTTATTGATGTGGGAATGAAAAGATAAAGTACTGTCAAGGATGACACCCAGACTCTTAACCTGTGGGGAAGGGGAGACAGAGGAATTATCAATAACAAATGAAAAATGATCAGTTTTGGATAATGTTGATTTTGTACCAATGAGGAGAACCTGAGTTCTGTCACTAATTTAAGAAAATTTGAAGAAAACCAGGATTTGATTTCTGCTATGCAATCAATAAGTGAGGAGGGTGGAAAGGAAGCAGTAGGTTTGCTAGTGAGATAGAGCTGGGTGTCATCAGCATAACAGTGGAAGCTAATGTTATATTTATGAAAGATATTGCCAAGGGGAAGGGGATAAATAATGAAAAGGAGGGGCCCCAGGACAGAGCCCTGGGGCACACCTGAAGTAACAGCGGTGGGTTGGGATGTGAAAGTTTGAGTAATGACTTATAAGGGTTTGTTATGCTATGATTAAACTAATTCTGTCCATTCCATGTGGTTCAGCAATAGTCAGGCAAAAACCAGGTTATTTTTAGTGCCAAGGAATGTTTACAATGTTTTCTCCTTAAATGAATTGCAATTAGATGTTCATGTTATGAGAATTCATTTCCTGAAGGTTCCCAGGATTAAATCCTTTTTAAAGCTGTGACTCCTGCACACCTCCCCTATTAGGGCCTGCCCAACTGATTTATTAAGATGTCCGCTATCATTGGCTGTCACTGCTTCAAGTTGCAGTTACTTGGCTTACATTGCAGGGGTTGTAATATCACTCATATGCAAAAGGAAAGTAGCCTAACTTATCTTAAGTTAATAATAACATATTATGACTGTATATAAAACAGGAGAGATTCTACATTTACTTGTAGTTTTGATATGTAAGTCCCATTAAAATCCACACTTCTTGAGTGGTTTTATCAAAGGCAGGTTTTCCCAGTAAGATGACTGGACCTTTACACAAGTATGGCTGTTGGTTACTTTCTGCAACAGTACTGAAAACTACGGAGCAAACTGAGTTCCCTCCCACCATCATACCTTTGCTTTTGGAAGCCAACTTTTCAGCTTCTTTTGGGGTCTTGAAGAGGACAGGCTCACTGGCAGGACTAGGTCCACTCAGGCTGATGGACTGCACCTGGACAATATATTCGGTGTCATCTTCCAAATCCCACAGTGCACAGGAGCGGGTGGTGGTATTGACTTCCTGGATGAACCTGAGCATGCGGACGTCTTTCTTCTGTTGACAGAGAGAACAGTTTGTAGGGTGAGTATTGGTATAGACAATGACAATTTACCTCAGTAGTAAAATTGACTCATTTGGAAAAAAAACAGAAAGGTGGTCATGATGTAACATTTAGGTGGCTTCTGTGACTTAGTGAACTGTTTTTAAAGCTGGAACATTTTAATTTTTCTTACTTCATTCATCAGAGACAGAGATATCACATTTTGGTTACTAAACATTAGGTTAGGGTAGGTTAGATTAGATAAACTTTATTAATCCCAGGAGGATATTCTGTAGCAATAAGTTGATTGATAAATGGCAATGAGAGTAGAATGTAATTTTATGTGAAACACATTTTAATTGCATTTTACAGTGTCATGTAGTTCAAAACTGAGATAAAATAGGCTTGTGGTGGCTGAAAAAGCTTTCACAGACAGCAGATTCCAACTCAAATGATGTAAAAAATTGTATCAGTCAATGTACTTTTGTTAAGGCCATGTTATGTTATATGATTTTTCCAGCAATTTTCAGTAGTAGATTTCAGTGAGTCATGCTCTGGTGACCCCCAGTCTTGTCATGTGCTATACTCAATTTCAAACTACTCCTTCTAAAAGTTTCTCAGTACTAACATTTCCTCATTCTGACTTTTGTCTTAACATTGAGTCCATGATTCTTGTCTCTCATTTTGGCCTTGATGCTGCCGTTTTTGATTTTCAGGTTTCGTCCCTTTTTCTGTTAACTATTGTCACAGTCATTTCATAGTTCTTGTCATTTCATTGACCTAACCACTGCAGCCTGCAGAACTGGATGGGTCTCGATGTTTGGGGCGGTACTGGACATTGGTGACACGTAATCCTAGTCTCAGTTCTGCCTTCAGCCTGCCAAATGGAGGAGAGCTGATCTGCAGACTCCGGTAAGGTGTACTTGTGCGTTCACATGCTGCTGTTCACTCACCTTGTCATGTGAACGCATAAGTACGCCTGTCGTTTCACATTATCCCAGATATCATGCTTCCAAAACAGATTATGAAGTAGTTGGAAAAGCCCATTAAAAACAAAATGTCTTGCCTTTGAAATTGAAACCAGAAGTTATAAAGTGTACGTAAAATGCATTTTTAAACATTACTTAATGAAGGGTAGTGCTCCATTAGGGTTTATTTAGCTAACATTAAACTATTTCCGTCCATTTCATGTGGCTGACAAAATTTAAACAGATTTGTCTTAAGTCATAGGAGTAGGCTCTGTGTGCCTGAGAGTTGACACAATGCAAAAAAGCAACGAGGAATAAGGAAGCAGGTGTATTGGACCTCACAAACAGAAGGGAGACTCATTTATCTGTGTTCTATGTACCATGACAAATTTGGAAAAAAACCGGGCTAACATTGTGTCTGAAGCGAGACTGAACTAGAAAGTCATCATGGAATCACGTACTTTGGCATACCCTGCGATTTTTAGTCACAAAATCTGACATGGCCTGTTGATTAGATTAGCAACTGAAGTTATCAAGTTTGACATCCCCTCTGACTAGAAGTCGTTTAATGCGACATCAGCTTTAGTTGTTGGTTTTGGAGGTTCTTATGTCTATTTTCAGTTCATATTTCTTAAACATTTAATTTCTAACAGTGGTGCCTGACAGAATTAGAATCTATGTTGAAGTCTTGAACTAAAATTGTTGGCAGCAGCTGTGTTGAACGTGGTGCATAGCGGGTCATTGCAGTGCTTGCTGGTAAATGATATTGTCAATGAAGTATTGAATTGTTATAATCTGCTGGTAATACAGCCATGAGGCTGCTTTTAGAGTAACATAAGCACATGATTATTTGTTTATTCACTGTATTCACTTGTCTTTCCTCTTCCTTTCTCTTCTAGGTAAGTAAAGTGAGTTTTTGATTCTCTTGATTATATTTTCATTTTTCTGTCATGAAGATCACTAAACTTACCTGACAAACATGAAAACAGAGTTGGTATTGCATTAACATTTAATGTGACTGTGTTGCCATTTGCACACGCCACTCTGCTGGCATTTCACTAACTTTAATTGAGAATCTGTTTTGTCATCAGGAGTGTCTGTTGCATGCTAAATATACAAGCTGAGATAGTGAAATCTGAAAACATCAATAATCAGTAATTGCAGTTGCTCAGAATGTTTCTCTGTTTCAAGGCAGACTATTTTAAAAATTCACCAATGCTTTTAAAAATTCTGTACAGGATAATCTATTCATGATCTCTCAATGAAATGAAATAGTCCTGAACAATTTCCTTGAAGAACAAATATACCAAATTGCAAAGAAATTGGTCCAATGGGAGCCAAACTGTTCAGATATATAGACATGAAGGCGACAAGAGAAATAATAAGGTGCCTTTTGCATTTTTTGTGAATGCGCCTAAAGAAGAATATAATTTCTTTGGAGTGGAATGATGGCACAGTGGTTAGTTCTTCTGCTTTACGGGCACAATGCCTGGTTGTTGTTGTCTTTATGGAGGTTCTCATTTTCCTTCTGCATTCCCAAAGAGATGCAGGTTAGGTTAACTGCCGACTCTAAATTTTGCCCCAGTGTGACTGAGCAATGCAGTGGTGCCCCTTGCAGGGTCAGTGTTGTGCATGAATTAGTTCAAAAGAGCACGTTCATTGAACAAGCTCATTTTTCTAAGAACGGTGAGCTTAATGTAATATATTTGCAAGTGAAGAATTTGAATGTGAGTTAGTTCAGTTTTATGTGAGATTCTGGATCTGGTTTAGGTCCAGATTAAACGTTTTGCCTTACCCTGTGATGTAGGGGTGGAGCCGAATCTGAATACGGTATTCGGATAAGCACAAATAGTGGATTTTTACAAATATTTATTTTGTATGAATTTTTTGCCATTTATTTGTATTTGGAAAAAATAAAGTTAAAATCAAATAGGCACTGTCTGTGTGTGCCTGCTTGTGCTTAAGCTGCACCCCTGCTGACACAAGCATGCGGTAAAGCTCCACTTTTGCTTTTAGGAAAATGTTGTACTTCACGAGGCCACTTTATATTTTTCGCCATTTGGCATGCAATATGTGACGCGAATTTTGACCAGCAGCGTAATAGGTTAGTTCACCTACACGCTGGATCCACAGTCACCCCATATGTGTCACATGGTTGGAAATAGAGCATTAATTTATATGTATACTTGCATCTATTTAATTTCTTTTTTGATCAGGAGGATATTAGAATATGTGGATATATATATATATATATATATATATATATATATATATATATATAACTCGTATATATATATACAGTATATATATATAGATATAGATATAGATTTATATATATATAGATATATAGTTATATGTGTTTGTTGCTGGGTATAACTCGATAAAGTGTATTTTAAATAAAAAAGTCTTCATAATTATTGCATTTTATTCAAGATAGATAGATAGATAGATACTTTATTAATCCCAAGGGGAAATTCACATAATCCAGCAGCAGTATACTAATACAAAAATAAATAAATAAATAAAAAATATTAAATTAAAGAGTAATAAAAATGCATGTAAAAGCAGACAATAACTTTGAATAATGTTAGCATTTACTCCCCCAGGTGGAATTGAAGAGTCGCATAGTGTGGGGGAGGAACGATCTCCTCAGTCTGTCAGTGGAGCTGACAATAATAGCCCAATATAATATATATGTAATATAATATATATATATGTAACAGCCTAATATAAGGCATGCAAAATTGAATGGGTCATTTATTCTCACTCCTTAAAAAATACAAAATGAACTAGTTCAAAATTGAAATGGTGAACTATGAACGTGAATTTATTCATTTTAATCTGTGTGAACTGAACTTAGAGCTAATTCTTGTGAGGTGTGCAGGTTCAGGTCCTGCCTTGCATCCTGAGCTGCTGGCATAGGTTCGGGCTCCCCATGAATTCGTTTAAGCTGTGTTTAGGGAGTCCATGCTTCTTTATCATTGTATTCTTGCTTCATCTAATTATTGCAGTTATTCATAGAAACACATACTGTTCTTTGCCATTTAGATATTTACTTTTTTTTCTCATTTTTTGAGCCTCAGTCCTCGTTTTTGGTGCCTTGCTGTTTCTTATAGCATCATTCACAAACGATTGCTTAAAAGTCTTCATCGCCGCTAAACAAAAAAAAGTATATTGAAAGTCACCAATTTATTCCAAATGAGTTTTGATTCACTAATGATTTTATTTTTTATTTTATTTTTCCATGATGCTAACTAGTTTGAAAATAACATCTAAACCGTGATCATGAATCTACATTACACTGATGGTAGATGGCAATATAAAAATTTGCAATGTATGGCTTTCAGGAACTTATAGATGGAGCAGAGCTAAGTGTTGCTTGTGTTTAATAAGAATATTACCAATTGTCATACATGTGCGCTTGGGAGGCAGCCAGATGGCTCAAATAGGGGTGTTGACAAGCTGGACAGAGGGTTGTTGGTGAGTACTAATGCCTCTTCTTCTCTTCCTACAGACCTTCAGAAGGGAACACCACCTGACTGCACCACTTCCGCCTCCATTGCAGACCTCAATTCAGGCACATACTGATGACCTCATTCCACTTCCTGTACTGCAAGCACACCCTTCCTCCCACTATAAAACCAGTCAACAGCCACATATCAAGCAGTCAATACACATTCTGTATAGGCTCAATCTGAAGAGATTACTCTTTTTTGCTTTTTAAAATGTCACTTTTTTTTCTCCTGTACTAGAAAATATGGGGTAGATCCCTTATCCAGTATAGGCCTGTGGGAAGTCAGGACCAGGGCTTCATTTATGGATGGATTTGAGTGAGAAAATATGTACACGCCAAAACAACAAGAAAATATGGCACAAAAAGTCAAATTTATAAAACCTGCCGTACGTACATTTCTACTCAGTTTACAATTTATAAATCACAATCACCTGCTATTCACCTCATGCATACGCAATAAGAATGTCATTGGCTGGTACAGCAGTTCTCTCCTGAAGTGTCGAGACCCGCCACTTGCATTCAAGAGTATCTGGCTGTGCTCTACAACTGAGAAAGCAAGATTATTCACGGCAGTGTAGCACCTCTCCTCTGCATTCTGGGGGTCCAGGAAATGCTCCAGACACCATCATCTTCTCATCAGGTAGCCGTTATTGCACATGTTTGACGTGATTGCTATTGCAATTTATGGAACAGGCCATATGAAACACTGAGGGTTCAGCCAATTGCCTTACCAACAATCCAGCCACCACGTACAGTACCATATGGCCCCCAAAGCTACTTTACCTCAAAATAAATGAATCTTGCGTTGACTCAGGCCACTGAGATGCAACTTTTGTCAGCCACATCTTGGATGACTTGTGCATTAATGGAATGCAACTGCTTACAGCTAACAAAAGCCTGCTTTGTTTTATGAATGTACTCCAACCCAATTGAAAACTGTATGCAATGCCTCGATGGTCAGTTAATGGTTTTCAGCACAACAGGCATGATTGGGTGAAGCTTCACTGAAATACTGTTGATCTGTCAGCCAGCTCCCTGAGCAGTGACAACAGGTAGCTGATATAAACCGATGAAAAACCAAAAACGTTCTTCAGTGCAAATGCGTATCTGTGTCCCTCTTCAAATACATTACATTCATCACTTCTGAGGTGTAATCTGCTTGTCACATCAACACACATTGCAATGGCTCAGTGATGTGAATGATCAAGAGTGTCATCATTTCTCAGTTTCTCCAAAATGTTGCATACGCATACTCAAGTTCCACCAAGTTCCATGTTTGAGAGAACTTGCATATGCACATTTTGCACCTCTTTTTGTGCGTACGCAAGCTTTATAGATGAAGCCCCAGGGAGACAGAAACTAACCCAGTGTGGGGTGCCAGTCCGTCATGCTTACTCACACATGCATGATGATCATTTCAGAGTTGCCAGTCAACCTAACAAGTACAACTGAAGTATCTTGAGGAAATCAACATGGCCATGGCAAGGGAATGTGCAAAGTCCACATAGAAATTGACTAACCCGTTCATCACTTTGCCCCTGTTTGGGAGATCAGTAGAGGATAAAACTACAGAAGACGTAATAAGAAGGTGTATAAGATCCTGATGGCTGAAAACAATAACTGGTTACATATAACACAGTTGAACAAACCGGAGAGAAGCTACCGCTCAGTTTTTTTTAAATTGCTTCATGTTTGCTCATCTTATGTATTTATATGGTAGGATGCTGATTGTATTCTTTTTACTTCTGATGACATGCTCTGTGAAGTGTGGTGGTGGAGGTGGTGGGCATGCAATGAAATGCTACAGAAAATACTGATTGATTCAGGTTTATAATGAATACACCTTTTATTCACGATCTGTAAACATAAATAACCTTTGCTTTTCAGAACCCAGGTGTCTAATGTCTTTCGCTGCTACTATTTATGTTATAATAGGCATTCCTTGCTCTTGGTATCAATGCAGTATTTCCATAGCACCCAATGCTCAAAGCCATGGGTTATTGTCTATACTCTGGTTTTCTTAATTTTTTTTAAATGAATAATAATCAGCTTAAGAGCTCAACAGCAGAAATGAGGTGCCCTCTTGTTCAAGCCGGCAGCCATTCTGCAAGTGTACCCACAAGCTAAGCCTACAGGTCCATGTCACTGTGTACCATGTCCTGCTCACCTGCTGTGTGATTGCAAATCCGATGACAACATCTCCATCCGGTACATCCCATGTCACCACAGCTGAGTTAGACTTTAGAGACTTGATTGTTACATTAACAGGTGCAGGTGGTCTGTCTGAAAAAGAAAAAGAAAGAAAATAAAGAAACTCTCACACGAGAATATTGACAGGATCTGCAATGGCTAACTAGCAAAAGAAGTTTCCATTACAGGTTACTAGTCTGTTTTATTATGCATTCTGTCTTTCTGGGGTGTATTAGAGTCACCAGTGAGCCTCTTATTGAGATATGGGAGGCATCTTGAATAGTTGGAAAACATGCAAATCCCATATAGACAGAGAACGGTCTGAGAATCAAAATAATACTGCTGGAGCTGAAAGGCAGCAGCCCTAAAGAGAAGTGCAAATCTCCATGACTTCAGACTATGCAGAATTAAAATGGCTTACAATACATCGGAGCCTCAGATATTCTTGTTTCTTGATCTGAAATAAGTTAGGAGCTTAAAACGTTTTCTTGGAATCAGATCATTCAGCATAACATAACCCTTTCAATTCTTTTTCACATAATATCTACACAATATTAGGACCCCAAAGCAGTATTATGTACTGACTTATTCCATGTATCTATGGTTCTTTCTGAAAGAAATGGAAAAACTTTCTAATATTTATGTGAAATTAAATTCCAGCTTCCATCCATGCCCCAGTTTAGTTGAAATAACTCATTTTAAAGTAACAGTTAACTTCACCCTGCAAAATGCTTTCATCGTTTGAAACTCTTCTATCATGTCAAGCTTTTATACTGTAAAGATTCAACTCTTTCCGTATTTCTTCAGACTTCCAACCCTACAGTGCTTGAGTCAGTGTAGTACTTTACTTTGAATTCTGACATTTTGTAGTAAGGCGATCAAAACCACATGCTTTATGACTTAATAAGAATTCTCCAGTATGTTATACAATGTACGTTTGTGCTGTGCTTCTTGGTTTGAACCTCTCAGCATCATAACCCAGTGTCCTATTAGCCTTTTTAATTATTTTTGTATCCTGTCTTTCTAACTGCCCATTATATACTTCAGACCAGTTCTCCTTTTTTGCATTTTATTCATGTCTTTTTCCTTGGTGAGTGTAATTCCAGGATGTTATGTCAGGACATCACAATTCATGCTTGCTCATATTGGATCATTTTAGAGTCACAATTCAATCATTCTGTTTAAGCAGAAGCTTAGTGTGAATATTTCCATATTTCATTTAAAGGAATAATTTAATAGCAAATATTTATAACTTAATATATGTAGTATGTTTTCTATGCTTGTGCCAAATGCTGCCAGAATAAGCTCGGGTTTCGCCAGCACTCTGAAATGGATGATGTGGGTTTGAGAATGTTATTTTACAATATATTTATGTATATTGTAAAATAAATCAAAATAAACAGGGGCCTCTGGGAAACGTCCTTCAGACAATAATAAGAGAAAACACAAAATTGGTGTGATGTGCCTGGTTGAATAGGCTAAAGTTTCTGTAATCTTAATGTTTAATGTTAATGTTAGAATGGCTTAATTTTTGCAATAGAATATCAGTTTCTTACAGCTACCTAGAATACGGTATAGTCTTCTATGCCCTGTAAGTTAACATGAAATAGAACTTTCTTTGCTTTATCTGTAAAAACTGAGTATTAATTAAGCCAGTTAGGAAATCGTCTTATTGCTAGCATGGACTGTTAGATAGGTTTGCAAAGAGCAGCCTGGCATACAGTCTTCTGACTGTTTTGATATTAACAATGGAAAGTACAACTTTATGACCAAACAAGATAAGTAAGTCTTAAACAGAACATTTCTTAAACAAGAACTTTTCATTTCTTTAATATCATGTTTTTCTCTATTTTTATGTCGACTGTTTTGCTTTGAATTTAGTAAAAGCTTTTATAACAAAGATATTAGATCTGTGGAATTATTTGAACACGCGTCACCCTAATGCCAGAACTATCCTATGAAGCAAACTAAAAGCTGCAGAACTTGGGTAATTTGGGACAAACGCAGCTACAGCTTTTTTCTGTCAGGAGCTCCATCCTTTCTGGAAGCTGGTTTATGAATGAGCACTGATGTCAGGTGTGGGGTCTGGTTATATACCCTCTGGACCAGAAGGGATGGAGCTTAGAGTGTGTGATGTAAGGCATCTTCTCCTCCATTCTAGATACAAAAATGGGGGAATGGTTAGTGGCTGCATTACGCCCTCAATCTTCCAGCCATTTTCCCATGGACACTCCTGATGGTCACCTTCCAGACTCATCCAAGGTATGCAGTAGCACCCTGGAATGAGAGAAGGCAGTGTTGCTAATGATCTTCTCTCTTTTCTCACAGTCCCAAGAAGCCATTGAGAGCAATGGAGCCTGGGAGGCCATTCTTCTTATGGTCCAGGTGATATCAAAGCAGATATCCCTGGAAGGCAGTGCTGCATTTTGGACCTGAGCGCCCATTGGAGTGGAGGTCCACCCCAGCCTGACTTCTTTTTTTTTTTAACACTGCTAGAGGGTGACTGCGATGTGATCGCCTACTTTTTTATGTTTGATTGTCATTAAGTGCCTGTTGCTTTACTTTCTGTTCTATAATAAAATTCTAAGGTCTGCGGCTGGAACTCTGATCTTAGCCTTAATCTAAAGCTTATGAGCTGATGTGTTCCAGAAATTCAAAACATTTCTGGTAGTGGCAGTCTTGGCGAAGTGCTGTTTAGTTGTGAGTGAATGGCAAAGTGAGTGCAAAACCAAGTGACATGACATAATTAAAAATCAACAGCAGTGACAGAGAGTGAGAATGTTCTTGAACATAAAAGTTACAATATTTACCACATTTCATATAACAGAGTCGTTCCTAGTCAGCATAGAATATCTTCAACTAGAAAGTCAAAGTACCTACTAGTAAAAAGGCCTGAGTTTAGTTAAAGATGGGACCTTACTACTCATTAAGAGACTTAATAACTGAAAAGGCTGGAGCCACTAGTGACCTCCCGAACCAATCACATGGACAGAATACATTAGGAGGCCCAGAATACCAACTGACCGGTTAATTAAGAGCCACTTGAGTCTCCACACTAACTGAGCAAATCTGATCGATGGGCACATAACCGCTGGCTTGAAACATCACATGTGGAGAGCTGCTCAGAATAAAAGAAAAATCGGTGTGACCCCATTGCTCTAATATCCTCATATATGAGAGGTAAAGGGCTTTTCAAATATTTTATTTTAATCGCTGCTTTTCACATCAGTACTGAGATAGATAGATAGATAGATAGATAGGGGGCGCTATTGCTCCCTTGAACCCCTGTCCAATACGCCAGACACCAGATAAAAGTCCAAAAGATGACTTTATTTATACACAACAGTGCACAAAGCACCTTCCTCTCCACTATACTCATAAATAATCACAATCTACTACAATAAACAATTCCTCCACTCCCAGACACGTTGCCACCCTTCTACCCAGCTCAGCTCGCCATCTGGGAGCGTGTTTCCAATCCCCAGTCCATGTGATTCTTTATCACTTCCGGGTCAGATAAAAAGTCCTTTTCTTCACCCCGGAAGCACGTCATTCCCCTTGTCCATGTGACTTGGACGTGCTTCCTGGGCGTAAGGCAAATAACCATTGTTCCTCCCTGCAGCGTGTCCTACTGGCCCCCATGGTATCCAGCAGGGCTGTGTATAAAAACTCCAATGTCCATGATGCCCTGCTGGTCTTCGGGGGACCTCCATACTGCAGGGAGGGCTCCACCTAGCGGTTTGGGGGTATTGGCCGGGATGAACGGTTGACCATACACCACAATAGATAGATAGATAGATAGATAGATAGATAGATAGATAGATAGATAGATTATTAATCCCAAGGGAAAATTTACATAATCCAGCAGCAGCATACTGATAAAAAAACAATATTAAATTAAAGAGTGATAAAAATGCAGGTGAAACAGACAATAACTTTGAATAATGTTAACGTTTACCCCCCCCGGGTAGAACTGAAGAGTTGCATAGTGTGGGGGAGGAACGATCTCCTCAGTCTGTCAGTGGAGCAGGACAGTGAGAGCAGTCTGTTGCTGAAGCTGCTCCTCTGCCTGGAGATGTCACTGTTCAGTGGATGCAGTGGATTCTCCGTGATTGACAACAGCCTGCTCAGTGCAGATGTCAAACTGTCCAGCTCCATGCCTACAATAGAGCCTGCCTTCCTCACCAGTTTGTCCAGGCGTGAGGCGTCCTTCTTTATGCTGCCTCCCCAGCACACCACTACGTAGAAGAAGGCACTCGCCACAACCGTCTGATAGAACATCTGCAGCATCTTATTGCAGATGTTGAAGGACGCCAGCCTTCTAAGAAAGTATAGTCGGCTCTGTCCTCTCTTGCACATAGCATCAGTATTGGCAGTCCAGTCCAATTTATCATCCAGCTGCACTCCCAGGTATTTATAGGTCTGCACCCTCTGCACACAGTCACTTCTGAAATCACGGGGTCCATGAGGGGCCTGGGCCTCCTAAAATCCACCACCAGCTCCTTGGTTTTGCTGGTGTTCAGGTGTAGGTGGTTTGAGTCGCACCATTTAACAAAGTCCTTGATTAGGTTCCTATACTCCTCCTCCTGCCCACTCCTGATGCAGCCCACGATAGCAGTGTCGTCAGCGAACTTTTGCACGTGGCAGGTATAGTATACATATGTATACAAATATATTATATATATTGTATATATACTGTATATATATATAATATAATATATATATATATTATATATAATATATATGTATACATATATACTCAGCAAAAAAAGAAACGTCCCTTTTTCAGGACTGTGTATTTCAACAATAATGTTTTAAAAATCCAAATAACTTTACAGATCTTCGTTGTAAATTGTTTAAACAATGTTTTCCATGCATGTTCAATTAACCATAATCAATTAATTAACATGCACCTGTGGAATGGTCGTTAAGACCTTAACAGCTTACAGAAAGTAAGCACTTAAGGTCACAGTTCTAAAAACGCAGGACACTAAAGAGACTTGTCTACCGACTGTGAAAAACACCCAAAGAAAGATGCCCAGGGTCCCTGCTCATCTGCGTGAACGTGCATTAGGCATGCTGCAGGGAGGCATGAGGACTGCTGATGTGGCTAGGGCAATAAATTGCCATGTCCACACTGTGAGACGCCTAAGACAGCGCTACAGGGAGACAGGAAGGACAGCTGCTCATCCTCGCAGTGGAAGACCACGTTTAACAACACCTGCACAGGATCGGTACATCCGAATATCACACCTGCGTGACAGGTACAGGATGGCCACAACAACTGCCCGAGTCACACCAGGAACACACAATCCCTCCATCAGTGCTCAGACTGTCCGCAATAGGCTGAGAGAGGCTGGACTGAGGGCTTGCAGGCCTGTTGTAAGGCAGGTCCTTACCAGACATCACCAACAACAATGCCGCCTATGGGCACAAACCCACCTTCGCTGGACCAGACAGGAGTGGCAAAAAGTGCGTGAGTTTCTGCATGACAGCAATGTCAGTGTTCTGCCATGGCCAGCAAAGAGCCCAGATCTCAATCCCATTGAGCACGTCTGGGACCTGTTGGATCGCAGGGTGAGGGCTAGGGCCATTCCCCCCAGAAATGTCCAGGAACTTGCAGGTGCCTTGGTGGAAGAGTGGGGTAACATCTCACAGCAAGAACTGACAAATCTGGTCCAGTCCATGAGGAGGAGATGCACTGCAGTACTTCAAGCAGCTGGTGGCCACACCAGATACTGACTGGTACTTTTGATTTTGAGCCTCCCTTCATTCAGGGACACATTGTGAAACATTTTTAGTTTATGTCTTATGGTGTTGACTCTTTTAGTGTTCATACAAATATTTACACATTAAGTCTACTGAAAGTAAAAACAGTTGAAAGTCAGGGGACGTTTCTTTTTTTGCTGAGTATATATATATATATATACAGTATATTATATATATTGTATATATATGGTATATTGTGGCCACTATGGGGTGTCTTAAAGCCCCAAAAGCTTGACACAACTAAAGTACACAAGTCCTGGGTTCAATAGACCTTTTATGCTAGACCTGGGAGTGCTTTTGGTGCCAAGGAAGCACTTGTGAATAAGGTGTAAACCCCTCTGAATAGGGAAGCCCATTCTTAGCGGCTCCTCCTGACAGCACCCATGGCACCCTGTAGGTCAGTCCAATGGGACTACAATTCCTGGATTACCCTGTGGTTGTGTACATGGGTGATCCAGCCAAAGGAAGCCAACACTTAACAGCTTGGAAGCTCCTGATGTGCAAGCATGTAGGTGGAGTGGTGGCTCTGAGGCTAGGGATTGCCAGTCCAAATCCTGTAGAACACCAGAAGTGACTCTACTCCATTGGGCCCTTAAATCCGTCCTGGGTATGATGTTAACCTGCATCCAGCACTGCAAGCAGGTCCTCCAAATTGCAGGGATAACCTGGGGGTTGGTGGCAGGATTGGCTCTCTAGTCACTGTAAAAGCTTAACACTCTTCAGTGTGGGGCTGAGGTGTCGCTTGTTGCACAGCTGCACTTGGATCTCAATCCGGGTGGTTCATCGTTTGGTGGGTGCGTCAACATGCTGTAATCAGCACATGCTCCCAAGCATAGCATATAATTTCACTCACAATGCCCGGTTTCTTTATGAATATTGGAGAAGCAATATGTGAACATTTATGAAGAACTGCACGATATTTAGCTTTTGGCGTTGCAGCTTTTTCTCACCTTCTCTTCCAGTCCTGTCTGGAAAAGGGAACACAAACCATCCTGGGTTAGGAATTCCATCCATCTGAGTCCTCATATATATATGAGAGAAAGAAAGAGAGGGAAATGATGAATTGTTTGGTGTTGTAGTCTTACAGCCCCAAGAAAACTGTGTAGGTTTCCTGGCCTGGTCTCTGGCTGTGTAAAGTCTGCATGTTCTCCTTGTTGGTTTTCTTCAGGTGTTCCAGTTTTGTCCCACTTCTATGTGTAGAACAAGTTACTTGCTGACTTGGAATTGTCCCAATATGAGTAAATGTAAGTACCTGCACCACCACTGCCATAATAAGCTTGGGCTACTTGACGCTCTGAAATGGAAATTATCATACCAGTATCCAAAGTGAGTTACAAGATGAGGATGCTTTGAAATAATTGTTTAAAAATCGGAAGCCCGGATGGTTAAATGATGGGCTTAGGGCCACACTGTCAAAGGGCAGATTTCAAAATCCTCATTTTAACATATAAAGCATTAAATGGCCAAGGTCTGACTTACTTGTCTGAACTTGACTTACATGACTTACAAACCAGAGCGCACATTAAGATCTCAAGATGCTGGTCTGCTTATGATTCCACTGATTAATAAAATAACAGTGGGAGGTCAAGCTTTTAGTTACAGGGCCCCTAAACTGTGGAATGGTCTGCCTGCTACTATAAGAGATGCCCCTTTGGTCTCAGCTTTCAAATCACGGCTGAAGACTCACTACTTCAGTTTAGCACACCCTGACTAGAGCTGCTGATTAACTGTACAGACTGCATCTCTGTTAGTCATTAGCACTAAAACATAAGTAACATAATTGTTATAATTTGTTACTAACCCTCACCTATTCTGTTTCTCTTCTCGGTACTCAAATGTGGCACTTGGCGCCATGGCCCACCTGCCAAGTTGTTTTGCCTGCCTGAGGTAAAGTCATCGCTGATGGAGAATCGCAGGAATCATTGGGTAGAGGGGTCCTTTCATCAGATTGACTGGCCCAGCGCTGTTTCAGCTGTGGAATGGCCAAACGGGGGAGGCAGCTTGATGTCAGAGGTCTCCAGGACTCTAAACAAATCCAAATCATATTATGTGATATCATCTACTGTTAAATTCAGCTCTGTACTTGTACATTGTTTTATTTTTATACTGTATTGAGGATTTGTTCTGTTCGTGTATTGTACTGTATTGACCCCCTTCTTTTTGAAACCCACTGCACGCCCAACCTACCTGGAAAGGGGTCTCTTTTTGAACTGCAGTTCCCAAGGTTTCTTCCATTTTACCCCTAAAAGGGTTTTTTTGGGAGTTTTTCCTTGTCTTCTTAGAGAGTCAAGGCTGGGGGGCTGTCAAAAGGCAGGGCCTGTTAAAGTCCATTGCGGCACTTCTTGTGTGATTTTGGGCTATACAAAAATAAATTGTATTGTATTGTACTATGAGTGAGTAAAATGGCAGATATTGACCCAGAGCCTTCTTTTTATTTCGGTTGCCACCACACCATATTTTCAATGAGTTGAGTCAAACCTTTTGTGTTTTTTAACAGCCCTACCCAAACTCTTCTTCCTTTGCCACCTTCTGGCATAGCCACCAATGCAACTCCCTGGCTGTCTCCATACCAGCACTCTGGTCAACAATGAGGGTCTCTGTCTTCGTCTCCGTGTCTCTCTCTGTCTTTTTTAATTGCCTCTGGTGGTCCACTTCTTTGCCCTGTGCCTCTTCGACCCTTTTTAAACACCTGGCAGCAACTTTTCATCTGCCTTATATTAACACAGGTGAGTTAGGTGGGTTTCTGTTCTTTCTGTTATCTGCATGTACAGTATGTCAGATTTCCTGTACTCTTAACCAGGAGACTCGACATTTCATAATAACAGGTGAACAAGACACGCATCTCCCATCCCTTGGGCTTTTCTGATTGATACCTACTACTTCTGGGACAGGCTGCAGTGAGATGGATAATATTAATACCAAAAACGAGCAGAATTCTACTTTAGTTACTATAGTTGAATTGTTAGGCACAATTTTTTTTTACTATAAGAGAAGGCAATGGGGAGGGTAAGAATTTGAACAGAGTGCATGTCGGTGGTTTGCCTTTTTCTCTTGTTAAAGTCTTACCATCCATGTTTTTGTTGGTGTATCAGTCAGTCTTTCAAATTTCCGATTGTTGTCTGAAGAACAAATAAAATGTGCTTTACAGTGTGTGCGACACACAAAGCTTTGTGAAGTATGTAATTACCAGTGTAGCTCATATTTTAAGGTTTTCAAGAACTACTTAATGCAACTGTGTTTTTATACAGAAAACATTAATCAAGTCTCCTGGATTGCAGAAATTTGAAAATATTGAGCTGGCTGAATTGCAAAAGTCAATTTAAATTGCTGGCAGTAAGAAAATAATTTATGCTATCCAGACAGTGATGGCAAAGATTCATAGACTTTGAGCAAATCCAGGACCAGGGCCCCTGTTGAAAATCAATTTAGCTGTCATTTAGGAAAGTGCTGATTTAAAATCAATTTTACTATTGTGTGTTAGTGTGCCCAATGAATTTTCCTCTGCTTCCTGTCTGTATTTTTTGTCCTTTCTTATTGATGGAAAAGGTTTCATTAAATGCTGAAAATTCATGGAAATGAGGAATGGTTACGCTAGCCTATAATCATGAAAAAGGATGGTTTTCTAATAAAAATGCATTCGCATTTTTGGATTACATTATTAATTTTGTTACAGCGAGTACTTGCTGGAGGAGTGATCCTTCTAGTTATTGCCTTGTGGACTTTTTCCATTCTGCTTTAATGGATTTCATAGCTTTTTGTCAATCCATTCATTTTCGTACCCTGATTATTCCATCACAGGGTAACTGATAGCCAGAACCAGAACACTGCTGCAAGACAGGAATAATCCCTGGAGGGGGCACCCATTGCACCCACACCACCCACACTCACTCACTTAACCTGCATATTTTATACGTATACTGATACCTGACAGGGATAGTGCATACGCAGGCTGAGACTGAATCAGGATTGGGAGGTGAACATGCATCCCGGCAGCTGGAAGGCAGCAACACTAATCTGCTTTGGCACCCGTGTTCTTTCTAAGTACAGTAAAATGTCAGGATTTGTATTCATCAATCTACCTTTCTTTTCTGAAATGTCTTGCTCCAGTTCAGGTTTGTATGTTCTATTCCACGTGCATCCATAACACATACATTCCAGAACAAGCAATCCACCTGAAGCTAAGCAGTACTTAGATACGAGACGATCTAGAAAAAACTTGGATTGCTGCTGGAAGAGGCGTTGGAGAGGTCAACAGGGGGCGCTTACCCTATTTGTGGACCCCAATGCCCCAGTGCAGTAATGGGGGGACACTGTGCTGTAAAAATAGCACCGTCCTTCAGAAGAGATTAAAAACTGAGGTCCTGACTCTCTGTGGTCATTAAAGATACCTGGGCATTTTTCATAAAGAGTAGGGTGTATCCCAATGTCCAGCTTAAATTGCCCACCACGGCCTAGTCTTGTCTCCTAATCATCCCCTGCCTCTAATTGTCTGTCTCTCTCAAAGCTTAATCACCTAATAGCTAATGTGTGGAGAGTGTACTGGCACAAATGGCTTCCGTCCCATCATCTAGGTGGATGCTGCACATTGGTGGTGTTTGAAGTGGCTCTCCACTCACTAGGCAAAGTGCTTTGAGTAGTGAGAAAAGCACTATATAAATGTAAGGATTTATTATTATTACTAGAGGGCAAAATGCATGGTCAAGCCCTCGACAAGGTGCCAGTCCTTTGCTGGACACAATCGCACAAATACCTCGGCCTATGGTCATAATTTTACCTAACATCTTCAGACTTGTCCCAAAGCCACTCCATCATTGTCTTGGCTGTATGCCTGGAGTCATTGTTGTGCTGACAAGTAAACCGCCACTCTAGTCTGAGGTCTTGGGCACGCTGTAACAGGTTTTCTTCAATGGCCTCTCTGTATTTGTCTACATACAACTTCCCTCAGTTCCGAGCAGTTCTCCCCCTCCCTGCCACTGCAAAGTCCCCCCATAGTATAATGCATGCTTCACCATAGGGATGTTATTAGGTAGATGATAAGCAGACACAGTTTTTGGAGTTCTGCCCAAAGAGTTCAACTTTTGTCTCATCAGACTAGAAAATGTTTTTCTTCATGCTCGCAAACTTTTAAGGTGGCTGTCATTTGCAATTTCCTCAGCAGTGGCTTCCATCCAGCCACTCTGCCATAAACATCAGACTGATGGAGTGCTGCTGAGGTAGCCATCCTTCTGAAAGGTTGTCTCATCTCAGCAGATGACTTTTAAAGCAATTTTAAATTGAGCATTGGGTTCAAATTCTTTCTTCTCAAGATTACTCACTTTGGCAAAATGGTCAACTCTAGGAAGAATCCTAGTGGATCCAAACTTGCTCCGTTTCACTATTATTGACACCATTCAGTGCCTGGGAACACTTAATGCTTTAGGAATGGGTTTGTCCTCTTGCCCTGATCTCAGCCTCACCACAGTTTGATTGCAGAGGCCTACAGGGAGTTCCTTGGACTTTATGGCTTAGTTTCTGTTTGACATGCAGTGTGAATTGTGAGGCCTTAAATATACAGGTATACACATGTGCCTTTCTAAATGATGTCCAGTCAATTTGGTTTGCCTGCCTTTGGTGCCCTCCAATTAAGTCCTGGACACATCTCAAGGAGAATTAAAGCCAGCAGGGTGCATATGACCACAATTTGGAGTGCCACAGCAAAGGGTCTGAATGCTTATAAGAATGAAAGATTTCAGCTTGAGATTTTAATTGATTTGCAAACCTTTCTGAATACAAATTTTCTGTTTGTTATTATGGGTTATTAAGTATAGACTGACAGGCACAAATGGCAAATGTATTTATTTAGATTTATTTTATTTAAAGTGATAGAGTCTGATTGCTTTTTGAATCCACTATTTGATATAATAATACTAGGGAGTTTTGCCCCCCTGCTCGCTTTGCTCGCCAACCCCACTGCCTGCAGCTATGCGCCAGCAACTTTGCGTCTCTGTTGCTCGCGTTTGTGGATTTCACTTTCGCCAAACAACAAATCTTTTAATTCTTGTGGGTACACCTCTTCATTGGGAAGAAGCACTACTGTTCC
Organism: Polypterus bichir lapradei; assembly: GCA_026402145.1. Lineage (NCBI taxonomy): Eukaryota > Metazoa > Chordata > Cladistia > Polypteriformes > Polypteridae > Polypterus > Polypterus bichir. The sequence goes on from JANRMT010062849.1 coordinate 8,766,053, forward strand.
TTGATGGCAACACGAATTAGATGATCCACAAGTCTCCGACTTAAAGTTTAAAGCCAAACAATATCTACATACTTCTGTCATATGACCTATGTCCATATATTCAATCTCTTTTCCCTTTTACCTTTTCATCAATATTGCATTGAATTTTGATTCCGTGTTTGGAATTACATCGTGAAAACACCTACAAGGAATGTTTCTGACAATAGCATTCACACAAATGAGAAATGACTGAACCGTGTGCGTGGTTATGTAGGCAGGACTTTTCCAAATCTCTTTGCATAAGCTCTTGTCTCGCGGGGCTTGAAATTTTCTCTCGCAGGATTTCACTTTCACCAAACAACAAATCTTTTAATTCTCATGGATAGGCCTCTTCATTGGGAAGAAACACTACTTTTCCCTGATTGCAACACAAATTAGATGATCTAAAAGTCTCCGACTTAAAGTTTAAATCTGAACAATATATTCAATCTCTTTTCGCTGCTCCGTTTTTTCGCCGAGTAATAATTTCCGTTTGTTTGTGGTAATGTGATCTTTACTATCCTTTTTTTGAGACTTTCGAATTTTTGATCTTCCATTATCACTAACCTGCTCTGCATGTGTACTGCACCAACGTTTTTGAATTCTTTACGACGTTCCACTTTGTCATCTGCTCTTTGTCTTTTATTTCCGTCCCCGTGTGTGGTTAAATCTCTTGGCACAAAGTCTCACCGGACATTAAAGTGTCTGTCTGAGAAAGTCACATCTCGTCTCCTGCCAAGATTTTACTTTATAATAGAGAGATATGACGCTAACTACTATGTGACTTCTGTTACTGGAAAGTGGACTGCTTCATACAGATTTTATTTCATTTTTTTAATGACCATTTATCTTGTGCTTTGTCCCTTGTACTTTACATGTCAAATGGTAAAGCAACAGCACTCAGATTAATAAGCCATACTGACCTTTTTTGTGTTAAAGAGTTAGAGTAGGGTTATATTTTAAGGGCTACATTAGCATGATTAGGTGCAAGAAATAAAAACGAATGTTAGTTTTGAAAAATACACATAAAGTTATAAACCTTATTTTTATTTCTCAATGTGGAATTAACTTTTACCACTTTTAGTCTCAAGCATTACATAAATTGAACTTCAGCAATGGAAAGTGTAGGTAAGCCTGGAAAAGTTCATTGCTTAATCATACAAATGGTGACAGACTTTGTCTGAGGATCTGTGGCAGTTTGCATATTGATAGTGATGGCCGTCGTCTTCTCTCCCAGGCTTGCAATAACAGAAGACATGCACAGTGACAGCTGGAAGAGTTTGCGCTCTTTCCTGCCGATGGCACGAAGACCGCAGGAGCTGAGTCGTTTGTCATTTTGATAGTGTTTCATTAAATTTTACATGCGTCATGACTGAATGTTTCACTTAAGACAGTTCAGACACGTTCCTGTCTCTGTAAAATGTTATTTTGCAAGGTGAAGCTATTTTATGGTGAGCAGCTTGCACAGAAGAAATGTTAATGTGAAAAAAATAAAATTAAAATAGTCCGTATGTCCATCCAACTGTGCATTTTCATGTCTTGCAGTTGAATTTCAAAGCCTGTCCATGAGTACCACCTCCAATGGAGGGCATACTCGACCACAAACTGTATGGAATCCATATGAACTCAATAATTAATGTGATTCTACTATCTTTGGGATGAGGAAGGAAAACTGGTGTGCCCAGAGAAACACCCACTTGAACACGGGGAAAACATTCAAACTCCACACAGAAAGAGCCTGAAATTGTAAGTGTGTACCGTAACTTAAATCTGTGTTATGTGAAATACTGTTCATGTGTTATTTACTTTTGTAACCAGTAGAGGGTGCCAATGAGCCACCACCACACCCAATACAGTCAAATAAAGGCTTTTGTTTACTGAACACAGTACCTTCACACATGAACAAGACCCTCTTTTACAACCACAGATAATATGCTGCTCTTTTCCTTCTGTCCGCTCCTTCAGATGTGTGTCATCGTCTGCCACCCAACTCTGACTCACCTGGTTGAGGTTAAGCAGCTTCTTTTATGTTGGACCCAGGTTTACTTTGGGTGCCATAGCACTTGATGGCAGATGCACTCCTGAGTCACACAGAAGCCCCACAAATCAGGTAGTGCTTCTCCCTGCAGTGTCCTCTGGCGGCACCCCAGGACCTAAACAGGGATATTGCTCAGGACTGCAAATCCCATGGATCCCTGAGGGTGTCCATACTGGGTCCATGCCAGAGGAGCACTACCATCGATTGTACTGGGAGAGGAATACTTCCGGATAGAACATCTCCCCCTGCCCATCCACTATGGCCTCCTGACCAGGAAAAGCACCTACAATCAACTGGGATGCCTGTCCATCCATCTTGGTGCCTACACTTTATACTGCAACTTGCTTTGTGTTATTAAAAATGCAAACTTTGATTTATATACTTTTTATTTTATCATATACGAAGTATAGGGAAAGTATTGTAATAGTCCAAAAATAAGATGTTGAGATTTTGACAAATCTCAATGTTCTTTAGACCTCCCTGACTTTCACGTATACAAAGTATAGGGAAAGTACTGGAATCCTCCAAAAATTCCATTTTGAAATTTTGAAATTTTGAAAAATCTCAACGTTTTAGACCTCCTTGAGTCCAAAAATACCATTTTTGGAATTATGTCTGTGTGTCTGTCTCTGTGTATGTGTGTGTGTGTAAACACGATAACAGTGGTACTTTACCTTTTATTCATGTAGCTGCAGAGTCCAATTTATTCAACTTTACTTTTATAATAATTTATAATAATTGGTCAATATATTATTAATTCGATTTGAGATGTACATCCATCCATCCATTATCCAACCCGCTATATCCTAACTTACAGGGTCAGGGGGGTCTGCTGGAGCCAGTCCCAGCCAACACAGGGCGCAAGGCAGGAACAAATCCTGGGCAGGGCGCCAGCCCACCTCAGGGCTCTTTAATGTACCTAATATAAAAATATAATCATTGTCTTCCGGTTTACTCCTCAAATATCCATCCCCATATCTGAGTATACATGTACGCGAAAGTCTAGGGGAGACCACTCCTGATTTTTTATATTAAAGAAGCACACTGTCATTTTTGCTAAGCTTTTCATTTCCCCTTCAGTTTGGAAATAATTTATTCTAACCCCGCTGATCCCAGCATTTCCAACTGACTGTTACAAATGGCTACCTCAACTAATTTGGCTCTGCATTTTTTGAAACCATTTTGCCCAGGTCATAGATAAGATGAAGGCTGAAACCTCCCATTCAGTGGATTCCAGTCCATCACAGGGTGTGCACAAACACTGCAGGCAAATGTCACCTGCATTGAGGGTGTGAGATGAAGTCCACATGACAAAAAAAAATCCTTAGAAAATGTTTCTGGTGTGTTAAAATCACAACTAGCTGAACTGTTTCATGAATTCATTAGCTGTGTTGTGATCTTCGGGACAAGACTCCCCAGCAGTTTTACTATATTCGTGAACTTGGACAGACATCAGCTAACTCTTAAACATTACCCAGGGAAGAGGACATATACCCACTTGTGCTTGCTGCCCCGCCGGCTTTCATAAGAAGACACTGGCGATATCATATCTTAGCCGTATCGCTGGCATATGAGTCCTATTAATCTTTGTTTCAAGAAAATTCCTCCAAATGAACAATGTTTTTAGTGAAAATTTCACGCCTTCTGCCTCCCGACTTTGACTCACATGCATGAGGTTAAGCAGTTTTTTTGTTAAAACCGGGATTATTGCAAGTACCATAGCACTGAATGGAATTATAATTCCAGGAATTCTTTTTTAAACAAAGGTAAATGTAAGAATAAATATTTTTTTACATATTTGGAGAAAAGAATGTTTGAGTTATTAAAAGAAAATTTGTGAATATAAATGCTTTGAAAATCTATATAATGGAATGGGAACAGATATGACATCAGCAGTTTTTGTTAGATAGTATTGATGGCAGTGACGGGGGATTTGAAGGAGAAAAAATCTTGGGTTTTATATCTTGTACAGTGTAAATAAAATAAATTTTTTATTTACAAAAATAAATCTAAGGTTCACCTATGCCATAGTACCACCCTTCATTCCAAATACCACACTATTATACTTTCCCTTTACCATCCATTTTCCAACCCGCTGAATCCAAACACAGGGTCACGGGGGTCTGCTGGAGCCAATCCTAGCCAACACAGGAATCCAATCCCAGGCAGGGAGCCAGCCCACCGAAGGACACACACAAACACACCCAGCACACACTAGGGCCAATTTAGAATCGCCAATCCACCTAACCTGCATGTCTTTGGACTGTGGGAGGAAACCGGAGCGCCCGGAGGAAACCCACACACACACGGGGAGAACATGCAAACTCCACGCGGGGAGGACCCGGGTCTTCTAACTGTGAGGCAGCAGCGCTACCACTGCGCCACCATGCTGCCTCTTTCCCTTTACTGTTTGCTTAATATTCAATGTTAAAAACATTGGAAATATTAAAGACTGCACACATTTGGTCATAGTAATAGAAGCAGCAGCATTAATGTCAAAACTACATTAGAACTTGTTTTCTGTGGATTGCCTTTTAGACATCTCCTTAGTGACTCTTTTAGCTCTCAGGAGCTTTCTTTGCATGTTTGCTATATTAATATAATGTTAATAAATCTTTCATTTATAAAGATTCTTCATTTGCCCTGTTACTTCAAGCCAAAGGTTAACAGTTATCCCTCCTTTTGTGAGGGTGTTCTTAACATTTCGGTGATATTTATAGTTGTTTGCCAGTTCCCCATTTTTGGGCCTGCTGCAGTTGAAGCCTGCAGGTAGCCTTAGGGGCCTAGCTGGACTAAGATGGGCCTCTGCTGGACACAGTAGTAAAGATCCTGGCCTGCTTGAATAGCAGCTTTTGGAGGCCTCATGTTTATTTTGTCTTGGAGGAAACTCTACTTCATGGCACTAATGTGGTGTGATGTAGTGGTTACTGCTTTAGACTTCATACCCTGAGGTTGTGGGTTCAAATCCTGCTACTGACGCTGAGCAAGTCATTTTATCTGCCTCTGTTCCAATTGGAGAAAAACACAAGAAGTGTAACCAATGATAACTCAGATGTTGTAAATCACCTTGGATAAAGGTGTCAGTTATATAATTAATATTAATAATATTTAGATAGATAGATAGATAGATAGATAGATAGATAGATAGATAGATAGATACTTTAATAATATTGATTTTGTCTTGAATGTATATGATGTATTATTGTATGTATGTAATTTGATCATATTTGTAAATATAGAATAATTTACCTACTCTGAGTTAATGTATTGTTTATATATTTTATTATGTGTTACGTCAAGGGGATCCCCAAGAGGCAGGTCTACCTCGAGGACCACCCTATGTATTCTCACTGAGGGCTTTGGTTCTTAAGAGAGTCATTGATCTTTTCAGAGTAAGGATCAGTTTTGTAAGTTTTTGTTTTCTGTTTCCGGTTATGTTTTGCTTTGTTTTTGGACTACAGACTGGACTTGTTTGCTTTGGGTTCCTTTTTTTAGACAAACCCTTTTGTCTTATTTTTGTTCTTTTTTGCATCTCCTTGTTGTGCTTCCTTTTTGATTATTTCAATACATTCTTTACTTATAAAGGATTTCTGTATGCTTGTGACCTTTAAGCCAGAGGTCTGCGATCATCCTCTCTCCTAAAGAACATTTTTGAGCACTTTAAGCTTTAAAATCCTGAGCCCCATTTTGGGCATCCGAAGGCTGGAAAGCCTGCCTTTTGAGTTTGGGCCAGGCTGCCTGTGGTGAGGCCTGCTTCTGAGACCCCGACCTAGCAAAGTCCTAGTTTGCTTTTTGTTTATTTTGAGGCCCGCTTACTCACAGCTGAAACACAGCATAATGTACTTACAAGCATATAATAGGGCTATTATGAAAATCACATGGTGGGCACTCAGCATTTTGGCAGAAGTGAGAGGATAACAGTCACAGAAAGAAAATATGTGGGGCTGTGCTTAAGATGCAAAATACAGTATCGGGGTCCTGGATCCCATTAAACTCCAAAAATCAAAATTGTAGGGAGTTCACTAAAAATAGTTTTTTAAAAACATGCTATAGTGTTAATGATTGCTCAGTGGCCATGACAACATTTGAGAGAAGATATTGTTGCAGCTGGCTTTTCACAGGCATGGTGGGAAGGCAGCTGTTTGATACTTCAGGAACAGAAGCCGTCCAGCAGTTAAGAACGTTTGCTTTTTAAGAAGCCCAAGAAATGTTTCAGAGTAAAATTATAAATGGAAGGAGTTAGAATTTGCATCGGTCTCAGTGATGCTGAAGAGTGTGGCAGTGGATAGCAGAAAATGATGAAGACTGTTATGTCAGTATCTACAGCACTGGACTGGCAGGTTAGTTATAGTGTAGAGAAAAGAAAAGTAATATCTAACATTATGAATATTTTGTCTGTGTTTTTACAATTATATATATACTTTTATTTTAACTTTTAATTAGGTTTAAGCAGGCCCATTTAACCCTTAAACTGCCACATACTTGCAGGGTTAATGCACCCCTGGACACCAAATACTTTTTTGCCTCACTTTTTAAAGAAACATGACAATTCACCAAGAAAAAGTGAAATTTGAATGGAATGCCTATTTTTTCATGCAAAGAGCATCACAATTACTACAACAATGATCATTTCACTGGCAAATTGCACTGGGTACTAATGTGCCGGTGGTTTAAGGGTTAAAAAATAAGACTTTTTTCTGGTAGCCCCTAGCTGAAATTCCAAAACAGGAACTAACCGGCCATCTGGCCTGAGGGAATACAGGTGGCTGAGAAAGAAGAACATGGATGGGGCGGCAGCTGGATTAGAATGGGGGGGTACACTACCTGAGCAGAGTCATTGGGAACTGCATTCCCACTAGTGCAAGAGGTGTGTCAAGAACCTTTAGAAATGGATAAAATTGAGGCAAACCTTCTCTCAGATGTTCCACCACCATGCTCTCTGTCTCTACCACTTCATCCAAAGGCCATGCCAGACCACATCAGGCCAGAGAACAATCAACATACTAAGACAGAGAGCCACCGGGTTGCCTATTATTTAGGTTGTAACTGATAGAATTTTGCCAACACTCACAATTGTACACTGCTTATATTTTAGGTATATTTTCTATAAAAAAATAAATGAATAACTTTTTCTCCTGCCTGTTCTGGTACTGTCAAGTTGCCTACAGATGTAAAAAAAAGGGTGGGTTGTATTTATATAGAATATCAGTCAACTCTAACTGTATTGAGGCTGGTAAGAACAAATAAACAAGACTATAAATGGGATTTGGGATATTTTAGAAAATAGAGACATCCTGGGACACTACCAGAACACAACAGTAGTGAACTAGTTCAAGACATGTAATTACCTGAATCAGCATGATGAAATTGTGATTTTAATACTGCCAATGTGCCGTGAAAGTGGCAGTTCTTAATGATATTTTGAAGTACAAGGTGGTGTGGCTTTTATTTGCATAGGGCATATCTATGTATGGTGCAGTTTAACAGTTTATGATATACACATTCTAACTGATAGCGTGCTCCATAGCTATTTCAGTGTATGTTCCATTGTACCAGTGATATACTGTATTTCAGCATTCAGTTAGCAATGGTGCAATAATGTGATGTCAGCTGCGGTGTTTCCTTAGAGTCCTGGCTCTTTAAAATTTATCAAAAAGCTCATGGAGGCAGCAACCCTGGGGGCTGCTAGGTGGAGCTCTTCCCTGGTGCTCCTGGAGCAAAGGAAATGCCACCTCTGACTCCAGAAATGAGTGTTTAAAGCCTGCCACTGTATTATTATGAGGTTGAGTGTGGAGTCAGAAGGTGATTGAAGGAAAGCACTCACCTGATAGAAAGAAGAAAAGTCTGGAAATTGAGAAAACAGAGGAATTTGAGGTAAAGGGATAGTGCAATACGTTGACATGGAGAGTGGATGAGCCATTTCACAAATGCTTACAGAAAGTAAATAGGCCCTGAGTGGCTGCGGGAATTAATTATTTTACTTCTGTTATGTAGTCATTGATTTCTCACTGTGTTATTCTTCAATATGTATATTAATATAATGAATACCTTTATTTTTTTGATCTGTTGCTCTCCCTGACATTATTTTAGACTCAGGGTTGCTTTAAAAGAATCCCATAGCATTTGTGATAAGTGTAGTCATAAATAGCTTAGTTTCTTCATACCTTATAGAACATATTAATATCTATACTCCAGTAAGCACACTGTAATCACAGAGCGCAGGTCTTTTTAAAATTCCCAGGGTAAATAAAACTGTCATAATATGCAGAGCCTTGAAGAATAGGGCTTGAATACCCTGGAGTGATCTGCCTGCCAAACGTAGGGAGGCCTCATCTGTCTCAGCATTTAAATCAAGAACTGACTTCTTTATTTTAGAGGCATTGTGGAGTCCATTCAGGGTACTTTGTAATAATTCGTAAAAACCCTTTTAATTGACTCTTACAGTCTATCAAATTATCTTTCTCCTTAGAGTCTCTTAGTGGCACTTGGTGTTAGCTGCATTTTTGATCAACCTACTCTAACCGAGTTGAATGTGTTATCGCCAAAAATTAAGCTGACGTTGGACTGCCATAATAACTCTTGTCATTTGCCTGACACTACATCAGACTGGAGTGTGTTAGAAATGTCAGATTAACACCAAAAACAAAATCAATTAAGCAGTTAAATATTGATTTGATTGATAAATATCAATAATTTAAAAATGTAAGCCACTTCGAACAATCACTTCAACAGCATATTGGAGCCAGTAAACTTTGTTCTGTTGCCAATATCAATCCACTTACTTTATTACTATATATATATATATTGTTACACATGTGCGCAGTTAAAGGCAGTTAAAGGGCTTGAGTAAGGGCAGTTCTGAGACATACCTGGATGTGGCAGAGTGCACTGACTCTTTTTCTCCCTGGCCTGCAGACCATTCATGGGAGATTCCACCTGGCTCTCTTGATGTCACTTCCGGGACCGAGCCTATCGAAGGAGACCTTGCCGGCTCCGGCCCCTGTGATGTCACGTCTGGGCTCGAACCAATGGCTGAAGACCTCAATGAGCCAGACCCCTATGATCTCACTTCCTGTCTGCCCCTTTAAAAGCCTGCACCTTTTCCCTATTCCCTCAGTTCAGTTCTGGACTCAGTTTTGTGCACATCAGTGCTTTATTCATTTGTTTGACTTTGTAGCCAGGAAACCAATTATACGGGTGGCTGCCCCAAACCTTTACATAATTCTGTGTTGAGTTTCTGACTATATATATATATATATATATATATATTGTCACACACGTGCGATTAGGGGGCCGCATACGGACCTAAACGGTATCGTGAAGTCATATGCCAGAAAGGAATGGCAGGGTACTAACCTTTCTCTCTTTATTTCCTGCAGAAAGAAAGACGCACCGCCGCCATGACTCTGCCCGACTCGCTAACCACGCATCGCCACTTCCGCCCTTCCTCTGTCAACTCCTGATGACGTCAGCAATCCCAACATCCACCTCAGCTCCTTCCCAGCAAACCTCTCTCTACTTCTGGTCCCTCTTCATAAATGCTGCCCCCTCCACCATTTTGACTGTCGGCTGTACAGAGCGATTCAATGCTGCATTGACAATTATTATTATTTCTGCAATATTTCTTACAGTATACGGGGCCTGAAACCCCAAACCTTGATGATTGTGTGTCTTTCTTTTTACAGAAACTGTATTGCTGAAATATACATAGTGGGCCCTGTGCTCACTGTCCTGCACTGTGGAGCTTGATTGACATTTGTCATAATAAATACTAGAATTAGCAGGTCCACCACTGGCATCCTGTGCTGTTCACAGATGAGAGCAGGTTTACCTTGAGCACATGTGAAAGACGTGAAAGGGTCTGGAGAAGCAATGGAGAATGTTATGCTGCCTGTAACATCGTTCATCATGACCGGTTTGGTGGTGGGTCAGTGATGGTCTGGGGAGGCATATCTGTGGAGGGACGCACAGACCTCTACAGGCTAGACAACAGCCTGGGTTTTTAAAGAATTATGTGTTAATAAATCTGGCAGAAGTGATCATTTACTTGTAATTTGGAAAAAGGGTTTAAAAAAGTTAAGCCAAATGTAATGCTGCCATCACAATCTTATATATAAACGTCTACGCGTGGAAGTGTGTGTGTGTCTGTCCGGCCCGGAAGTGAGGGGTGGAGTCAGGGTAAGAGCTCCGCCTCCGAGGAGACAGAAAACTCGCTTAGCCACTAATAACACAAGTGAGGCCAGCACTTCAGTAAATCGAAACCTTCGAAGAATAAGAAAGTCGCTTAGCCGCAAACATTGGCAAAACGGTATCCCTTTTACTTTTCTTCCTGCCGCTAATGCACAAGCAAGGCGAGCACGTCGGCAAAATGAATCCTCCTAGGAGAGAGATGCCCAGAGTAGTTCCTTTCAATTACCTGACATCTCTACATTTCAGTTTTTTTTTCTGATGATTTCAATAGTTTCTAGAACCCCGACTTTTTACAGCACGGGCTTACACAGCTAGTTAACCACATAAACAAAAAAACAGTTGAAGCAGTTGTACGACTGATGCTGTCACAAGGAACTGGAGTAATAGGCTCTTCCTGAGTGGAATCTACACATTCTCATGGTGTTCATGTTGATTTTCTTTGAGTGCTTCCGTTTACCTTCCCAGTATCCCAAGCCCAGGCATGTTTCTTGTGTCCCCGTATGAGTGGACGCGTGTGAGCGAGTGTGTGTTGAGATAGACTGGCGTCCTCTCAAGAGATGACTTGTACTGAATATATTTGGACAAAGTTTCCGTATAACATAACAGAACAAGCACATTCAATTAGAGAAGCTAGAATGGATATAAGTTAATATCAAGATAGCCATTGTTTTCACAGGGCAATGTGATGATAAAAACATACTAGCACTGGAAGAACCTGCACACGTTACACAGAAAAGACCTCAGTCAGCAGTCTAGCAGGACGTCAGCTCTATGAGGGGTCAGAATGCCACAATATGCATTGCACTGATTTTGTTGATGCTACTCAACATTGGAATCCAAGGATGATTCATGAATAGGATGTCCTCTCAGTAGAGTCGATATTAAAGAGACATTTTTCTGTTGCCCAGTGTCAAAAAAGCCAAATGAAATCCACTGTGATTGTATAACAATAAAACATCAAACCTTCCAAGGGGGTGAACACTTTTGATTGGCACTGTAATTCCCTTTTACAGAGTGATGGGGAGTGAGAGCCCACCACAGCAGCAGTTGTGCAATCACTGATGGCATGGAGTCGATTGATGTGCACGCACATGTACCAACATTAATATAGACGTGGCATATCTCTAGGGTGGTGGGGGGGTTTGTGCCTTACCTTGGGAATCTCAGGGATTACATCATTTAGGGTCTAAGCACAGGTGAGCGGTAATTGCTGTGCCTCTTTGATGACCCATTATGAATTTATTAGAGTTAGTGCAACAATTTTGAGCTTGCTGCAAAGGATCCTTGAGCGCTGGTTCCTACTTTGCACCCACTGCCAGAACCTCCACCGTGACCCTTTTAAGCAAAAAAAAAAGTTTATAAAATGGACAGGCGTGTTTGAAGCGTGTTATAGTAAAATAAGCCTCTGTGCTGACTGGCACACAAAGTGGACACTCAATCCAACGTTTATTCAAAAGCTTGATTAATAGTCTGGTTTAAAAACCTTGCCTAATGAGCTTTTATCATTTGTAAAAGTGCAAATAAATCTAGTCCCCTATCTTGGAGGCAAACATAATAATGATCCGAGGCAGATCAATTATTCGGTAATGTCTTTAACATGTTCACTGTGCACTAACAATAGAAGTGCATTATTTATAAGCTTTCAAAGAGAGTTGCCTTTGTTAATTCATAAATGAGTAAAAGAATACGGCATGAAAAGCAGCACAGAGATGTTTGCCAGATGGAGGTCAGGTTTCATCCATACTTGATTCAATTTTTTCAATAAATAAATGTAATTTCACAGCCGTTTGCTTCATAGCATACAGTTGTGTTTATAATATTGTACTGGAAGCCTGAGGTAATTGCCATCATCATTATTCTTTTTAAAACAAAGAAATGCTTAACATCTTAGTTGAAGGGATGGTGGAAGTGGTAATTTAACATTGTAAGTGCCAGGCAGGATTATCTGGCATCCACCCAGGGGATGAAAAAGGGGGGAACCCTTGCTAAGAAGGGAGACTGGAATGGAAGGAGAGTGATGATTTGTAACACACTAGTGAGGCCTCACCTGGAGTACTGTGTGCAGTTTTGGTGTCCATATTACAAACTAGACATAGCAGCGCTACAGAAAGTCCAGAGGAGAGCGACTGGGCAGATTAGGACTACGAGGGGAGACTGAAGGAGTTGAACCTTTTCAGTTTAAGCAAAAGGAGATGAACTCCTTGAGGGCTGAATATTTTTTTCAAAAAACTGTGGAGGCTTCACATTGGTGGCTTGATGGTGGGCACGAATGCATGGCGGGCCGGCTGTCTTCACAGGGCAGGTGGGTGGTGGTGTGATGCAATCTGGTCCTGTCATCCTAATTAGTGGTCCCACCAGGTAAGCCTGCCATAGGAGTGTCATCTACACGAAAGTGTTCAGCACCACAATCAGCTGGGAAGCGATCAGCTGATGCTGGTACCTCACTTTTCATGTTTTCGATCTCCATCTCCAGATCACTCACGTCAAAATCAGAGTCCAATTCAGCAATAACATGCAAAACGTCACACGCGGAGTATTTTACTTTGCACATTTGCTTTGGTCTCTCACCAGATGTCAATGCCATTTTAGAGGTCGTGTGCTCTTCGCTACTCACACTGTGAACGCTGGCCCCGGCACAGACAGACGGACATCGTTTTCTTCACCCAAAACACGTTTATTTTGCAGTACTATATACAAAGTCCTGTGCACTCACAACCCCAGTGCCTCCAGCACCGATTTCCCCAAAGTCCAGGGCCCACAGTCTCTGTGCCTTCCTGGCCGCCTCCCGTCCTCTCTCTCCAGCTCCGTCTGCTTCCTCCCGACTTCCACCTCCCGACTGGAGAGAGGCGGCCCCTTTTATGGGGACCCGGATGAGCTCCAGCTGCTTCCCGGCACTTGATGTTGGCCACACCCCTGTGTGGCGGAAGTGCCGGCTGCGCACCCGGAAGCCGTCCGTGCATCCCCAGTCGTCTTCCCCCCGGCACTTCCTGGTGTGGCGGAAGTGCCGGGCTCTCGGGATAATTAAGCACTGGGGCGCCGCCTGGCGGTGGCCACGGGTCCCTGCAGGGCTGGGCTTCCAAGCCCTGTACCCGAGGCCCCCTGCATAACCAGGACGGACGCCCCCACTCGGTCTGGAGGAGGCACACGCCCTCCTCCGGTCCTCCAAGGCGTCCCGTCCGGGCTCCAGTCCCGGCCGAGGACCAGATGGGATAAACCGGCATCGGGGCGCCGCCTGGCGGTGACCACGGGCCCCTACAGGGTAGGGCTTCCATGCCCTCGACCCGTGGTCCCCAACAGAACCAGGACGGACGCCCCCTCGCGGTCTGGAGGAGGCACAAGCCCTCCTCACGTCCTCCTGGGCGTCCCGGCCGGGCTCCAGCCCCGGCCGGGGACCACAACGCATACACAGGAAATCAAAGTCAAATCATCAAAGCTAACTTTACTTCTAGGAAAGAGATTTGAACTAAAATGTAACGCAGGGTTTGTCGCCATTTAACGATTACCATCCTCTACCCCTGAATTTCGACAAAAGTTGACGTCTGCCCTGAAAAAGTTAAGTGGGGGTATGATTGAATTGTTTAAAATTATGAAAGGATTTAGTACAGTAGGTCCCAATTGTTACTTTAAAATAAATCTTGCAGTAAGAACACGAGTTGTAAACTTGTTAGTGGCAGATTTTGCACAAATACTAGAAAGTTTTTTTTCTTCATGCCAAGAACCATAGACATCCATCCATCCATTTTCTAACCCGCTGAATCCGAACACAGGGTCACGGGGGTCTGCTGGAGCCAACACAGGGCACAAGGCAGGAACCAATCCCAGGCAGCGTGCCAACCCACCGCAGGACACACAAAAACACACCAAGCACACACTAGGGACAATTTAGGATCACCAATGCACCTAACCTGCATGTCTTTGGACTGTGGGAGGAAACCCACCCAGACACGGGGAGAACATGAAAACTCCACGCAGGGAGGACCCGGGGAGCAAACCCGGGTCTCCTAACTGCGAGGCAGCAGCACTACCACAGCGCCACGGTGCTGCCCGAACCATAGACATATCAAATATATTACCAAGTAGTAAGTAATGAGGTGGAGAGTACGGTTTTAGGGACCTTCAAATCTTGACTTGATATTATTTTCGACAATCTAGATCGGGGTGCTCAATTATGGTGCTGGAGGTTACAGAATTTACTTTGACCAGTTTCTTAATTAGAACCCAATTATTTACTAATAAAGCAATATTTTTGGGCTCACTTTTAGCTAACTTGCATGTTGCAGTTTAGAACCCTTAATCTACCACATATTTGGGGGGTTAATGCGCCCCTGGATGCCAAGTACTTTTTTGCTGCACTTTTTAAGAAAACGTCACAATTCACCAAGAAAAAAGTGAAATTTTAATGGGACACCTATTTTTTCATGTAAAGAGCATCACAATTACTGCAACACTGATCATTTTACACACTGCCAATGAACTGTAAAAACTATAAAAAAAAACTACTGCAGCAATCTATTATTATATGTACAAGATGCGACTGATGCCATTTATGAAATTCAGTAAATCACCGAGCCAGCTGGCTGAACGCAAGCACACAGAGGCCAACGCTGATACTTGCAAGCTAGTCTAGTGCCGCGGCTGAATCCCAGGGACAGTGATGCTGATTTCCTAGGGGGCGGCAATGGTCATGAGCTGACTGTTCAATGAATGTATGGACGTTACTGACTGATCAGCTCCGGTGTGCTGGCAAATTGCACTGGGAAGCGACTATAGCTGGTTCCGGCGGTTTAAGGGTTAATCGCCTATTTTAGTTTTAGTTGTTGCCTGTTTTCCTAAGCAGCCATCATTTAATAATGAGGTGCAAATGACAAAGAAACCACCAGCTCTCCAATTCATGTGCTACCATTTAAACTTGAGAATATGCATCATGAAGTCTCTGTGTTAATACAATGTTATGAAATAAATGAGAGAAAGGATGGACCGCTAAATATATGGGTAAAGTTCTCAGGAAACCAAAAATATACAATTATTATTTAGAAGAATGTACTAATGTGTCATATTGTTGAATACCAAGTTTCATTATCTATTAGGCCTGTCTTCTAATTATGAAATTAGTTTGAATGAAAACCTGTAGCCACTGTGGACCTCCAGGACTATAATTGAGAACCCCTGTTCTTGGATGAGCTTGTTGGGCTGAATGGCCTTTTCTCATTACAACTTTTCTAAAGTTTGAATGTTCTGATGTGTAGTGGTGGTGCTGCACATAACTGTAGGAGTTGCTGTTGGTGTAACAAAATGAAACTTCTTCTCATGGCCTTTGTAATCCAGACTGCTACCAGCAGTCACCACAGTTCAAATGCCCAATATGAGATGGATTGTGGTGTTATTCCACAATACAATGCCACGTTAGACAGACTGGCACTTTATAATAGAACCAGAGTAAAGTTAATAAAGTAAAGTATACCTCCTACTTGGCCCAGTATGCCAGGTAACTGACTGGGGTCTTTTTTCAGGATTGGTTCCCAGTTATGTGGAAAGTGGGTTCAGTAAAGAGATGAGCGGATGGATCAATCAATAAGTCTTTGTTTAATACATGTTCTTTGGCAGAGTTTATAATCATAAAACATAATCCACAGTGATTTAGTAGAAACACCACATAAAATTCAAGGAGTATGTTAGAGTAGCAGAGTGTCTAATGCTGTGCCCTGCATGCCCCAGGGGTCTGGGTTCAGTTTCCAGACTGGTCCCTGTCTGGGTGAAGTTTACCTACACTGAAGAGGAGGTGCGGTCAGCATTGTGACCACAGATGTTGGGTTCCCCCATTGCTTGGGGTGGATATGCTGGTACTCTTTGTGCAAGACTGATTTATTCTGTTGAACAGCATGGAGCAGGAGCTTTGAGCGCTACAGTACATTAACATTCTGACCTAACAGTGGGTGAGTGAGGGGGTGTAGTTCCTCTTGGAGTTTCAAGCACTACAACAACAGTCAATTGAAGCCGGGGCACCTGAAAACCAGTGCCAGTACCCAACTGCTAGAAATGTAGAAGTGCCTGTACTCTGTGCCCACTTCAAGCCCTGGGATCCCCCCAATTGTACAGCAAAGGAAGACTTGAGGATAATTTTGGACCCTCTATGAAGAACGGACAACATCATAAATGATTCCAGGATTATACGTAGATGTCAATAAATGATATGTAATAGTGTCTTTATGACATTACTAGCCTATCGACCTGTCAAAGATAGGTAATAGAATAAATTTTAAAATATATGATATTTCTTGGGCGACACGGTGGTGCAGTGTGAGCACTGCTGCCTCGCAGATAGGAGACCAGGGTTCACTTCCCGGGTCCTCCCTGCGTGGAGTTTGCATGTTCTCCCCGTGTCTGTGTGGGTTTCCTCCGGGTGCTCCAGTTTCCTCCCACAGTCCAAAGACATGCCGGATAGGTGCATTGGCGATCCTAAATTGTCCCTAGTGTGCGCCCTGCCTGGGGTTTGTTTCCTGCCTTGTGCCCTGGGATTGGCTTCAGCAGACCCCCATGACCCTGTAGTTAGGATATAGCGGGATGGATGATATTTCTTGCTCCACATTTTAAACAATATTGGCTTTTAAATGGCATTTTATGGTTCTTTACTGGGTTATGTGGTTCCTTGTCTTTGGTTGACAAAACATTTAATTTTGGGAAGGGTTTGTTGCATATGAAGTTGGTTCTTTGTGCTTTGAAAGGCTTCCTAATGTGGAAAAAAAAGCTGAACGTACAGTATGGCAGGCTACCTAGCTTGGATGCTAACAGATTAAGAAACCTAGACTTAGCCTGTAATATTAGAATAAGACTCTTTTTACAATTGTGACTTATTGGTATTTCACAAGTCTGTTACCATCTGTTCATTGTTATTGACTGTGTGGAGCCTGTTATAGATCCAAATATATAAATGGTTCTTTCTGGAACCTTCATGTCGATGAGTCTTCTGAGAACGAAAAATGGTTCCCCTCTGGCACCGCTCAGAAGAGCCACACTTGACACCTTAATTTTTAGGAGTGTACATGGACCTTCAGCACCTTTCCTCGGTATCCTCCTGTGTCTGAACCTCTCTTTCTTGAGAGTGTGTACCTGTAAAGCCCGCTTTGCAGACTCTGTCATCTCGAGCTATGTTGCTCGCCTGCTGTCCGCTTTTACACTTCCTGTCTTTGAATGACGACTTTCAGCGTGCCTCCTCTGCTTTTACTCGTCCTTGTGTGTCTCATCTCCTCTTGCTGGGCCCCATCCCCTTTTGATCGCATCACCAAAACCAAGCTGACCAGTCAGATTGATCGGAGGGCCTGGATACACACACAGACCTTAGTGGTTCATTACATGGTAGATTGACTATTTAAGTTTAGATTTTTAATGTTAAATCATACTAGGCTGATGCTAAAATGCTGCAAAAACTCAAAAAATGCTTTTTATTTTTTACTAGCATTTTACAAGTTTTATTATTCATTTAATTGGAAGAAGAATTTGGCTAAAATGTCTCAAAAACTGCTGCTGACAGGAGTTTTCTAAACCGCTCCTTTCTAAAATGCTTAGATATGAGAAATGTCATTGAAAATAATAAATAACTTTACAAAATGTAGACAGGAACACTTTTAGAAACGTTAAAATATTTAGGTGTGAATGAGCCCTTAAAGAGAGGATGAATGATGTGCGCCCTTTCCTTTAGCACCATGTCAACTGAAATAACAAATACAATTATTAAGATGTCCGCTCACTCTGAATGTCAGGGCTTCAAGTTGCAGCTACTTGGCTCAGAATTTAGTGATTGTAATATGATTCACATGCAAAAGAAATTTGCCACAGCTGTTTCAGGTTTATGAAAACTTTTGTTGACAATATGCAAAACAATACTCGTACTTTTGAATGACTTAATATCAGATAATTTAAATCTTCAACTTGAGTATTTCTATCAAGGACAAATTTTCCTTTTACTTTGGTCATTTTCCAGAACAGTGCATGTACTTTTACTCAAGTATGGCTGTGCTGTACTTTGGCAAACACTCATGAACACTGGGTAGATATTTTTTTTTACGGATGACCTTTACCAGCTTTAATTTTCTTGTATACTGTGTCACGCATAGGCGTTGGAGGACTCCTCTGAGGACTGGGGAAAGGCATGTAATAACCCACCAAGATGAGAGGTGGAGGGCTACAGCTGACTTTGTCCAGTTTCTCTTCTTCCCTAACAGTTCCGAGAAACCACCTAGTAAGGGCACTTAGCCCCGCACCTTCTGGGCCTTTCACCATAAAAGACGATCAGCCTAAAGAGAAAACTCGTCTAAGCCGCACGGCAGAGCACGAGATTAAAACTCCAAAGAAGGAGGAACCCCTGACCAGGGAGCAGCACATTGGCACATTTTCTGTTTTCTTTTATTTTGTTCATTTCGTCTCGCGACGAATAAAAGAGACGGCCCGGTTAGCGTCCCAACCTTTTGACTGATTCCAGTCTGTTGTACGCAGTCAGTAGTGTTATATCAGTTCTCCTTCACTCCAGAACAAGGAGACAGCCCAGAGCAATCATGCCTCAAAGAGAATAAGCACTGGAGTGGTGACATTAGTGCTCTTTTACGAGACCAGCATCGCACCGTTTTTGCATATAAAAGAGAAAAATGAGATGCACCAAGAGGATGGACGTCATGCCATTTTAGCTGGTACACTCCATCCATATTCCCAATACAATGAGACAATTATCAGATGCTTTGTTTAAAGAATGAGTGCCAAACATTAGCAATGTATTGCGTAAGCAAGTGAGGGGTGGTGTGTGGCAATATCTGCATTTGGCTGCGTTCCCATTCTGCAGAGTTCGTCTAGACCTGTGATTTCATGCATGTGCTCACGGTTCCTCTACACTAATCAAAAGACAAAAACCCCGCTTACATGGAAGCATGCGGAAAGAATGTCACAGGACTTTTGAAGAGAAACAACAGAAGTTGTGCAAGTCTTCATTCCTCAGTCAGCAGATCAGGTGGCGCCTCTCTATATATTAGCGCAGTGTCTTTCAGGGTCGCAGGTGCTCTTAATGACTACCATCTGTTTGCACAGCTGCCTTTAATTTATGCACTACGTCCTACATTTCTGCCTGTAGGCCTTACTGCAGTACAAGATGAGACAGATTTGGGAAATGCTTTATGAGGTGACAGTCCTTCTCACCTCCAAAACAACACCCGTTCTGGCAATTCAGAACATTTTCTTCATTATCACTTACTTTTCATTGTTTAAAAACTGGCAGGTCCATTTACCACTCAAGTCTTCACAATATACGGTATAGGACAGAAGGCCACTGCTGTTGAGTGAACGGAACAGCAGAATTGAAAGTTATAAGATTTAAAAAATGCTAATTGGCATTGCCCTTCAGTTCACTAACATAATACGATGCATGAAGGAGCCTCACCTTCTCTATACCATACCAATCAGAGTAAGAATTTCTACAACATCCAGGCATTGATGAATTCTGGGAAAATGATGAACATGCAACATGCAAACAACAAATCAACAAGAAGGTTTATTCTGTGTGCAGTGTTGAGTGGCACGACTGCAGGTAAGCCTCTGATCAGGCAGGTTGGTGTAGTGGTTAAGACTTTGGACCTCAAACCCCAAGGTTGTTGGTTCAAATCCAGCTACCAAGTCTGTGACCATGAACACATCAATTCATGTGCTCGTGCTTCATTAGGAAAAAGAAAAGAAATGTGTAAGCTGCTTTGGATAAAGGCATCAGGTCAGGTCACGTTGGGGAGCATGCACTGGTACAGCGTATTGCCACACCCACCACATGATGAAACAAGTCAGAATCCTGGTTGGCAACCCCCCAGTCAGTCCAGTCTCTCCCACCGGAAATGACCCTCTATCTGTCACAGCCAGGTGTTACGTGGGTGATCCCTTGGCCTGGTCCAGCCACTTTGGTCCTCAACAATGAAGTTAGTGAATGGATGTGTCCAATTGGATGAAATGAAACCAGATCTTTCAGCCCTGAAGATGACATTATGGAAAACCACAGTGTAACAATTCGTCCCGCGCGCTGACACTACACGATCGCTACCGCTAACCTGTCCTAAGTGGCGGCAGATGATAAAAGGATAGGCCAATATCACGCCCCAATAAATCCCTTGTATACCCCTTATTCTACACGGTTCAGTCACCTCTAATGCTGGCACATTTATAGTCCCCAAAAAAAACTAATGGTCAATCTCTATAATCACATGAGGAATATATTACATATACAATCCCTTACATATGCCCCCCCCCCAACCCTAAATAACCCTTATATGTTGCGCTACAAATATATACATATATATACAATAACAATATTCCTTCCCCCAGTTCCCCTTCCAGAGATTATAAATAAGTCAATAGTTCTGCCCCCTGATGCCGGCAGGCAAAACAAAGAGTTCTGTCAATTGCGGACTCCTAGCAGCAATCAAATCTTCGCCATAAAAGTTACACAGTCAGTCTTGCGCCATGATACAATACAGTAAGTCCTTTGATATAGCTCACCCGAGTCCGTAGGAAATAGCGGAACATTCCATTGCCCGGTCAAAACAAATTACTTCCACCTTCTGACAGGACTGTAGGAGCTCCTGGACTTCGTCACATGGCCCATGCAGTAGCTGATCCGTTTTTTCCGATTTTCTTTTCCCCCCTCTTCTTTCCTCTTCTCTCTTTAAACGCTGCGGTTTATGCAAATCACTCCCCCAAAAAAAAAAAAAACGGAAGTTCCACCTCTGGGGCACCGCTGTCAATCTCAGGATGTAAGAACGATTCCCACAACACCCGATCGACAGCAGAAAAACATATTATATTTATATGGCAGCATTACAACAGTAGTCCTGGCACAACTGAAGAAGGTGAGCAGCCAAATGTAGATTTTGGAATGGTCACCTTAAGTGCAATCCCATGGTCATAGCCATTACTGCTAATCCATGAAGTATGTCACCTTTCTGTAACTGGTGAAAAAATGTTAACAAAAGTGCCCCTCTATAATCAGGGTTAACAAATGGCCGTTTTTATTTGTTTGTGATTTTCTTCTTTTCTTCATATTGATGGCTAATCTGAAGTTAGTGATAATGATGAGCTTTTTGTTTTCTAAGTCTCCTTTTCTAATTTACACAAAAGTTTTTCTGAAATCATCATTTGCAACGCTGTTATATCTTTATTTCCAAAATGCCTAAGCTGTAACGGACATGTGAAACACAGACCCTATGGTTCAGATGATTAGCTGACAGATTTTTGCGCCATTCTCGATATGATGTAGCTGCGGTTCAAACATTCCAAAGACACCAGCATTACAGGGAAGTCACTTTTTGATGGCAACCCCAATGTACAGCCTTTTACCAGAGGTCATGAGCTAACAGATATGTTGACTTAATCATGTATAGCTACAGTAGCTTTATTGATCTCTCATGTCAGTCTGAGTGCAAAATGGATCACTGCTATGTAAAAACAGTTAGTGTCTAACTCTGAGCTTCACCATCCCTCTTACCAGAAATTCTTGGAAACAAAAAACTTTCTCTTTCAATTCTCTTGGCAGACTTATTACCAGTTGCTGTCTATGTGAAGGTACCATATGCCTTTTTCCTACATCCCAAAGATGGCAGTGTTGATTTTATTAGTGACTAGCCATCCCCCGCGGCTTTGTCCGTGTAGTAGTTAAACAGGACAGTGAGGAGGACCCCGGCCCAGCTCTCTACTCCTGACGTCACTCTTCTCCATCCCCTCAGCCCACTGACTCTGTCTCGTATTAGCGCGAATATATCGCTCCTGCAAGCTCAATAAGAGAAGTCAAAAAATCAACCGGAATATTCAAGCAAATTATAGAAAAAAAACAATCTAAATCCGTTAAGTAGTTCTCTTGTTCGCTAACTAAGTGGAATTAAGGTTACGCCCTGAGGCAGACCCGTGAGTGAGGAGGGCCAGCCCTGCAGCCTAATGAGTCCCTCTCGGATGCACGCTAAAAAATTGGTACCGCAAGCGAACTATGATGCGATGAGAAAATCGCAAAATCAACGAAAAAAACACAATCTAAATCCGTTAAGTAGTTCTCTCGTGAAAAAACAGACAGACATACAAATGGGTCTAAAAAGCTATAAGACATTTCACGCTTGGACCATGAAATTTTTAAAACCGTTTCTTAGCGAGCACCTATGGGCCAAGGGTAACCTACATTCCAAATTTCAAGTCCCAAGTCCTCATGGTTTTGGAGATTTCGAAATGAGTGAGTCAGTGGTATTTGACGTTTATATTTATATAGATTACAAATTGGCCCCGTGTGAGAGGTTTTAGGTGATAATGGCATTCAATAAACTGACAACTTGCCCAGGGAGGGTGTCTGCTTTATAACCAACGCTCCCAGGGTAAGCGCCACCACTTATGTCATTTTTGTATATGTAATCTCACACTCTACTTATGTCTTACATCCACATCTCAGTTCCTGCTGGAGTAATTTAAAAAATGTAACATGGTGGAGAAATGAATGTCTTTTTAATACACACAAAACTCATTTTAGAATAATGCATTTCAAATGTGTTCAAAGTTAGCAATATGGGGAAGAAGGGCTGCTGTATGATATCACTCTCTGCACAAGGTCGGGTGTTCATCAAGCCAGCCAGCCTCTGTCTTCTTTGATGTGGTAAAGAAGCTTTGGTGTCTGACCCTGAGGTCTCAAGAATGATCTTGAAGCTGCAAATAAAGAACACCCTGAGTCATATGTTCTGTTCATTTTATACTTTATGGGAAAATTAATTTCAGTTAATGTAGCCTTGAAAAATATGCACTTGTGTGTTGTTTTGCATTTTGTTTTGCTCTGCGCCTTCTGTATCTGCACTTTACATTATAATATGTTTCTGAAGGAAGTTAATGTCCCCCTGAAAATCAATAAATTACTATCTTTCTTTTACTGTGCCTTCTCTATCTATCTATCTATCTATCTATCTATCTATCTATCTATCTATCTATCTATCTATCTATCTATCTATCTATCT
>JANRMT010062849.1:8794042-8852969 GCA_026402145.1 Polypterus bichir lapradei
GGCCTTCGCATTTATATATATAGGTTTCCATGAAATCAAATGGTGCAGAATGAAGAACACAATGAAATGAAAAATTACAGAGTTCATTGTCACCCCAGAGCTGCCCCCTAGTTTGATACACATGCTGTGACAGACCCCTACAACTCTAAAATGGATTAAGTGGGGTTGAAAATGAATAGCTGGATCTTTCAAATTAAAAAAAAAACCAAAACATCTACTTTTGTAAAATATTATTTTCCAGATGCCGCACTGTGTGTGCAGTCTGACCTTCTCCCTGTGTCTGTGTGAGTTTCCTCCCACGTCTCAGTGTGGAGTGGATGGGTAAAATATTTCCAGATGAAATGTCCTCCAGGGATTGGCTGATCTGACTTGGAAGATGAATTTGTCCTTTTTTCAATAGTAGGCTAAATATAAGCAACGTGTTTCTCTATCTGGCTCATGCAAAATGAATCAAAGATAAACATTGTCCATGTTAATTGCTCCCTTTATGTTTCCACTAGCCCTGCTTTGCTTGCCTTGAACTCAATTTTCATCTTTATCTTTTCTTTGTTCACTTTAGAGCGTGACTTGCAGTTTTAGTTACCTTGGCGTTTAAATGCCCTTGAAAACTTATAATAACTGCACTCATTTCATTTTTCTTCTCAGTCAGACTCCTGTGCACACAGTGCAGTAAATCATTTACCAAGAAGGCTCACAGCTCAGATTTGTTTTTTATTTTTTTTACAGGTTATTATGTAGACTGAGCCATTTGAAAAAGCGTCAGGCCATTTTGTGGAAGAACAGGTCATTTGTACTGCAATAATCAAATGCTCCTCAACCATGCATCCATCCATTTTCTTAACCTACATAACCAGGGCAGAGTCACAGAAAGCCCAGCAAACAGCAAACAGTAAAATAATAAGTAAGAATCTCCTGAGCGTTTAAAAACACAAATTAATTTTAGGAGATTGTTGTGATACAGAGGTGCCTCACAACATTAGGGATCAGACATCAGTCTCCAGCCTTCATCTCAAAGACATCCTGGTCACTCTCAGCTGGCCCAGCATGAGTGAGCATGAGCGTGCCCAGAGATAAATTGGGTTTTTGAGAAATGATGTTTAGGGTTAATGTTATGATTTCAACAATTCTTTACAAATATATTTTAAGCTAAACAGAAAAAATGGAGCACAACATGAACAGTTCAGTTCCTGTCTGTGGTCTCCCCTGTATGTAGTTCACATGTTCTCCATTTGTTTGCATGATTTCAAAGACCTTACCTAGTGACATGTTGTGAGAATTGGTGTGTATCCAGGTTTGATTCAGTGGCAGCCTTGAGCTTGTACCCCCTTCGCACACATGCTCATGAGAGATGGCTCACATAGTGTTGTTTCTCAGTCGGATCAGGGGTTGGCACTGTCATCTGATCCTCTCTCCTTTTGTCCGTCTTCAGACCATTGAAGGCTGTGCCTCGGGCCCACCAACTGATAACGTCACTTCCAGCACCCTCTGATGACGTCACCTCCGGTATCCAGAACCCACCTACTGAAGACATCACTACTTATTCCGACCTCCCTGATCCCACCTCTTCCTGCTCCTTCCATATATATAGACCAGACTCACCCTGTTAGGGCAGTTCTGTTTTGATCTCCGTTCTGTAAAGATGTGTTTTCTTTCGCTCCATATTTTTTCAGTTTACGGGGTGCCCATCCTCAAACCTTTGTATGTCTACTGCCTTTTTCTTTTCACACCACCCTAGGAAACGATTGTAAAATAGTCTTACTCAAGATTTATTTCAGTTATAAATTATACAAATGAATAAATAGAACTCCTTATTTTTTGCTTGCTAGAAGAAGTACTAAAATTAACCAAAAAAAAAAACATAAATAGCAATCAAAGACCCTGGATAAAATGGGTTTTTGATCACTTATGCTGAGACCCAGAGTAGCGACGTGCATTAAGATTGCTGCCTCACAGCTCAAGGAGTGAGGGCTCAAATCCTGGCCCCAGCTTGGCCTTTCTGCTGTCCACGTTGGTATATGTCTGTTTATTCACACACATCTCAAAGACGTGCATGCAAGGCTATTAGTGACATAAAGGCGATTTCCTGCCTTGATCTAAACACTCCTGGGATAGGATTTGTACTTGTCGCCATGAATTTGGTTAAGTTGGTTTGACAATGACCTTTCTTGGGCATAGCAATTCTTCTTTTATCACTGCAGTGCATTCGGTCCTGCTCACATTTTCAATCATTCAATAAAATACAAATTAAGGAGAAAGAAAGTTATTGTGTTTTGTAGCAAGACTGTAGTGAGAAGTCAAGCAAAATGACACCTTTTATTTGCTAACTAAGAAGATTACAACTCAGGCCCCTTCTTTGAAAGATATAATATTCATCAAGCAGCTCAAAATTTCTGCTGATTTCTTACTTCGACCCAGTCACCAGTGAAGAGATCCTGCAACGGAATGGCTCAAGGAATTTCCAACATCTCGTTACAGAACAACCGAATACAACTAGCTGGACAATGTTGTGCATGTCCAAGCTGAGCATCTGCCAAAAACTGCAGTGCACTGGAAGGTAAGCAGAAAGCGGGCAGCCCAACAAAGTCATGCCGTGCAACGTCCAGAGACGATCTCCAATCTGTCAATATTGAATGAAAGATAAAAAAGACATAGTGTCCGATCGAATTCAATGGCATGCATTAGTTGAGTAATGTGAGGGTTACCAATTTTCTTGAGCCAAAAAAGAATACACAAGGATTGTTATATTTTATCTCAGTATAAGAGCAGGTTTGATAGGTATTGGGGTAATTACTGCCATAATGTGTGCAGTGCACCCTTTGAGAAACACTGACCTACGATAGCGACATTGTGAGTCCATCTGATGATGTTTGTTAAGAAACCTAAGGCAGGAAACCCATAAAAATGAATGTGAATTGAAAACAGATAAACTTGGTTGAAAAACCAGAAGTAAAATGACAGTTTTGTAAAATCGGGGGAAACTCAGGCATATGGTACATGACCCTACCCGATACACCCAGCAGCACAAGAGGACTGTGACCAAAAGACGGTAACCCTGAACTCCAGGCTCCAGACACAACCACACAAACACAGTCTGGGGTAAAAATGAAGTGTATTTTTATTATACTAATTACCTTTCAAAGGCTTTTCGTCCAAAACCAGTGTTCACAATAACAAATCTCCAGTTCTCTTTCTCCAGGCAAGCCTTGTCCTTTACCTCCTGACTCCAACTCACCTGGATGAGGCCAAGCAGCTTCTTTTATGTTGGATCCAGGAGCACTTCCCGTGCCATAGCGCTGAATGGTGGAAGCACTTCCAGGTCACACGGAGGCCCCACAAAATAGAGTTCTTTTCCCTGCAGTGCCTCTTTACGGCACCCAAGGGTTCCAACAAGGTTGTTCTCCAGGACCATGAGTCCCATGAATATCTGCGGGTGTCCATACCTGGGTCATGCTAGAGGAGCACTGCTATCTATTGTATCGGGGAATTAACTGCTCTTGACAGACAACCTCTCCCATCCATTCATTAATCTTCCATCCCGACTGGGCTAATACCCAAGCTCCATGCCTTCATATATAGTGTCCATCTATTATAGCTTCCCGTCCGGGATAGGAATTGCCCTTCACTCCAATTGAGGTTCCAGTCCATCCCTTTGGGCACTTACAGGAACTACTGTAAGTCTAAGTAAATAAGCTGTAAATTTCTAAAAGTGAACAGCTTCGCCATTATGGCACATCACATTACATGCAGAAAAGCAGTCGAAGGGGGGAGATTGGAAGTGGTGCAGAATTATTTTTTTTACTTATGAAAATTGATTTGTGATGGACTGGCTCCCCATTATAGGTCAATTCTTACCTTGCATCCAGTGCTCCCTGCACCCCTAAATGGGTAAAAGAGAGTTCAAGAAATAGACAGATGGGTTCACCTCTGATAATTTATACTGAAATAATTTCATATTTAAATAATATTCAGAGTGTTGTGTATTGTATGTTTAGTAACAAGTTAAATTTATATTGATGTTAATTGATATTCCTGTTGTTGGTAACTTCCTGTAGAATGTTAGTGGGTGGGATTTTAGAAGGAAAAAGGAAGTTCTTAAAAAAAGGTATTCTGGTCCTTTTTTACTGAGAGAACCTAATGAGAAATTGACACGATTTTACATTTATTAAAAACTATATTAAGAATCATTATCAACGTCTGTGTGTTGTCAATCGATTGTTATTATACAGAGAATATGAGGTGGAGGCTTAACTGTGTAGATTTCCAACTGTAAAAGCATAACTGTTTGTCATTGAGGCTCCTCTCCTTTGCTCACTCCTGCTTAGTCAGTAACGGAGAGCTGGATTTTCTACACAACTGGAGTCTTTTAGATAGGCTTTCAATGTCTCAGAGGCTCGCTTCCTTCCACTTACCGTTTATTGTAAAATTTACTGCCTGCAGATCAATAGTTTCACATAGATTGCGACCCCCTTTATTAAATTATGGCAGTGAATTGACTGCAGCACACTTTTTGTTTCTCTCTTGCCCTGCTAAACCAAGCAGCTTCTTCAGAGTTTGATTTTAATGTATTTAAGGCCGAAAAGAATATAACCTTAGGTCTTGTAACTGTTTCTAGGTCTGAATAGCATGTATCAGATGCCCCACTTCTTTCATTGCTCTGCTGTTCACCATCAAAATGATGGCAGTCCAAGGACTAGTGCTATGGCCTGACACCTGCTTTTGTTTGTTTGCACTGAGTTTCCTGTATTGATGAAGTGTAGGTTAGCTTCAATGTTCAAAGACATGTTCTTCAGAAAGATAACAATGCTAAACTAGCTGGGTATTTCATCTGAGCAATGTGTGCCTCATTCATGGGCAAAAGTGGGTAACAAAAATAAATCTAGTAATACAAATTTCAACAATACAGAGCAACGTTTCCAGGGAACCTTTAATGCAGATTTATGGCATTGGGGAGGTTGCCATTGTTTATCTGAAGTGCATAACATATTTTCTACAGAGTATTAATGTGATCTGAATAGTTGTGTAATATTACTTGGTTTTATGGAGCTCTCCAGCCATTATGGAAAAGTAAAGGAAAGCAACAAGGCATTTTAATTGTTATGCACTGGGAACAGGGGCTTTCTTTAAGGGCTAAAGAAAAGAGAAACCAGTAGCCAAGCTGAGGTCAGGTTTGAATGTTAGTACAATTTTGACATATGCAGGCAATTAAGCCCAACAAGCTTGTCCATCCCACTCATCTAGATTGTTCAAAATAACCTAAAGTCAAGATTTTAAGGCCAGTAAAGTTCTCCTCTCCACCAAATGATCTTCTAATTTATTCTGTGTGTCTATGGTTTTACAAAAAGAACAGTATTTTTACATTTTTCCATCCGTTTACCTATGCTCTTGTTGATAAATTAATTTAAAGTAATAGCAGGGCACTGCTGTATTAATTGCCTTCATAATTTTATACACTTCAATCATGTCACCTCTTAATCCCCATTTGCTTAAACTCAGAAGGTTCAACTCCTTCAGTCTCTCCTCACAACTCATATGTCTTAGTCCCAGAGTCAGTCTGGTTGCTCTCTTTCCCTAATACTGCTAAACATGTTTAGCATTATGTAATACCTGTATAGAGACCAAAACTGCACACAATACTGTAGACGAAGCCTCGCTGTTGCCTTATACTGTCTAACTTAAGCATAACCAAGATCCACGCACTATACTTGTACTCCACACATCGTGATATGTAATCCGACATCTTATTAGCCTTCTTCTGTATACTGTCTGGATGTAGAAAGTGATGAGCCCGTTATGATTCCCACTCATGACTACTCCTGCTCATGGTCTACTCATGAGGCTTGCTTTCAAGTTACAGATCTCCCATTGTGTATTCAAATCTAACATTTCTATTCCCTACATGTAATAACTTTAACTTGCATACATTAAATTTAATCTTTCGCAAATCTGGCCAAGCCTGTATGCTGTCTAAGCACTCTCTTTAGCTGATTTTACATTATCTACCCTTCCATCTAGTTTAGTATTATCTGCACACTTAACCAGCTTGTTATTTATAATCTTGTCCTTAACGTTTAAGTATCTTAAAATAAGCAGAGGCCGCAGCACTAAACCCTGATGGACACTACTTTTAACATCACCTAATTCTGAAAAGGTTCCTCTCACCATAACTATTTGTTTCATGTGTTTGAACTGATTTTGAACCCTACCTACACTCCACACCCTAAATGTCCACTTGTTTTAGTTTGAAAAAATACATAGAGAAATACAAGAAAACCAACTGTTAAACTTCAAAAAACAGAAAACAAGAATCACTGTTAGAAGTCAAAGCCAAAAGTTAGACCCTTGTCTGATAGTTCTTTTGATAGTTTAATTTTGGCTGAAATAGATGGATTGGCATTGGTAAACTGGACCTAGGGAGTGAGTGTGTGTGAGTGTGTGTGTGTGTGTGTGTGCGTGTGTGTGTGTGTGTTCACCCAAGAAGTACTGGGATATGCTCCCGCTGACCCTCAGTCTTGCCTTGCATAAGTGGGTAGGACAATGGATGGTATGGATGAAAGCAGCATGCTAACTGCTGTGTGCCACCATCTTATATAGTCAGGCCATAATGAGAATTCTATCTGCACATTTGTCTGAAACTGTTCCACATAATAATTATTTTAAATATTACTTTCTTAGTTAAATTTGTCCAATGCACCATTTTTATATGGCAGTTTAGTGAAGTTCCAGAAGAAGCATACTATCACTTCTTTCACGTTAAGCTTCAGAGAAGATCTCATTTAAATAATTGCTTCACAAATGCTCGCCAGGATATTGAACTGCCACAGATAACTGATTTATACATAAATGTATTTTTGTATTGAATGATTCTTTGCCGAAGTGTTATACTGAGACTACCCTTTGCACTGTGTTTTGTAGTTTTACACCAGGAATGAAGCACTTGCCAGTAAAAATGTTGACACTGAGCAAGAAACGGATTTACCAGAGTTATTATTCACTATCTGTCTAGCTTTGTGCAGACATGCAATTACCAGGGGAGAATGATGACATCACATCAGTGACTAGCATCAGTCACAACAACCATAAACAAAATGGCAGTGCCTATGAGAAAACAAAACAAAATGGCGTAATCCAAAACTAAAACTGATAATCCAAATGGTGACATACTAGAACTAGTAAATAAATATAAAAAGGCTGAATTAGGCTATTCATAAAAAATGTAATGTGTGTGCTTCAGTTAAAATGTTTAAAGTCTGAATAATCAAAATGTGTTATTGTTCAGCCTATAAGAGGGTTTAATAGAGGGCTAGATCCCCTGTAAAGGATCAAAACTCAAAATAACATCATATTCATAATCGCTGACCTTGAAAGTCTAAAACAATACCCCACATGCGTACATTTGAAATTTGTCATTTTTAACCTCTTAGAGGGTTAAGACAACCAGTTAAAGACTCAAATATCAAAAACATGATCATATTTGTGATCAGCAACCTTAAACTCCATACGCCTATATTACAGATGGTTTTGTGACATGGAGTCACTTTGACACTTCAATGCCCCACTGGAAGAGAAGTTCTGGGGTTGGTTGATGTGGCAGCCACAAGTTCCCAGTCCTTCTGATCATTTTTTTCTGAAGAAACCTATTGGTTTACTTTTTACACTGAAGGTATAATTTCCTGCACAAAAATGACCGTAAAACAAAGGGTTTTGGGGTCTAAAGCTTCAAAAACAGCAAGAAGTAACCCTGAAAAGCTCAATGTCTTTCATAACTAGATGGCAGCAACATGTATTGAACGGCATATCATATGTGAGGTTTTTCTTGTACTGATGAGTCAGGAGGCACTGGACAAAAAAAAATAAATAAAAAACTGATGTGATTTTAAAGTGTTTATAGCAATGTTTATAGCAATGAACACAAAAATGGATGAAAAATGTGGGTGTGCTTCTGATACCCACATCATAATGGGAAATTAAAAAATCTAAAATGAAGGAAGGAAAGGGGCACTTAAGAGCTGGTTAACCTGTAAATGCAGTTTGTTGGCATTCTGTCTTTCCTCTGATGTTGGACTCATTACCAAGTGTTCGAAAGGAGACATGATAGCTGTGATAAATGACTGGGAGAATTAAAATAATGCCGGCTGTTAATTTAAAATAATGAGTACAACAAGGAACTGGGACATTTCACACAAATACTAGAAAACGAGTAGCAGTGGCCAAAATAAACATGTTGAGATTTTAACTATTTACTTTCTTTTAGGAATTAGGAGGTCTGCTGGACTATTTTTCTAGTTTTGCTTGTGTTCTTTGTACATGCCAGATATATTTAAACTCTTTTCTCAGTTTTGTCTTTGCTAATTTTGAGGCAGAATTAAATAGTGTTTTCAAAAGTGATAAAAACACTCAGTGGTGAAATGACGGGAGTCTAATAAAACACAACTGCAGCCTGCCCATCTCTTGAGTCGGTCAAGGCTGTTGTGCACGTCTGTCCACTGCTCTCAGACGTCACCATTACCATTCACACCCTTTCTAGGTACAAAATGATACGTCTCCTGTCCATAGATATGTACAGAAACTAGCTCATAACAATTTGAAAGGTTCATCTGACTGTAAGAAGAGTTTATTGAGTTTTCAGTTCAGTGTATAATGTAAATTAAATTTAATTAAAGCAAATGAAAGTTGGTGAAATTCCATCCAGATGTACTGATGGGTCTCCGGAGATGATTTCACTTAAAGCATGAGCAGTGCCACTGAGAAATCTTGTCAGCGCCGCTCTACTGTAGGGTCTACCGCTATGAATAAAACATTGGATGCAGCGTCCACGATTAATCTCTCTCATTTGCCACCCAAGAACTGATTAATGGTGTGCAGAGAGACATGTGGTGCTGCCTTTAATAAATGAAAAGTCTACCCAAATTGAGTAATGTTTGAAAGTTAACTTTCTGGATCACTTTAATTCCATTTTTCACAAAGCTCTTCACCTAAAAAAAGACAAATTGTATAATGTATAACTTTTTGAAAAATTGATTGGCTGCCTCTGTATTTGGTTTAAAGTGACAGGCCATGGTTCTCTCCAGTCTAATAAGAAGTGCAAGTATCGTACTCTTTTAGGCTTGCCACGTTGTCACTGCTGCCTCACAGCTCCAGGAGGCCTAGCTATGGTGACTGTCTGTGTGAAGCTTGCATGTTCTCCCAGCTTGTTTTACTCCAGTTTTCCTCGCACATGCTGAAGAGATGGTTGATCTGAGACTCTGTGAGCTCCTTCCGTGAGACCAGTGCTACCACCATAGCCTGCAGCTCCTACACAACACCGTCAATGTTGATGTTAGGGTTTAGGTTAGATCTCGATTTAGGATACACTGATGTATGAATTCAGATATTCTTAGGGAGAAGCTTCACAGGACATTACTTCCTGATGTCTTGATATTAAATCACATAAATGTATTTGCCTGGTGAGGAACAACTTCTCTGAAAAGCCCTCATCGTGTTCTCTTCCCTACAAGGTAATTTTGTGATTTACAAGGAAGCCATCAATCTCAACAGTAGCTGCACTTATCCCTCAGAGAAGCTATGTAATCCAATTGGTTTCAATGTTTGCATGTCTGAAGTGAATTTAAGCCACGCTGGTGATTTCTTGTTCCCATTCTGAAGTGGGCCAGGAAGCTGACCTCTACCAGCATGCTCTTTGCAGAGAATGGTGTAAAGCTCTTTTACTCCGCAGCTCATTCAGCGTCTTGTATACAAGCAGACTGTGTGATTCATGCAGGACTGCGACAAAGATGGATTCAGAAGTGGAATCGGCAGTCTGAAGGTTCATGTTATTCTGTAATAATTTAATCAAAGTGTTATGTCTTCAGAATCCTTCTGCTACAAGCACGCCTTGAAACTTGTGGTTTGCTGAAGCTTTATTTGTGATAGACAGTAGCTGCTGGGCGATAGCTACATTAGCTCTAGAGATTGGAAATTTTGAAGATGCTTTTATCTTAAAACAAATAACCAAAGACAAAGCTATCATTTAGAAAGTATTTACGTCTCTTTGTATTGATGACTCCGTACGTTCTGCAGGCCTGCTGCTGAATAAAGCGGTTTGCTTTTAAAAATCAATTTCCTAAATCTATGAAGAGTGCAATGGTATCCTTGGAATTAGATTTACTTTTAATTAAATGTCAAAAAGAGGAGCATAGAAATCAATAGCATTGCCAACAATTTCACCGAGGTGTGAAAGGTGCTAGCTGGGCAATACAAGAAAGCAGCGGTGTTTAGGTGATTATTTATCAGTCCATTAATTTTACTCTTAGTTGGAGAAATCTGTGCTAAGCAGTGCCTGGTTTTCAATTGAATATGCCAGTTGCATTTGTTTGTTTTTTAGTTTTAACGGTCCTCAGTTTTATGTGACTGTAGAGGTAAGCATAAATCTGAAAGTAAAATGAGTCCGTATGCAAATCTGATGCCTGATTTAATAAATGAGTGTACTGCGCATTATTGAATTTGATTGTGCTATTTGATGTTATTATTAGGATAATACATTCTAATTGTATTTGCATATTTAGTAGGCCTATACAGTCACAAACCATAGACACTACCTTACAATGGTAGCTTACCTACGGCACTCCACCTTCCACCTTCCTAAAGATTGAGTTTATAGAAAGTCGATGTAGTCATCAGGAAGCAGTTGCTACTAAACAGACATCTATAATCCATCTGGTCACACTGGTGCTTTGTGTCTTATCACTACGCCATCTCATCACGGATTGGTTTGAATTAAACTTGGACAGTATAAAGTACAGTGAAACAGTCCTGGCCCACTGCTCAATTTTTTACACCATTAAGTTGTTTTCACCTTGAATCTTGTAAGATCTTTTTAGCTTTCCTTTACCTTGCTAAACACGTATACTCTCGAGCATACGCTACAATATTAAGGTACAGGTCGTTTTTGAAAGTCTTAGGATAAATGAAATGACTGCAAGTGGCAAAGCGCTCAGCTACAAGGCCCCCAATTCTCCAATGATCTGCAGTACCTGTCAACATTAGACAGGCTCCATCGCTCC
Organism: Polypterus bichir lapradei; assembly: GCA_026402145.1. Lineage (NCBI taxonomy): Eukaryota > Metazoa > Chordata > Cladistia > Polypteriformes > Polypteridae > Polypterus > Polypterus bichir. The sequence goes on from JANRMT010062849.1 coordinate 8,805,082, forward strand.
CAGCTTTTAAGTCGAGGCTGGAGATTCATTAGGGTAGCATGGAGTACTCTGGCAGGATCTGCTGCTGCTGCTGCTGCTGAAACACTTCATATTCATTCATTCATTCACTCAATTTAATAACTTCTGGCAGGTCATGTTGCTCTTTTTTTAATATTGGCTATGCTCCTAGTTATTAGTTATTGATATATATCAATCTTTTCCTCATCTTTGTGTTCATTTGCACCTCTTATGGTCACTATCACTTTCAGCTTATGTTTAAATGAGACCTTGTAATGAATTTTGCAAAAGGAAGGTAGCCTGAATTATTTTAAGTTTGTAAAAACATTTTTTTGACAATATAAACAGGGGCAGCACAGTGATGCTACTCCCTTACAAAAAGGCGACTGTGGTGCTTCCTGCATGGAGATTTCATGTTCTCCCCATGTCCACATAGATTTCCTCAAGGCACTGCAGTTTCCATACAAAGTCATATGGGTTTGGTGGACTGGCGATACTAAATGTGCCTGTAACTTAGCACCCTTTCTAAGATTTGTTCCTATAGAATAATTAATATACTGCCTGGGAACCTGTAATATTAATTAGTGCACCTTTAATATGAATACTTGTGCCATCTGTAACACCTGTAATATTACTGTAATTGTGTTCTAAAGACGTCTTCCTGCCTTGGCAGAATATGTGGGATTCAAAGATAGATATATGGATGGAAAGAAAGCAGTGAGAAACTGTACATTTACTTGTACTTAAGAACACATTTATTTTACTTAGGTATGAAGTTTACTATTATAAAGTTCACCAGAGTATATATTTTGTGACATGTTATATGCCTTGTTTTTAGCATCATTATATTTTCAAATGTGTGAGAAATCCGTACAAGCTGGACTAAACCTTATTATGAGGGAAAGGCTGTCCACTCCAAAGTCCTGCTCACTGTCTCATCTCAGTCTGGGTTTTCTAAGGTCCTCCTCTTTTTCTCCAAAATCCCTAACATAAGTGTGGATGGACTGACTCCCTGTCCTGTGTTGGTTCCTGCCTTGCACTTAGTGTTGCTGGGATAAGATCTGACCACACAATCATAAACTAGTATTAATAAATTTACTGTAGCAAATAAGCGAATTAATGGATTAATCTTTGTTTTTTTTTTTTTGTGGCATATAGGGGAGGGCCATTTGATACTTCATTCATTTGTTATTATTGTTTGGTGAGTGTTATTCTTGTATAATTCTGTACATCAAAAAGAGAAAGGATCAGTGCCAATGATCAGAAAGCAGACTTGGATCAATAACATAAAACCCAAACAACTGATAACTTGAATGAGCAAAGCAAAACCTGTAGAAATAAAACAGATCAAAAGTAAATTTCTAGAAATTTCTTATTAATTTTGCACTTCAAGCAATTTGCCAGATTTTTTTTAACCCACCCTTCTGAGCAAATCTAAAGCAAGCTCCAAAAGTGGTGCTCACCTATTTGAGCTCTGACCGTGTTGATGTCAAACTCTGGGGTAGGCATAAACATCTGTCCAGCTGGTGACACCTAACCATCCAAACATACAGTAAAGAAAAGAAAATGTACATCTGGATAAATATTCACAATAAATAATAATGTGTGAAAAAGATACTAATTATTCACATAACCAAACGGTGTGTAAGCTAATCGAACATATTGTAAATGAGTTATTCCTTCACCCTCCAGTGAATTCGGTTCAAAGGGATAATTAGGCTGTGCTATTTAAATGCATTAATTTAGGCCAGCCCTGCCCAGTACAAATCTGACTGACTTAGCTTTAACCATTAGAGTGGATTTATAAGCACAAAGGCTCTAAAGCTACATCACACCACAATAAAAATGTTCTTGAAAATCTCTGAAAAAAGCCTTTCACTTTGAAAAGAGATTAAAAATTATTTTTCAAGGCACTGGAGCACTACTGGGGTGACATGGCAGCATGACATTTAGCACCGCTGTCTCGAAAATCCATCATTCTGGCTTACCCATCATGTAAAAGTTGCATGTTCCCTCTGTGTTGGCGTGGGTTTTCCTCCAATGTCCTCAAAGATATACTGTTTAGATAAATTGGTTGGCTTTTGTTTGTAAATGGGCACTGTGATGGTCTGGCGTCTCATGTCCGGGGCTGCAGGATCACGCTTGTTTAATACTTTTGCATCTGTCATGGAGTTCATGACATTGTCCCTTTCATCACATATTTCATAACATTCACTGTTATTAAATGTACACACTAATGTAGAATATTTGACATTATTAAAAAGAAATCAATATTTTTGCACATATCGTTCATTTTAAAATATGTTTACATATAATGTGAAAAGCACCTACTGCAATAGCCATGTCTGTCTGTACAAATGAAGCAACTCAGCTCCCAATCTACCAGTTTTGTTGAAATCCAACACACTTATACAGTATTTCAAGGACATTTGTCGAGACTATTCAATGTTCGGTGAGATATGTTCAGTTCATCAGGTTGTACATCTCTCTATTATAAAAAAAATGTTGGAAGGAGGTGAGACACTTTCACATCTCGTGAGACGAGACTTTGGGCCAAGAGATTTAACCATGCCTGAGGCCGGAAATAAAAGACAATGAGTAGATGACAAAGTAGAACATCATAAAGAATTCAAAAACATTGGCGTAGTGCACATTCAGAGCAGATTAGAGATAATGGAAGTACGAAAATTTGAAAGTCTCAAAATAAGAATAGTAAAGATTGCATTAGCGCAAACAAATGGAAATTATTACTCGGTGAAATAACGGAACAGCGGAAAGAGATTGAATATATTGTTAGGATTTAAACTTTAAGTTGGAGACTTGTAGATCATCTCATTTAATTCGTGTTGCCATCAGGAAATAAAAAAATTAGTGTTTCTTCCCAATGAAGTATCCACGAGAATTAAAAGATTTGTTGTTTGGTGAAAGTGAAATCCCGTAAGAGAAAATTTCAAGCCATGCGAGACATGACTTTATGCAAAGAGATTTGGAAAAGTCCTGCCCACATAACCACACACACAGTTCAATCATTTCTCAGTTGTGTAAATGCTATTGACAGACACATTTCTTGTAGAGAGAAAGAAACGATATTCACTCATGGGCAGTTATACATTGCGTTATCACGATGCAATTCCAAACACAGAATCAAAATTCAATGCGATATTGATGAAAAGGTAAAAGCGAAAAGAGATCGAATATATGGACATGGGTGATATGACAGAAGTATGTAGATATTGTTTGGCTTTAAACTTTAAGTTGGAGACTTGTAGATCGTCTAATTCGTGTTGCCATCAGGGAAAAGCAGTGTTTTTTCATAATGAAGAGGCCTACCTGCGAGAATTAAAAGTTTTGTTGTTTGGTGAAAGTGAAATCCACAAACGTGAGTGACAGAGACATGAAGTTGCTGGCGCAAAGCGCAGGCGGGGGGATTGGCGAGCGAAGCCCCCTAGTATTTTTAAATTTCAAAAATATTAATGAAAAGCATTGGAAAATATGTGAATTCTGTACAACTTCAGGAATAAATTTGTTTATGGTGTCAATTTGACCTTGATAGAGGTTTACTTCAGTTGTAATACATTTTTTTTATTTTGTCTTTAACTTTTTCAACAGCTGATCCTCTACAGTGAAACACTGGCAGTCATTCATGCAGAAGCAAGTGCACCTCGCGGCAGGACACAGGAAGGGGCGGGGTCAGAGGTAGGCAGTGTTGGCTGACTCTTCATTAGCATATAAAAAGAGCAGGATGTTAGATGTGTAGCTATTTATTTGATTTGCTAATAATGATGTTCTCAATTTATTCAATACAACAGTAACAATATTGTTCATTTAATCATCACCGTACAAGGAAAGTGCCGTTTCTTACTCTACCAAAATGTAGGGTGGGGTGTTGTTACATGCTAACAATCCGCTTGTGCGTCCACCGATACCACACTGGTCTCTGCATGTAGCCCTCGCTGCGGGAAGTGAACCTCACTCACAATGGCTGCTTGAAACTGAAGCACGTATGAGACAAAATGGTCATGTCATTCAAAGTAACAAAATAAAAGCAACTGAACTTATGAAGAAGATGGCTCAGTGAGACTTTATGCTGCAGTGACTAAATGTGTACTCAGTGTTTCTAATTACATCATGGCTGCTTTATTTAAAGATTATGATTCAATATTTCTCTTATCGGCAAAGTGCCACAATGATCTGTTATCTATCAGGTACAACCAGTTTTAGCTTGAGACTTTAGGAAAGAGTTTAAATTTCATTCAGGTACCTCTTTAAAAAAATATTTTTAGAAATTTGAACTACAGTCGGCCACAGAGCCTCCACATCCAGCAAACAACTAACAGCAGCACATGAATCTTTTCATCTCCTGATCTGCTGTCTACAAAACCAATTTTAACTGCACGATATTACAAAATAGTATTAAAAAACATTTATGTACACTAAAATACACGTACTTGCATTCTATTATCTATTTTGAACTCATCTCAAAATAAGCCCAATTGTGATAACCCTTTGATGAAGTGACTTTCAAACCCTCAAACCAAGTCTCTGAATGTACCTGAACGTTACGCCGTGCTTACATTTTCTTACTTTCTTATTGTAGTATCTGCAAGGTTGTCTTTTTCCTGAGTTTCTAAATGCCAGATGTGCAGATTTACATGGGGTTTGTCCTAACCGCTGGTCATGTCCGTTGCCTTGTTGTTGCCCTCTTCTGTATTTACAGTTACAGTTAATTACATCTTGCCTGAAGAAGGAGTCTGAATTGCCTCGAAAGCTTGCATATTGTAATCTTTTTAGTTAGCCAATAAAAGGTGTCATTTTGCTTAACTTCTCACTACATTCATAATGGCTAACAGGGAACAACACCCTAGTACTACAGTTAACCCTAAATTCATTGGGAAGCCAATGAACAACAACAACAACAACATTTATTTCTAGAGCACATTTTCATACAAATGATGTAGCTCAAAGTGCTTTACATGATAAAGAGAGAGAAAAAAGACCAAACAAATAAGAAAATAGAATTAGGGAACACTAATTAACATAGAATAAAAGTAAGGTCTGATTGGCCAGAGAGGACAGAAAAAACAAACAAAAAAAAAACTCCAGACGGCTGGAGAATAAAAATAAATTCTGCAGGGTTCCTAGGCCATGAGAGAGATCTGGTGACATTGTTAATCAACCGATTAATATAAAAGAGGTAGATAGCCAGACACTATGAGATATGATCAACACAGAATAAAGTCATTAGCCGATCAGTTCAAAGTAGGCATTAGAAAGCCAGCAAAGATGAGAGTACTAAAAACAGTTCAAGCATTTATGGCAAGCAACTTACAAGTAAAAGGAAAAGCCATAAATGGGAAGAAACTCTACATGGCAGGTGGTGACAGACATATAAAGAAGCGAGCCATGGCATTTCATAATAATTGTTCATGGAAATGAACATACTCGCACATTTGCCACAAGGTTGTTTGCAACCGAACAACAGTGGCCTTTTCTGTAACAAAATGTACAATCCAGTGTATAATCTTACTTTTTTGTTGTAGAAAGTTACAATAATACACTTCTCTGCATCCCCCATTGGGAAAAGTATAGTAGGCTGGAAAATTTTGAAAGAAATAAAGAGTTTTAAGCTTTTTTTTTGCTTCAAATCAATCAATCAATCAATTCTTATTCAATACCTTCCAGCAGGGACTCTTTTCAAAAGCATGTCCAACAGCTATAATGAAGCGTTAGTGTATGCCCTTCTAAATAAAGCATGGCAGCGTGCAAGGTCTTCCGATCACCGATGCTTAGTGCTCTAGTCTTTTCTCTTATATATTAAGAGAAAGTTTAAAAAATCATTTCAAAACATTTTTCATAAATAAATTCCACAGTTCAGGTCACCTTTATACTGCACTACATTTGGCTTTTAATAAATTAGCCTTATACAGTGTTTGATCAAAAGAATATTCTTTTTTGGGCTGAAGTGAGGTATGAAATCACCATATTGCTGTCTGGGATAAATAAATGACTGCAGTCTAAACAGTATGACATAATACAGCAGGGGACAAGAGATGTAAGCACTGATTGAAAATATCTCTTCCTCACCGTTATACACTTTTAATTATGACAAGCAGAAATCACTATGTTTTACCAGCAGGCGACTAAGGGATATGAAGAGGACATGTAGCTGTCAAAGACCATTCTCATTATGTTTAAATGCTCACCAAAGAAATATGATTAAATTAGCCAGACACAGAACAGCTATTTAAATTGACAATTCAATGACTGGAAGGTCAAGAATGTTAACCTCTTAGTGGTGGGCTGGAGTGTGGCGGGGGAGGTGGATGGAGGGTCCATAGCTTTGCATGGTCATTTTCCTGTCTTATATTAGAGGTAGATAAATATATAAATAAATAAATAAATAATAAGGTGACAGCTAGTTTAGACTGTAAGAATCCAAGCTGTCTATCAGGTACTTTTGTTCTTCTTCCCATCTCTTTGTAGTTAATGTCTAGTCTCTGAAGACATCTTCCTTAGCTTAAAATGGAAGCACTGCCTAGTTAATCTTTTTTTTTTGACAACTGGCAGCTTCAATGTTTTTTAAACTGGAAATGACCTAACTATTCACCTTTCCTTAATTATGAATTTATCTTACTGTTTTGTTAAAATTTGGCTGCTAGTGATTAATATAGCTTTGGCACAATGTGTCTTACAGCCTTTTACACTCAAGGTTATTTCTTTGGACAGACATAGCAGTTCTTTTTCTTCCCAAAATGTGTTGTGACCGCAGTTTGTTCTCAAAATTAAGTTTTAAGGATTAAATTACTCAATGGCAGGCAAGTTGATTTGTTGTAAGTCTTATACAGAATCAATATCTGGAATCATTTCTACCCAGGATATTAAAACTAAAGAGAAAACCTAGATTCAGAATTACTACATTTTGTTTAATAAAAAGTTCTCTTTATTTTTATTTGTCTGCAATTTATTTCTGTTTGAGGTAATTTCAAATTCCCTTTGAAACCAAGCTCAGACAAATGCTAATATAAAAAGGCTAATGTCTGGTCCCATGAAAATGTGAGTGCACATTGAAATGAGGTCCCTGATACTAACAGAAGGAAACTAACAGAATTATTATTATTATTTTAAAAATAAGAATATCCATCCATCCATTTTCTAACCCATTGAATCCGAACACAGGGTCACGGGGGTCTGCTGGAGCCAATCCCAGCCAACACAGGGCACAAGGCAGGAACCAATCCCGGGCAGGGTGCCAACACACCGCAGGACACACACACACACACACACCCACACACCAAGCACACACTAGAGACAATTTAGGATCGCCAATGCACCTAACCTGCATGACTTTGGACTGTGGGAGGAAACCGGAGTACCCAGAGGAAACCCACGCAGACACGGGGAGAACATGCAAACTCCACGCAGGGAGGACCTGGGAAGCAAACTCAGGTCTCCTTACTGCGAGGCAGCAGTGCTACGACTGCGCCACCGTGCCACCCAAAATAAGAATAATATTACACAAATCCAAAATTTCAAAAAAGAAGTCATGGCCAAAAAATCTAATTACAACCAAGAGTCTGATTCAGAATCAAAAAAACAACAAGGTCCAATCCACAAATGTCTAAATTATATTGCCACCAGAAAAGCAAACAGAGTTTTTCCTTCTGTGTCCAGCTGCAAGATGGTGAGAGGCCAAGGACACAATGAAGATGGCACAGGGCAGGGATGAGTTCTGTAGAAAGAGTTTTGGCAGTTTCAGTAGAAGCACATTTGGAGCTCTAGGCAGGGTGGTTGGACATCACCCCTCATCATAGTGAGTAACTGGTGATATTAGACTTCAACTACCTGTGGTTGGGGGGTCCCCTCGATGCCAGGAGTGTATGCCCCTTCAGTTGCACATATATAAAATTTGCCTTTGTATATATACCACAGACTTTAAGGAGTGAATACCCCTTGGTGTATGGAGCGTTCAGAAACAGCATCCAGCTGATAACAGCACCCGCTCAGCAGCATCAGAGTTTGATGTCCATGGGGGTCTCTTTCAGTGTCCAGAGCATGTACCCCTTAACTTTCATAAATGGCATCCCTCAGATGACGGTGACCTAAGCACTGGATTGACTGGCTCTGAGTCCTGAATAAGAATAGAGGCAAACTGGCAGCAGGAGGAATCCTGTAAATGCCAGGGTGAAAACAAAGGGACTTCTGGGGCAATCCAGTCTGTATGCAGTCTGTGTGCCCTGCAAGCAGGAGATTGGGACATCAGATGGGGCAATCCTCCATGGCTCCCTTCATGTAGCTCCAATGATCTTTTCTGTGCTCTGTACCCTGCCTGCACTTTCCCACTCAGTTAGAGTCAGAGGGAAACACACGCTGCACTCACTTTTCCTACCTCCATGAGCTGATCCAAGCTAGAATTCTTCCTGAGATCACTGGTGGCCACATTCCCAGACCAATGGATTTAAGCAGAAGAGCTGGCCTCATAAGTTCTGCTCTTTAAGTGATTGATCTTCTCATTCTGTCTCTCAGTGGCTTGCACAAACACACACACACACCCTCTACACAGCTTCTCAGGGTGGCTCTGCCCTTTCTGGCAGTGTCTCACTCCCAGATCCATGTGGCCGCTGGCCACAATGAAAACTTGTCATTATTTCATTCTACTATTATTAATTAATTCATACATTAACTGGTCATTCATAATTTAATAGCTTAATTTTAGTAATTAAATAATATTCAAAACAAATGTAGTACACAAAAGTCTAAATAAGACCAAAATTAATTAATGTTGAATTAGAATTAGAATAGAATTAGTTAAGAATAAAGAAGTTAAAATACAAAATCCTAAATACAAAATTGGGAGTGGTCTCCTCTAGACTTTCTTGTATGCTCAATATGGGGATGGATATTTTAGTAAACCGCAAGATAATAATTATATTTTTATATTGTGTAAATTAAACAACCATCAACAACAAATCAAATCAAATTAATAATATATTGAACAATTATTATAAAAGTAAAGCTGAATAAATCAGACTCTGCAGCTGCATGAATTAAAAAAAAAAAATGAGTGTGTGTTAGCGGAAACAGCCCAAGAGCTGATTAAAATCTACGTTTACCTCATACTTGAATGCAAAATTTGGTTGACCTGAGTGAAAGCCTACTCAATGTATTGTGTTTACATACTGTACATACACACACACAGACAGATGCACAAACATGATTCCAAAAATGATATTTTCGGACTCAGGGAGGTCTAAAATGTTGAGATTTATCAAAATCTTAAAATGGAATTTTTGGAGGATTCCAATACTTTCCCTATACTTCGTATATGAGGAAGTAACAAGAATAATTAAAAACAAAAGAAAAAAACAGAAAATGTTAAAATTCTATAAATAAAGCCAAGATTCCTGAAATTAACCAAACAAAGCCAAAATCCAAAGTTTTGCATCCTAATACAAAAGACCAAATTCTAAAAACCCAAATTCCTAACTGAAATAGTCAGAAATTGCAAAACTAAACAAAACACAAGGAGTGAAATGAAAAAGAAGAACATAAAACAAGGTCAGAGCCACTGAAATGTGCAAGTGTACCCTGATACTTCACTTATTCCACCTCACCCTGCTCATTTGGGGTCAGAGGTAACACCACCACCTAGATTTTAGCAGCAGGGAAGAGCCACTGTGCCCCCTTACCACGATCTTCACTGAAGTAAATTTTAATCCTATGGCACAAATTTATCTAGTCATGAAACATCATTTATTTTATTTTATTTTTTTTAAACAAAATTCCACACAAATTATTTAGCTTATTGATAATAGATTGTAGATCCATTATAACATTTTAATGCTTTTGTTGATTACACATGTTTACTTATTTTTTATTATTTACAAGTAGAGATGCAAATTTTGATTACGTTTCATTATCATTAATAACCATTAATAATTTTAATTGTAAAGAGAGACATCCTGCTTAATAAAACTGACTATAATGCAAGAATGAGTCCAAGGAAGAGGTTTTATTTATTCATTACTCATGTAACAATTGCTTTTAGGTGTAAACATATCACAAAATATTAATATACATTACTGAAAAATATTGTTTGCAGTTTTATTAATGACCAGGCGCATACTGATGTAGTTTAAATTCAGTAACATGCACAGCCTGTTAAAGGTTAGAGGACCACTTCTCTCCTTGGACCGAAGTTCTGGATATGCTCAAGTAGTCACAGTTAAGAAACATGTATATGAAATCCGTCATTGACCACGAGTTGTAGGGTGCAAGCGAAACTTGCTGCAGTACTGAGGCCTAATTTATGTAGGTGGGTGAGTTTGTGGCCGGAATCTTTAATATTTTATCATGAATGTGTGGAATCATTTTGCCTGAGAGTCCACAAGTTGACATAATAAAACTTAGCTTCTCTACAAGGTCATGTGTTTGACTGGAAAAGACTTCTGTAGTACCACCAGTTGCATCTGTTAGTCTTTATTTTAGTGGCATGTTATTTGATATACAGTAGTTTATCTAAAAATGTTGCTTCCTTGCTGAAAGGGAAAGAAGGTTGAAGACACAAATGTTTCGACTACATAGCCATTATCAAGTGTGCAACTGAAATGGAAAAAGAACTATCTTTGTGAAGTCAGCTGTGGACGAGAAGTTTGTGTAGGTTAGGTGGTCGATGGAAGGAGATCAAGGGAGGGTTTGGGAAAAAGGCTCCTGTTGAAGGATCTGTCTGCAAAATCAGGAGATTTTGTTGGATGACCTTTGAGAGATACATTGTTAAAATGGAATGAGGGGACCAGTGGCATGTGGGTTTCATTATTGGGGTTCCTCTTAAATTGGAAGGAACAAGTTCTAATTCTGGCTTCATTGAGGGCTCTACCCACACTATAAAAAGGGGTCCCTCTATCAATGAAGAAACTCCTCATTCTGAGAGCTTCATTACCAAAGTCATCCTCATCACTGGAGAGGTGGTAGAGCCTAATGAACTGTGGCAGAGGAAAGAGAGTTTTAGCATGCCAGGGATTGAAGTAGTTGTAGAGAATGTAACTGTGTAAGTCAGTTGGCTTGAAATAGTCAGAAGTCCTATAAAACTGGTAGAAGGACTCACATCTAAAAATGCCTCAGTTGTGGTGGAAAACCTAAGAGATGGATGGAAACAAGTCAAAGCATACATTTTTTAGTTGATAGCACAGTTTAAAAGACAGTTAAAAGTGCATACTGGTCTACTGTTACCAGCTTTAAGCTCTTGAATCTTCTTGAGAAAATGATTTTCTGTAAAGCTGGTGACAGTAACAACAGATCAAGTGTGCCTTTCATGTCTTTTTAAACAAATATTGCGTCTCAAAGTAAGCCTATTAAGTGTTGCAATGCGGCAACGCAATGAAGTTGTGTACCTAAAAGTTACATTAATCATATAACCGATTAATTAGTTGATTAGATGGTTTTACAAAACGGCAAATCATTAAAATTCTATTTACCATGTATTACAGTATTGCATCATATATTGTTACATTAAATCAAAAGGTCAAGAACATCGGTCATCCTGACAGCCATCTCTTGGGAGAACCTCTTTCATGTGTCTATCATGCTTTTTGTTACCATCATCAGTTCTTAATGTCCAAATAATAGAGGAGAAATGAAATCTGCCTTGGAACACCTAAAGACATACGAGGAAGCAGCAGCCACATTTCGTTTGTCTGAGTTTTTCTGTGTGAGAATATGCAAGGCTTTGGGCGCAAATTATACTGTTCAAACCTACTGATTGTGACAATGGGATATTTAAACTGGAATTTGTGGAGGCAACCAGTAATTGTTTCATCATTCTGGTGTCAATGCACAGTTAGCTGCACAAAGCCACTTCTCATATGGATTTTCAGCAACGATCCTTTGTCTGACTTGGCAGTGAGACAGCTGTCCTGGAAACGTCAGAGGCTTTTCTTTAAACACCCCCAGCATGTTTGTGAAAGTGGGTTGGTCGTGGACATACGTTCTTCTGGTAAAACTGGTAGTAATCCAATGGCTGGTCTAACACAAAGGAAAAAATTGTGTCACCCTAATAGTTTCTTGTTTCCAGGCATGCCAGAGGGCTGCTTGGCCCCTACAATATTGCATTTACATGAATGTGATTAATATTCTGAGAAGAAAGGACACTGATTGACAGGATCAGTGGGTGGATTGATAGACGAAGAGATGCCTGAGTGAACGGCAAAGTGAATGAGAGCCTAAAAGAATTAAACAAATTCAACAATGAATAATTAAATAAGGAAGGCAAGCGGAAAGATGTAGTGTTATAATTATCTTGTACAAATGTTGGAACTGTGGTTAGCGAATCTCCTAGGTGTTTAGTTTGTGTAATTTGCTACTTATTATTATGAAGGGAGATTCAGAGGGAAATGGTACTGCAGACAGGGACAGGTGTCATGCCCCAAACGTTATTACTCTGTAGGCACAGGAGAATGTTTAGTATTTAGATGTGCCTTTGAGCAAAAGATGGCAACAAGCTGTTCCTTTAGGGAATGTGTGGGGCTTTACTGCTTAGGATGGAGGACAGACTGGTCCTTTAAAAGGGAATGAGGGGGACTGCAGGACTGGCAATAGCAACCTGATGGAGTTTTAAGAAGATGGTCCTATTATTGGGAATGGCCCAGTGACTGTAGATCTTCACTCCAACCAGTTTCACAATCAGTCAATTATTCTAATTTTTAATTTATCCCATTATTCCATTGTCTATCCTCTTTTCTGCTCTTGTTCTTTATTAAAAGGGACTTGTAGGTGTAACATATATTTACAAGAGTCTCTTTAAACTAATTTACTTATGTGTTTTCAGTGGAGTTTTCCTTGTATAAATGTATCCAAATGCTGGCAATCATCATAAAGCCAAGCAGACCAAGGCACAAACCACATTGACTGCCAAAGGGACCACCGCAGCGTCACATCCACCACTACAACCAGAACAATAAACACACTTCATGACAGCAACATCTGAAATAGCAAGGTAATGAATCCAGCCATGTGTAACACACAGTTATTAGATTCCCATGAATTTATGAGCAGATCAAGCCAAAGTTTTTTTTTTGATTTACACAGCTTGTTTAAATAAGGTAGAACTCCAGTTAAGTATATTTGAGCAAATGTGTGCAGCTGCTTGGATCACCCAGGACAAAACCTGAAGAACGCTAGGAACACTATGATGTAAAAAGAGGCAGCCATGTTAAGTACCTAGAAAAATAAATAAATACATACAGATCTACATATGTATATATATATATTGTCGGAGATGCCTGGGGTGGTGACCCGGCCGGGATGCCCAGGAGGACCGGAAGAGGGCTTTTCTCCACCTCAGACCACGTGGGGGATGACCACCCTGGTTCCTTTGGGGGCCACGGGTACAGAGCTTTGAAGCTCTACCCTGTAGGAGCCCATGATCACCTCCAGGGGGCACCCCTGTGCCTAGACTGCCCTGGACCTCAGCACTTCCACCACACCCGGAAGTGCTGGGGGGGAGAGGATCGGGGACACCAGGAGTGCTTCCGGGTACACAGCTGGTGCTTCCGCCACACAGGGGCGTGTCGGCGGAAGGTCGCGGGAGGACACCTGGAGCACATCCGGGTGCATATAAAAGGGGCCGCCTCCCTTCAGATGATGGCTAGAGTTGGGTGGAAGAGGATGAGGTCTGGAAGAGTGACAAGGAGGAGGCCTGAAGGAAACGGCATTGCGTTGTGACCAGGACTTTGGGGACTTTAGGGGTTTAGTGTGCACTTTGTGTAAATAGTAGTGTAAATAAACGTGTTGTGGGTGACATGAACGTGTCTGCCTGTCTGTGTCCGGGCCAGCCTCCACTATATATATATATATATATATATATATGTATGTATATATAGTATAATTGTGCACTGCATTTGACTAAATCCAAGCAGACCTTTATTAGGTTGAGAGAACACATTTTTAAACAGTAAGGACTAAAACTCTTGTGCTGTGTTTAGATGCCTCTGAACCACAGTTTTGCATATTTAATACAAACAGTGAATAATAGAACTTTAAGGACCTTCAAATCTCAACTCTGTGTTATTTTGGAAAAACTTGGCGAATAGGATGGCTGAGGGCCTTTTCTCTTCACACCTTTTCTTTATGCTTTAATGTGTCCTTAGAAGAATGGATTATTAATATTCACATAAGGCTGGCAGTTACTTTCATGAAATGAACTAACATGCTCCATGATTTCCTTGGAAGTCTTAATTTTTATATTTTCTTCAGACTAGATGAGCTGCATGGCATGACTACAAATTGAAGGCTCACATCAAGACTTTTAAAAGCATATCGAGTTGGACTGATTTGTGTAGTTCTTCAATTCCACCCGGGGGAGTAAATGCTAAGATTTTTTTTTTTTTTTTCATTTTTATTACTATTTAATTTAATATTGTTTCTTTGTATCAGTATACTGCTGCTGGATTATGTGAATTTCCCCTTGGGATTAATAAAGTATCTATCTATCTATCTATCTATCTATCTATCTATCTATCTAGTTTACCATTGGAGTGTTCTGTAATTGAAAGCCTTCTTTAATACATTATGTATGTCCCAGCTGATGGTCTGCTTATTCAATGGTTTTGCACAAATAAAGGTACTTTGTGAATGAAATGCAACATAATTGGACAGTGAATTGAAATAAAAGCTCCAACAGTGGTGGTTAAGCTAAAGTTCGGCTGGAATTCATAAAATACATTTTGCAAAAGTAAAAGCTTATGTGATCAGAACACAGCTTTAAATTTCACATATAAGAATATATACTCCTTTACTGGCAGAGTATTTCAGATCTCCTAAATAAGCACAGAATGATTTGAATAGTGCAGCAGGAATTTCAAATTGATTTCGCCTACGCCCTTCACGTGCTAATCCACCAAATTTTAAGGCACTGTCTGTATTTACTTTTGTAATCTTTCTTGATAAATTTTATATTTTTTATGTTTAGTATACTGTTCTTTCAGCTTGAGGTACCATGGCATGGTACTCACAATAATAAATGCTATATAGTTTGAAGATTAAATTATACTTCGTATGGTAATATAAATATATATCATGTTTATTTTCACTAAAAGCAGATGTGGGGAGAAACATTTTTTGGTCTCTTAAAAAGAATAATTAATACATTAAAGTCAAGATCTTGAATTTGTCTTATAAACTGTACATATACTGTAATGTATTTCTTTAGGATTACAGTTTAGTATATAAAAGCAAACCTATGTGCTTTACTACGTATTCCAGTGGTTCTCAACCTGTGGGGCGGGCCACCCTAGGGGGGCGCAAAGTAACAAAAAGGGGGGCACAAAGATGTGAAAAAAAGAAAACAAGAATCAAAAATATGAAAAAAAACCTGTTGAAACCAAAACAAATGAACTTAAACTACATTTTGACAGTAGAACAATAAATATAGAGTTAGATAAATGTTCATAAAAGTTAAGTAGGTATAATAAAATATGCATCTACATTTCAAAACAATGTTAGGGGGGCGCGATTAAAACTGTTATGAAAACTCAGGTCGCAAATACTTAAAGGTTGAGAAATGCTGACATATTCTATAAAATGTAAAACAAATGAGACAATACTCAATCAGACACGTCATGACAATTTTATCTGCCTTTCAGTAATATACGGCAGATATAAGCATGTCTAATAAAGAATGATGTCTTCTCTAGTAAGTAGATTTCAATTAAGTGCTATTGCCAGACTAATTTAAATGATTTGTAAACAACTCTTGCAGAAAACCTCTGTTCTTGATATTTATGAGCTAAACGATATCTGCCTCAGGGTAGGCTATTGGTGAAAAATGCATTGATTGTGTCATTGATTTTGGGAAATGTTGTAAAAGTTAGCTCAATATAGTTCATGCAGATGCTATGGGGATTAAAGAACTGTGGTCTGAACTAGATCAGTTAAGAATAATTAATTTATATATACAGGTACAGTATGTATATATATATATATATATATATATATATATATATATATATATATATTATACATACATATAGTAAAATATATGTATATGTATTTTGTTTGATATGTCAATTATCTGTATAACCATATATATATGAGATATAGTGGCATACGGTAGGTATATGTGTAAATGTGTGTCTGCATGCAGTATATACATACAGTATATACAGCAAAATATAAATATAATAATATGTTATATGTAATTTGTTCCATTTATATTTGGCTTATATGAATAGGTGCATATACAGAAATACAAAACTAAAACCATCAATCTTTTTAAAAAATTATGTGAGTTTTTTTCAGTTTATACCTGACAAAATTTCTTAATAGATTAAAAAAGAGATCAAACATCACATAAAGATTTGGCAGCTGAATTAAATAACTGAAATCCATAAATGTATTATTTCTTTCATACGGAGCTGGCATTCTGCAATAAAAACGCTCATGCAGGCTTTTTGAGATGGACTCTTTAAGATAATTTGCAGCCTTTTAAATGGACAGTATCTGCAATCTAACAATTGTAATTATTCGCTAGTCGAGTGGTACCTTTATTAGCCTGAAATAAAGCTGAACACAGAGATTCATGCTGGCCTAAACTCAGATTTTCAAAATGTTTCAGATGTGAATAACCTTGGCATTTCCTTTTTTGTTTGAATTTTTAACTTATAGCTCTTGCAAATCAAGTCGGTAATAAAAATAACAATGCAAAACATAATTATTCCAATTCATTTCTTCCCTTAAGAAAAGAGTAGAGTTCATTTTAGCATACTTGCTCTGCTGCTTTACGACTAGGGCTGCTATAAATATAAATGTCATTGCTTGACATGTTTATTCAGCCAGCGACAGATTTATGGGTTTGGGTACATTTGCTGATACTTTACTGGTTGTTATTGAACTCTGATTATTAACTTTGAGTTTTCAAAAGTCCTAAATATGGAGAAAATGGCAGTTTGCCCAAGAAAGAACAATTTATTCATTATATTGTCTTCAGAGGGGCAGATTTGTTTCTTCCTGGGCACTGAGCTTCACTGTGGATGTAGGTTTACTGACAGAATATTTGCAATAAAAGAAATCTGCCCGATATTTCTCACTGAAAATGTAAATAAAAAAATGACAATATTGACAGAACCTGTCATCTAAGAGGAATGCATCTGCAGTATGAAGTACCCGCTGCAACATTCTCGCTTTCAGAGGAGCTTCTCCAGTGTTCAGCGCTTCTGTCTTCCTACTCTCACCATGAGAATGGATACGACCGCAGTTGGTAGCGCTCATAAAAGGCTAGACGCTTGATGCCAAAGAACTAAGATTATTGCATTTGAGACCCACTGCTGCTTATTTAAGATTTCTATCTATAATCTAAAGAAGACCATAAATAATTTCAAAAGAGAACAGTTATTATCATATTAATCTATTAATTACTAAACGCAACCTGATTGATGTCAGTCACTGGTGTAAATCTCATTACAACAGTTTGTACTATTTTAATCGAGGTAGGGTCCCGAATATATATACGTTACGGCCACACACACACACACACACACATATATATATATATATATTCGCTTGCATTTTTTCCTTTTAGACCTTTTTATGATTTGCTTTCTTGCCTTCTAATTTTAACAATCATTGCAAATACCTTAATAAGCTGAGCATCAACTTCACCCTACAGTGTTTTAGCGATCTCTAACCCACGGTTTACGAGGAAAAAAAGCGCACACCCTAAAGATATACCTTTACTGGGTTACAGCGCGGATAAAACATGGAATCGGTATGCCTTGAAAAATACGTACATACACAACCGTAACAGAACAAAAAAAACTTAACAACGCACGGCTGTTACAGTTGGGTCTTTTTATTTTTTTTATGTCCTTCTTGTAAGCAGTTTGGATGCAAACACATCAGAGAAAATATCCAGTAATCCATCTCTGCGCGGACACTTCGATCTCAGAAAGCTTCCAGCTGTGCACTTTAACCGGGGGTGCTTCGATCACACGTGACAGTGGATCACAGACCGTCCTGCTGCAACTGACCACTTCAACCCGTAGCTTTAAAGCTACAGTACGCAGACGGTGCCGGTCCGGTCTCAAAGATGGGTCAGCTAAAGATCATTCAATGCACTACCTCTTCTCTTCAACCTCCGTCATCTTTGACAGTCTAATACACATATGCGCATACATACAGCATTTCAAATAATTGGAAAGCGCTGAGCGCTGGAATCATCAACACAAAACCTTATCGGCTAGGTAATGCTTTTAAGATGTCACTGCGAGTCTCCCCCCTACAATTTTAAGATTTGTAAATGTACCGTACTTCGATTCTCACAACATGATGCAATTTATGGAAATTTCACAGAAGGATTCACCTCATAAATGTAATGCAGATTGGGGTAGATTAGCATCATCAAAAAATGAAAGCGACACACGTACGCGTGCTGGTTGTGTAATGCCTGTTTTAATGTACCAGGTGTCATGCACACCTCTCATGGTACTGTGCATTTAGTGACACATGCATGTAATGCAAAGATCGCGCTCAATTACACAAACGCACATACACTCACGCACATAACAGAATTCATGCAGTCACACACATTGTAGCTTTGCAGTTCGACAGCTTCAAATTCACCCAGAGCCATTTTAAACTTACCCGCTTCAATCTGCCAGACACCTAAACAGCTCAGAATTAGCGCTATGAAAAAAGCCTCCATCCTTTGAACAATCTTTACATTCTTCTTCGAAAATGTACAATCCCATTTATTCGGAGGTGTGTTCGTAGATGCTTAGCTCCCCTTTGACAGTCTGCTCCGCTGTCTTCGCGTGTTACAAGCGTGTTAAAGGACTGCGAGACCGAGCCGAAGCCGACATCACCCAGCATTGCATTTCAGCACGCGGGACAGTTCTCCGCCTCTGGCTCTAGTCAGTCAGACTGTGATCGTTTATTATTACTATTTTACTCTTTGTATGTTGTCATCTTTTTTTTCGACGTCAGGCTAGAACAAGAGCAGCCGACAGAACAGTCTAGCTGAAAACAGTTCCATGTTATGCTGTGAGTCAAGTCGCTCCTGCCAGTTGCTGCCCGATCGGTCCAGCTGTGCAGAAGTCTATTTAAAGAGCAGCTCAGGAGAGCCGAGTTGGTGCAGAATGAAACGTGTTCTCTTTGACAGAAGTGAACATCCAGCCCATCGGGTTCACCGCCGCCGCAGCGGACCAGCTTGAGGGCTCCCCCAGCCTGTCAGTCAGTCCTGCGCTCGATTCAATAGGCGAACGCGCTCGCCACGCATTCTACTGTAAGTTACGTTGCAAATAATGTATGCTAATATAACGGCTGTCATTCACAAATTAGTCAGCATCTTAACAGCCTTATTGGCTCGTTTTCAATGAAGCACACGTTATTATCTTCGGATGAAACAGCAATCGGAATAATCAATTAAATGCTATTCCAATAATAGAACTGATCATCGAGGAATCCAGGTTTTCCTAACTTTGAATAATAATATAGTTCCTTTGATTGATATCAAAATGAATTACACGTTAATGTCAATATTTAAGTCCATGCAGTGCATAGCTATGAATGCAGTGATGTAAAGCGATTCAATAAGTGCCACTTGGGCAGATGGAGCTTATGTTACACAATAGTGCCCAAATAATGTTCAGATTTACAACAAAACCATTCTCAGACATACTTAATCCATTTTAGCGTCGCGGACGGCCGAAGCCTATCTCAGCAGTGTTGGGCACAAGGCAGGGAACACGGGGCCCCCACCTTCACACAGCGGAATCGACAGTCAACCTGAGCACCTGTTTGTAAACGTACAGTGAAAACCAAAAACATCTCATTCAGACACCGGCAGATCTTGTAAACTCCACATAGACAACGACCTGAGATGGAATTTGAATTCAGGATGCTGGATCCGCGAGGCGGCAGCGCAACCCACCGCCTTTCATTAGTGCTGCGCTTGGGAAGTCCGGCAGAGCCTTCGTTACGAAAAAGCCCAGCAGTCTGCCAATGCCCGTCTGTCGGCAATAAACACAACCAGTCGAGCTAAAAGAACTTTGTGAGTCCGAGCGACTGAGTCGACAAAAACTCGCACAAACTCGCAGATTTTCACCGTGAGACTCGTGCCCTTTGGGGCTCACACTTGGACTCCGCGGGCACCCCGAGTGCCATGAAGAAAATCCACTTTGAAGCATAACGAAGTGTGTCACACACTTACTTGCAATGACTGCGACAAAACAAAGCTTTCCACTGTTTTAGGACTATTAGTCCATTTACTGTATTGCTGAAAAAAGAGAGAACACTGAAAATTTATAAATGTTTCACTCTAAACAACAAACATAACACACTATTTGCAAATAAAGATTTCAATACAACACAAAAATGTGCTTCTGATTTTCTTAAAAATAAAGCTGCAAACAATAATCTGTTTAAAAGGATAAAGTAAATGTTTGCCAAAAAATGTTTTCTGGCCTGAATTCATTTATAAAAGCTGAAAATTTTGTAAATAGCGGGGACGGCAGTTTTTTCCATGGTTGCCACATGGATTTGTATTAACGGAAATGCTATTTCACACTTACAAAGTTACCTTAATGAAATTCACACAGTTCTCAGTGCTTACAGTTTATAATCCTCTAGCTCAGCATGTATGAAGTCATGACCCAGCCAACAAACAAATCCTATTATCCACTGACAAGATTTTAGGAGCAAAGGAACTTCTTTCTTAAATAAATGAAAAAAAAAATGATCATGTTACAGTTGGGCTTTTTCAATTTATTCTTTTAATTATGGGGTATTATTAGAGGGGACAGCAAAAAAATTACTCATTTGTCTTCCAGATAATAACACCCATATGATATAAGTCAGCATCAGCCTTCTTGTAAGGACAGTTTGTTTTAATTCTTCTAATGACTTCATATTTTACTGCACCAATACTCAAAGTCGAGGGCTACTTCTGGAAAAAAATGGTGGGCCAGCGGGCATACTTTTAATTACTTTGTCAGTCAGTCATTTTCTAACCTGCTCAATCCAGACCAGGGTTGTGGGGGTGCTGTAGCCAATCCCAGCTAGCATAGGGCAAGGCAGGAAGAAACCCCGGACAGTCCATCACAGGGTAAACACACACACACAAGCAAATTCAGAAGAAACCCACACAGACACAGTGAGAACATGCAAACTCCATACAGGGGAACCCAGGATGTGAACCCTGGTCTCCTTACTGCAGGGCAGCAGTGCTACCTCTGTGCCACTAATTTGTAACAGCAGTAAATGAATGTTCTTTTTGTCCACTACATTGCCCATCAAGTCCACACTCTCTTGGCAAATTATTAGGAACAGCTGTATACCTGCTTATTCATGCAATTATCTAATTAACCAATCAGGTGGCAGCAGTGCAATGCATAAAGTCATGCAGATACAGGTCAGGAGCTTCACTTAATATGGAGTTCACATCTAAAACCAGAATGAGGAAAATATGTGATCTCAGTGATTTCCACCGTGGCAAGATGATTAGTGTTAGATGGGCTGGTTTGAGTATTTCTGCAACTTCTGATCTCCTGGGATTTTCATACAAAACAGTCTGTATATCCACATACCCAGCATATGCAATGGGCAGATGTTCTTTAGATGGAAATGCCCTGTGGATGAGAGAGGCCAAGAGAGAATGGTCAGACTGGGTTGAGCTGACACAAAGGCTACAGTAACTCTGATGACCACTCTATACAATTGTGGTGAGCACGAAAGCATCTCAGAATACCCAACATGTTGAACCTTGAGATGAATGGGTTACAACAGCAGAAGACCACATCAGAATCCACTCCTGTCAGTGAAGAACAGAAGGTTGAGGCTGTAGTGGGCACAAACTCACCAAAACTGGACAGTTGAAGACAAGTTTGATAAATCTTAATTTCTGCTGAGGCACACAGAGAAATTGGTCTGCCAACAGCAAGAATCCATGAGCTCAACCCTCCTTGTGACAACAGTCCAGACTGTTGTTCATGGTGTAACAGTGTGAAGGAATGTTTTCTTGGCACACTTTGGACTCATTAATAAAAATCAATTATCACTTGAATGCCACAGCCTATATGTGTGTTGTTACTGACCATATGCATCTCTTCATGCCCAAAATGTACCCATCTCTTCTGTTCTTTTTCCAGTTTTCTGTGGTGGCAATCTGCACCACCACCACCTAATCAAATCACCATCATGTCCCTACATTGATGGATTAAAGGCCAGAAGTCCACATGACCGTCATCATCAAGTTCTTCCATGTGAACCCTGAATACCATGAGGACTGATTGAGGTCATTTATGTTAGGTAGAATGCCTAGAGGGGGCTGGGCGGTCTCGTGGCCTGGAACCCCTGCAGATTTTATTTTTTCTCCAGCCGTCTAGAGTTTTTTTGTTTTGTTTTTTCTGTCCTCCCTGGCCATCAGACCTTACTTTATTCTATGTTAATTAGTGTTCCCTAATTTTAATTATTTTTTTTGTCTTTATTCTGTTTCTTCATCATGCAAAGCACTTTGAGCTACATTGTTTGTATGAAAATGTGCTATAGAAATAAATGTTGTTGTTGTTCTTATCTGTAATGGTTACTTCCAGCATGATAGCACACCATGTCACAAAGTAAAAGCCATCTCAAACTGGTTTATGAACATGAAGATGAGTTCAGTGTTCTTCAGTGTACTTCCCAGTCACTAGATCTGAATCCAACAGAACACCTTGGGGATGTGGTAGAAAGGGAGATTCAAAGTATAAAATCTGCCGAAATTGTGCGATGCAATCATGTTGACACGTACCAGAATCTCAAAGCAATGTTTCCAAGACATTGTGCAATTCGTGTCACGAACAATTAAGGCTGTTTTGCGAGTAAAAAGAAGTCCCTAACCCTATCCCTAACCGTAAGGTATCCCGATCTTGTATTTTACCAGAAAGTTCACCCTAATTTGTTTTGAAAGATGAAGCAGGCCACATTGATCAGCACTTATAGTACTGTATATCCCATATGTATGAATGTGTTGAAGCTAAGATCGTATATTGACCTTTGAAATTCTAGCAGTTGTTTGTTTCACTTTAATTTTATTACTGCTGTCATTTCTTTTCGTAAATGAAACAGAGACAGTTAACTAATTATACTCATTTTGCAGGACAGACTCGTGGGCAGTGTTTCTACTTCTAGGAATTACACTCTGCGCCTTTCCTATTCTGCATTTCATTAGGTCATATTGTTTTGTACACTTTCTTGCATCAGTCATGTCTAAAGATGTTTATCAAGATTACAGTTATTGATGGAATCTCGCATATCAAGATTAAAAATGTAAAAGGTTTAAGAGTAATTAGCCTTGTATTTAAAATATGTAGCAAGAAGCTGTAGCTGCAGCAGCACCGTGTCAAGGATTTTAGCCGCTGCTTTCCGCTGTTTATAAAGCAGTGGAGGCAAAGATTAACACCAGGCACTGTGCTCTGTAGGTGGCAAGCTCCTCACTTCAGAGGCAAGGGAGAAAGGTCTAAAAGGCTGTATCCATGGATTCTACCTAAAGCCTGCTGGGTGACAGCTAAGCAGAGCTCACATAGGAAATGAGGGCCAAGATGGCATTGTGAAATATGGATAAGCAGAACCAAGAAGATAATAAGCTCTGAGTTAGCGCTCAAACTCAGTTTCACCTTCATCACTACATTTGCACTTGTTATTTCTGTCAAGCCTACCCATTTTTTTGTAAACAAATAGACTTCAATGACCAGAAGTGTTAAGGCACCCAACAGCTTATGAAACTTTGTGAAGTGTACACTGCACTGGCATTAATAAATAAGTAATGCTATACAGATTTTAAAGGTTATTGATTACTGCAGATATTTATATTTTGGGAGTTATTCCTCTTTTCCTATTCCTATTTTTCCTATTTAAGCTTTGCAGCATTTATATTATATACATTATCAGATAATAAAGATGAGATATTTTAGTCATCTCATAAATAAGATCATATGATATGTCAGTATTTATATTCTTCCACTAGCAGGGGCACCCTATGGAAGAATGTTGCGGATTAATAATTAAATTAAATTTTAATTAATTTAAATAAAGAAATATGCAAATGAATAAAAGCTCTTTGGAAATGTGACAATAAATAATGAAAAAGCATGAAATACGGGTTTAAATACATAAATATTTTGCAAAATATGTTTTTTTTTTGTGGCTTATATATTCATTTACTTTTGTCCATCTTATGCCTGCAAATGCAACATGAAAGTTGGCTTGAATATAAAACTGTCACTTTCACCCATCAAAGCTGAGTGGGTGGGCTCTAGCAAATGCTGTGTTTTAATTGGTGAATCGGTGAACCAGACTTAAAGGCAGGCTCCTAGTAAAGAATTTGGAGTTTGTAGAATTAAAGTCATTCTGGGTGACTTTTTTTGCACTTGTAGTCAATGTGCACAGTTACAGCTCTGAGCATGTGCGTGGGCCACAGGATTCCTAGGTCAAGCAAAGTATGTGTGTCCAATCAAAACACAGCACTCACTAGAGCCCGCCCTCTCAGCGTTGACGAGTAGAGGTGACAGTTTTAAATTCAAGCCAACTTTCATGTTGCATTTGCAGGCATATTATGGGAAAAATTAAATTAATAATTAGATGAATAAGCAGCAATAAGCTTACTCTGTGACACATTTACATTTTATCCTCTTTTTCTTTTTTTATCATCACATTTCACAGTACTTTTACTGGTTTGTGTATGTACACTTGTATACATTGTGAAAATAACACAAAAAACAGATAAAGGTTTGGAGTAGCCATCCTGTATACTTGAAAAGTATAATGCAAAAAAGGCCTTTATGGACTGGGACCAAAACATAACTGAATACAACAGACAAAATGGCGGTTATATGGTGAGTTGGCAGGAAAGGGTGGATCCAGAGGAACAGGAACCAGACGTGTTGTTACCGGACTTGAGCTTAGTCTGCTGGTCTGCAGAAGGAAAAAGAGAGAAAGGCATAGTGGACAGTGCCAACCCCTGGTCTGATGGGTAAGTACAATTCTTCAAGCCCCTAAGCTGTCTCCCATATGCACATGTGTGACAATATGTATGAATGTACATGTAAGTATGTATGTATGTATGCATATATTTATTTAATTTTGTCCAAAATATTCCTCCATAGTACCTGGTGATGTATAGGATGTGATGAGGTGCAGATGTGGTCACTAAGTAAAGATTTTGGCTCCAATCTAAAATTTGACTGACTAATCCCATCATGCCAAGACCAAGAAATGTCTCACTGTGATCACTAAATAAAGTTACTTCAGGGAGAAAACATTCAGAACAAAATATAGCTGATGGTCTTACCCTGTATAAATGGAGAATTTGTGCAAAATTGTGTTGGAGGTTCAACAACGCTGATTTACATATTGGAGAAACACGCTTCCAACTTTATATCTTAGACTAACTAAATTTTAAACTCACTAAATAGAAATCTAAACAGAAAATAGAAATTGTTTGTAATGATACTCTAGTTCTCAAATGCGTTCATTGAAATGTGAAACGAAACCCACAAGAACATGAGGAGAACATGCAAGCTCCAAACTGGATATGGAAGCAGGGCCCAAGCGGAGACAGAAACACAACTCACTTCATGAATGTGTTTCTATACTTCAAATTCATATATTTTCTTTTCTTAACCTTGTAGTATATGCCTGCAGTTAAAATTGTTTTCTAATCCCACTGCTGAGGAGAACTAATTGAATTTCATTGTTGGTCTTTCCATGGCTTTATTCAATGCTGTGTTTGTATAAATTAAATCTCTTAAAGATTGGTACAGCATGAAAACACTGCATTATTTGTTTTTTGTAAACTATTGGGGAAATTCTGTTTAAGTAGCAGTTGAAATCCCCATTCTAATGTTTTTAAGATGGCTGTCTATTATTACAAAAAGCCTGAGGGAGTCCCACATGAGAACAGCTCAGTTCTAAATGACAAGACTGACTAAGGTTGGGAGAGCATTTGTTTAAAAAAAACAGGAAATTTGTATAACACATTAGGGTGCACCAATCAACATACAGATAAATAGTATAATCCGTAACACACTGTATATCTTTGCAGATGTAAAGGTCACAAAACAGTTTGATAGATTAAAAGTCTTTGGGAAACATCTTATTATTCAATAGGAAATTGTAATGTATAACACCCCATGTAAAATGTTTAAATATCATATTATTTTATTAGTAAATGTACTGGAAATAGAGGGAACAGAAAAAGGCGCTCTCAACAACACCCCTTTCAGTTTTGGGGGTACACATGATCATTCAGGGTAGCACAGTACCACATTGTTATGACTGCTCTCTCGCCATGAGGAGACCAGGGCTTGTGTTCTGGGTCCTCCCGGTGTGGAGTTTGCATGTTCTCACCGTGTCCTCCACATGCAGGTTAGATGAGCTGGTGATGCTAAAGTAGCCCTAGTGTGTGTTTGGTATGTATTTGGTGTGTGTGTTTGCCCTGTGAGGGACTGGCGCCCTGACCAGGGTTTGTTGGTGCCTCAAGCTCTATGCTAAGTAGGATAGGCTCCAGCCCCATGGGGACTCTGGTTTGGATTATGTGGGCTAGAAAATTATATCAGATATCCATTCACTACACTAACTGTACCAGATAAAGTTGGATTTCAAATAGATGTGTTAACATCTTCATACCCCAGATTTGAGTCAGATTGCTGGCTATCCTTCTCTATAAAAATGATATGTCTTTGGTAACATGGTGTGTTAGTATCAGCTTCCAGATATGTGAGTATAACACAGTCCTGACTTAGGCATAAGGGGGCTCAGGGAAAGCATGTTGGTGTTACACCACAGCTTACCTGTTTGTCTCCTCTTCCTCCAGCAAAGAAGATCCAGACTGATACCACTTCTGATGATGTCTCCATCCTGCCCCTCCTCCTTTCAGGTCAACAGCCTTTAAAAACAATGACGGGACCTACACTTAAGACTTGGTGAAGATGGTATGTCTGTTGCCTGACACATTTATTTTAACCAATTACTTATTTTCTTCTAGTCTGATGGCAAGAAACAGGACAAGCACATGGGTACTCCAGGTTTTTGCAGCCTCTCTTTTTTTGCTCTCGCTACACAGCATAATAAATACATTTATAATTTCACATCATCTTTGATGGATTGATTTATGTTAAAGTGTATGTGGGTTCTTCTCCTGCTTTGAAACTTTTCGTTTTTGGGTTATGGAAAACTCAAATAAGGTCTCCGTCCATTCTATTCATTTTTCCACCAATTTATTCAGTGGACCTACTCCAGTTTAGGGTTGCAGGAAGTTCCACAGTATTCAAGCAACATAAGGCAGGACGTTACTGTCAGTGTGACATCAGTCCATCCCAGGACACCCAGACAGACACACTCATCATATTGAGTGCATTTAGAGTCTCTAGTTGACCTAACTGTTGTGTTCTAGTGATGTGTGAAGACCAACCTGTCACATACTATAGCAACAAGCTTTTTCTACTTACTCAGCAGCTCATTTTTTTTGGTCACAGTGCATTGCTTTTGATCACACATAAAATGAGAGCTTTGTCTAAGGGTCGGTCCTGCTTTTTCTTTGCCAGTTCAATGCTCTCCGCTGCCACAGTCCATTACTTTATTAGTAAATTTGGTCCATTTACTAATCTCACTCTCATACCTTCACTCATTAACAAGACATTATAAGGACACCTTTACACATAAGACAGACAACTTGAAATGCGGTGGTATACACTGGGAAAGGCCTTGAGTGACTGACACACAGCAGATTCACAAACCTGTACTTTCTCCAGTCTAGAAAATTCTGACCAGCCAGAGGTATTGTGATAATACGGTGGACTGGCCTACCTAGCCTGCCCATTCCAGACTTGCTGACATAAAAAGTGACAACCTCTTGCCACCCACGTCATTCAACCAGCGTTATTCTTACTGGAGTGAATGTTGCTAAATTTTGATGGGCTTTCAGAAGCCAACCAAATAGCGCTAAACAGGCAGTGTGGAGTACTGGTTTAGGCCCTGAGGTTGTGGGTTCAAACCCTGCTGAGAACATTGTGTGACTATGAGCAAGTCACTTTGCCTGCCTGTGTTAAAAATAAATGTAGCCAATTGTATTTTAAATGTTGTAAGTCCACCTTGGATAAAGGCATCAGCCAAATAAGGAAATGTAAACAGGGCTTCCACTGGTGTCCAATATAAATATGCAGGGAGATTCATTCGAAAGAAGCCCCAAATATTCTGTTGTAACACCCATTAGGATGAAGCAATCTGAACCAAAACAATACACAATATACCTCGACGTATGTGTAATCGATTGCTTTACATGCGATGCTGGAAATGGTTTCTGTTTTCTGCCAGACACATTTCTACGTGGCGGTCCATGTTCCTGAACGTATCGACAAGCGTCTCGGGGGGAATAGCAGCAATTTCATAGTTGGATGTTTTCCTTCAAATCTTCTACAGTGTGAGGCTTGTTCCGATAGACTTTTCCTTTGAGCTGTCACACACGCGCAATTAGGAAGCAGCCATCAAGTCAAAAGGTGAGTGTTACTTCGCGAGGTACAGAGTTGGTTATGTGCGCTGATATCCCTTTCTCTTTGCTGACAGAAATAAAGAAGAAAAATCAGAATGCACTTATCTTACTTCCGGGTCCACAAAATGGCTGCAACAACACCACACACGACTTCCGTGACCTCACTTTCTGGCTATCGTCGATGACACCACTTCCGGTGACACCGTAATGATGTCACTTCCAGCCAGCTCTGATGATGGCACTTCTGGTGCTGCCATAATGACGTCACTTCCAGACATTCCAGATGACGTCAGTTCCACCATGTCATTTCCTCCATGTCATTTCCTTCCTCCATTTTGTTATAAAAATGCCTTAAACTGACTGTACAACGTTTTCTGTGATCTATTTTTATTAATTT
This sequence comes from Polypterus bichir lapradei, assembly GCA_026402145.1. Classification (NCBI taxonomy): domain Eukaryota; kingdom Metazoa; phylum Chordata; class Cladistia; order Polypteriformes; family Polypteridae; genus Polypterus; species Polypterus bichir. The sequence continues at coordinate 8,833,986 of JANRMT010062849.1, forward strand.
CACCGCATTTTTTTCATCTTTGTCCGTCAGACAATATACGGGCTCATTCCCCAACTCTTTTTGAGTTTTTTGCAAGTGATCATTTATCACAGAGCATACCCCAAAGGAAGTCTGGTGGTGTCAGATCAGGCGACCGTGGTGGCCAAAGCCCCTTTGAAATTACCCTGTTGCCGAAGATGGACTCAATTTCTGCCATGCTCCTTGCCGATGTGTGACACATTGCTCTATCTTGCTGGAAGTAACCTTCTGTTCACTCTTGATCATCCAGTTGATTCTGAAATAGCTTAAATGAATTAGTGACCCAATAGGTTCGCACCATGAAGACGTGCTGCTCAATACTGTACACCACCATCCAGATGAGAAGTCAAGTGTACTGAGTGTAGTGGTATGGGCAGAATGCACCCAGAAGTTGCAAATGGAGGTTAAATGCCATGACGGCTGTCCGGCGTCTATCTCATCGCTCCGACGCAGGGGCATTCCGGCTTGTTTGAAGGTCCATATACTGAGGAGCTAATTGCACGTTGTTTCATTCAGATTCAGATCTCTTTTGAGTTAATCGCCCTGTATAAGGAATAAATGGTACACAATAATAACCCCAGAAACTTGTACTCTTTCGTCACCTTCCTTGTGATACCTTAAAACACATGGTCATAAAAACTGAAGGAAACTTTCTCCTGGATGGGCCTCAGACAACATAATCAGAGCATCTTCTACAGGCAAGGGCTCAGACATCCACACTGGAGTACCAGCTGATGACAACTTAGGTGCTGCACTGGACTCCAAAACAGTTTTTTTAGGCACCTTTCTCAAGTAAAATTCAGGCAGCCACCCTGGAGTGCCCACTGGCAAAGATGCTGGTGACAGAATCTGAATGCCCCCTGGCACTCATTCTAGGGCACCCTCTGACAAAAGCTTGAGCAGCAACACTGCTATGTGCCCCAGTGGGGTTGTGGGCAGTGACGCTAGTACACTCCTTACATGAGGGCTCAAGCACAAAGACTGACAGCTTGAGAGAGAAATGTCTTTTGTGCCTCTGGAACTCTGCATAAATGTGTAGAAAGTTGAATAGGAAGATATTTTAACGAGTGATTAATTCAAAAGGAGGCAAGCAATTTGAGAGAGAGTGTGGCATAACACTTTGCATGTCTGTGCATGGGACGATACATCTTCCTGTATCCAAAAAACATGAAAGTTAGCCTCATTGGTGTTTCTAAAGAACATAAGTGTGCCTTGAAATGAACTGGCACCCTGACCACTGCTGGTTTTGTCTGGTGCCTGATGTTGCTGGAAAAGGACCTGGTTTCTCACTGTACTGTAATGAAAAAGGTAAGTTCAGAACTGAGCAGTACATAATCAAGGTCAGCAGATAAAATACAGGTAGAATGATTCACTTTCTGTTGGTTTTCTTCGTTTTATTTACTTGGGGGGGGGCGGCGTCTTCTTTTTCTTATGGATACTTAAAGCTTTTTGCTAAATATGTAGAATACTGGATCCTGCAGTGGTAGAAGAAATCCATGTTTTAGTTTGCCTGCAAATGAGCAGCATGCCTAATTTCTTATTTGTCTAAGTATAACCTGTATAGTTTTCATTATCGCTCTCCTGAGGTACAGAAGCAGTGGTCTGTATTGTTTTTAGTAATTCAGTAATTCTTGCCGCGCTCATGCTGAGGTTTCAAAAGGAGCCAAGTCATAATACTAAATAACAATGTGCCTTTTTTATAAGCAGCTTAAACAACAGCTATTCTTACATGTGAGGTTTTTTATCAGAAATATAATATTGCAGTTCTGTCTAAAAAAGAAACAAAGAATTTTGATTTGGAAAGTGCCAAAGCCTATGCCAGGAGCTTTGAGTGGTGCTGCTACCAATAAGTAATTACCTTTATAATGTGAATTTGATTAAAATATCCATCCATATGACAGCCCAGGTAGGCAGCAGCATCTTTGTCACTCTTGAACCTGTGACCGTTGATAGTCACAACCTAGATGATCCAGGGCAATGAGGACACAAACAAGCCAGGAATGGTGCAAAGTGCACAGAGCACTTTTATACCACAAAAACAGAGTGCTCAAAACAAAATGCAATGCGGGTCTCCTCTAATCTCTCTAAATATATAAAATCCAGTGTCTGTCTGCGTGTCTGTCCGCTTTTCACAAGAGAACTACTTAACAGATTTAAATCAGGTTTTTTCTATAATTTGCTTGAATATTGCAGTTGATTTTGCGACTTCTCTCATCGCCCCTAAGTATCATAGTTTGCTTGAAGGAGCGATTTATTCATACTAATCTGAGACAGAGGCTGCAGGCCAAGGGCAGGAGGAAGCGTGACGTCAGGAGTGGGGAGCCAGGCAGGGCCCTCCTCACTCACACATCAGCCTCCATTAAAATTGCAGCGATTTATTAACATGAATCCGAGAGACAGGCTGAGAGTATTAGAGTCAGGCCAGGCCCTCCTCACTCACGCGCCGGCCACATTTTGGACCATACCTTGCCTCAGCTTAGCTAACGATACCTGTTTGTTTATTAATTTTTAAAGTTTGTCCTGTTTCAGTACTACATCAGTCGAGCCGTGGGGGACAGCTAGTTATACATACAGTATAAGTAAATGATCCATAACAAAAACAAGTGCTCAATGTAGGAGTAAAATCAGTTAACAAATAATCAATAAATATTGTGGAACGAGCCCCGGACACAGACAGGCAGACAACATTTTGTCATCCAAAACACACATCTTTATTTACACTATATACAGTCACTTTTGTGCACAACCCAGTGCCTCTGCACTGAACCCCAAAGTCCAGGCCTCACACTTCAGTGCCTTCCTTCTTCGGGCCGTCTCCACGCTTCTCCAGCAAGACTTCGTCCACTCCTCGCCCGACTCCAGTCATCGAATGAAAGGAGGCGGCCCCTTTTATACAAGCCCAGATGGACTCCAGCTGCTTCCCGACACTCCTCCGCGGACACTCCCCTGTGTGGCGGAAGTGCCGGCTGCGCACCCGGAAGCCCTCCGGGTGTCCCCAGTCTTCTTCCCCCCAGCACTTCCTGGTGTGGCGGAAGTTCTGAGGTCCAGGGCTCTTCAGGCACCGGGGCGCCCCCTGACGGTGACCACGGGCCCCTACAGGGTTGAGCTTCCAAGCTCTGCACCCGTGGTCCCCAGTGCAACCAGGGCGCTCGCCCCCTCATGGTCTGGAGGAGGCGCGAGCCCTCCTCCGGTCCTCCTGGGCATCCCGGCTGGGTACCACCCCCAGCTGTCCGCCACAATATGTTAGAAGTCCAATGTGGAAAGGTAAGAAAAAAAAAACAGAGTCTTCTTTCCATTTACCTTCCCTGGTCCATAATCATGCAGCTCACCACATTTGATCCACCACCTCCATTGGTGCTTGTAGACCTCATTCAGTCACGGCATTTCCAAGGGCACAGTGCCCTCACTTGGATGCCACTGTGTCAAAGACCTCAAACCTCAACCTGCTCCTGTAGCCTCTCACACCCTCTGGCCAGCTCTGCCTCTTCAGCTGTTCAGCCAATGAGAGCATTGGATCTTCGTAGAGCCCCTCCAGCCCTCCGTCCTGCTCCTTGGTCACTACCTAATATATCTTCCAGCATCTACCTTTCCTACTCTCAGTGATGACTTTCTGTTTGTTTCCCTTCCTTTTGTCTCTCCCTTGCAATTACCCGCTCTTTTTTATTCTGCATGCCACTCTCAGTTGACACCTTCTGATTGCCGTGCTACTCTTAGTTGGCAATCAATAAACAAAACCAACATGTGCATGCTCCACACTTACACAAATTACAGAGGGGTGTGCCGCCACTACAGGGATTAAACAATTAAAACCATTAACATCCTTTCTATACTCTTTAACCCTCTCATGACAATCCATCTATCCATCTGTTCATCTTCAATATACACCTTTTCATCATTAGGGCTGCAGGAAACAGGAGCATATCACAGCCATGCCAGAGTACAAACCCCCCTTATTCAGTATGCTAATCTCTTGTAACTCTTCATTAATTTTGCCTTAGTCTCCACCTTCTATAGTGAGAACAGTGGTGAAACATGCTTAGTTGAACAGACCAGGCTACTGCACGTTTAACAAAAATGCCCAGGTGTTTCTGGGTAATCCCCAAGCACTCCCTGTCCACCTGAAAGATAGAATTACTCCAGCTTGTCCTGAGTCTGCTTGTGCTTTACCCCAGTGGCTGTGCCTGTTACACCTTTCTGGTGGGAATTACTCAGAGGTCATCTTCACTGCTTCACTAATGCAACTTATCTGGAGAAGGAGAAATTTATCTTTCAATGTTCTCCAATATTTTGACCTCTTCAAAATATGAACCTTGCATGAGAACCTCGTTCTTGCTACTTACTCCAGCAAACTCCTTCTAGTGATCACTGCTCTAACATTGCCATTATAAGTGAGAATGGGAATGTAGACTGACCGGTAAATGGAAAGCTTCATTCATGGATTTAGTTCCCTTAATGCTATTTCCAGCATTTTTGATAATGTGGATAAAGAGGGACTCAAATTAAACAAACAGTTCTTTAATAGCCTGCAGCCACCGAGGCCATCCTCCATCACTTGCTGAGCTTTATGCAACAAGCCTAATCCTACTGATCAATACTTGTTATTCAGCTGGGTAATATCTGTAGACATTTTAGACTTTTCATTTTACATATTTTTTTTGCAATCACCCCAAGGGCACCCATTAGGTATATAATGTTCTCGATCCGTAGAAAAGGAGTCATCCCTTTACTTGGCATTACATGGAAGGGTTATGTTTTACAGAGGCCACACACTGCCTGAAAAAAATAGGTTCTTTGTATCGAATCTCAAAAACACACACAAACACTTCAAAGCAGGAGGAGAAGGATGTGCATGAACAAAAATTAAAGAATAAGCAGCACTTTTTTTCTTTTATTGCTGATTTAATTTTTGAAACAGTCAACTTTTAAGGCACTGGAAGGTAGCATATTGTTGGAGTAGAGATCCTCTGGGACAACTCAATCAGGGGCAACCTTCTTGTCTAAGTTCTTCAGCTAAGTTTGTCAAAGTCCAGCTGTTTTCAGGTAAGTGGATTTAGACAAAACATCCACAGCAGCAAAGGGTGTTTTTGACTCAGGGGAATCCATTTTTGTCTAATGTTTGCTGCCTTTTTCCTGTTTCTGGAATGTTATTATTTTCTATTGTTATTCTGGTGCCATTTTGTTTTTTGCTTTGGTACGATTACCACCATTTTATTTCGATCCTTGCATGGCAGGTGTCATCATGCTTTTAAGATGGAGGCCCATAAACTCTAGCAATCTAGCTTTAGATCTCAATTCAAAAGTCAAACAGTTGTTATTTATTTGTTGTATTGTTATTTTTCAATTATTATTTTTCATTTATGACATTTCTGTCATTTTATTATGATTCAATAATTATGCACTGTCACTTTAAAGGCCCTGAATTCCCATGTGCTTTGTGAGTAGTTCCCCATGAGGCAGGGCCACCCTTCTGTTACTGCTGCTGAGATCTCCTCCCTGGCTCTTATTCTCTGTCCTCAGTCACATTTCATTGAAATTATCTTGGAGTTCTTTGTAAGAACTGCCTTTTCTTCTGTTTTTTTTGGTCTTTTTTCTTCTGTTTCTTAATTTTTTGATACTGCTTAGTGTATATTGACTTCGCTTTAAGATTGCCTTTTATGCAACTCCTTTTTGCACGTTTGGGCATTCTTCTATACACTGCTCATAATAATTAAAGGAACACTTTAAAAACACATCAGGTCTCAATGGGAAAAAAATCCTGCTGGATATCTACTGTATACTTATATGGACTGATATGGTAATGTGTTAGGAACAAGAGGATGCCACGTCGTTTGATGGAAATGAAAATGATCAACCCACAGAGGGCTGAATTCAAAGACACCCCGAAAATCAAAGTGAAAAAATATTGCGGCAGGCTTATCTATTTTGCCAAAACTTCATTGCAGCAACTCCAAATTGTGGCTTGTATGGCCCCCATGTGCTTGTATGCATGCATGACAATGTCAGGGCATTCTCCTAATGAGACGATGGATGGTGGTCTGGGGGATCTCCTCCCAGATCTGCACCAGGGCATCACTGAGCTCCTGGATAGTCTGAGGTGCAAACTGGCAGCTTTGGATGGACCAAAACATAATGTCCCAGAGGTGTACTATTGGATTTAGGTCAGGCGAGCGTGGAGGCCAGTCAATGGTATCAGTTCCTTCATCCTCCAGGAACTTCCTGCATACTCTCGCCACATGAGGCTGGGCATCGTCATGCACCAGAAGGAACCCAGGACCCACTGCACCAGCATAGGGTCTGACAATGCGTCCAAGGATTTCTTCCTGATACCTAATGGCAGTCAAGGTGCCATTGTCTAGCCTGTAGAGGTCTGTGTGTCCCTCCACGAATATTCCTCCCCAGACCATCACTGACCCACCACCAAACCAGTCATGCTGGATGATGTCACAGGCAGGATAACATTCTCCACGGCTTCTCCAGACCCTTTCATGTCTGTCACATATAGTCAGGGTGAACCTGCTCTCATCTATGAGAACCACAGGGCACCAGTGGTGGACCTGCCATTTCTGGTATGCTATGGCAAATGCCAATTGAGCTCCACGGTGCCAGGCAATGAGCACAGGGCCCACTAGAGGATGTTGGATACTCAGGCCACCCTTATGAAGTCTGTTTCTGATTGTTTGGTCAGAGACATTCACACCAGTGGCCTGCTGGAGGTCATTTTGTGGGACTCTGACAGTGCTCATCTTGTTCCTCCTAGCCCAAACGAGCAGATACTGGTCCTGCTGATGGGTTAAGGACCTTCTACGGCTCTGACCAGCTCTCCTAGAGTAACTGCGTGTCTCCTGGAATCTCCTCCATGCAGCAAATCTTCTGGCAATGGCACATATTGATAAGTTGGGCTACCTGGGCAACCTTTGTAGGGTCCAGGTATCGAAACTTCTACCAGTAGTGATACTGACCGTAACTAAATGCAAAACTAGGGAAAAACAGTCAGAAAAGATGAGGAGGGAAAAATGTCAGTGGCCTCCACCTATTAAACCATTCCTGTTTTGGGGGTCGTCTTATTGTTGCCCCTCTAGTGCACCTGCTGTTAATTTCATTGACACCAAAGCAGATGAAACTGATTAACAATACCCTCTGCTACTTAACTGACCAGATCAACAGCCCAGAAGTTTCACTGACTTGATGCTATACTCTGATTAAAAAGTCTTTCTTTAATTTTTTGAGCTGTATATATAAACTTTCTTTCTATATTTGTGTGCATACTTGTTAGAACATTAGAAGATTTTTCCATTAGGGTTAGGATTATTGCAATATGAAGGCTGTAAATTGCTCTGATTATGTTAGGAGAACTGGTCACTGATGCAAATTGCCTTATTATGTTGGCAAAAACATTTTTATGTTTTCTTTATGTACACCCACACCATATAAAACTGGATGTAGCGCCTTACAAGTTGGTTAATGGATTCCATCACAGCAGACATGATAGAGTGAAGCTTAGGTGAGATTCTGTATTCCTGACCTGTTTTCTAGCCTTCTATAAAGTGACAAGAGATCGCCAATATAAACTGACTAATAACCAAAAAAATTCTTCAGTGCAAATATGCAGCCTTGACCCTCTTAAAAGGAAACTAACATACAACATAATTATCACTTTTGAGGTGTGATATGTTTTTCACGTAAACCACAACTTATCAATGGCTCGGTGATATGAATTGTTATGCATGCATGTTGTCATTGGCTGAATTTCCCTACTTTTGGATTTGCTAAAGTGCTAGATGGCAGCTTCCCTACAGCGTAGCGGTGCTCCAGATTCCCACAGGGCATCATGGACTTTAGAGTTCGGTGTCACAGCCCTGCTGGGTACCGTGGGCACCGCCAGGAGACACTGTGAGAAGACTTTGGGACTCTTATTTCCTACATAGCCCGGAAGTACCTCTTAGCAGGCAAGCCAAAGTCAGAAGGTAGTAGACAACGCTTGCTGAGAGGTGTGGAGTAGAAGAGAATAGTGATTATTGTATTTACTTGTATTAGTTGTGGCTGTGGTGCTTAGAGGCACAATTTATAGAAGAAAAGAGAATTAAAATACTTCTGAGTGCTTTTACCCTGTGTCCTGAGTGTCTGTCTGTTGGATTTAAGGGGCAACAGTGCCACCTAGCATTCACAATATGTAAGTTCTCCCATCAAGGTTTCTTTTATTAATAAACAAATGCATGGAAATCTGTGTGTGCGCATTCTCAGCTTCTTGTTTGTGCTTATGAAAGGTTTATAAATCTGACCCCAGTGAGGCCTCACTATTGTGTTTGGCTCACAGTTTATACTAGGGAGGAAGTTTGGCACAGAAATTTGCTCTGGTGCTTCACAGCTTTTAGAGACTGAGACAGTATCCCAACACAGTCGTTCTCTTGGTGGGGTTTTCATGTTCTACCTGTGTCTGTATTCCTATTTTCATCATGTAAATCAGATTTTTGGATGACTCTAATATCCCATGAAAGGTCGCTTCTTCCCTTGCATCTAATGTTAGGTTAGCCCCTGTTGATCCTGAAGTGTAATAAGTAGGTTTAATTTTATGTCATTTTGTGTCCTATTTTAACTATGGAGTTAGTAAAGGACTGCAACAGCATGCATCTGCAAAAAGAAAACAAGTTAGAGAATGCACTCATTGGCATAACATTCAGGGGACTTACTGAATTTATTTGAAAGATGGCACTTTAAATTTTTAGGTACTTCAAAGAGTCAATTATCACATTTTTGTTCATTAAATATTTTTGTAACAGTAAGTCATGTAACAACAGAATGCAATTACATGTGCTAGTAGATGACAGTACATTAAATGTGAACTTCTTAAAAAAAACCTAGACTGAATAGGCTTGTGGTGGCTCAATATCTTTCACATACAGCAGATTCCCATTCAAGTGATGTAAAAATGGCATAGATTGATGTTGTATTGTTAGTTTTTGGTGGCATTACATATAAGTTTTGAAAGATATACCCAAAGAGTTAAAATTAAAAAGGAAAAAAGTGAAATGCTCCAACTTTCAAATCAGTGAACTAACTCCCCTTGAATGTTATGTCATGCATACATTTTCTAACTTGTTTCAGTGTGTTAATAGCTTTTACATTTTTTGACTGTACTACATTTGCAAGAGTGTAGAGTGTGCTGGGCTTATAAATGGCAGTTCTGATTATAAGAATAAAAATGAATTAAATTGAGCTGAAATGTAAAAATAAAATGGTAACTCATCTCCCACAGGAAATCTGACATGAGGTTGAAAATTTCAGTACTTACCTCCACTCTGCTCAGTGATTGTGAATGAATTTATCACAGGAGATCCCCAGGACCCCGCCACCAATAACACAGCAGTGCTTAAGACGGCCGTTTTCAGTTAACACTGCATGTCAGATTAATCAGAGTCTGAAAATTGTTACTTGCCAATCCGGAGAGCTGTCTGCAAGTGCAATGAGATGCTAACCCTGGGAAACCTAATAAAAGACTGATAGAGTAAAGAAATAAAAAAAAAAACGAAAAGAAGAGGTTGTGTGGTAGCCTGTTGCTGAACCTTGATGTAAATCATAACCATATAGTTATCTTATCTTATCTGCTTTCTTTTCTGGTTCTTCTATGGTGTCATTTTGTGCCACCACCACCTGACCAAAGCACTGTGGTGTTGTAATGAAGGCGGGTGTCCACAAGACCGACTGCATTGAACCCTTTGGGACAAAGCCTGGAAACAAGGAGGGATGATTTAAGAACATTTATGTTAGGTAAAATGCACATTAGGAGCTGCTTGGTCTTTATGCCTTGGAACCCCTGCAGATGTTGTTTTTTCTGTCCTTCTGGCTATCTGACGTTATCACCAGACACGTCTTTAGAGAGTTATTTTATTATTTTTATATATAAGGACACTACCCTTCTACTAACTATATTGGGTTATTCAAAATGAAACAGCAGGTTTCAAAAATTTATTTCAAACAAACTTTATAATGTGTTTCTGTCTTATACAGTTTGTTTGAAATAAATTTCTATGTTATATCTATGTTATCTATGTTTTATAAAACTGTACGGATTATTTATTTTTTCTTTGTTAGATATTCATTGTTATTTTTACCTAATTTTACATATTTTCTGTATTTGAAACTTTCTGTAAAGAACTTTGAGCTCCATTGTGCTATTGAAATAAATGTTGTTGTTGCTGTTATTGTAGTAGCCGAGTAGTATGGGGGCTACCAGTATGGCTTTTGGCCCTGCTCCAGTCCCTGCCATAACTGCTACAAAAGTTTGTGACTTTTTAAAAGTTTATTCTCTCAGAAACATTATTCACTGTGATACAACAATAGGAATACATGCCTATCCCCTGCCACATTCTAGAATATGTCTTGAAGAGCTGCCATGTTCCAGTCATTTTATCAATTTGATCTGGTTGGTATATATTTAGTTATATGAGGCATTTCTTTTTTATATGTACTTGCAAAGAAGTACATAGGATGCACCAATTTGTCGGTAGGTTATGCTTATTATTTCTGTCTTCTTGCTGGTAGGCAGCACGTTCAAAGTACGCATCCTGTCACCTCTCTAAACTTGCAGGCTTTGAGGAGTTCATGTAAGGAATTGAGTTGCTTTTATTTCAGCTATTAACTGTGACAAGAAGATGGGCCAAAACTCATCTCTGTGTTAGCAGCTTTGAAGCAGTACTCTTCAGTCAGATTACAACTAAATGTGTGCACTTTGAGCACCATACTATAATACTGTATGCCAAAGGGTTGCTGACTGGAAGGCGATTCCCTGGAGAACAGGCAACATCAACTTACATATCTCCTGAAAGAGAGAGAGAATATCACCATGGCAGCATGAGAGACCCCATACATACCATACTGAGGAAGCATGGGCCATTAAAAACAAGTATACACTACATATGCAGTGCATACCCCTGAAGGGTAACGCACAGGACCACTGTACAGGTGAGAAGATAGAAGGATTTAATTCAGCCTCAGGAGAGGATCTCCTCCTCATTCATTGGTCAAGAATCCTGTCTTTAATTCAGATGAATGATATTATGGGAATGTGCCTTTCTTGCTACTCTTTTATGTTGAGATTTCCAGAAATAAGTATTAATAGTGTTTTAGCAAAACATTAACATATTTTGCATGTTCTGAGGATATGAAAGGATAACAGACATGTGGATTATGCAACACAAGTTATGTGAGAATTTTTTTCTTTTCTCCATGGCAATTTTTCACATCGTTTGCTCTTGACCAGAATTGGTTGCCATTGGGTTCATATCCTTTCGCCACTACAAACTACATGGAGTAAGAAGCGTAAACAAAAATATGTTTGGGTGGAATATTCTTTCAAAGCTTCCTCAAAACAGATGTTCTTTTGAGCACAGAGTCTGAAGTTTACCTTGGGGCAATGGCTCACTCAACGGGTGACAGGAAGCACCCAGAATTAGCTCTTTGAGGGCTGAATATATATTTTCCAAAAAACAATGAATTCACTCAGAAATCAACATAAAACGTCTGTTGCTGCATGCTGTGGCTGCCAGTTTGCCAAGAATGTACGGCAGGCGTGCTGCCAGGCTGTCTTCGTGTGGCTGGGACAGCAGCAGTGACGGTCACGGTCGCAGTGCATTACAATCTGGTTTCTACCTCTTATCATTGTTAAGTGTCAGTCCTCCCTGACGAACATTGTCAGTACCACGACTAGCTGGGGACTGATCAGCTGAAGATGGAACCTCACATTCGTTTTCGATCACTTGTATCAAAAACTGAGTCTGACAAGTCACAGTCCAGTTCAGAGATAATAGGCATCCATGGAATATAGTGCTTTAAGCATTCGCTTTCATCTCTCGCCAGATGTCACTGTCATTTTTGCCGTTGTGTGTGCCTTGCTACTCACACAAGCACAGGAAATCTCGGTCAAACCAATGAATCTAACTTTCCTTCTAGCAACGAGAGTCCAACTAAAATGTAACGGTTGGGTTTGTCACAGTTTACAGTTGATTATCATTGTCAGCACCTCCTTTTTGGCAAAAGTCGACATCAGCCCTGAAAGAGTTAAAAGAGAAGGTCAGGAGGTAAGTTGGAACCATGACTGAGGCAAAAACATACTATCTAACCTTTGGAGGGTCTTTAAGACTCCTCTCACTTGAATGTTTTTTATACTAGTTTTTCAGGATTCTAGAGTTATTGTCTCCAGAATTTTGTGAAATGTTCTTGTCATGGGCATCTTAATTATTGTTGTCATACCTTACCCCAGACTGTAAAAAACTCCTGTTTTCAGACAACCACCAAAACTAAATTTATCCAATAGTGGTTAAAAGTACAAATCATGTACTGCAGTAGTGCAAGTAGAATTTGAAAAAATACAAGTAGAAACATTAAACTGAACCGATTCACTCACAGTGCCACAGTGTTGCAATGGTTACTTCTCTGACTGTCAATCCCCAGGCTTAGATCTTCGTCTGCAGACAGGAATGTCCTAGAGGTTAAGTTTCTGAACTTCAAAGAACATGACTGCCAGGTTGATGTCTAAATAAATTCCCTGTCTAAGCTTCAACTGTTCAAAAGGTATTGAAACAATTAGACGTCTTTTAAAAGTACCATAGAAAATAAAGGTTGCTTGTATTTGGTCCTTGTGCAGTTTTGGAGATTTTTTCATGTCTATGTGATTTTTCTCCCAGCCCTTTGGTTTCCTCCCATACACCTAAGATATAAATAATCTAACTGCCTCTAAATATGCCCAGTGACACTTGCACTCAAAGATGCTAAGGTAGATCCAGTAACACAAGAAATAGTATTTAGATAATAGATAGATATTTTGCCATGTATTTACTGTTTTTTGACAACAGTGGACCTTAATTTGCAAGCGTAACACAAATCAAGAGCAACAGAGGCGTTTCAAATTCAGCCTGACTATCAGCTGCTCTCTGTCTTCACAATTCAGATCACTTGCTGGTGAAAAGCCTTGCTCAGAGTCACCCAGTGAGTCAGAAGTGGGACTGAGTCACTAGGTTTGTATTTCTCACTCGGATTCTTCAGCAGAAAGACCACCCTGTCATCAGGGTCGTCTTAACAGCATTATAGGCCCCTGGGTAAAACAGTGCACTGAGGCCCCTACCTACACAACCATTCACAGGAATAAAAATGTAAATGGTTGATAAAATTAAACATATATTTATTGTATTGGTGTTTCCAACAAAATCAGTGTTTAAGCATTAAAAAACATGCTGTACAGCAAAGATTAATCAACACAAGCGTTTGAACAATATAACATGAGCCTTGAAAAACACAAATATAACATATAAATGATACTCAGTTGGTAAACCATACAGATGGAGATGGCACCGTATAAAATTACTGTGAATTATTTATTATTAATCAAGTGTTCAACACAAACATTTACGAAATTTCTTTGCAGAGAATTGAGTTGAAGTGACGTTAACATACATGCTTCTACATTCTGTAGTGTGTGAGATCCGTACACATACTGTACATGCACGTGAGGTTGCAGAGGTGACTGTGATACTAAATCAGAGGTGAATGCCAATGTCCACTTGTAACACAATAACAAATATTTATAGTTTAGCATAGTATAGAATTTATTTATTGAATGAAAGTCACAACATACACAGATTAGCATGGGGCTCCTATGCTCGTGGGGCCCTCGGGAAACTGCTCAGCGAGTCCATGCGTTAAGATGGCCCTGTCTGTCATATCAAATGGATTGCAAACCCCTCTACAAACTGACCTGCCTCTCCCTTACATGGCCACAGTGTTACAGAGGAGAGTGTTTTGACAGTGAAAACAGTTAATGAGTTTGACGATTTACAGTTGTTATTATAGGATTTAAATGTGTGGTAGCAGTTATGTCTCAAGTTGGACAGGCCCCTTGACCATGATAGTTCCTTTGTTATACCTGGTGCTGTCTGGCTAGGCTCTAAGCTGGATTACAGCAGATGAATGGATGGACATGGAGCAGTTATTTGAGATCCATTTATTTATTATGACTGCATGGAGAAGGAGAACAGATACTATCAATGATTAAGGTAGAAACTGATTCAGTTTCACTTCATTTAATAAAATCAGCATATGCATAGCAGCGGGGTTCTTTCCGATGTTTTGTAGTTGATTGTGTGAAGTTTGTCTCAGGGTAGCATTTCCTCTGGATACTCCCTTGCATGTCCCTGTAAACATGCAGGTTAGGTTAACTAGCTGTTCGATATTGGCCCTGTGCAAGTTTGGGTGTGTGTTTGTGTGTCCCTGAGTGGGCTCTACGATGGAATAACACCCTGCCTACAGCTGTTTTTAGAGCTGATTCCTGCTTTGTGCCCAGTGCTGCCAAGACAGGTGCTCCATGATCATGACTTGGTGTTTTGTCTTGGTGTTTTCCACTAGGGGGTGATAGCTCCCTGGTTGGAATAAGTTCTTTTGTAATTGTGGCATCTTAAGTAACCTGAACCTAAACAGATATATTATAAAGTGGCGATATCCACCCCTAGTGATATGGGGGTAAGAAATCACATAAGAGATAATAACTTATCTTTCTTTAATGACGGTTTACACGGCATAAAAGACGAGGAAGCCATGACAGGCCCATGTGTAGAGTCTGCCATTTTCGTCACTACGCCGGAAGGATTTTAAGGATCGGATGACGTTATCTCCCATCCATCCGTTGGCTTCAAAGGTATGCCAGGCAATGTTCCAAGGCTTTATACTCTTTCTCCATGTGCATGCCCTTACTTAGGTAATTCATGCCATTCCAAACAAGGCAAAGAGAGGATCCAATATCATGCTGACTCTGTCACACAGAAATAGTACAATGCCCATTTCGTAGATGTCCCTTTCTTGTCTTCTAATGCTTGCCTAGCGGTTCTAAATGATGAGCCCGTGTGTGCTAAATCTGGCCTTTAGGTGTACATGTGAGAAGAAGCAGATTTATAAAGTATTTTTTGTTAAGAGCACAGTGACACATTAAACATATAAACTTATTACACTTGGTAGAATTCTGTATTGCTCTACTTTCCCCTTTTGTATTCTTTAATGTGAAGGCTTTGTCAGAATGCCTCAAATCTCATATACTTACCACTGTTTATAAGGTATTGTACTTTATAACTTCTCCCGACTTTCCCTTCTACATCTATAACCTCAGACAATTACATTGATTAAAAGACAAGCAGGAGTTAAGTTACAACTTAAATAATGTATTATTGATAATATTCATAAAATAATAACACTAAGCAACATACATTTGAATACTGGCAACTTACTAAATGCTGATGTGTAGTTTCAGGCAGCACACAGACTTGTTAGTTACTTAAAATGTCTCTAGTAAAGTCATCATTTTTAGCCAGCTTCAAAACAGGCCGCATGCCTGTCTCAATATGGCTGCCAAGTTGTGCTTCTCAGTGTTGTCTCCTTTTTGGTTCATAGTTATGAGATGCTCCTTCATCATGATGGCGTGAGAGAGAGAAAGGGAGAGGTAAAGCAACCAAATGTATACATTCTTTGTCCAAATCTTTACACCAATAGGGTGTTGTGCTCCAGAATGGCCTCTGATTCAAACCAATCCCAAACAGTCATACTTCAGACCAGTGGGGACACACAATACCTTTCACACCTGCTCCCAAAACCATTTGTTGAGATGCCAGCTAATTAGTCTGGCTTTCGTGTGAGGGTTGATTGAGAGAGTCCTGCAGAGAATTACTTGCCAAACTTGTTTTAGCCATTTTCACCAACCCTGTTGTAAAATTCACTATCACGATTCAGTCCTAACTTAGGGGGGGTGTCGGGGGGGAGGATTTGAGATAAATTAATATCAAACCATTCTTTTTCTTATCAATGATATAACACTAATATTACATTGCATTGTCTAAGTTAGAAATAAAGACATACAAAATATCAACTTATATACAATATTTCACACCAAAACACTTTGATTACTGTGGTGGGCTGGCACCCTGCCTGGGATTTGTTCCTGCCTTGTGACCTGTGTTGGCTGGGATTGACCCTGTGTTAGAATATAGCAGGTTGGACAATGACACATTGATTAAACATATCTGAGATTGTTATGTTATTTGTGGTTTCTGTTTTGCAACCAGTGCTAGTTTGGCTCCTATGACCAGTGATTGAATTATGCAGGTTTGATAATTGATGGATAGACATACTGTATATCTTTATGAATATTTGTTACAGAGTGAAATTATCATCAGTATACTTTTAAAAACAGGATTACTAAAGTGTTTGCCATGTTAAAAGTAACAGCACGCAGCAGAATAAAACAGAAAATTGTACCTTCTGGTGAGACATAGGTGACCCTGTGATGGCAATTGGAGAAATTAGCTTTGCTTAATACTTTATGATGTGCAGTGCATCAAGTATTGGATATTATTCAGTCATGCATTTCCCCATTTATTCTTGTTAATACATTGTTATTTGAAGCAAAAGGAAGATGCAAATTAGAAACCCATCTTAGAAGGGGAGGAAAAAGTCTGTGGTACAGCCTTTATGTGTTTCACTTTTCGCTGGCTAATGTCACTATTACTCTGTGAAGAGCACCTCACGTGACATGAGGAAGTGGATACTCTTGAAACTTCAGTGCTGCCCCATAGAGTTAACACTAATTGGTGGCGTCACCATAGGGTATGGAAAAGCCTTTAAGCAGTGGAGATATCTGCACGAAATATATAAATAAAATAAAATCACAGGATGAAACTGATCTTCAGTCGATGCTATCTGGCCTAAACAGCCTGCTCTGTATTTCAGGGTTTGAAGAATTGTGACCTCTGTAGTTTGGATTTCTCCTCCAGGTTTATGAATGTGTTGTAAGCCTCTGGGGCAGCATGTTTGTCTGACTGCTGTCCATTCATACCAGCCTGTCAAATATCAGACCTATTGAATTGCATTTTTATACCTGATGTGTAAACCTTTTTATTTAACACCAGTAACGGCGTACTGCATGATAATGTGCAGTGAATACACTTGACTTGAGCATTCCTAGTTTTCATCCTCTTTCTCTGCAGGTTTAGCATTCGTTTCCTCAGGGGTTGATGTGCTTGCTGCTTCCTGAGCAGCTCTTCTTTTCTCCATCCTAGTGGCCTGCTGCTTCTCTTCTTTCATTGGCATCTTTTCGTGTTAAAACTGATTAAGTTAGCTTTTGTGTTGCAATTACTTAGTACATTTTCTTTAATTTTTCACTTAAGCTGGCACTTAAGTCTTCAATCTGCCTCAAGAATGATTAGCGAAGGTGGTAGGGAATGAGAACGGCTCCCATACGCATACGCCACATGGCCACCCTGCTGCACGCTGCCGAGAGTTGATTCTACAATAATATAAAATAAAACTAAAAAGAGTAATAAAAATCATCACCCTGAAAGTGGATAGTAGATGTCACGTAGTATATGTGCACCAAATTTCAAGTCAATAGGATAAATGCGAGCTACAGGTGATTTAAAATCCTGGACAGACAAACGAACAGCCACGGTAGCCTACTATATAGGAAGATAACAACATTCTCCAATCCACTTAATGCAATTCAGCTTCACAGGGAGTCAGAAACTATCTGGGCAGCAGTGGGACAAGGCAGGAAACAACCGTGGGCATGCAGAGTGCCAGTCTATCACACAGTGGCAATTTGGAACTGACAATTCATGTAATATTTGAGCCTTTGGGGATTGGAATATACAAATAAAAACCCACGCAGACTTGCTGAGAACAAGCAAAGTCCTCAAGGTATGGAATTCAAACACAGGGTGCTGGATCCATGTGGAAATGGTGCTAACCACTGTGCCACCCACCTTCCTATTTATTTCCTTTAATGTAATGACATTTTATTCATTTTGTTACTGACGGAACAAACGTGAATAAAAATTCCATGTGGAAAAAAGAACTTGAACTTGAACTTGGGTCGAGGAGAGAGAGTAAATTTAATGTTGCAGTTTTTCATTTTCTGATTTTTATTACATTTTCTTGGTTGAGAGGAAAAGAAAAGAATTAAGCCGATAAAGTATAAAATTGGTTAAGACCCCGAAAGGACAGTTCAGTTTAACAGCATCATAATTTCCAGCTAAAGCCTTTTAGACATTAATAGGGTTGTAAATTAAACCACACTTTTAAGACTGCAGCTGCTGAAGAATCAGGAGAAATAAATGAGAATGTCTGATTGTCCCCTGTATTTTTAAAAGAATTTAGAAATAAATTCAGAACATAGAAATGCAAGATGTCTAACATGTATTAGGGTAGACTCACATGTCAGGAAACCTGAATTTGAATTGTAGCTCAGTTACTGAGCTTCCCAGCGTCCACCTAAATTCCATTTAAGCGCTCTATTTGCCTTCCAAAAATCAACAAACTGGAGTGATTGGAGAATTTAAATTAGTCCAAATTAGTGCATTTGTACTTTAAAATGGGCTGCTTATTCCCAACAACACCATAAAGATAAAGGTGGGTTAAATACAGGCACATTAATGGGAGATGTGTATTGTCTTCTAGTAATTTAATGCAAAGCAATCAACAGAGGTGTATTTGTAAGCAATAAGACCCTATAATTTCAGTGTACCCTGACAGCCAGGCTGGATTGTATCAACACAAAATACAGTGTACTATGAACTCAGAATAAAACTGCTCCATATCATTCTCCCAATGTGCAATATAGACCTTAAGTCAACCAGTGCAATTTGTGCATCATCTCCAGACAGAGGAGCAGCTTCAGCGACAGACTGCTCTCACTGTCCTGCTCCACTGACAGACTGAGGAGATCGTTCCTCCCCCACACTGTGCGACTCTTCAGTTCCACCTTGGGGGGTAAACGTTAACATTATACAAAGTTATTGTCTGTTTTACCTGCATTTTTATCACTCTTTAATTTAATATTGTTTTTTTCTCAGTATGCTGCTGCTGGAGTATGTGAATTTCCCCTTGGGATTATCTATCTATCTATCTATCTATCTATCTATCTATCTATCTATCTAT
>JANRMT010062849.1:8852979-8874227 GCA_026402145.1 Polypterus bichir lapradei
TATCTATCTATCTATCTATCTATCTATCTATCTATCTATCTATCTATCTATCTATCTATCTATCTATCTATCTATCTTTTTGTCCATTTTTCTCACTATCTTTTTTAGGCCTGTAATTGTTTGGCAGAGCTGAACACTCCAGCATGAATGGATGTAAGGCAAGAGCCAATTCCTTATGGAAGGGCAGTCCATCTCAGGGCACTGTCACAGACATGCGATTGGGAGACAACCTCAGGGCTCATTTAACAGATATTACCCTCCGAGCCAGTGGTTGACACTGTCATCTAATGCCTCTCTTCCACCTCCCTCTCCAGAACAAATGATGGACAGACTGGCCTCCGATGATGTCACTTCTGGCTTCCAGTCTATCGAATGCACCTCTGAGTCTCTTTAAAAGGCCACCATCTTGGGATAGTCTGGCGATGTTCATCTGAAGAGTGGTTAGGATCGCACGCTGATTTAGCGCATTCCTGCACCCACCACATGACAAACCAACTCAGGATCCCAGATTAGGACCCGAGTGTATCCATGCAACATCTCAGCACCACACTAGTTCAGATGGAATGGAACAGTGTGAGGTTTTTTATGGTGGCTGGAATGCCAATTCTGCCACCAACCCCCAGGTTTTTCCCTGCAGGTTGGAGGACCTGCTTTCAGGTCTGGATGCAGATTAACGTCATACCCAGGACGGAGCAATTGCAGGTTAAGGGCCTTGCTCAAGGTCCCAATGAAGTAGAGTTACTTTTGGCACTTATGGGATTCAAACCAGGAACCTTCCAATTGCCAGTGCAGATCCCTCGTCTCAAAGCCACCACTCTGCCCTTCTTCTAAAGAATACTTGTTCTTTGTCCTTTTTTCTTTTTCTAACAACATCATAATATACTTCAGTGCCCCATTCATGCTTACGAGCATCCAATAGTCTGTTTTTGAGGCAGAAACTGTAGTCACCAGGCCAGACAAACACTGATAGGATGTGCAAACAGCAGTAGCTCCTAATTTGGTCAAAACAAATGAAATCAATAATTAAGAAGTCATGTCAGTGAGTCTTCTATGGAAAATTTGGTAGATCTTTATGAGTACTAACTAATTTTTCCAAATATATGATAGAAAAATAACTCATCAAATGTGTCATGAACAGACACCATAGTTGGAAAGGATTCACAAAAGATTACTAGAAATGGGACGGATCAGTATTGGAATGGATCTTACATCAAATCCAGAATGTTTTGACAGGACTCTGCTTTATGATGGCAGTTATACAGTTGCTGACACTTTGCAATGACACTTGAAATTTTGCTCAGGTGCATCACATTGTATTGCTCATCATTGAGATGTTTCTACACCTTGTTTGGTAACCAACTGTGGTTTATTCAAACGATCCTAAGCACAAAGCAAAGAGAACTCTGGGAACGTTCTTGAGTTATCTAAACAGAACCCATGCTTGAAGCCAACTGAACATCCCCGGATAGACCTAACAATAGCTGTCCACCAACTGTATCTTCTCAACCTGACAGGGCTTGGGAGGATCTGCAGAGAAGGATGGCTGAAAATCCCCAAATCTAGATGTGTGAAGCTTGTCATGCCGAGCCCAAGAAGACTCCAGACTGTAATCACTGCCAAAGGTGCTTCAGCTAAGAAGTTAGTCTGAATACTTGTATCAATATATTTTGTTTTTTTATTTTTAATAAATTTGCAAAAATGATTAAAATGCTGTTTTCATTTTGATTTTCTGGGGGACTTAAATGTTGCTTGATGAGGAAGAAACAGAATTTATTTTAGCATAAGGCTGCAAAATATCAAAATGTGAAAAATTGAAGGGGTCTGAGTATTTCCTGAATCCAATGTAGTTTTGATGGACTGGCACCTTATCCTGGTATGGCTTCTGCTTCATTCCAACTGCAGATAGGATTGGCTCTGTCTCCCCATTGTGGAGCCAACCCGGACACAGACAGGCGGACATGTTGTTCATCAAACCACCACACGTTTATTTACAACTATTTACAATAATATTAAATGGTCAATCAGACCCAGTTCGTGCACAATACCCCAAACACACAGTCCTGGCCACAAATGCCTCTTCTTCGGGCCGCCTCCACACCTCTCTCGTGCCTCGTCCTGCTTCCACCCGACTCCAGCCCCGAATGAAGGGAGACGGCCCCTTTTATACATGACCCGGATGAGCCCCAGGTGCTTCCGACACTCCCCCGTTGGCCACGCCCCAGTGTGGCGGAAGTGCTGGCTGTTCTCCTGGCAGCTCTCTGGGTATCCTTCTTATTCTTCCCCCCAGCACTTCCTGGTGTGGCGGAAGTGCTGAGGTAACAGGTCCCCAAGGCATTGGGGCGCCTCCTGGCGGTGACCACGGGCCCCTACAGGGTAGGGCTTCCATGCCCTCAACCCATGGCCCCCAGAGCAACCAGGAAGGCGGCCCCGACGTGATCCAGGGTGGGCCTTGACCCTCTTCCGGTCCCTCACGGCGTCCCGGCCGGGTCGTTGCCCCTGGCATCCCTGACACCATATCATCAGAAATTGTTTAAGTAAGATAGATGAGTAGATGGACAAGCTATGAACAGTTCCAATGAACAAGCAGCCCATGTGGGCCAAGTTTCTCACTTGCTGTTAATGTGAAATTCCAGCCCATCATCATCCTATAAAAGAATGAAGTGGGTTTATAATGTTCACATTAGAAACTCTTTAGAAATTTGGCAGGCATTTGTCATTCAGTTATGTTGTCTTCAATTAACTGAGCATACGGAGTGGTTGCCAGCAATCTGAGTATTTCAATATCTTTGAGTGATAACTTCAGATGAAGTATTCTTTCTTTATTCTCTGGACATTCAGGGGAATGGGTGCGTGATCTGACATATGTGGACCACCAGCCTGGCACTGCCACCTCAACCTGACACAGAAAAGCGTGGGACACAAGTTCAAGTCACACACGGGTTTAATTTTTTCTTTTTTACCTCATGGGAAATGCCTTCCCCTGTTTCCCATAAGCACAGCACAGTTCTAAACACAAGCACAATTCTTCCTTCTATTTTTCTTTTCTTTCTCCTTCAATTCCCCAGTCAAGCTTTGTCTTCCCCCTCCCGGCTATGGCTCCTCAAGTAGTGGCTGCTGGCTCCTTTTTTACCGCACACAGAAGTGCTCCAGGTGCTCCCTGTGACCCTGTGTTAGGATCTAGCGGGTTGGAAAATGACTGACTGACTTCCAGGGTGTGGCGAAAGAACTGCCCAAAAGGGCTTAGCAGATCCTGCTGTAGCACCCCTTGGTGGCGACCAGCAGGGCTACACCACACTCCATCTCCAGGGAGCCCAAGGCACTGCTGCAACCCGGGGTGGGGGATGGGGGGAGGGATTGCCAACACTTCAGCTCCCATGAAGCCCTGCGGGAGTTCAAGACACTGCTGCAACCCCTTGGTGGGGGGGGGGCCCCCCCCCCATTCCATCTAGAGTCCTGGGGGACTTAACACTCTGGCCACGCTTGCTCACCCAGTTGTTGCAGCGTGGAGGCGTCCTGGCCGGGGCCCATGCTATACATACTAAATAAATAAATAAACAAAACTAAAATACATATAAGTATCACACTAATAACTGTAGGCTACACTATTAGTAATTTATCAGAATGCAGAAGGAAAACTAGAAGAAATTCTCAAGTGACATGTTCAATTAATACCAAGAAACATTGACTTCTAATTAAGATTGGCTGGACTGACTGGATTAAAGACTAGCAACCACCACAGAGTTTTAGGGTTGAGTCTGAGCCGTCGGTCCTGGCTGTTGTGCTGTCTCTCTAAGGTTTTTTGAGATACTTGCAAGGTAAAGTTCAGGTTTATGGACATGTGTTCATGGTACATTAGGAGTGGGTGTCTGTTGTGGCTTTAGATTTCTGTGTGTTATCCCACACTGAAGTAAAATTCATTCTTGAGTTTGTCCTCGGACACTCGCACTCGCAGGAACAATTAAGGGTCACCAATCCATTTAATGAAAACCAGAAGGCAACATTAAGAGCATGTACACCTCACAAAGAAGAATGTCTTGCATGGATTTTAACCGAGGACAAAGACTAGAAGACAGTGGTGCTAACTGTATCACCATGATGCCCCCAGAAAGAAAATGTGATCATTAATATTTTTGTCAGCTATAACTCCATTTCTAAACTGCATTCTGACCAGCTTTTTTTTTTTTTTTTTTTTCCTAGAGTGACATATTCATTTTGCTTCCCAGCTTTCCTTGCAGGGTGGGATGTTCCGGATGACTGCTTTTAATTTTGTGCTTTAAAAGAAGTTTAGATTCTGCAGGACATGAATTTCTGTTAGTGATGGATCAGCTTTAAGCAGTCATCAGAGCCCTAGATAACCAAAACTGGTTGGTACGCAAAAGCTGCTTTATCCCCAGAGACAGGAAAACATTCAGCCTACCATACGATATAGAGTGTGAGAAGGAGAATAATGAAGGCACGAAATATGAAGCAAAATGCAAAGTAAATTAATGAACACAAGCAGGGCTCTCTCCATATAAAATGGAAATAAGACCTTTGTCTGTTTATGAGTAATTCCCTGGACTGCAATGGTGCACGACTGGACCAACAAATTATGGCAAAAGATATCAATCGTGTCCAGATGAGACCTGTGAACGTTTACATTTTGAATCAGTTAATGTTTTAGTAAGTGTCTTAGTAAGTTAGTTTATTAAACTGAAGCATATATGCATAGTTATCGGTGTAAGGTGTCATAACGACAGAGTGGGTAGAGCTGCTGCCTTGAAATCTTCACAGACTTGTGTTCAAATTTCCGCATGGTCTTTGTTTTTGTAGATGTGTGTTTTCTGTGGTTCCTGTGGTTTTCTTTTCACATCCAAAAGAAACAATTATATATTGGCCTGACAGAGTGTCCTGGCATCAAGTCATGGTTTGGTTCCTGCCGTGTGCTAAATGCCACCAGAATAGACCCCAGCTATTTATGACCCTGAATTGGAAAAAAAAAAAATATATATTAATAAAATGAATGGGCTCCTTTTAATTGATTTCTTTGTATTTCCACTATCTGAGCATAGTACATATTTTTTAAACAACAGGGTGAGGTTGTATACTTGTTCTTTAACAACTTATGTCTTCGCATAATTTTCATGAGCCTTGGGGAAGTGTGTGTGTGTGTGTGTGTGTGTGTGTATATTGAGAACAATTAGGTGTGTTGAATTTTAAATATATACAAATGAAGCATGAAAAACAAGAATTCAGCATATTGATCTATCAGCGGTATTCCTAGATGCACCAAAAGTATTTCTAGAATTAACCTGGTTTTATAATGGAGTGTTCTATCTTGGGTTGTCGAATGAAATTAGACGGTCATTTTTATGTGTGTGTGACACTACCACACTCATACTCAGTACCAAAGATCAAGCCCATCTTTTGAGACTGCTTTCTAACATAGCTCGATATTTATCTTGCCACTACTCAACTGCTGACACCGCTGTATGAGGTTAAATTGATTCTTCAGAGGCCCTTCTGAAATTGTGTGTGCCCTGAAATATCACAAGAGAAGAGACCCATCTGGCTATTTGAAACTGCAGGAGTGACCAGCCATCACATGGCTCACATCTGACTGACCAATCGGAAAAATGATGATATCTTGTGAAGATGTGGGTTCCACTTCATGGTCCCATCTTCGTTTTGGGAGTGCTTGAACCCGACACTGTTGGTAATGTCACCGGAGGAGCTGGACAGTGAAGACATAACAAAGCAACGGGATGGTGCAAAAAGGTGCAAAGTGCTTTTATTAAAACAATCCAACAAAACAGTGTCCAAATGAATAGTGCAGTGCAATGCAATCCAAATGGTATTAAATAAATAAATAATCCAATATAAAGGTAAAAATCCCAGGCGTTAAAACAAGGCTAAAATGAGATTAAAATCCTGCTGCAGCATTGGAGTCACACCAGTCAAGCTCTGCTCCTTCCCAGTCTCTCCAGCTCTTTCAAGTTATGCTCAGTGGGTGAGACTTCAGCCACCGCAGTCCTCACATTACTGACCCCCATCCTAGCTGCCTCTGCCAGCGTCTGCCTGACCGCTCAGGGTCGGTTGTCCTCCCGTCTTCCTTCTTGCACTCGAAGTCGACCCGCGAATCGCTAGGGTGGACTTGTCCCCGATTGTACCCACTCTTCTATTAACTCAGTGGGCACAATCCTGTCCCACGATTGCCGATCACTCGCTCCATCTGGGACCACTGACCGTGCTGACCTTTTTATTTCTCATCTGGCTGGCTCATCCACTCTCTTTCCCCAAATGCTGCTCTCTTGCTCTCTGCCTCTTCCTTTCTTTTTGTCTTTTTTTTACCGTTCTCCCTTCCGCCTCACGCTTCTCCTATTTATCCTGGGGATGTGGCTCAGGTGTGGTGATTAGCAGCTCCTGGCTTCAATTACGGATGCGGACGATTCCTCACCTGTGTACATAAGCAAGGAAACACCCGCCTCACGTAGCGTCCAAGAACCACTCCGGCCACACTACCAAGCCCTCTCTTTAAGTCACAAGTGCGGCGATTATCTATTTAAAAACTGGGCTTTTATTCTGAGCAGTGGACCCACTATATCACATTTCTGTTCACCTTTTCTTTTTTTAGTGAACCTATGCTCATTAACGATGGCACTTCTGAGCATCATAATGGCACTGTGGTTAAGCTACCTTGCAGATCCAGACTCCTATATTAGAAAGTCACATTACTCTGCATTAGTTGTCTCCCCGAAGACATGTGTTTGGATATTTGGGGATTCTGCTGTATATTCGGCCTGCCTGAATTATTTCAATGAGACCTGAAATGGACAGGAACCCTGTCCAGGGTTGGTTCCTGTACTATTCCATTGTGGCTTCATTTCCCCAAGGCCCATGAATTGGATCAAGCAGGGTTGAAAACGTTATGTGTTATATTATGATACTACCAACTCAAAAATGTTCCCATTATGAAGAATGACATTCTAAGACGTTGTTGTGCTGGAGTAGTCGGAAGGAATAGCCAGAAGGCATAGTCAGAAATCAGACAAATGTCATAACCAGAAAAGACAACATAATAATGTCAAAATCGAACTGAACACCAAAAAGCACAGTCTAAGGAACATAACTTAAGATCTTTAACCAGAAAAGTAAACTATAAGAATCACAATAAGGAGAATTTTTAGAATTGGTGGCCACAATCTCAGATAGGGATGGGACTTCAGGGGCAACCTTTGATTAAAGGTGCATGTCTTTATTACCAACAAAAAGGTGGAACCCATAAATAAACCAAAATAGCACTAAAAACAGCACAAAACTATTTTGAATATTGAATAGAAAGTGTAATTAAAAAAATTGTAATATTCAGAGTCTGCATGAATCAAAATCTTAAATAGACACCAACAATTTCAATAACATGTTTAAAATTGCTAAAAATCAAAAAGAAAAGCAGATTACAACAGACTTAAATATGCTTCATTGATCTGCCTTATTGTAAAGATAACTATTTTGAATATAACATTGTATTTTCAGTGGTGTCTCTGCATTAAGGGCAGTTGGGACACTTCCCCCAACTCCCAACAGATGGTGTGGATTTAAAAAAAATACATAAGTAGTCAACTCCCGCAAATATTTGGCCCAGTGTTAAAATCTCTATAGAAAACTCAACTTAGCTGTCAAAAGCATTTTTTTCCAAATTTCTTATCCTGAAAAATGTTTCTTCAGGTATATGTGAAACTTTCTTTGTGCCCGTTTCTGAGTTGCTTGAGCAGATCGTTCAACTCTGTAGTGTTCTTCGCCTATTTTTCCTCAGGAGTGTGCATGTGCAGCCTGAAGTTGTTTGCTCCTCATCTTGATGATTAGAATCCATTGAAACAACTCAATGTCTGATTTTCTGTGACACATTTTAAAGGATGCATAAACTTCTCACTATTTTGGAGTGGTCATAATTATCATGAATCATGTCAATTAGCTATTTACAATGAGTATTTCATATTGACATTGAGTTATCTTTTAATTGTTCTTTGGTGATTGTATTCCATGACAAAATAATATTGTATGTTCATGGATTTTCATTTTGTTTGATTTTTTTATAGAATTATTGGGCTGAGATTTTATCTTCACAGGAGCTCATAGCTTAATACATTGTGAAAAGCAGAGTCTCTGCCTCACTAACTCACATGACATTTACTGGAGGCCATCTTCTTCCTTGGCTACCCTCCCATGTCACTGCTGCCATTACGATACATGGCTTTTTCCATGCAGCTCTAATGATTTTTTTTCTCTGCTGCATCTACTGCCTGCACATTCACACCACCAGTTCCACTTCACACTCCACACTTTGGGTCAGCTAGCCAAAACAAGCCAGGATACCTTGTGAGAATCGCCAGTGGCCACATACTCAAGCCAGTGAATTTAACGAGTGGGTCTTTAAGTACTTGATAGTGTCTCTGTTTCCTTCTCACTCATTTGCACACACACTCACACACTCACACACATGCAAACACACACACACACATGCATGCACACACATCTGCACAGGCTCCTTTAATAGTTATATTCTCAGGATGGCTCCACCACTTCTGTGTGGTGCAAGAGAAATATTATTAAAACTTCCTTCCTGTTTAACTAGGACCTCCTGATATTTGTATTATATGAGATCATATAAAACATCTAAATTCATAGTTTGTTCTCTGATAACAGTTTTCATATAACAAGTGTAAGGGACGGCCGGCAGTTAATCCCGGCCGGGACGTCCCAGTAATGGAAGGCAGCTTATCAAGGACACTGCATCCTTCAGGACAATAGATGGCAGCTTCCCTGGACTGCAGCGGTGCTGCGGATGCCTGCAGGGCACTTTGAAACTTGGAGTTTGGCACCACAGCCCTGCTGGGTACCGTGGGTGCCGCCTGGAGATGCTGCAGGGAGACTGGGGATTCCCTACTATTTACATAGCACAGAAGTACTTCCGGGCTTAAGAAATGACACGTTCTCCGTCTGACCTGGAAGTGCTAATGAGTCACATGGACGGAAGGACAGAAGCACGTCAAGGTCAAGGAGACCCAGCAAGCAAGCCTGAA
The DNA here is from genome assembly GCA_026402145.1 of Polypterus bichir lapradei. NCBI lineage: Eukaryota > Metazoa > Chordata > Cladistia > Polypteriformes > Polypteridae > Polypterus > Polypterus bichir. Next base: position 8,862,039 of record JANRMT010062849.1, read on the forward strand.
TTGCAAGAAGGTGGACAACACTTGCTGAGAGGTGCAGAGGAGAGAGAATATTGTATTCATTATTGAGTATTGTGTTTATTGTGGCTGTGGTGCTTTGGAGGCATTGTGCAGGAAGAAAATAATTTAAAAAATATCTTCTTGGTGCTTTTACCCTGTATCCTGCATGTCTCTCTGTTGGGTTTTGGGGCAACAGCGACCCCTAGTGTCCACACAAGTCTTATTGATTTTAACCAAGTGTCCACCCAGGATTCTTAATGTTTTTAACTAAACTACTTCAAAAAATTAAGGGAACACTTAAATCACACATCAGATGTCAATGAACGAAATATTCAAGTGGAAAATCTTTACTCAAGTAATACTGTGTAATTCATTGAGAATAAAATGGTGTAATAATGGTCAATGGAAACCAGAATCACCAGCCCATTGAGGGATGGATTCAACATCACACCAACAATCATAGTCAAAAATTGAAATCACAGGCTGATTAAACTTGCAACTCATAACGTGACTCAGTAGTGTGTATGACCAGGGCATCAGTGAGCTTTTGGGCAGTCTGTGGTGCTACTTGGTGGAATCAGATGCACCAATACATAATGCCCCAGAGGTTCTCAGTTGGATTCAGGTTGAGGGAATATACTGGTCTGCCAATGGCATCAATAGTCTTTATCATGCAGGAACTGCTTATAAAGGCTAGCTACATGAGGCCAGGCATTGTTGTGCACAAGGAGGAGCACAGGTCCTATTGTACCAGCGTAAGGACTGACAATGGCTCTGAGGATTTCATCCCGGTACCTAACAGCAGTCAGGGTACCTTTGCATAGCACATGTATGTGTGTGTTATAATTCAAGCATATGCATCCCCAGAACATGGCACCAATGGTGGAGCTGCCAATTGTGTATTCTCTAGTGAATGCCAATTGAGCTGCACAGGGTGATGGGCTGTGAGTACAGGTCCCACTTGTGAATGTCAGGCCCTCATGTCTCCCTCATGCCATCCTCATGTAGTCTGTTTCTGACAGTCTGGTCACAAACATGGACACCAGTAGCCATCAGGAGGTCATTTTGAGGGGCTCTGGCAGTGCTCCTCCTGTTTCTCCTCGCACAAAAGAGCAAATACCTGTCCTGCTGCTGGCCAGCTCTCCCCATGTAACAGCCCATCTCCTGGTATCTCTTCCATGCTCTTGAGACTGTGCTGAGTGACACAGCAAACCTTTTTGCAATAGCACATATTGATGTGCCACCCTGTTGGATATGAACTACCTATGCAACCTGAATCAGCTGCAGGTACCATCTCATGCTACTTGTAGTGACAAGGATTCTAGCAAAACACAAAACTAGAGAAGAATCAGTCAGGAAGGATAAGGAGAGAACAACTATCTGTGGCCACCACTTGTAAAGCCATTCCCTTTTTTGGGGGGTGTCTTGCTGTTGCCTCTCCATTGAACCTGTTGTCACTTTCATTTGCACCAAAGCAGGTGAAGTTGATTCACAATCGCTTAGGCTTCCTAACTGGACAGACTGATATCCGTGAAGCTTAATTGACTTGCTGTTAGACTGCCATGATTAAGTGTCCCCTTCATTTTTTTTGAACAGTGTAGTTTGGAACTTTCATAATACTTATTTCAGAGGTGTGTTTCTGGATGGTACAATCTATTTATATTGTGACTGGTGTGTTTGAAATGCTTTGTAGTCCTTATATGTAAATGAACCCAGCTGATTAAAGGAACATTTCTGTTAGATTTCTTCAGTCTGACATGCTGCATTAACAAGAGTACGTGGGACTCTTATCAGTTTTGTGTAAATAAAGGATGTCCACATTAGAGGTCATATATAACAGTGGCTCAGGACTCCTTTTTATTTTTTTATAAGTATTTTCCACAACACTTTGCCCCCACCAGAATTTTCATGCCAAAACCACCACTGCATAGTTTGCATTAGCAAGTCAACATGGCATCAAAAATTAGTTAGAGACATAATCTATGTATCTCTGAAATCTTTCAAATGGATGATGTCAAAAACCGGTCCCACCACAGCAATTCTTTCTCCTAAATATTTTTGCATCGCCTCAGTTTCAGGTTTGAATATGAAACTTGCTACAGTAAGTGAATTATAATTTGATTGGCTGAAGTCATTGCAACTGCATTTCAAAGTGCTCTGAAAACATTGGGTTTGAGCTTGATGAACATAAGCTGAAAGACCTACGGCTGACTCCATGACATATCTGCATACTTTAGGACAAATTGTTGCTCTTGTTGCTCTTTTAATAACCATACATGTCAAATGATCAAAGGCATACCTTGAGGTGAGGGAATGAGGAATTGCCTCAGTAGTAACCTAACTCTAGTCATCAAAGGAAAAGTCCTATTGATTCTGGAAATGAACAGAAATACCATAGCCAAAGACAGACCAGCCCTGCTCATAAAAGGTGGTCCACACCAAAAGCAAGAAGTATGAAGACCAGCGAGGTATGGGAGATAAGCTCTGAGCTTATAAGAGACAAAAAACAGTTATACTGTAACTTATGACATGCTTAGTTGGTAGAAGAATGACACAGAGCCCCTTTTGGTAAAAGCAATTCTTTCTACAAGCTTACTTAATTCAGTTCTAAATTCAACCCTTGCATACAATGTTACTGTTTTATTTTCTCAATGTCTATGTTAAAAGAAAGTAGAAATACTCCAGTGACTAATCTCTTCCTTTTAGTGTAAGTATCTGCTTCCATGTTAGGACTTATTTAAATCTTTCTAGTTTAAGATATTGAGTGAAGAAAAAAGGTTTAGCTATTCAGCTTCAGTCAGCACTGTGGCTGCAGATTTTTTTGTCGGTGCTAAACTCAATCTGTTGTATGAAAATACCTTTCCCTGTTCTCACGCAAGCAAAGTAAATGTAACTTTGATACATTTTTCAGAATATTTACCTTCACTGCCAGGGATTCTCTTTATTCTTCTTACATATTGTGAGGAATGGCCGAGACACCCTCAAGGTTGAAGGACATGGGGAAACAGCAGGTACGGTGTATTGTCTCTCCCGAACTGCTAGGACTCAGCCTTGTTGGGCTCCGTGGGTGCTGCCAGGGGGTGTGGTGGAAACTACAGAGCCATATTATGTTTGTGTAAAGAAAAAAAATCCTAATGTTTGTGTGAAATTTACCCTTGCAGTCATTCAGTTTGGTATGGGTGCTCATTCCATAGATCTGGAAGAACTAACTCAAGCATTTCTCATTTTAACTCCCAAGGACAAAAAAACAATTCAAAGAGAAAAATGGCACATCAAAGTAGATGTAGCAGGGCTGCCTCAAATATCTAAGCTTCCTGTTCACAGCAGAGAAGACTCACTGTTGCCCTGATTCACCTACCTGAAGCACATTGAGACATTTACTGGCGCCTGGCTTATATCATGATGGACCAGAAGTTACCTACTGTATGTAACCCACTTGTGATTACAACCATATGGTGACCAGATGCTCTCAGATCCAATACAAGATGGAGTAGGAGAGGGATTTGGGCTGGATCAGGATGTCAGTGCTTGGATGGGAGGCTTATGGGTCACGCAGTTTGTATAATTACTATTTCTCATTTTCTGAATTCTCTTCTGTAATGCCAGTATTTGAATGCATCCCCAAATCTTTCGCTCATATTAAGACTTTGCGCTCATAGAGAAGCCACTGAAATCATATAAGCTACAATATTAAAGTTTCTTTGATGATACATTTTCCAAATCTGTACAGTTTCAATGTGTTTTTCTATTATAACTTGTTATAATTATCTCAATTCTTATATGTGTCATCATCATCAGCACCATTTTGTATGTTGCTATGAGATGTATGAGTTCAAATGTGTGATGCCATTGTGGCCACCTTATAAAAGACTGCATGAGAAATTCTTCCATTAGTGTCTACACTTTGTTAGCTTCTTAAGCTTTAACTTAAGCTTTCTAAGCGACTTTCTTTTTTTCCAGGTTTTCTTTAGTTTATTGATCTGTAAATCACTTAAAGGCTTTAGAAATTCTACTTAACTTAATTTGATTTTGGTTGTCTTGGTGAATTTTTGTGTTTTTCATTTAGCCTGTCTGACAATAAACTGCTAAATGAATATGCTGTGCTCCATACTTTTGCACAGGCACAACAGCTCTGGCAGCTGTCTGTGGTTGCCAGAATTTTACTGTAAAAATATAAGGTGACAATATTTTTAGGTCTACTGTAAAAAAGAGTTACATTTACAGTACAAAAGTGACAGCCATGTTTGCCAGAATTTTGCATTCAGAAATAAGATGACAATATTTTTAGGTTTACGGAATATCTTTATAGTAAATAACTGTACTTTCCTTATAGCACATTACAACAGAAGTGAGCGTTTAACCATAAGTTGAGATCCATGCACTGTAATAAATATGCCAATCATTAAACCAGCAGAAAATGCTGTCTAAAACACAAACCAGTATCCGGTTTGTATCAATACAATAACAACAAGCAATAGCAAATGCGTTATACCATTTAATTTTATACATTTAAAAGATTTCAATGATCAATGAAGTTATGGCACGTTGTCTAGTGGAGAAGTAAAGTTTGCTTTTGTGGTGTATGGTGTCCTACAGGTGTGCCAGCTTATTGAGTAAAGCCCACCATAAATCAGCTTCCATAACCACAAAAAACCTTCGGCAGTCAGCAAAAAAATAGTCTGCTAATTGTGTTTAAGTATGCGGTTTGCAATGAACAATATGATAAAAGGGGCGTTTTCTTATGCAAATATTGTAACTGTACGTAAATTCAGAAATCGGTGCCAAGCAAAAAACCCAGAAAATATTTAAGTTCTGAAATTTTGCATCTTCTGGCAACCACACAAACTTATTTTATCTCGGGTGCACATTAATTAAAAGTATCATTGAGGAAACACCTACATAAAGCAAATACAGTACATGTGATCATTCTGAGTTAAATTAATATGAGGTCGCTGTTTAAAGTTAAAGAATATATATTCTTGGTAACCATGCAAAGTGTATTAGAGCAAACCACACACAGTCAACAAACAGCTTGGTGCAGTAAAATGGAAGGTATAATATGATTTCCTTTCTGATGTTATTATCTCAATTTCTGGTGTTGTGATTACCATTTTTCACAGAATGTGTTTTTCATGGGTTAAAATTGTAAAAAATATTATATTAGTCTGTTCTTTTCCTTTCAGTGCTTTGGTATTACTGAAGCAGTGCCTTAATGTTTTATAATTTACAGTTACTTAACTTTGTTATTTAACAGTTTTATACTGTAAAATTAAAAGCCATTTTTACAGTGCTGGACAGCAGTCCTATAATTTATAAAAGCAGAATTTAAAATGTTCCTTCTCAGCTGAAGGTGCTGTGTTGCTCATTTTCTGACTGAGGATTGCATTTTTCACTTAAAGCAATTTGTGGCAGCAAGTGAGCTTTCAGTTCTGTGTATTGTCATAGGCATTAGCTTTGCACCACCTGCCACTGGTGACAAATGGCAGGCCATAAAGGCAAGGAACAAGGAGATAAGAATAGTTAGGGAACTAGTGGGGTCAAACACTGGGAGGTCAAACAATGCAAAACAAAGCCCAGTACCCCCCGCCCAAAAAAAAAAAAAAAAATAAAGCCAGAAAACACCAGCTGGAAAGTCATTTACAGAAACATGAAAAGTTTATGAAAGATATTCACAATCTCAGATAAAAAAAAACTCGGGAGTGGTCTCCCCTAGACTTTCTTATATACTCAGATATGGGGATGGATATTTGAGGAGTAAACCACAAGACAATGATTATATTTTTATATTATGTACATTAAAGAACCATCAGCAACAAATCAAATCAAATTAATAATATATTGAACAATTATTACAAAAGTAAAGTTGAATTAACCAGACTCTGCAGCTCAAAAGTTGCTAGAAATCTACGTTTTGTACCTAATACCTGTATGTAAAATTTGGTGGACCTAAGTGAAGTGTACTCAAGTTATCGTGTTTACATACACCCTCGCACACACACAGACAGACAGACACACAGAGATAATTCCACAAATGGTATTTTTGGAATCAGGGAGGTCTAAAACATCAAGATTCATCAAAATCTCAAAATGGAATTTTTGGAGGATTCCAATACTTTCCCTATACTTCGTATACAAGAAAGTCAGGGAGGTCTAAAACATTGAGATTCATTAAAATCTCGACATCAAATTTTTGGATGATTACAATAATTTCCACTTCATGTCTCTGCAGCTTGCGTGTGTGGATTTCACTTTCACCAAACAACAAATCTTTTAATTCTTGCAAATATGCCTCTTCATTGGGAAGAAACACTACTTGTCCCCGATGAGAGCACGAATTAGACGATCTACAAGTCTCCGACTTAAAGTTTAAATCCGAACAATATATTCAATCTCTTTTCGCTATTACAGTACCGAGTAATAATTTCCATTTGTTACTATCATTGTTTTGAGACTTTCAACTTCATTATCTCTAACCTGCTCTGCATGTATATCACACCAATGTTTTTGAACCTCTTTACGACTTTTTACTTTGTCATCTACTCTTTGCCTTTTATTTCCGGCCCTGGGCGTGGTTAAATCTCTTGGCACAAAGTCTCGTCTCGCGGGACTTGAAAATATCTCTCTGAAAAAGTCACTTCTCGTCCCAGACTAAAAAGTCTTGTCTCATATCAGGATTTTTTTTATATAATAGAGAGAAATGAAAGTGACACTGAAATCTCCAATGTTCAAAGTGTCCGAAAATATAATAACTTTTCGGGAAAAAATGTGTATTTTGAAAGAAAAAGAACTGAACACGTCCAGAAATTGAAACACACAGGGCATCTGATTCGTCAGGTATTGAGTCTGAGGTGACATGTGATTAAATGCAGCATACCAATGGACAGCAAGCAAGAAGGTGTGTATAGGGACTTGCGCCAGTGTCTTCAAATATGCATTGAGAACCAAGGTGGAATGAGTTCTTAGTGCCAGTGAAATTAGTTACTTCCAAAATACGTGACAAATAAAGATTAATGAAAAAAAAGCTAAGACACTTAAAGGAATACTCCACCTAAAAATGATTTTTTTATATGTTACTTACCACAGTTTTAATCGTATGCCTTTCTGGAGAACACAGATAACAACGTTTATGGTAGAATGGCCATCATATTGACCAATGCTGGACAACTGCAAACGTTATCAAAAACATCCATGAAAAAAATAATGTTACTCTTGTTGCATAATCCCCACATCAGTTATCCAGTTGTATGCTCACAACTTGCAAAACATATGCATTCATTCATTCATTCATTCATTGTACACCACTTATATTGAGACCAGGGCAATCGGGCCCACAGCCACAACTGCAAACTCATACTTTGGGATACCAAGGCACTACCAGACCAGCAAGTCCTGGGTGTTCCTTGGGGTCTCCACCCTACTGGTTGTGCCCTCTGCAAGGAGGTGTCTGGGAGGCATATGTATCAGATGCCTAAACCTTCTCTGTTGGCTCCTCTCAAGCCTGTCTCTTACGGAGAGCCCATACACACTGCAGAGAAAGCTCATTTCGGCCTCCTGCACCAGCAATCTCATTCTTACAGTCATTACTAAAAGTTCCCGACCATATGTTAGAGTAGGGACATAGATCTACTGGTAAAAAGAAAGCTTCCCCTACTAACTCAGCACCTTCTTCACAACTGCTGATCAGTATATCGATCGCATAACTGCGCTCACTGCCTCTATCCGTCTGTCCATCTCACCATCCCTTTTTCAGAGTGGACAGTCCACCTTTTTTCCTACTGAAAAGCTGAAGACTATGGCCTCGGATTTTGAAGAGTTGATCTTCAACTCTGCTGCATCACACTTCATCACAAACCATCCCAATGGTGTTCACAGCCCGATGAAGCCAACACATACATCTTTTACTAAAATATTAATAATAAATACTTCTGTGCAGTGCATTAGCAGAAAGTGTGTCCACATGGGATTGTGCTTTTGAATCAAAACCAGGACTCCTGAAGAATGAATGAGGTGAGGAGGCAGATCTTTGAATCAAAAGCTCAATTCTGTGTGAATGTGTTTCCTGCACTACACTACAATAATTTTCTGGAAGTATCATTTAACAATATTTAAGTGAAAAATACATACATTTTGCACGTTGTGAGCAAACAATTGGATGCCTGACATGTGGATTATGTGACATGAGTAGCTTTTTTTCATGGACATTTTTCATATCTTTTGCTGCAGTCCAGCTTTGGTCACCATAGACACTCCTTCTCTCAGAAAGTTTGTGATCTCCAGTCTATATTAAAAACATAAGATTATTTTTTTTTTTGCCCACCACTACAAAACACAAAGGGTAAGTAAGTACCATTTAAAAAATATAACTTTGGGGTGGAGTATTCCTTTCAACTGGGGCTGATATATGAGACTGTACTGGTAAATTCAGGATGTTTGGTCATCCCACTCAGTCATTATTGTACCCTAATCTTCAAGATTATTTAATTGAAAACAATTGCCATGAGCGTGCTTTAACTTAATATATTCTCATTTTGTACAGCTTACTTATTAATACTTAGGTGTGGAGTCAGGAAGGTCCTGGAACACAAATACAGCCAAGGGTACTTTAAAAGTAATAAAAGAAAAAGATTTATTATTACAAAATAAGATCACAGAAGGTCACAAGTGTAGCTGGTCAAACTATTAGGCGACATTGGAGGCTGCCTATGGTGTCGTCATCTGAGGGGCACCATTTATGAAAGTTAAGGGACACATGCTCCAGATACAAAGGGGGAACCCACACGTAGAGTATGTCATCAAACTCTGATTATGATGAGTGGGCTCTCTTACCCACTGGGCAATGTTTATGAAAGTTAAAAGTCTGAATGCTCCATACACCAAAGGGGTACAGACAGGTCGTCGAAGTCTACCTGCTGTGGACAGCGAGGGGCAACATTCATCCACCCTGCCTAGGGTTCCAAATGGATTTCGACCAGCACTGGTCACAAGTATTGTGAGACATAAACACATAACAAAAAAGAGCAAAATATACATACACCACTCAGTGCTTGCATTAGTGCAGTATCAAGACTGTTGTGTATGGTAGTTGGTCCAATGGTCTACTTTCCTATTGGTACAAAAAAAAGTATTCTCTTGCTTGCTCCACCCAGATTTTCTTTATTCTTTGTCCTCTATTGAGGAGGATGATCTTGTCTTAGTAGCAGTGGACACAAAGGTGGAAGCAGCCTAGAAAGCAGCAAGGCATGCTCATGTATACTGCAACAATTTAGACTGGCTGATTTAAAAAAAAAACTGCATGCTTGAAATGTTGGAGGAGATATAAGTGCTGGAGCAAAACTAATGTTGAAATTTGGAGAACGTGCAAATTACACACAATCAGTGGCTAGGCCAGGATTTGAACCCATTCTCCTGAAATTGTGAGGCAGGAGCAATAACCATGCTGTCAATGTGTGCGCTCTCTTTTATTTAACATCCTATATTGCACTCTTGGTTTGTAAATGGCCAGCTCTATGATAAAAGAAACTGAATGAAGTTAATGGATGAATGTGACGTGGTGTTAAGGACTGCTTCATTACTCTGGGTTCAAATGCCAGCCTGGGCACTGTGTATGTGGAATTTGCTTGCTCTCCCCGTGTCCATGTGGGTTTAGTCCTTGTATTTTGCTTTCTTCCCACAGCCTAAATTGCTTATTTCATTGCTCTCATTTGGCCTGCTCCTGCTACTGAGCACTACTACAGTGGACCAGCTCTACACCCTTAGCAGAGTCCTGGAGGGTGCATGGGAGTTTGCCCAACCAGCCTACATGTGTTTTGTGGACTTGGAAAAGGCATTCGACCGTGTCCCTCGGGGAATCCTGTGGGGGCTGCTCCGGGAATACGGGGTACCGGACCCCCTGATAAGGGCTGTTCGGTCCCTGTACGACCGGTGTCAGAGCTTGGTCCGCATTGCCGGCAGTAAGTCGAACCCGTTTCCAGTGAGAGTTGGATTCCGCCAGGGCTGCCCTTCGTCACTGATTCTGTTCATAACTTTTATGAACAGAATTTCTAGGTGCAGCCAGGGTGTTGGGGGGGGTCCGGTTTGGTGGACTCAGGATTGGGTCACTGCTTTTTGCAGATGATGTTTTCCTGTTTGCTTCATCAGGCCATGATCTTCAGCTCTCTCTGAATCAGTTCACAGCTGAGTGTGAAGCGGTAGGGATGGGAATCAGCACCTCCAAATCCAAGCCCATGGTCCTCAGCCGGAAAAGGGTGGAGTGCCCTCTCAGGGTTGGAGGCGAGATCCTGTCCCAAGTGGAGGAGTTCAAATATCTCGGGGTCTTGTTCACGAGTGAGGGAAGAATGGAGCATGAGATCGACAGGCAGATCGGTGCGGCATCCACAGTGATGCGGGCTCTGCATCGGTCTGTCGTAGTGAAAAAGGAGCTGAGCCGTAAGGCAAACAATTTACCAGTCGATCTACGTTCCTACCCTCACCTATGGTTATAAGCTATGGGTAGTGACCGAAACAACGAGATTGTGAATACAAGTGGCTGAAATGGGTTTCCTCTGCAGGGTGTCTGGGCTTTCCCTTAAAGATAGGGTGAGAAGCTCAGTCATCCGGGAGGGGCTCAGAGTAGAGCCGCTGCTCCTCCGCATTGAGAGGAATCAGATGAGGTGGCTCGGGCATCTGATCAGGATGCCTCCTGGACAGCTGCCTGGCGAGGTGTTCCGGGCACATCCAACCAGAAGGATGCCCCGGGGAAGACCCAGGATATGCTGGAGGGACTATGTCTTCCGGCTGGCCTGGGAACACCTCAGGATTCCCCTGGAAGAGCTAGAAGAAGTGGCTGGGGAGAGGGAAGTCTGGGCCTCTCTGCTTAAGCTGCTGCCCCCGCGACCCGACCTTGGATAAGCGGAAGAAGATGGATGGATACTACTGAGCACAATGGCCTGAGGCCCCAAGACTTACTCCTGCCCTGTGTCTGATACTGCACTGTATAGGCTCATTGCATTGAATTGTTCAAGAAATTCACAGAGGAGTGATCATTTTTTTATGAATCTAATGTGAAACAAAGCTACTTACAGCTGAATTATGTTTTTTTTTTCTTTTACAGACTTCATAAAGCAGCCTCATATCTATTAAAGCAATGCACTACAGTTAAAGGATCCTGCAGGAGATTTTTTTCTTACCCCTATTTCTGCTTTCAGTTCAGGCTTTTTAATGTGTGGTTAACCTTGTTTTGTTCCTGCTGAGATAATAACAGCTCCAACTAAGTCAGGATGTTTGACCTTTGCATGTCTGCTATCAATTTCTTTTGGCTTACAATAGCAGTGCTGTTACACATGAAAATGGCAGGTGCAAGATTTTTTTTTTTGGCATAATCCTCAGGAGCCCTTTATCACTTGACTTCTCCAACCTTTAAGTTTAGACATGGACTTGAGGGACTTGATCTCTCATCTGGTCATTTAAAACTGGAAATTCAATGTAAAAGGTCATGACATGTGTCATGGATGAGGAGCTCGATGGCTCAGTGGTTCCCTTCTGCCTCACATCTCCAAGTGACTGAGTTTCTTGTAGAACCATTACTTGCCAAGATACCATTTCATACTGGGAAGGGTTCTTTGCATATTGGGTTGGTTCCTGGGGCTTTGAAAAGGTTTCCATTATGTGGACAAAGGAGAAGTCTTTAATGTCTAGTAGCAGGATGTAACAGATCAAGAAAACCTCAACTCAGTCTGTGTTATTTATACAACCAGAGTCCCTTTAAAGTAAGGGACATCCTTCACATCTTCTACAACTTTGTGATGGCCAACACTGTGGTGTGCTGGGTTGGTATCATCACTCCAAGGAAAGCCCACCAAATCAACAAGCTAATTGAAAGGGCTGGCTTAGTTATAGGATGCACTCTGGACCCCCTGCAGGTCATAGTGAAGGACAGAATTAAAACAAAACTGAGTGCCATTAAGAACAATTCTTGGCACCCTCTCTCTGGCACAATAACACTGAGGACTTTCAGTCAGTGAATTATTCAGAAGAAGTGTGTCAAGAAACACCAAGGGGGGTCCTTTATACCAAAAGCAATGTCTGCATAATGCATAAGTCAGAAGTTTTGTTCCTTTTCAAATTTTCTTCCTTTTTAGTCATTTTGGCATGCACTCAGACTGTAGTGTCTATCTATCTATCTATCTATCTATCTATCTATCTATCTATCTATCT
>JANRMT010062849.1:8874237-8897634 GCA_026402145.1 Polypterus bichir lapradei
TATCTATCTATCTATCTATCTATCTATCTATCTATCTATCTATCTATTGTAAGAGAAGGACAAGACGATGAAGAGTTGGAGTACCAGTCCTGGAGACTCCATATAACTGTTAATTGATTCATAAACTAAAAAACATGCAATGAATTGTGGAAACGGTTTTTCAGACACGAGTTGAAACTGAACTAACAAAGATGGAGGAACTTCCGGTTTTCAGTCCTTCTAGCAGGAAGAGACGGGTCTAGGTGGATGGACACCAGAGATGACATTAGAGATGTTATAGCCATCAATCATCTGCACCTTTCTTATCTATCTATCTATCTATCTATCTATCTATCTATCTATCTATCTATCTATCTATCTATCTATCTATCTTTCTGAACCCAGTGGTATTTTACAAATCTTTTATCATTTAATAATGGGTACTTGTGAAGCTTGTTACAGATCTAAATAAATAAAGGTTTTTCTTGGAGCTTTCATGTGGATGCTTCTTTTGGGAACCAAAAATGGTTCCCCTATGGCATCACTCTGAAGGATGATTCTGGTACCTTTATTTTATTTTTAAGAGTTTACACATTCTCCTCAGGTCTCTGTAGGTTTTTTTCCAAGTATTATGGTTTTCCTTCCCTAGTTTCATTGGTGATTCTAAATGTTCTCTGTATAAATGTGGATGTGCTAAAGAACTGCAATCTCATGTAGGATTGGCTCCTGTCTTGCACCAGCTGCTGCCACAATACCGTATATACTCACATATAAGTCGGGTCTTGAAACCCGAAAAATTGATCATAAAATCAGACCCTGACTTATACGCTCGTACAGAAATGTGACCCTTAATTTTTTTTCTTTTACATCTTCCTGCTTCCTCCAATCTTGCACCAGTTTCTCAGATGCATCGAATTTTGTTGCAGCAGCGCACTTACCAATTCTTTTCGCCACTTCAATGACTTTTAATTTAAAACCAGCTTCATATTTTCTTCTGATCGAACGCTCCATCGTAGACAAGGGATGCTCTTACGATAAAGGTGTATGAGGGTGTGAGATACAAAAAAAAACAAAAAAGTGCAAATGTCGCTTCGGAATAGTTCAGGTGTTACCGAGTGTACACGTAGGCACAATACATAGAAAAAAAAGGCAGTGTGCTCCATGGTTACACTCTCAGGTGGGTGTTAGCATATCATAATCTCTTGGACCAATAGCGTGAGTCTTCCACATTCGACTTATACGACGACATTATAAAATACCAGAAATTATACGATAAAATCAAGCCCCCACTTATCCGCAGAAGAACTTATCTGCGAGTATATCCAAACTGCATTGGCCTAGAATAAGCAGTTTTGATAAAGGATAGATGAATATAGATGCCAGTTCCATCACTAAGAACTCTTTATGTGTCACTCCACAATTTCCAAACATGAGCGATCAGAACACAACCCTCCTGAATGTAAGTATATACATACTGGTGTTTGTTTATCATCATTTAAAAGAATTATTTGTTGCTTGATGGCGTAGTGATTGGTATTGCTGCCTCACAGATCCAGCATCCTGGGTTTCCTTCTCAAATCTGATTACTGTGTGTATGAAGTTTGCGAGTTCACTCCATGTCTACCTGAGGCCTCCTCTGGGTACTCTGATTTTCCTCACACATTCCCAGGATGGACAAGTTGGGTTACTTGGTGGTTCAAAAGTGTTAGTGTGTGTTTGTGAGTGAACCCTGTGATGGACTCGCACTTGATGCTGCTGGAATAAGCTCCTACAACCCTGAACTGGATTAAACAGGTTTGAGAATGTTAAGATGTGCCATTCGTTGCTAGCAGCACATTCACGTTGGGTGTAATATAAGTAAGTCGGCTCCTCTCTGGATTCTGTGTACTTCATCCCCCATTACTGGACTTTATTTAGTTGAGCTTCTTCCCAAACTCCAAAGACTTCTTGAATAGCAAGAACTGAGTATGTTTTTTTTTTTGAGAGTCATTCCATTTACAGATGTTAACAGCCCAGATGTTCTTCAAAAATAAATTATCTCAACCAGAGGGCCTTGGCCCACTAGTGGAGCCCATTAAACTTCCAGGGAAACAGCAAGATGATTGAAAATAATTATTAAATGGCAGGCAAAATACTTAAATCACTAAACATCAAGCTACAAAACCAAGTGAAAGGTTGTCAGATTTAAGGCCCATGGGCTGAATCAGGCCCTGGGGTTTTTTATAAAGCAGCCTGCTTGGTCAGTATTCAAAGCATGCTACATATTGCTTGCTATGACTGTTATTTTTTGTCAAAGACCCTGTGTAAAACATGTTTCATACTTACTGTAGATTAAATCTACATCACATTTACAACTGCCATTAAAGTGCATCTCCAGCATCCATATCATGTCCAGATTAAAAACAGAATGGACTCCCTACATAAGCAGTTAATGGCCCAAGAAGAAAAAATTAAAAGAAAGTGTGGAATCAGCTTGATTCACTCCCTTGAACCCGGGACATTGATAGCCAAAGACTAAGAGACAACATAACAGCAGTGGTGGTGCAGATGTCCTCAGTGCTTTTTAATCAAACAAGAGTTGAATAAGAAAAGCACAGTGCAGTCTTCTTAATAAACAATTTATAACTGAAGCAGTGTCTTGAGGAGGTTAAAAGTTCAATAAATCCTCAATAAAAAATCCAACAATAAAATAATATGGTTAAAACCAATGGCAGGATCTGTCCTTTAAAAACTATCATGACCCACAGCGCTCTCTTCTCTACCACGTCTCTGCTGCTCAGCCCGCAGGGATGCCCGCTGACCGGCGCAGTCAACCCTTTATATCTGGCTTGTGTCCCTCACTGACATCAGGCCGCCCCATGAGCCCTGCTCCTTGCTCCTGCAGCCATCAATCAGCTTTCAGTGGGTGGCTGGTCACTCCTTGACCCGGGTGTTCAGCTCCACGAGTGCCGTCCGCTCACTCCCTTAGGTGGTTTCATTCTCGACCGCTTGCCTTCTCTCTGAAGCACAGCCACAATCCTGCCTCTCTTTTAACCTTTGATCTCCAACTTTTTTCTTTTCATTCTCTTTTCTTTTTTGCATTGTTCCATCTCTCCCTCTGATCTACTCAGGTTCTTTTTATTCTGCGCAGAACTGCAGCCAGACTTCCTATGGACACCTAGGGTCCACTGATTCACTTGGCCGTGAGCACTTACGCCCACCCTGAGCACTGTTTTTTAACTAAACCCTGCATACAGCCATGGACTCCTAACATGCATCATCACAAGCTGAAGTGCCTCACTGCCATGAAGGAAATGGTAGGTTAACTTAAGACATGCTGCTGCTGCACGGGTGTTATGGCTGACCACCTTTGTGTGGCTTACTTGTCTACTGCCACTGCCTGACCTGATACTTTTGCCTTTTGCAATGGTTTGATTGTTGATGTAGACAGAAAATGTATTTCCATTTCCACTCATGATAAATGCGGCCTTTGCTGATTTAATTGCTCAAGTGCTGAATCCAGAGGGTAACAAAGTAGCCTCTGTAATTAAATGATGACAAATACTATTTGATGAATTATTCTGCATTTTAAATATTTCTTTTGATTTTTTATTTTAAGAAATATTTTTAAATTAGTTCAAAGACATGCAGGTTGGGTGCATTGCCGATTCTAAATTGTCCCTAGTATGTACTTGGTGTGTGTGTGTGTGTGTGTGCGCCCTGCCCGTGGTTTGTTTCCTGCCTTGCACCCTGTGTTGGCTGGGATTGGCTACAGCAGACCCCTGTGACCCTGTAGTTAGGATATAGCGGGTTGGATAATGGATGGATGGATGGATGAATAAGTAATACTTAAGTCAAGTGAATAGTGAGAAACTTGTATTGTTACCAAAAATAAATGCAGTAACAAATTCTGTATTTTAGTAATTACTGGTTATTATTTATCCCTAAGAATGGCTACTCGTTTTATGTTATGTTTAAGAAATTCAAGCACTAGTAAAAAAAATAACTTATTTAATGTGGTCTACCTAATTCTCTGTGTGAAATGTCCTGACACTGCACTCTATGTGGGAGAAACTGGACAAACACTCTGCCAAAGAATGCAGTTACACAGCTTCCATACTGAGTATGGCAACACAGATATTCCTGTAGGAGGTCACTTCAGCAGCCATGGACACTGTGAGAGGGACTGTAACGTCACAGTGCTTATGAGCAACTTCAGAACACAGCAAGAGAGAAAAGAATGGGAAGTTAATCTCATGCTAAAATTGTACACATTACAACATGGTTTAAATTGAGACAAGAGTTTTATTGCCAGATATGAGGATTGTTTGCATCTCTCAGACTGACACAGACAACCTGTCTACAGACCCACACTGTACTGAAAATCTCATCAGAAACTTCAAAAGACTTTATTGGACAGTTATCTTATCCAAAGATCTTGACTATACATTGTTCTCCTCTCTTGCTAAATTAAGGTAGGTAGTAGGAAGTATAACAGCCCAGTACTTCATAAAAACATAAAGGCTGTTTTGGAAATGGCCTATTAATTTTAATATTATGCTTTACAAAAACAGGCAGTAACAGCGCTAGCAGCATATATGCTTTAGTTAATAAATGAACATTCAAAATCAAGCACTTTTAAAGCGTTAATCGAAGAGGGTAAATATCACGGCCTGTAGCTGCAGGTGTGTAAGGTAGGATCAAGCACGGGTAAAAGAAATCTCTCAGTCCAAAAGTTTGTTTTAAAAGATTTAGTGAAAATTCAAAGCAAATAGTCCACTGAAGAATAAAGAAAAAAGGCAGTTACACATGTAGAATAAAAGGCAAAAATTTAGAAAAAATGTATCTTCTCTAAACTTAGCCTTTCTTGTCAAACTTTAGTTGTTTCTATACTTAAAGATGCTTTACTTCTTCTTCAGTATGCTTTACACATACGGCACTGCACATTCAATAGAGCATGTTCTCTTTCATGTTACCTGGCACATAAGATACGGTTTAAAACCATGGCAGCTTACACATGGCAAGGCAGGTCACTAACTGAGACTATTCTATAGTCAGAGTAGCAAGAAGTAGTTAGAATATTCCAATTTAATTCAGCTTGTGGGGGTTATAAGAGCCTCCCATAGACTATGCACTAATATATAGGCAAACATTTAATATAACTTAAATGACTAGCAAATGCCTCTTACACAGCCTCTGTGGGGGTACCCTCACATATTCTCGAGGTAAACTAGTGGACTTTGGAGGAATAAAGGTTGAGAGCTACCAACATATTATATTTTTGATCTGAAGGTATCCCAAATGAAAAACAACACAACTATAATAAATACTTCAGCTATTTTTAAAGGAAATTGTGCAGCACCGAATATGTGAAGAACTATTTGGACTAAATAATTTGTTATGTCATCTGTTGCAGTAGTAATCATAATCAGACATTTCCTGAACTTTGTAAGTCTCTCATGATTCTGTGGTCAAACCTTGGTCCATGTCTACTTGCAGAACTGCTTCAACTCACTAAGAACTGTTTATTTTAATTCTTCATGCTAGCCATAACATCTTAATGTTATTTAGATGTGGACTTTGAGAAGGTCATTCCATAGCTTAAAACGTTTCTTTCTTCAGCCTCTCAGATGTAGACTTGCTTATGTGTTTCATCTGATTGTCTTGCTGCATGACCCAGCTACTATTTAGCATCAGCACAATGAAAAATAGCTTGATACTCACCTAATAAAGTTTAGGATGCAGGTCCTGATTTTAAAAATTATACTAAGTCATGGCATTAACATCCATGCTAGACTACTGGTATGAGGATTTTGCAGCAGAATGGAAGAATTAAGTCTTCTCCAGACATAATGTAGTCCTTGTTCGCCAAGAATTTTGATTTTCTTTCTAATCTGTCCACATCTTATATCTGAATCCTTGAAGGTGATCCAGGAGACCACTACTGCCATTTTGATCATGTTCTTCTTTCTTCTTGGCCTCTCAGATGTAGACTTGCTTATGCATTTCATCTTATTGTCTTGCTGCCTCACCCACCTGCTATTTAGCATCACCTCAATGAAGATTAGCTTGATATTCACATGATAAAGAGCAAGATGAAGGTCCACAGTTTCCAAATTATACCAAACTGTGGCATTAACATCCATTCCTGACTACCACAATGAGGTTTTTGCAGTAGAATGGAAGAGTTAAGTCTTCTCCAGACATAATGTGGTGTGTGTTTGGCCTAGATTTTTAATTATCTTTCTAATCTGTCCATATCTTTTCTCAGAATCCTTGAAGGTGATCCAGGAGGGCACTACTGCCTTTTTGATGGTTTTATTCTTGCTGCTCTGGACTGAATTGCATTTTGATGGTGGAGTCATGAACATGTACTTTAGCCACGAGGCAAATGTCTTCAGATCCTCAATGTTGTGTTATGGTTATTTGAAACTTCATACAAAGATGAACATCATTCCTTTGGTGAGATATTGACATAGAGGCCATTTCTGGGAGGAATGATTACTGCTCCAAACCTTCTGCATTTGGACAATTGAACTCTGACTGGCATTTGACAACTTTCTTCCCAAGCTCTTAATATGACTTTGTGACCATCTCCTCAGTGACAAGCAACAGTTTCTTTTTGCAGAGGTGTTCAGGAAATTGTTTTGATCTTGTCACACTGGGTCACTGGCAGCTCTTCTATATTGTTTAGGGTTAAATGTAAGGGGATTTATTTTGGAGTGAGTTCATGAGATTCATGTATTAGGCCGCTGTGTTCTTCATGTGTGGAGTTGGAATATTCTCATGTTGTCTAAAAGGGTTGTCCTCCAGGTACTCTGTCCTCTGACATGGGTTTGTTTTGCTCTCAGGAGTCCATATTTCTGGAAAATAAAAGTGTGCTGTTAAACTGAATGAATAACTGAGTGATTCTGGGGGTGAAAATGGGAATCTTTATTTGAGATAGTGCCATTTATAGCCAACACAATCCCAAACACAGCATTATATTATGAATGTTTACATGCATTTGTTTTTTTAATCAGATTGGTAAGCTTTGCTGCACTGAATGGCCTATTCTTGAGAAATGTAATTTAACGTTCTAATATAATGTAGCTGTAGTACTGTCATTTGTGCAGAGTAATGTAAACATATTGAGTGAATTTTCCAACTAATATATAACATGTTGGTATTCTCCAGCACCACAATAAACAAAAAAAAATATTAAAATACACAAGTCAGGATTTGGCTAGGGCACCTTTGTGCATAGATCAGTAGTCATGCTACAGCCGTGTGGGCTTATTTCACATGTTGATCATTTCCCATTTTGAACTATTGACTTGTTTTCAACTTTACCAAATAAAATAAACAATTAATCACAAAAAATAAGATGCCAGACAGACCCACTTTTCAACACCCCAGGTCTTTGAAACAATCCTAAAGGGTCAAGATAATGGAAAGGTAAATGACAGCTGTGTAGAGAATCAACCGATGCTAACCGTGTCATGTATTACAGGTGGCATTTCAAAATATATAAAATACTCCAAAAACAAGTATTCCAAATCTATAGCCAGTTAGTGTGAAATGACACTGATCTGCAGATTCTACAATATATTTTATGTTACTGTGCAAAAGGCCATAGCCTTCTAGATAAGCAGTACTCTGCAAATCACATAGAGTCAAATACAAAGAGGCAAAGAAAGAATATAATAGAGACAAAATATCAAAAATAGTTTCAGAAGGGATGGCTTAAGGAAAGTGATGATAAACCTCACCTATCGTACTGTATACCATAGGCATTCACTTTAGCCATAGCTTTTATATGTAGTTTATAATAAGCACACATACATAGCATTATTTTGGTATGTAGTGGATTCATAACGTCTACAGACCCCTCACTTTCTGCACACTTTACTGTGTGGTAGATTTAATTTTAAATGGATAAATTTGCCATTTTTGATGATCAATCTACACTGAATAGCTCATAATGACAGAGCAAAAAAATGTTTTCAGAAAGTTTTGAAAATTTATTAAAAATCAAAAAACTGAAGTCTGTCATTCATGTAAGCTTTCAGAGTCTTTGTTTTGGCTCTCCAAATTGTGGTCATGTACTTCCTGTTGGCTTTAGTTATGCTTAAGATGTGTCCATAACTTGATTAGAGACCACCTGTGGGAAATTAGAAAGGCACACATATACCTGTGTATAGAAAGTTTCGCAATTCTCGACAAAAACAAGCCATGATGCCTAAGGAACTTTCCACAGACCTCCAGGATAAAGCTGTGATGAGAAATAGATCAAGACAAGGGTATAAAGCCATTTCTAAAGCTTTGAGTGCTCCCAGATGTACATTGGCCTCAATAACTGTGAAATGGAATAATTTAGGGACCACCAGGGTTCTTCCTGGAGTTGGCAGTCCAACTAAACTAAGTAACCGGGCAAGAAGGACTTTGGTGAGGAAGGTGACCAAGAACCCAATGATCACTCTAAGAGATTTTCAGAAATCCTTTGCTGAGATGGAAGAACCTGTTGGAAGGACGACCATGTCAGCAGCACTCCATTAGTCATGTGTTTAGGCAGAATGAAAGACATTCTTGAATAAAAGGCATATGACAATCTGCTTGCCGTCGGCCAAATGGCCTTTAAAAGACTCTAATGAGACAAAAATTGTAACCTTTGGGCAGACACTATGTCTGATGAAGATTCTAGGCACTGCTTATCACCATCTCTCTTAATATCATCTCTACAGTGAAGCTTGGTGCTGGCAGCATTATTTTATTGAGATGCTTCTCCATTGCAGAGACAGGGAGATAAGATGAATTCTAGCAGATACTGAGAGGTTATTGAAGAAAACCTGCTCCAGAGTGCATGTGACCTCTGACAATTCACCTTTAGACACAACGGACCCAAAAGATACAGACAAGTCAAAGCAGGAATGGTTTGAGGACCAGTCTCTGACTGTCTTTGAGTGGCCCAGCCAAAGCTCAGACTTAAACCCCATAAAGCATCTGTAGATAGACCAGAAGTTGGTAATTTACAATGCTCCTATTCAGTCTAACAGAGCCTGAGGGGATCTGTCAAGAAGAATGGGATAAACTGCCCAAATCCAGATGTGCAAAACGTGTAGAGTCTTATCCAAGAAGACTGGAAGCTGTAATTGGTGGCAAAGGAACTTCTACAAAGTGCTGAATTAAGGATCTAAATACAAATGTGAATTAGAGGTTTGCATTTATGATTTTTGAGCAATTTACAAATCTTCCTGGAAAACATGTTTTCATTTTGGGTTATTGAATATAGACTGATGGCAACAATGTCAATCCATTTAAAATTAAATCTATCACACAGTAAACTGGGTTGAAAGTGAAGGGGTCTCAAGACTGTTTGAATCCACTGAATTTTTGTCAGTGTAGCAAAGACTGTTGAAATGTCTAACAGAGCTTAACATGAGTCTATTATAAGGGTGAAAAACTAACAGCATTTTTTATAAACATGATTACAGACTGTAGTGTTTTGATTGAGTGACTATATCTTATTGAGTGGGAGCTAGCGGCAGAGTGTTCATCTTTTATGACAATCATTTTTACTGTGAATAGTTTTATTGGTTTGCTTGCTTGTTTGTGTTTTATATTTGTTTATTTGAACTCTACACCTAAACTAACCAAATTTCCTGGCATTGGGGAGCCATTTCTGCATTTTATAAAAGGTGGTGCCTGACACGTGGATACAAATTCTGGAATTCTCATAATGTTCATAATTTGGAAATAAAATATGTTTCTTCTGTGCATTTCTGATAATGGAGACAAGCCCACAATTGTGCTTACAGGGACTTTGTTCCCTTGTTTGTAGACTGAATTGCTTAAATGTTATTAGTCATAACTTGGTTAAGGTTTAACAATTGGTTTTGTTTGAGCATTCTTGTTTGATTTGGTTAAGGTTTAATAGTTGCTTGTTTTTCTATGTGACAAACGGCTCTGTCATTTGAATGGTGTTTTCTCTGTATTATATTGAAAACGTTTTCTGTTGTGTCCGCGTTATTCAGCCTTGACAACTCCCCTTTATACCACTCGCCCAATCATTACTCCTACTGCGCACATCCTCTCTCTGTACCACCCCATGATACTCTCAGTGCTGCTGACTTGCGCTTCAACGCAGTCGGTTATAATGGCACGGCAGAAAAGCAAATTATCTATTCAAGAACACAGAATTTTAGACTGTGATAGGAAAAGAGCGGCAAGAGCTGATAATGAACGCCAAAAAAAAAAATAAATAGAAAATGAACAAAAAAGAACTGCATATAGTGTGAGAAGAAGAGACAAGAGACATGGCAAGGTTTGGGGCAGCCACCCGTTTAATTCGGTATCCTGGCTGCAAAAGTAAATGATTCATAGTTGAGTCAAGGTTACAAGACAGAGTCCAAAACAGAACTGCCTTCCAGGGAAAAGGTGTGAGGCTTTATAGGAAGTTTGGGCGAAGTGATGTCGTCCTCGGGGCCGGGACCGGAAGTGATGTGTCCCGAGTCGAGGCGGTGGCTCCTGGTGGGATTTCCCTGGAAAGGCCTGCAGGGAACTTAGAAAGAGCGTCAGTACCTCCCGCAGCCCCCTGGGCAGATGTATTATCATTCATCTCTAAGCCCTTCAGCTGCCTCCTATGCACACATGTGTGACAATAGTAAAAATCAAAAACAAAGAGAATCATCATTTACAGAATGTACGTAAGTTAGAGGATAAAGTAATTCATAATATTGTAACAGTCTGGAAAAGAAATTACCAGCAAGGCTGTGTGTCCTATAAAGTAGTGCAAATGGAGTTGCTGAGAGTTGCTGTGGAGTGGGCGGGCGGGCAGAGGAGCCACATCTGTCCCTCTTAAACAAAGCAGCCACTTGGATGCTGGGGACGGGAAATTATTAAGGAAGTTGACATTCCGTCTGGGAAAGGGTCTAGCAGAGCACTCACACACTACATTTTGCCATATATACTCCCACATAATAAACAACCTAAGGTTTAGGGTGAGTGTGAAAAGCAAAACATTTTTGACAGTATTACAGTATCACATGCCTGTATTTACCTGAAGACTTCTTGTTTTCCTCATGACCAGCTTTTTAGAGAATGTGCTCAAGTGCTGGAAGTGCAGAAGCAATGTGTTCACCCTTAATTTTAAAATAAAAAATGATTATATAGTAAAGGTGACACTCAAAGAGCAAAAAGCTATGTGACGGCCTGTATTTGAAGGGCCACAGAGACAGTCAGCATATGAATGGTGGCTGCACTGCCCATGATGCCCCCATGTATCCTGTCAGTTTTTAAGCATCAACTGTATACAATTCTGACAAATCAAATCACCATTACTGCCTGAGCGGTCTCCCCAAGTATTTTTCAAAACGGTTTTTATGTCCTTTGCACAGTTCACTGCCATTTCTAACACAACTGTTTACCCTTCAGTTGGCTTCAAAACATTCCTGCTTTTGAAAATACTGCTAGATGTTCCAATAATGCAAAACAAATTGATACATTTTTCATTAATTAGATGTTGAAAGGGAGCTCAGTATTGACTAAGAGTGAAGGTCACCAAAGAATAATTATGAAGGTCATTAGAAGTCTGAACTCAGCACAGACAGTAGTCATTAAAGATCAGTATATCTTCTTGAAAGCTGCTCTACTCAATGCACTTAATTGTTTAGCTCTTTAGCTCTATACAGAAAGCCATGCATAAAGTGTGCGATCACTGCAGAATTAAATTCTTTTATAATAAAGTGTTGGAAGTGTAGAGTGTAAAAAGAAGGGAAGAAGGAGAAATAATGTGAACAGGTAAATGTCTGCTGTTATTCACTACTTTAATTTCAGTCAGACGTTAATTAATCAGGACCTCTTTGTTGGGCCCCCTCTCTTTAAATTCCTGAAAACCGAAGGGTAGCCTGCCAATTGTTTTCAGTGCATTGTACATTTTCTGGATGGTATTAGATATCTGTTCTAGAAAAAATGTTTATATTGTATGAAAAGAGAGTAACATTTATTTAGTCCTTATTTTCACAATACCTCGTTTTCAAAAAAGGAAATACATTTTTGAGTTTAGTGCATTGGGTAAGTTTTGAATATGTTCCTTTTGAGTTTGAGGTGAATTTGAAGCCATTATAACAATAAAAACAGAAATCAATCAGAAGTTCAGACACCATTGACAGGTTCTAAAGTCTTTAAGAGAATTTTTCCATTAGTTCTCTATTTTTTGACCATTTGTTTCTTTATTGTTTTGACTGACTCAAAATTTTTCAACATCCAAGATGGCTCTGGTATCCTTATTCTAGAGAAGAACAGCAAAGTGATGCAATGAGCACAACTATGTGAGTCAGTGTGAGACTCCATGGAACCAGCGAGAGGAGTTCTGGGAGGACAGTGAATGCATGTGATCTTTTTGGAGCTTGGTTACAAATTAAATTTTGCCTCAGTAGTGTGAATTTTAGGCTGTGGTATTGAGGAAGAAACCCCCCAAGGAAGACAGTACAATTTCAACCAATTTTTATTCAGTCACAGATGAGTGCGTGGATTCTACATTGCAAGGCAGAAGAGCAAAGTTACATTTTTCGATTGGCTTTTTATAATTTCTTCCCTTACTTAATCAAAAAGCATAATATTGTTTACTTAAGAATTTTATTTTATTACGCTAATGGCTCATCTGTTCTTCTTTTTTTTACTTGTCAGACAGACCCTTAAAAAGGAAAGGTCATCTTTCCTGTGTCAAATAGATGCGTTCCTAAAGAAACTGGAAATTTTCCTGGGTCAGCTTACTGCACCGTCTTATGACAGATGCCTGTATGAATAACCTGCCTTTATAGCAAAATGGCTTTGTCAGCTATTAACCCTAAGTAGCTTGCAAGAAGTTAATTTTTCTTTCACATTATTCAGAAAATCAAAGCTATTAATATGGCCACAGTTTTATTATTGAGTGACAATTACTGCTCTGAGCAAACATACCTGAAGGAAACATGTATACTCTCTCTCATCCAGAAACACACCCAATGGACAATTATGAGAGAGAAAACCTTGCAAAAGATTTTATAAAGTCATCTATTAGCCCAATGTGGTGTGGTTATTCTTTGTTGAAAAAAGAATGGACCATTATGTCAATGAAGAGATTACAGAGTTCTGGATAAAATTACAAATAAACAGTAATTATCCACCTTTCCTAATCTCATCCCTACTCAGTCAGAGCGTGGTGTCTAATGTTTTCTACAAAATTTGATTTATGGATTGTATAAAACCTAATAAGAACGAGAGAAATGAATGAATGGAAAACTGGTTTTAACACCTCTACGGGCATTATGAATATGTTGTGACACCATTTAGTTTGACTAGTGCTCCTGATGCATGTCTAAAATATATTCTGTCATGTTTTTATAATTTTTCTACTTGTATGCATTGACTGTAATGCCCAGTGAGAGACTGACTGAATCACACATGGAAATTGCTTTTTCATTTTACTTATAATTTTATGATAAAAGTATGTACTTAGAATAGTGTTGAATATTGATAACAAGTAGCCTATATAAATTAACAGAAAACCTAAAAAATTCTTCAACACAAATATCCAGCCTTTCCCTTTAAAAGTTAACTAAAATAGAGTCTGCACATCACTTTTGAGGATTAATGTTTATCACATCAGCACACATTATAATAATGGCTCTGTGATATAAATTATTATATTATATAAATTATTATAAAAATTATCAATATAAATTATTATATGCATTTAGCATTCATTTAGCTGGTTTGGCTGCATTTCCCTGCTTGATCAAGGGTGTCATCATTTCCCAGGTTCTTCAAAATGTTGCATACACACAGATAAGTCAGAGTTGCCGCAAATATATACAAGCTCTCACATCAAATTTTTATTTAATTCTCTGAGGGCTAAATATTTTTTCCAAAAAACTCAGTTTTCTGAAAAGCACACAAAGCGATGGTTTCACACATAAATCAACATAAAACATCTGTTGCTATGTGCTGTGGCTGCTAATGGCGCATGTTTGGTCTGTCTGGTGGCAGTTGCTGAATGGGGGCACCTAGGTGGTCAGCAGGAATGGACAGTGGGCTGGCTGCCTGGCTGTCTTCGCACAGCAAGTGGAGTGCGGTGGCGGTCGCAGTCTGATGCAATATGGTCACGATCAGCTGGGAACCAATCAGATAATGCTGGTACCTCACTTTAGTTTTCGATATCCATCTCCAGATCACTTGCATCAAACTTGAAGTCTGACAAGTCAGAGTCCTGTTCAACAAAATTACATAAAATGTCAATGGAGTATTTTGCTTTGCACATTCGCTTTGGTTTCTACCCAGATGTCGATGCCATTTTAGAGGTTGTTTGCTCTTTGCTACTTTCCTTCTTGCAAAGAGAGTCAAACTAAAATGTAAGGGCAAGTTTTGTTGCAGTTTACAGCTGATTACCGTCCACTTCCCCTGAATTTTGACAAAAGTCGACGTCAGCCCTGAAAGAGTTAAATTCTGACTTTTGCCGGGAAACGTTGCATATGCACTTAAGGTTGAAAGAGTATGAAAAAAAGAAGACATACATCAAATTGTCAGTGGGGAGAATCCAGCAATGGGAGCTGAACAACAATTGTGGGAAGCCATGTGCCTCAACCCGGGACTAAGGCCTCTGAGGTTTTTATAAAGCCCTACAACTGCTATGTCAGGGGACCCTGCCCCTGTGGCTCTACATATACCAAACAAAGGCAAAAAATAAAGTCACCATAAAATACGTAATAAACTGTAAACATGACAATACTAATTAAATAATAATACAACACAAAATGAAAACATCAAAAACATATTCAATTACAAAAAAGACAAATGAATCCACAGAAACAGCAAAATGTATGAATAAAAACAAAAGAATCTACGGAGGAAATCCTGCACAAACCGTATCTACTTGTGACCCTAATCTCTTAGATGATCTACAGAGCAAGACATTTTCTGTACACCTTCAATCTGTTGCTTGTTGGAAGAGCAAACACCTTAGCATGGATCTTCTTTTATAAATGAGACCCACAAATTGGGCTATCTGGACCAAAGATTCAACTCTCTACATATCTTAAAGATATTTTGGGAGTTTACAGACTTACTTTAAAAGCAAAGACAGCTAATAAACAGGCAGGTCTGGTACAATAACTGGTACATGTTTTGTAGCTAAGACTTCACAAAGAGACGAGGACTATTTAAGATGCCTTGAGACCAGTCATTTTGTAACAGATCTCAAGTGAAGCTAACAACTGCTGAAACTGTGGTCTCTTTCAGACAGATGGCAATCAGAAACCAAAACTCAATTGGCAGCTGGCTGTTGCATAGCAACCAGCGCCTACAGAGAAACCGTGGTAAGACATACATTAATAAAGTAAAAGTGCTCTTATTGGAGTGACGCTCTCAAATGTTCAGAGTCATTTACTGCACTGCACAGACTTTTACTAAATTACTAAAAGCAGTTTTCTAAATGAGTGACATGCTTTTTATAAAGGTCATGTGTGCTGAGATCCCATTTTAAGTAATCTGATAAAAAGAACTAAATTATTTTTTATCCTTTCTTATTGAATGGGCGGCACGGTGGCGCAGTGGTAGCGCTGCTGCCTCGCAGTTAGGAGACCCGGGTTCGCTTCCCAGGTCCTCCCTGCGTGAAGTTTGCATGTTCTCCTCGTGTCTGTGTGGGTTTCCTCCCAAAGACATGCAGGTTAGGTGGATTGGTGATTCTAAATTGGCCCTAGTGTGTGCTGGGTGTGTTTGTGTATGTCCTGCGGTGGGTTGGCACCCTGCCCTGTGTTGGCTGGGATTGGCTCCAGCAGACCCCTGTGACCCTATGTGCGGGATGGATGGATCCTTTCTTATTGATGTAAATAGCATGCATACAAAGGAGATTACGGTAGTTTCCTTCTTCTATTGATCATCCCACTTGCGATACAACAAAAGATGGCAGTGATGATGCAGTGTACACATTGCACAGGCTATCCATAGGTGCTGAATAGTTATTCCCAGCCCCAGTTGTCACTGACATCTGCTACTCCTGACTATTGGGCCCTTCACCATTTTTCTTACTTGACACAACCAAAATTCCCTCCAGAAATTACTTTAAAGTCAGAAGATATAAAAGGGATATTTTCACTAATTAAATACTAACCAGTAATGGCGCACTGCACAATAACATACAGCGAATACACTTGACCTGAGCATTCCTAGTTTTCAAACTCTTTCTCTGTACGTTTAGCATTCGTTTGCTTAGAGGTTGATACGATTGCTGCTTCCTGAGCAGCTCTTCTTTTCTCCACCCTAGCGGCCCGCTTCTTCTCTTCTTTCATCGGCATCTTTTCAAGCTAAAACCGATTAAGTCAGCATTTGTGTTGCAGTTAGTACGTTTTCTTTAATTTTTCACTTAAGGTGGCACTTAAACGTTCAATCTGCCTCAAGAATGATTTAAGATATGAAGAGGTAGAAGAAGTGATGGCAACGGTGGTAGGGATGAGAACGACGCCCGTACGCATGCACCACACAGCTGCCCTGCTGGTCGCTGCCGAGAGTTGATTCTACAATAAAATAAAATAAAAATAAAAAAAGGAATAACCTTGGAGGTCAACCATCACCCGGAAAGCTGATAGTAGACGTCACGTAGTATATGTGTATCAAATTTCAGGTCAATAGGTCAAACAGTTTGCGATCTACAGGTGATTTAAAATCCTGGACAGACAAACGAACAGCCATGGTAGCGTATTATATATAAAGATATATAATGCATATACAATAAGAGAGTGAATAAAGAAAGAAAAAAATTACAGTTAATGGAACAACAATAAGGAACAGTACACAGTCACAACAGTCAGTCTTTTATGTAACTATGGGGCTCTGTCACTTTCACCAACCAACAAAACTTTTAATTCTTGTGGATATGCCCCTTCATTGGGAAGAAACACTTCTTTTCCCTGATGGCAACACGAATGAGATGATCTATAAGTCTCCGACTTAAAGTTTAAACCTGAACAATATATTCAATCTCTTTTCGCTGTTCCATTATTTAACCGAGTAATAATTTCCATTTGTTTGCGCCAATGTGATCTTTACTATCATTTTTTTGAGACTTTTGAATTTTAGTACTTTCATTATCTCTAACCTGCTCTGCATGTGTATTGCGCCAACGTTTTTGAATTCTTTATGACGTTCTACTTTGTCATCTGCTCTTTATCTTTTATTTCTGGCCCCGGGTGTGGTTAAGTCTCTTGGTACAAAGTCTCGCATTGCGGGATGTGAAAGTATCCCTCTGAAAAAGTCAGTTCTCATCCGAGGCTAAAAAGTCTTGTCTCGTCCCAGGATTTTTTTTTATTATAATAGAGAGACATGGGTATAATTCTGAGCAGGGCCGGATTTTCCTATAGGCTAACTAGGCTTCAGCCTAGGGCCTCAAGATCAAGAGGGGCCTACATTCAAATTGTTAGCAATTTGAACAAACTTAAAAATGGGAGGTGAAAGGGCCTCATAAGTGGAATAGCCTAGGGCCTCTTTTCATCTAAATCCGGCCCTGATTCTGAGTGAGGCTGACACCATTGTCCTAAAGGATATCATTCAGATTCTACCCCAGGGCAGACCTTTCCTTCTGATCCTACCTTCCAGGGCAGATCAGGGGCCACTGTTGATGTTATTCCAATTCAGCTATTCTGTGTGATTCAGTAGCAAAGCTGAAGTGCAATGACAAACAGGACAGCTCCGTAGGAACAGAAACCAGAAAATGCAGCACTTGTTCCTCTTTTTTTGGCTCCTAACCTTAAAATTAAGCAAAGACTAGCAAGACAAAGCAAGGCAAAGCAACTTTACTTACTATATACAATCTTTCATAACTAATGTTAGGCAGCTTTACAGATAAAAACAAACAAAATATTAATTAAAAGATACATTTTAAACTGAGAATTAAAAACTTGTGCAGTATCAGCATTCTGAACCAAAGGCGATAAGCCATTCTATAATTTTGGGGCTTTGTATACAAGCGCTCTTTCAACAGCTGAGATTTGTTTACACTCATAACAGGCTAGTATCCATTAAATAATAATAATAAAATAATAATACATATTATTTATATAGCGCCTTTCCCATTGATCTTAATTTCCAATAATTTTTTTTTTCCTCCATAATGACCCAGGTTTGCAGGGACTCTGTAGCTAGTTTACACCTCCTGCTTATTCACATACAACTCTCTTGACTCCCAGTTTTAATTGGTGAAATTCTCTGTACTGCTTCCAGCGATTGTGACCCCTTCTTTGAGTAAGTAGATTAGAGATTTTGACCAACATTTGATTATGTGTACCACTGGGACTCTTGTACACCTATCTACAGTCTGGAGAAGTTTTATCAGAAGTGGTCTTCATGGAAGAGTTGTGATACAAAAGTTATTCCTCCAAGGTGGCAATAAAGCCAAATGACTCACCTACACATGAAAACACAACATTCACATTCTAACAGACAGACAAACATGAAGAATCACACAGACTTCTGATATTTTTCAAATCATGTTATACTTTAAATACTAAAAGTCACAATTTTTACTTTATCACGGTATTTTCTATAATATACCTCTAGGTACTATACATGAAGGGAGAGGAAAACAGCTATGGATTTTTCACAATTCTAGGACCTAGTACTACAAAATCACACTTAATAGAAAGCCTTCCTGAACTTTACCGTCATTTAGAAAGACACTGTAAAACATAAACAGAAATTGAAAATGCCAGGAGTCCCAAATGGGAAAAGCCCTGTTTAATGAAAACCAATCGACACTGCTGGCATGGCCAATAAAGCAATCAGCTAAGCTGAGCAATCCTGCTCTCGTGGTAATTAGGGACAGCTCCTCATCTCAGGGGATGTCACTTTAAAGTAGAGTGAAGATAGTGAAGCTGTAGTGGAGAAGATCAGAGAGGCACATCGAGTTAGCCAACAGCCACAGATCTTCCTCTGGGTTAGTGACTTCAGAACTGAAGAGGTATGTGTGAATAATAATGGCCATGACATTACTCGCTTATCCTGATTAGCGTGAATGGATCCAAAGCAGGTTCCAACCCTGAACTGGACTCCTGGACTTCACTCATATGTACATGACAAATTTATAGTCACTTAGAAAGCCAGGAAGTATCCTGCTAGGTCACTGAAGGAGATTGGCATTGATAAAATCACACTGATAAAAAAAAAATCACACATTTGTAACAAAGGAGTAAAAAAGAGAGAGCGAGAGAGACAGAGGGTTCTTACAGGCAATGAGTGTGAGTAGCCAAAGGACCAGACAAACCTTGAGGGCAAGAATAAAAACAAAGTAAACCATCCACTAAGAGACTGCTGGAAAAAGTCACTTTTTTGTGCTAACAAACATAGTCATTTTTTATTTGCGTCAACAATGTGCAGACATTTTCTGAGTCAGCTGCTTGCCATGTAATAAGATGATTGCCTGAACTATGTCATGGTCACACATAGCCACCCCCAGCATATCAGTGCCCCCTGGCAACATAGTGACCAAAAGTAAATTGGCCAAACCCAATGGCATCATTGTGTGCTGAAATAACAAAATAAATATGCAAATCTCAAAAAGTGAAAGACAAGGAACAAAGCTTCTGTCATTCAAAGTGAGTCAGCAGTGGGGAATCCAAATGGTAATTTTGGATGTTACAGTCCCATGTAGGTCATGATCCTAATGCCTTTATTAATCTATATGTAAAATGGAATATCTGTTTGTCTGTCTGTATGTCTGTATGTTCTCTATACAGTCCTAAACCCTTTGCCCGATCTGGACCAAATTTTGCATAGTTACTCCCTAGGATGATATGGACAAGACAGGTTACTCTGAAACCTAGCCACCCCACCAAACTCATCCAGATTTCATCCCCTTCACACATGAAAAATATAGCTACTGTTTCCTTATTAACCGATTTTAATTAAAAATGAGTACCCGGTAGTTTTATGGATTGCAGAAAATATAAATCTGAAATTGTTCTTTCAAAATTCAAGATGGCGAATCCAATATACCGGACCAAAAAGTTTTTCCACATGAAAATTGTAGGTAATTATATTGAGGGTCATTACTTATTTTCTGTTAGAAGAGACAGTTTTAGGAGAAGCAAAATTCCATGCATTTGTATGATAACACGAATGCAATATCCAGTGCGACTTGCATTTCCTATGACTATAAATAAAGCTTAAGGACAGTCACTCAGGGCAGCAGGCATTAACTTAGAAAGTCCATGCTTTTTCCAGGTCAACCATATGTTCCAGCGTGGACAGCAGAATTTAATAACACAAACAAATAATCTGTAAGCCACAAATAACAGATGATAAGCAATACTTACCAAGGCTGATATTCAAACTCGGTGATCCACTGCTGGGTCCATCCTTCTGACTCAAATGTAAAGGCAGAGGAAGGACCCAGCAGAAGTGACGTCAGAGTGGCCCACCCACAAAGTACAAGGCAAGAATGAACATATAAGGAGACGGTGCATAAATATTAAATAATAAGCAAACATAAGAGAGATTGTATAAAAAATATCAATCTATACATCCATTTTCATAACCCACTTATCCAGGACAAGGCCACATGGAAGATGGAGCCTATTCCAGCAAGCAAGGGGCACAAGGCAGGAGCAATCCCTGGATCAAGTGCCAGTCCATCACAGGGTGACATAACAATATGAAAAATAACAACTCAAAAATAATACAAACTACAGGAAAAAAGTACATAAATACAAGAAAGGGAAAACCAGTAACAGGTACCAGTGCCCATTTGAGTTCCACCGTCTGCCTTACCCAATGGATGTCAGAACCCATTTGTGCCATCCTGACATGAAATGGCTTAGCAGAATTCATCTAGACTTCTGCTTGTTGTCTAAAACCTTCCTGTTGGATCGGGGTCCTCAAAAGTTTATCCCTAAGCACTTCATAAATTGATAGAGGATAAAGTCCCTTAGTGGCTGCTTATTCACACAGGCATTAAAGTGCATTCTTCATTTCGGATAACATTTTGTGCTTTGTCCTTGTTAACAATCTCATATTCCTATCCACCGTTAAATTCTTTGTATAGTCCATCCATCCATTATCCAACCCACTATATCCTAACTACAGGGTCACGGGGGTCTGCTGGAGCCAATCCCAGCCAACACAGGGCGCAAGGCAGGAAACAAACCCTGGGCAGGGCGCCAGCCCACCGCAGTTTTTGTATAGTATGCATGTATATATTTGTACTTTTCTTTTGTTTAATTCACTGAATTTTTGCTTGGCATTGTTAAGCCATGGGTTTCTCAGAGATTTCCTTTTCTAGGACCCCAGCATGCTTATAAGTCTGAAGCTCACTTTTTTAACTGAGATGTGTGTGGGCATGGTTGACCCCATATGCACTGTATATTATGCTCTGCTGGCTGCCGTTCCCCATTGCCGCTGGGTGTACCTGGATGTCACAGTATGAACCATTTTTTTTCTAAATCCATGTAATGCGACGTCAATGTTTATAAAAAAAACATAAGTGCAGAGTGGCCTCACAAGTTACGCTGCAGGGCATTTCTGACTGCCGCGTTAGTCTTCTCATTTCTACGTGAGCAACAAACCTCATTTTGGAACTGTTTATATAAGCTGTGTCATGGGGATCTATTTGGGTATGACAGCTGGCACACTAGAAGCTTTATTATTTGCTAAATAGAAGCTCTACCAGTTCATAAAGCCTGTGTATACATATTTATTTTTCAGCTTTAGTCTTGGTGCTGTATATCTCTTAATGTTAACTTTAGTAGAAATTATTAAGGTTTACATTTGTCAGTGTAGCACAAATAGGGTGTTTTACAGTATTAAATATCCAGTTAACTGTATGTCCATCGTTCCTAGCATTTAGAAATGGTTTCCTTGTGAAATAACTGCATCAATGGTTTGTTGTGTTCTGGTGGGCCCTTGAAAAGAAAGAACAATGCAGCATCTGTACAATTAATTTGTAGCAGGTCTAGGTCAGGATTAAATAATAATTTTATTTTTGAAAAAAAACAAAACAAACAAAAAAAAAAGGTAAATTACATTTTTGCATAATATGCATATATTATATATATACTCCAGTTCAGGGTTTCATCTGTACAGGGCTTATCCCAACATGAGCAGCCAGAAGATAAGAAGCAACTCTGGAGTGGGCTCTAATGCATCCCACTCATGCACATAATTGCACATGACCCATTTATAATTTTATAATTAGTTTAATGCACAGATCTGTGAGAGGAAAACCAGTGTGCCTGGATAAGAAGTCATGTCCACACACAACAACATAAGAACGCAGCATATAAACCCAGAGTGTAGGATATGTGAGGCAGCTGCACTAATGACTGCCCCAGCACGCTGACAAAAAACACTTTCTTCCTATGTCTAGAATAAGTCATATATATCTATACAGGTGATAAATACATTTAACAATAAGTATACATAAAACTGTTTTTAAACATTGAAACAAAATACTTTGGTATACAGATAAATTAAAGGCAACCATAATCTCACAGTAGTCCTGTAGAGTCAGACATATAAATATATAAATCTGGAGACAACCATGAGTGAATTTTGCTGAAAAGTGGATGGGAACAATTAGACAAATCACTGATTGTCCCGTTTCTAAACCAATACAACACCTCATGAAGACTGCACTCAAAGGAGGTGGTGATTTTGAAATGTAAAGAGTAATGGTGTTCTTTTTAACTTGATCCAAAAGAGAGCAAGCTTCTGACTCTGATGAAGTGTCAACAGAAAAGTCTCCTGAAAAGACCCATATTAAACATATAAACGTGTGTTAACACTGCATGTTAAAAATACACATCACCTGCTGCAAGAACAATCAGATCAGTTCAGTTTCTTTTTCTCCCTCCCTTTCGTTCAATTCTTATTTTACGTACTTTTCTTATACAAAAAAATAATCCATAAGCCACAAATAACAGATCAATAGCAAATACTGCTTTTCAAACTCAGTGAAAACTACAACCCTAACATTTATATTGTATAAATAGAGGAAATTGGAGGCAGGTTTTTAGAAAGAAACCCTGTGGGCAGAGCCTTTTTGGCAGCAGATTTTGCTGAGATTCCCTACAAATGTTTTACTGACTTGTCTCCAGATGCGTTTTGTCATCACGAGACAAATCAGACTGCAGTCATAACACGTTTGAGGCATTTCAGCTTATTCAGGCAACAAAGGGTTCAAGGTATGCTAATTCAATGCTGTCAGATAATCTAATGTGAATGATTTAGAGAAGTGAAATGAAAATTGAAATGAAAATTGGAGTAGTTAGAGAACAACTTATGTAGGCAAAGCATGCATGCTTCACACTAGGAGTGGCCGGCCTGGGTCTCAAATCTAGGACTCTTTTCCCATGAGGCATTAACTGCTGCACTGCCCTGTCACCTATAATATAATATAATATAATATAATATAATATAATATAATATAATATAATA
>JANRMT010062849.1:8898134-8944374 GCA_026402145.1 Polypterus bichir lapradei
TAATATAATATAATATAATATAATATAATATAATATAATATAATATAGGCAGCACGATGGTACAGTGGGTAGCTCTGGTGCCTCGCAGTTGGGAGACCCGGGTTCACTTTCCGGATCCTCCTTGCGTGGAGTTTGCATGTTCTCCCCGTGTCTGCATGGGTTTCCTCCCACAGTCCAAAGACATGCATGTTAGGTGCATTGGCAATCCTAAATTGTCCCGTGTGTGCTTGGTGTGTGGGTGTGTGTGTGTGTGTGCGCACCCTGTGGTGGGCTGGCGCCCTCCCCGGGGTTTGTTTCCTGCCTTGCGCCCTGTGTTGGCTCCAGCAGACCCTCGTGACCCTGTAGTTAGGATGTAGCGGGTTGGATAATGGATGGATGATATAATATAATATAACACTTTAGTTTATGTCTCCATTAAAAGCATCTATTAACAAGATGCCGCAAAGTTACAAAACATATGTTAAACCTTTGCAACTTAACATTAAACAATGAAACATAACAGCAACCAATTTCAAGAGTCTTATTAATTTTAATAATATTTAATATTTTTAAATAAAACAGTTAACCAAATGTTTATAGACTATTGACAGCTGCTTTATAATGGACACCTTCATTAAAGAGTGTCCGGTATAATTTAATTTAACATAAAGACAGTCTTCGGAAGTGTCTACTATTCAAGCTGAAGCTTAAGGTTTCTATGATGGCAGCATTGTGACTACACTATAATCAGTGTCAAAAATGTCTGAAACAAGCAGTGTTTGGACTGAATATTTGAATGCAAGATTCACAGCTTAAAATTAACTTGCCAGACGGCATGCCCTTGAAACCACTGCTGACAGCAAGGACTCCTTGAAACAATCTGCCAATACAGATGAGAGACATTCATTTTGGAAACACTCTGTGAAACCTAACCTTCTGAACATCTCACATGACAAGAAGAATTCACCTAGCTACAGAACAGCAGATTCTTCTGGTGTAATATCAGCCAGAAAATTAACTTACTCTAAATGACATACTGATTAGCTATACAGACTTCACAAGCATTAATAATAACAGTTCTTTTTCAAGAATGTACTGTACCTCCAGACCCAATTTAGAATAAAAATAAGTTACAAAACAGGAAAAAAAGCTACTTTGAACCTGTACAAGGGTGTCACATGAGATAAATTATCAGAAAAGCTTACTGATGTTACAGTGCTTTATAACTTGTGTGGCCAGTAGGGGGCACTGCATTATCCCAAACTCCAGACACAATTACATAGATATAATTTCTGGTACAAGGGAATGCTTTTTATTAAGACGGTTACCTTTACAATATTTCTTTCTTCTTCTTTATGTGTTATGTCCAGAGTATGATATTAAACTGCATCCAGCCCTGCAAGCGGTCCTCCAACTTGCATGGAAATCATAGGGGTTGGTGGCAGGATTGACACTCCAACCCCCGTAAAAAAAAACTTCACAATGCTCAGAGACTACAGAAAGGACTCCTTTTTGCTCTCCACGAGAGTAGCTCTGCTGCAGCCACCCATAGCAAGACTGCTCGCATCATGAAGGGAATGGGGGAAAGCCCTTGGGAGCCCCATCCCTGGAAGAGTCGAAACCGTTGGAGAGCCAATAGGGTCAGGTCTGTTGGGGATCGGAACTGGTGTGGCACTGAGGCGTCGCCTGCTGCATGGCAGCACTCGGGTCCCAATTTGAGGTGGCCGATACGGATGGGTGCATGGAACGTCTTGTTTCTCTGGCAAGATGATCATCTTCCTCTGCTATCGGGGAAGCTGCGTAAACTCCGCATTTCAGTGGCAGCACTCTCTGAGGTCCACAGACCAGGGACTGGTCAGATCTCTGTAGATGGATGCACCTTTTATTGGTCTGGTCAGTCTGATGGCTGTCATGCTTGGGGAGCAGCTGTTGCTGTAGCGGATTGGCTTCTTCCGATGGTGTCCAATGTCACTCCTTTCAACGAGCATATTATGGGACTCAGATTATGGCACTCCCTGGGTGCCTTGTCTGTTATCTTAGTGTATTCTCCAACCGCCGTGAGTGATGTCTCGGCAAGGGAAACATTTTATTCGCAGCTTCGTTCGGTGGTTGATGGGTGCCCACGAGGTGAAACTCCTCTGGTCATGGGTGACTTCAATGCAGCCATTGGCATTGACAGGGCTGGCTATGAGGATTGTCTCGGCCTCCAAGGGTATGGTGACCATGGTGAAAGTGGCTCCATGTTCCTTGCCTTTGCAAAAGGTCATGGGCTGCGAACTGCTAGATCCTGGTTCTAGTGCCCTGAACTGCATCGTTGGACTTGGTACTCCAGTACTGGTGGTGCGGTAAAGGAGATCAATCACATCCTCGTGGGCAGACACTGGAGGCTCTTGCAAAACTGCAGGGTTTACAGAAGTGCCCAGTTTGTGAATTCTGACCTCAGACTTGTTGTTGCTACTCTTAGGATCCAGCTTAGGTCCAGTAGGTTACCACCTACTAGGAAAATGAGCCTGGACTTGGCCAGACTCCAAGACTAGGCTGTTTCTAATGAGTCTGCATGCAGTTTGTGTGAGGAACTTTCAGATTTGGGTACGACTGCTGATCCTAATGTGATGTGGGAGACCTTCCGTGACAAGACCCTGAAGGTTGCTGAGGGCTGTGTTGGTGTTACCGGTGTTCCCAGAAGGAGGTGTTTTTATCTCGCACGGCACCCTGGATATCATCGAGAGGAGTTGCTCAATGGCAACTGTGGTCTGTACTGGGAACTGAGAAGAATGGCTGCGAGGGCTCTGAGGGCAGATAAAGAGACATTTGTTAGAGGAATCTGTGAGCAAGTGACACACACCATCTGTGGTCTAGTGACACACCATCCTGCTTACAGAGGAATCGAAGCATTACGCACATCTGAATCTGTTCCTCGGAGAGTCACAGTCAGGGCGGCTGATAGAACGGTCCTTACGGATGACACTGTAGTTGTGACCCGCTGGGCTGGCTACTTTGAGCAGTTGTTCAAAGCTGATCCTACGGCTAGGACGTTGGATATCTCTGGGTCCACGGTTCTTGAGGCTGATCCTCCAATTAGCTGTGAACCACTCAGTCTCACTGAGATTGAACAGGTGGTGGTCCAGCTGAGGGTGGCAAAGGCTGCAGGGATCTGTGGTATCCTGGGTGAACTTCTCCAGGCTAGTGGTAAGGCTGTCCTACTGGCATTGCAAGCAATCTTTGCTTCCATTTGGGAGACTGGCATAATCCCAACTGACTGTAAAACGGAACTTGTTAACCCTATCTGGAAAGGGAAGGGTGATCACCTGGATTGCAGCAACTACAGGGGGATAACACTGCTCTCGGTGCCATGTAAGGATCTTGTTAGGGCTGTCCTCAATAGGATCCATGATAACTTGCTCACCTGCCAGCAACTGGAACAGTCTGTTTTTACGCCTAAGAAGTCTACATTGTGGAGGACTGCCAGCTTTGTGTTCCGGCCCTCACCCCCAGGCTGCCAGGAGGAGCTCTGCCGACATCAGGATCGTGCCCCGAGTTCCAGCAGGGCCTCATGGACTATGTAGTGTTTTTACACAGCCCTGCTGGATACCTTGAGGGCCACCGGGAGTCGCTGTAGGGGGGCTCGTGGGCTCTTGTGTGCCCTATAACCCGGGAGTACGTCACGGTCACGTGACAGGAAGGAACGACGTGCTCCCGGGTTGAAGAAAAGGACTGTTTACCCTGACCAGGAAGTAATAAGGAACTGTGGACTAATTGGGCAGGGACACCTCCGGATCAGGGGCTATAAAAGGACTACGGGCCAGTCCAGACACTGAGCTGAGCTGGGAGGTAGAGGGGCGAAGTGTCTGGGCGAGGAGGAGAGAGAATAGTGTTGTTGTTGTTTGATATATGAGTAGTGTGGAGTGTGCTTTGTGCACAGTATTGATAAATAATAAAAAGTCTTGGACTTGTATCCAGTGTCTAGCGTGGTACCTGAGGGTTCAAGGGAGCACTAGCGCCCCCTACTGCCACACCCTTCAACTGCATCCTAGCACTGAGGGTTCTCACGGAGCGCAAACACTGCAGCCATTTAGCGCGTTTCCCAGAGGGTGATCTAGCTCGTAAGATCCTCATTGTTAGGGACCCGAGTGGCTGGACCAGGCCAAGGGGTCGCCCACGTAACACTTGGCTGCGGCACACAGAGGGCCATTTCCGGAGGGTGGAACTAGACCGCGTGTTTGCCTTGGGGTTTGCAAACCGGGATCCTGAGTTGTTTTACCATGTAGTGGGTGTGGCAACGCACTGTACCAGTGCATGCTCCCCAACTTGACTTGACTTGACTTTATGTGTTACAATAAACTTTCTCTTTAAACTTTTCTCTTGCACATCTCCTGGAAAAGCTTTTTCCTACCTTTGCACCTGGTACCACTTCCCCTAAGTGAAGAGGAGCAGTACATCAGGTGCCACCATTATGCTTTCAGGAAGCACTTCTGGGTCAAGTGGAACCTTCCTAAACAGGGAACGGTTTCTTTTGCCAGCTGGTGCCGGTACCCCCAAACAACCCAGTGGGGCTTTCCATTGGAAGTACAACTCCCATGGATCCCTGAGATGTTCATAGCTATTGCGCTGAGGGAACACATGTCCCTGGAAGGGAAACTCATTCCACCCTTACATTATCAAGGCTTCCTGGTTGGGTAAGCAGGTATTCATCCTGGCCAGGATGCCAGCCAATCCATGTCTTCTATGACACTAGTTATGAGCAAAACAATTCACACAAAACTGAATTCTCAGTGAAACTTGGTTTTGATCTGCAAAAAAGATTACAAAACATATGGTGTGTTGCCGCTTTTGAAATTTGTGCCATTAGCACATATAGTTTAATCTCATCCATAAACTTTTCCTTGATATAAAAAAGTATGGGAAATTCTGTTCTGTTGCAATCGGTGGAAAAGGTCATGTGGACAGTGAGCATTTCTGAGGTGGTTCACCATCGTAGAAGTCCATTGGCCTGGGTGTATAAATGCTGGATCAGTTTACAGAATTAGGGAAAGTGAGTGCAGTTGTTGTTAACTCTGCCCCCAAATGAGCAATATGAAGGGAAACTGGCTGTGTGAATGTGCAGCATCTGAAGGGTGGCTGAGTAAGGATGCAGCATGATTTCTGTTTGTATTCTTTGCTGTGATGGGGTAAACCAGACTGGGAGATGTGCTTATGTTGAAAAAATCAGTACCAGAAAAATCAGAGAAACTATAATCAAAGCAGAAGCAAAAACAGTGCATGTAGTCAAAAGGTGAAAAGCAGTAAGTCGGATACCAAAGACATACAGTCACGAAACCTATTCTAAAAACCACAAATGTAGTTAAAAGGACAACTAACACAAGCGAATAATCAAAGAATGCATTTTCTCCAAAATAAAAATCCCTATAGACACAAAACTACTAACAGTCAATACCTGAATCATCACAAATCAAAATCAGACGATACATTGTCACCAAAAGCTGCATGCAAAATTGTTAATGAAATTTAGAGGGGGGTTACTATGAGCTGACCGTCAAAAGACATTCACCACAGAGATAAAACACAAAAGATGTGAAATATTTGGATCTGTAAACTCGGACGCTTCTATGAATTCAGTGCAAGGCTGAAAAGTGAACCATTGGTGACAAATATTGCAACATGCCTTTTGGGAGTAACACCCCAAACACCAGTTCAGTGTGTCGTTGCAGCACAGCCACAAAATGTCAAAGCATACAAAATGGAAATGCAGTGAACTCTAAAAATAACTACAGTAAAATTCTGTTTACTTGTACTTAAACCAATACAAAACACCCATGCGGATATATACCCTGATGCATTAGCTTCCAAGAAACCAAAATGGTGCAGGGAAAAAAAATATGTGAAGAAAATTTAAGAAGATGTCAAGTATCATCAAATCATAACAGCACTGTTAAATAAGGTCTATGTAGATATGATTATTACTTGCACTTCAGGTGGCTTTGGTTCAAAGACATGCCATGAAAAAAATGAAATTCAGAAATATCAGATGTCCAAACCTATAAAAGTCATTCCTGAAAATTCAATTACCATATTGAGCGCAATATGTATTGTGGCTAAGTGGTTGCCATTGTCATTCACCCATTTTGGCATTCTCAATAAACATATCTCTATATATAATCTTCATTTGGATCTTGATCTTTGTTTGTCCGCGAATGAATTAGAAGAAGAAGCACTAGATAGCAGTAGAGAGACAGCTAAAACATAGGCATTGCATTAAGAATCTCCTCCAGGTTTATACTACTGAAGACCTGTAGTACGCCAGTCACACCTCAAAACACAGACATTCAAACTAAACAAATAGTTGTGCTTTAAATTAACTAAAGAGATTTTCATTTAGATTTTGATCTTTGTTTGTCCGCGAATTCCACGCATGCGTAGACCACCTTCCAGTTTAGTACGTTGTTGTTACTCACGGATGTCAACAATGTGCCGGAATAACGAAAGGGGTGGTTGACAGTGTTATGCTGGTTAGCTCCTGAGGCCTGGTTAGAGAATGAGATTGGCGAAGATAAAAGGTACGCGCCTACATAACATATGAAAGAAAGAAAGACAGTGGGTAAAATGAATGACAACGTAACAGCACGTTCCGGAAATTATTATTGTTACGTTGTAGCCGGCGAGTGCTGCGTGTCTCATAGTTGTACCGTGGCTTGCTCACATGTCAGTGAAGTGATCCCTATTTATGCTTTAAAGAGCCTGGATACCTATGTGTCCCCCTTTTATAACCTTTGCTCCGTGTATATTGCCTTACTCTTTGGATTGCCACAAAGCAACCTGCGAGATTGGAGAAAGGTTGAGAAGAGATCGTGAGAGGAAACGACAGCATCGTGAAAACGAGACGGACTGTGAACGGACAGAAGCAGAAATGCTCCTACACCACCACATAATTACGATTCGGACAGTGATTCCGAGTAGGCCGTTCCTATCGAATCAATGTCCAAGGGTTTTCTTTTGTAATTTTGTTTCCCTTATAAAAAATCATAATGCTGTGCGATGAAGGGCCCAGTTCACGACTGGCAGCCACCTTTAAACAGGGAGCCCTTCACAGACAACTTTAACACGCGCAACGTAGTTGGGCGCACATGGCTAGTTACTTAATAAAAACTAAAAAGTAAAGCCTGACAAAAC
Source organism: Polypterus bichir lapradei (assembly GCA_026402145.1). NCBI lineage: Eukaryota > Metazoa > Chordata > Cladistia > Polypteriformes > Polypteridae > Polypterus > Polypterus bichir. Next base: position 8,905,281 of record JANRMT010062849.1, read on the forward strand.
AGTAAACTTTGTGAGCAGGAATGTCAAAGGTCTGAATCATGAACCAAAGAGGAAGAAAATATTCTCTCACCTAACAGGTCTAAATGCCAAGATAGTATTTTTACAGACTCACTTAATCAACAAGCATCAGTTTTGGTTGCAAAGAGACTGGACTGGCCAAATATTCCACTCCAGCTATACAAAGAAAACTAGAGGTATGGCAATCTTAATTTACAGAACAATTTCATTTATGGTATCAGATGTAGTATCAGATCCTGAAGGGTGATATGTGATGGTTATGGGTAATTTATTTAATTGTGAAGTGATTTTGATAAATATCTGTGCACCCAATGTGGATGATAGAGACTTCATCCAAAACATATTTGCATCCATTCCTAACATGAACACTGCCAGAGACTTTGTGTTTCAAACTCCACACCTGGATAGGTCTTCAGCTACAGGGGTGAAAACATGTAACACTGCAAAAATAATCACACAGTTTTTAATTGATCATAACTTATCAGACATATGGAAATTACTAAATCCATATTTAAGAGCGTATTCCTTCTTCTTCTCAAAAGTACATCATTGTTACTTGAGAATTGATTATTTCTTTATAGATAACAATTTCTTGCCCACAATTAAATCTTGCAAATATGATGCTATTGTTATCTCAACCATGCTCCCCTGATCACAGAGCTCACATCACTATTCTCCACATACTCATCTCACAGCTGGGGTTTTAACCCCCTGTCATTAGCGGAGGAGAACTGTACAGAATTTATATCCAAGCAAATTGCTTTTTTTTTTTTAGAGACAAATGCATCCTCTGAGGTTTCTGCAGGAATACTATGGGAAACTCTTAAGGCAAGAGGACAGATTATCTCTTATCTTTTCCACAAAAATAGGGAATTAGGAAAAGACAGGCTTTGCAATCAGAACTCAACCTCTTAACAACAAAAGAAACAGAATTTTTAAATCACAACTTCATTACTATGAATATGGAGAGAAGGCTAGCAATATCTTAGTGCAACAAATCCACAAGCAGGAAGTTCGCAATGCAAAATCAGCAATCACCAACACAGATGGAGACAGAATCATTGGCCATGAAAATATAATGCACACATTTAGAGACTACTATGAGTCCTTATATTCTACTCTGTTTAAATAACACAAAACACACTCTAATACGTTTTTTGATACATTATGGATACCACAACTAGATACTCTAAGTGCAGAGGAATTGGATAAACCTCTGAAACTCTTAGAATTACTAGAAGCTATAAACTCACTGTGGAGTGGGAAAGCACTAGGTCTTGATGGCTACCCAGCTGAATGTTATAAAAAAAAAATCAGTTAAGTTAGCTCCCCTCTTATTAGCAACATTTATAGAAGGCACAGACAAAAAGTTCTACCTCAAATGTTTCGCCAAGCATTAATTACCTTATTACAATGTGCATAATACAGACCCATCTCACTTCTGAATAATAATGCTAAGATACTCTCTAAAGAAGGTTTGAGAAAAGTGCTCCCTTCTGTAATATCACAAGATACACAAACCGGATTTATTGAAGGTGGAAATTTGGCTTCCAATCTTCAACACCTAATAATGTAATATATCTTTGGATGCAGAAAAAGCATTTAATATAGTTGAATGGGATTACCTGTTCACCACTTTGAATAAATTTGGGTTTGACCAGAACATATGTGCATGGATCAAACTACTGTATACCAGTCCAGAAGCTTCAGTTTGTATTAACAACATTATACCAGACTACTCAAACTAGAACATGGTACTAGACAAGGATGCCCCTTGTCACCACTGCTCTTTGCAATTGCCATTGATACATTGGCTGTTCACTTTCGAAATGCATTAGACATAAAGGGGATTTTCACAGAAAGACTTGAACAGTAAATATTAGTATATGCAGATGATATGATACTGTATATATCAGACCCACAAAAGTCTATGCCTAGAGCCCTAAATGTACTAGCAGAATTTCAAAAGATATCTGGACTCAGAATTAATTTAAACAAAAGTGTGCTTTTTCCAGTGAATTCTCTAGCAACTAAACTAAATTGGACACCTTCCCTTTTATCATTGCAGATCAGTTTAAATACCTAGGGACCAACAGCACAAGTAAATATAAAGCACTTTTTCAACAAAATGTTGTAGTTTGCATTGACAAAATTAAACAAGACATGCATAGATAGTATACCCACCATCTTACTTTAGCAGAGAGAATTAACATTGTCAAGATGAATATCCTTCTTAAGCTTCTGTTCCTATTTCAAAACATCCCCATATACATTAACAAATCTTTTTTAAGAAATTAGATTCAATCATAACTTTATTTATTTGGAATTTGAAAAACCCACAAATCCAAAGGGTGACCCTACAATGACCTAAATCAGAAGGCGGCATGGCTCAACCTAACTTTCAATTTTATTACTGGGCAGCAAACATACAAGCTATAAAAACCTGGACATGTACACAAATAGATAAACACACACACTAGCTTGATCTGCAATAGAAATGAAATCCTGTAGTACTTCTTTATATTCCTTGCTTTGTACATCAGTAAATACAAGGTATCATCAATATTCTAACAAACTAATTGTCCTTCATTCACTCAGAATATGGAATCAATGTAGGAAGCACTTCAAGTTAGAGAATACTTTATCTTAATCTCTACGTGATTGCCACCTTTTTCCACCCTCACGAATTTACACAGTTTTTAATGTTTGGAAAACAAATGGGATTAAATCATTTAGAGATTTGTATATAAATAATGTCTTCATATCCTATGAAAAATTACACTCCAAATTGTGTCTCCCATCAACACAATTTTTCCACTATCTCCAAATTATAAACTTTGCTAAACAAAATCTACCAAATTTTCCTCATCTCCCATGTATTTCTATTGCAGAAAAGATATTGATTGGTCTTGGGGACTCAGACAGCATGTCTATAATATATAAAAACATTTTAAAGTCCCTTCTTTTAAAGATCCCATGGTACAGTGGGAAAAGGATGTCTTACTCAGCATTTCAGAAACAGAGTGGAAGGCAACCACACACAGAATTTACTCTAGCTCCATATGTGCAAAGCATTCAATTATTCAACTTAAACTCTTTTATCGAGCACATCTATCTTGCATAAAATTATCCAAAATGTTTCCAGGGTAAGATCCAACCTGCGAATGTTGCAATCGAGCTTCAGCTCCACACATGTTTTGGGTGTGTACCAAATTAACATAATTTTGGACCAAAATCTTTAAATGCCTTTCAGACAGCCTTGGTGTCACAATCCCTCCTAATCCATTAACAGCTGTGTTTGGTGTACTTCCAGATGGGCTTAAAGAGAAGGACAAACAAACTATAATTGCCTTTACTTCACTACTAGCACAGAGACTTCTATTGCTCAACTGGAAGAATCCTAACCCACCTGTTTTAAGTCAGTGGATAACTGATGTTACAGTATATACTATTTGAAATTGGAAAAAATTAAATTCTCACTTACAGTATCTCTTCAAAACTTTTTGAAAACCTAGCAGGACCTAATCAATAATATTTTACAATAAGCATTTATATTGGGGAGAATGACTCCTTTCCCTCTTTACTACTCCCAATAGTTTTACTCTGGCTGCTGGCCTTCCTCTCTTTCTCATGGGTGGGCATTGATTTGAATTTATTTTTGATAAGTTTTGATTTGATTGTATAGAATGTTATATTTTTTTAATAAATTCAATTAAAGATAAAAATAAAAAGTAAAATGGAGTCAAATACTAATGGTATACCTCATGCATGATCAATTTTTTATTAAAAGACACAAAAAGGCCAACATTTTAGTGGAACCAAAAGCAACCGTTATGTGCAGTAAAATAACAGCCCTATACCCAGTGCACATCAGCCAACCATAAACAAGCCCTGAGGAAATCAGAACCCTAAATAGCAACCAAAGAGGAGCCTGACAAGTGTGGAACAGCTCTGTACCATCCATGCCAAGGGGGAGATAAACCCAAAGGACAGGACTGTGCTGAAGATCATTGGCCTTCCCCCTCCATGAACTAAATTCATCAAATGTGACCAAAGATCAATGTAGGGATTAGAAGCCCATTTGATCCTCCCTGATGTGAGTTCCAAAAGAATCAAATTGAAAAAGGAAGATTTCCAGACAAGGAGAGAAAGCATGTCAGAAAAAGTCTTAGTTGACAGTTGACATACTTTAAAGTCTTAAACATTACACTTTGAATATTCAAAGGCTTGTTTAAGAAATAGTCATAGGCATACTAGATAAACGTTTCTGCAGATGTCATATTAGGAGACAGTAGACAGGGAGCTGATTCTTGCTTTTCTCCTCTAAAGCCTGCATATTCTTAGAAACATACACGAGGAATAGAAGTGTCACCCTTAAAACCTAGCAAGCATTTTTTTTCCTGTCTGATGTACTCCTGTTTGGCACCCTCTTCTAAGTCCAGAAACATTCTGTATTGAAGCCTTGTAATGGTATGCATACTTCATTCTTTATTTCTCTATGGGGCTCCTCAGTGGAAGCTGCTGTCATTGTGCTGTCATCTGAAGCTCCTTTGCTCACCACCTTCACATTTTGTAGAGAAACCTTGGTTTTAAATCTTTTGAACCAGCGTTTGGTAGCTGTGAATGTTTCTTCAGCTTCTGTCAATGTACTTTCTGCATCTTTTTGCTGGTGATAATACTCACATAGTGATTTTGCCCTTTCATGTATGATAACTAATGTTTTTTTTTGTTAAAACTTCAATCCAAATGTTGAGGTCTCTTTCCAGCTTTATTACACACTTCAATCACTGCTTTCAGTTTTTGATGTATTGACTGCAAAACATTTGCAGATTTATTTTTCTTTCTTGTAAATCTAGCTAGCTATGAAGTTGTTCACGCTATCACTATGGCCCAAAGATGTGAAGCCATGCCCTGCTTATATCACATACAGAAGTTACACTTTCACCACCAAAGTAATCTTTCTGATCTTTTTAGCCATAAGTTTATTAACACTAACCGCATATGTTTAGAGACCTTACTGTCTTCTTCTTCTTCCTCTTCATGTTTGCTCGATGAACCTTCTACATGCTGCTCGGTCCCGCATCCTTCCCAGTCAGACTCTTTTCCTTCAAAGCTTCTTTTACTTTATCCATTCACCATGCTTTGGCTTTCCTCATTTTCTTTTCCACTTCACTTCCATTCTCCTCACTGTTTTGCCCACATATTTGTTGACTCTCATCACATGCCTATACTACTTCATCCTACTTTCCTGCACATTCTTAGATCTCTCTCCCACTTTTGCTGATTGCATCATTTCTAACTCTGTCCTTTTTGTAACTCCACACATCCATGTCAACATTCTCATTTCTGTCATGTCTAACTTCTTTTCCTGCACTCCCTTTACAATCCATGTTTCGTCTTCTAAATCATTGTTGGTCTTACCACTGTCTTAAAGACCCTGCCTCAAACCTTCAACTTACTTCTTCGATCAATCAATGCTCCTGATAGCTTCTTCTAATTGTCCCATCCACATTGCATACCGTAAGTAATCTCTGCATCTAATTCTCCATTTTGGGCTACCACTGATTGTAGATATTTTCAATCATCCACTCTTTTCAATGGCTCTTCCTGTAAGCTAACTTATGAATCCTGATCAAAACTCTTCTCCATTCTTTCAACTTCTCCACCTTGTCTTTTCTGGTGCCCTAACTGGAATCTTGTCTGTTGCCCTGATACTGCTTTTAACCTGAATCTTCACTCCCTCATACATATCCTGGACAATCCCTACATACTTTTCTGGTACTCCTTCACTCATGCACTTCTAGACCTTTTGAGGTGGCACCCACTCATAATCTGTCTTCAAATCACCTTTTGATTTTTCTCACTGCTACTCTATCAGCTGTCTCAATGAAAAGATTGCATCAGTTGTTCCTTTCCCTGGTATAAAACAAAACTACCCCTCCACTATGGCGGTCTCTACCCTACACCTTTTCTCTATAACCATTTCCCAGATTTTCATTGTGTTTAACATCAGCTTTATCCCACTATAGTTTCCACAACCCTGAATATCTATCTCCCTCCTCTTTATCAATGGGCACACTCACACTGTTCCTCCACTCCTATTATATTCCCCCATGGTTGATAGTTCTTCTGCATTAGATCCCACAACACATCTACTCTCCCTTCTTTTTTTTTAGGCCCATTACTATTTTTAATAAAAATTGTGCAGGTAATTGAATTGCAAAAAACATTGGCATTGCGCCAAATGGATGCTGAGAAAGTTGGGAATAAGGAATTCATTATTTATTGATTTTGGGATAATTCAAATACAAGCAAAGAGCAAGGAATGACTTTACTTCAATACAGGTGAGACAATCATGCTGACATCCATACCCAAGCAACTGACCAAGCTGGCTGAAGACATAAAAAATATGTCTTGGACAGAAACTACACTAAATATCAGTTGTAACAAATAATAAAGAAAAATAGATAACTTCAGGTGGTGTGGAGTTTAGAGAAAACAGATCTTTGTGAGCATCGTGCTTTGGAGAAGTCAGAGTTGGCAGAACAAAGCCAGCTGCGGGGACTTCATCAGCCAATCACAAAGGATTATTGTTTATGTTGAATATTAGCTCAACTATTTCACATAATCCAAATGTGTTTTCTTTTTGAAATCAGCAAAATATTAGTCATGTGTAGTCAAAAGAGGCAAAAAAGTGTCATGGAGATGGGATTAAGAATTCACTTCACTTTGTCAATGAATTCAATCACTTTGTCAATGAAAATTAAAGTGAATTTCATTACCTGAAGGATTGTGGGTATCTAAGTGTACTCCTTTATGGACTGCCATCCTGACTTAAATTTGTTCCTGCCTCATGCGCAGTTCTCCATGTGACTTTGTTAATGGAACAATCAGAAAAAGAGAATTGGTGGATGGTATGTTTCAACTGATTTAAAACACATTTACTAATTCATATTGTCTCCTTCATTCTGGAAACTGTTATACATTTAGATATTTGTATTGACTTCTATAGACAAAACAAACATTTAAAGTATTGTAGTGGAACTTGTACAAAAGCAACAGGTTTGGCAACTATTTTGGTTAAAATGACAATGAAAGTGGAAAGAGTACTTGGAAACATTTCTTGACGAGGCAGTGATCACAAAGGCGCCTCACCCTTCACCTGTTATTGACATGTCGATGTCGTTCGAGGGAAGGACAGGACTTGATAGAAATCTTAGGGTGATGTCCGGACCATCCTTTTTACTTGGAAAATAAAGAAATTGAAAATAACAAGTGCCTGAAAGCACGATTTAACAACAAAATAAATCTTTATCTGTCAGCTATAGAGAGTTGTCCAGTCACAGGGTAGGAGCTCCATATCACAGGTAACTCATCTCCTGTGTGAGGCAGCACCCTCTGGAAATGCCTTGCTTTTACAGCTCCTGAACCAGAAGGAGCAGGGTCAAATATATATATATACATACTAGCTGTCTCTCGTGGCTTTGCCTGCATAGTAGTTAAACAGGACAAACTTTAAAACTCAATAAAAAAAAAATGTAATTTGTATTGAGAAAAATTATATTGGTATACAATATTTTTTGGTTTTGTTATCGGGGCGAGGACATATAGGTTTTTAGGGGAACTAATGTGGGAGAAAGCAACATAAAGCTGACCATGCAAGAAGCATAGTGAGCAAAGATCAACCCCTGCTAACCTGAGTGTCTGTCCCTGGGCCTTGTTAAATGACACTGCAAAGCAAAGCTTCACCGGGAACTGTAATCTCTTGAATTGAAAGGGCATGTCCATCGCGGTTAGAGGAATGCTCGGGTTTAAAACCCTGTCGCCAATGCCATATCCTGTGATGATTATTTGCCTCTATGATGCCCAGGTTTCTCAAAAGGATAATCAGTGCACCTACTTTCAATGCTAAGTTGTGGTGCGGTATGCCAAGAGGATTGATGGAATTAAAAAATTCTGTAGGATAATGAACTGAATTATTGTGTTCTAAAACAGTATTTATTGAAGTGTATGTCCGTGACAAGGTGTAAAATAATTTGATTCATTTTATGCCTATCCCTCCCCTTGGCCCGCAGCCTCTCTCTTTGCTTTGCGCTTATAATTTGCTGCCACAAGTGAACTATGATATTTACAGTGATGACTGAAGTCACAAAATCACTTGGAATGTTCAAGCAAATTATAGAAAAAGACCCGCTCTAAATCTGTTAAGTAGTTTTCTCGTGAAAAGCGGACAAACATACAGACCTGACCCTAACAGAGGCTGGTGAGTGAGTGAGGATGGCCCGCCCGGCTACATACTCCTGAAGTCCCGCCTCCTCTCAGCCCGCAGACTGTCTCTCGGATTTGTGCTTATTAATTGTTGCCACAAGCGAACTATGATACTTTGCGCGATTATAGAAGTTGCAAAATCCACCGGAATCCATCCATCCAGCCATCCATTATCCAACCCGCTATATTCTAACTACAGGGTCACGGGGGTCTGCTGGAGCCAATCCTAGCCAACACAGGGTGCAAGGCAGGAAACAAAGCCCAGGCAGGGCACCAGCCCGCCGCAGGGCTCATCCACTGGAATGTTCAAGCAAATTATAGAAAAAACCCAATCTACAAACGTTAAGTAGTTCTCTCGTGAAAACCAGACAGATTTTACATATATATATACTGTATGTGTGTGTATGTATATATATATACTGTATGTATATGTATACATATCTATCTATATATGTATATACTGTATGACTATATGCATATATAGACCCCCCTGCTTTTAGCAGCAGAAATGTAATCAAATGTTGTGTGAAGTCCACATACTCATTTTATTTAAGTTTTTCAGAGCTATTGTCTTTGTATGCTGTACAGAAGACATGCCATATTCTTTGGTACAGTGCATTTCAAATGTGGGGCTATGCCGTCTCTTTGATATTCACACGTATGGGTTTTGTGCAACTCTTGTGGAACGCACCATTCAGCAACTGATGAAAAAGTGTCATTACACTCATTCTGTGAGAAATGTACCAAAACCAAACAACAGTTCTATCTTTGCCCCAGGGATTATCACTGCCAATGTGAATTGTAAGGAAAGAAACTCTCGTAAGGGGACATTGTGACTATCACAACAGACAGGTCACAAAGGTGATAACAGTGTGTGATTTGCAGGCTACTTATTCCTGCACCAAATGGTGTGTAAAGAATATATACTCTAAATACAGAGACAGATATTAAAATAATGTTTATAAGTATGTATTTTCACAGGGTGTGTTCATATTTGATTGGTACACTCTGTATGAAAAAATTTAAATTGTAAGACTTGCATTTATTATACTGTGCATAAATTAATGTAGCAGTTCCATTCTTGTTTTCCCGAGAGTAAATGAGCCCAGGAAGTGCCATGTGATTATTCATTATAACGTTTTTTTTAAACCCTGGGAGAGAACCTGCTCAGGAAGCTTTCATATCCTAAAGCTGATATCTCTGCCAGTAAGCACACAAGGCAAGCAATCACGGGATTGTGCATTTTTTTACAAAATTACAATAGCTCTTATCTGTGAATTGCAGGCTCAATTGATTCCACGGCAAGCTAGTGATTATAGAGTTAGCAGCAGATTTGCTGGTATTCTTCCAGACTGAAGTAAATTGCTGACACTCCTGTCAAGCACTCTGCGCTTTCCGCATGTTGCCTTGTTTCAGGAAATTGTAAAATGATTTTCTGAAATGCTTTTTTAATTTATCTATGCAATAAGAAAGGGCAACCTGAGAAAAAATACACAGGTTTACAGGCTGATAGGGTCATTACTGTCACGTGTACAAAGTACAGAGAAATTCTTACCTGACATAAACCAGACATTCATACCTATGGGTCTGATATGTATTTGTCACAGAAAACGTAGCATAAAAGCAGTTCACAACACTGAATTTTACTGTAATTTAGATGTTATTTATTTTTTCATTTGTGCAACCATCATAACTCACATACCACATCGTGTAAGCAGCACATTTATTACAGTGCCACTACAGAGTGATCATTTTAAAATAACCATTTTCAAATTATTATACATTGATTTATTACTTATCCATTTTCATATAATACAGTAAATTTAACTTGGAACTTCGAAGAAAACTTTTGTGAGTGGAAACCAGCAGATAAGAACAATTTCAATAAGAACCCACTTCCCTTACATTTTCTATTCCTGAAGTTATTCTTGGACAGGAACTTATTAACAGGCCAAATATCAGTTGTAACTAAAAATAAAGTGAGGTAGAAAACTTCTAGTGGTGTGGAGTTTAGAGAAAGTAAACCTTTGTTAGCCATCATGATTGGGAGATTAAGTCTGCCTCACTAAAGCAAGCCAATCATAAAGGATTATTAGGTATGTTGAATGTTAAATCAGCTATTTCATTTAATCTAAGTACATTTCCTCTTTGAAATCAGCAAAATAGTAGTCATTTGTAGTCAAAAGAGGCAAGACAATGTAGAAAAGTGTAATGGAGATGGGAACAAGAATTCAGTCACTGTGTTAATTAAAATTAAAGTGAATTTTATTACCAGAAGGATTGTGGGTATCCACAGTACAGTAAATGTGCTCCTATATGGGTAGCCACCCAGACTCATTTATGCCGTTGGTTGAGGGAATCAAAGGACTCAAAAGAAATGTTGGGCTGCCACTCGGGCAACCCCATTTACTTGTAAAGTAGACAAACTGAAAATGACAGGCACATGATAGCACAATGTGACAACAAAATAAATCTTTAGCTGTCGGCTTCGAATCAATAGGTTTTGAAGAGCAGTCCAGTCACAGAGTACTAGTGCTGTAACGTGAGTAACTGATCTCCTGAATAAGACACCACTTTCTGGGAGCGCCTGGCTTTTATACCAACTAGAATGAAAGGGGCGGGGTCAGTTGCCCTCAGTGGGAGTCTTCTCTGAGCTGTGGGTGATAAAAGAGAGTCAGCGTTTTGCACCCTCTAGTGTCCTGATGTGTTGGTACTGCTTTCCTCAGATGAGCCCGGAAGGTAACCCCTGAACACACAGGCGTGACAGTATATTCAGTATATTAGACACATATAAACGAAAGACCTTTGTGCGTGTGTGTGTGTGTTTGGAGCATTTCCCTCTGCTCAAGCTCAACCACAGCCATGGGAGTTAGTATGAATTCTATAGAAAATGTAGAAGCTTATACAAGTGTGACATGCCCTTGGTGAGATGGCACATGCATATACTTTTACATTTTTTTGGTGTTTTCATGCACCCCATTTGTCATTCATCCCAAGCAGACAAACTCAGCTTTGTGGTACATGTGCGTTGTATGTTCACACAATGAGCTACCATACGTTTTCCTGAGACAGGTTCCAGCCTGTTCTGCTCAATTTGTGCCACAGCTACACTCAACTACACATCCGTTTTGGACAAGATATGACCTTTCCAGGCCCACTTAGCTGACGTCTCTGCAAGTTCACCAATATAGTAAAACTACTAGGGAGTCTTCGGGTTGTTTTTTTGTCCCAAAGACAATACGCAGCTAGTATATATATATATATATATATATATATATATATACAGTATATATATATATATATATATATATATATATATAGTGACGGACAGCCGGGTCTTGGGGGAGCCACCATGGACAGTGGACAGTGCAATACCTTCCCCGGGGCGCCTGGGGGCAGTCTCCCTGGCCATGGGTCCTTCCTCAGTCTCCCCCGTGGCTTCATGGGACATGGAGTCCACCACAGCCCGGCTGGGAGATGGGGTGGCCGCTAGTGGGTGCTGCGGAGAGCCAGCCGCCACAAGGGACGATTTACCAGCCCCACCCGGAGGTGCAATTAAGACCAGCTGGTCAGGCACCTGGAGCACTTCCGGGTGGGCTATAAAGCGGGCCAACCTCCCTTCATTCTTGGCCAGAAAGGCTTGTTTATAGTTTGTGTTTTGTGCTTGGGACTGTGTATTGCTTGTGGGTCACGGGGAAGACGTGCGCCCACAGGTGAAGAAAAACAATAAAGCCTGTGTGTTTTGTACACGTGCCTCTGCGTGGTCTGTGCCGGGTCGGGTGTTATATAGTGCCTTTTACAATATATATATATAGTATATTCAGTATATATCAAATCACAGTTTGAGAATTGGAATTACATGTCAAGGTACACTGCTTTCTTTTTGCCATTCCTAACATAATCCTCTGCTTTTACCATGATCGTGGTCACTATTTAACCTGACCATGCCTTTCAATATCAATGTGGAGCTTCTGTGTCCTGGACCTCACTCTTTTGCAGCTTTTAAAGGACCTACTCCCTGCTTTCTACGTGTCTTTTTGTCTTCTCCATCTGTTTTCAGTACATTTTAGGACATTTATTCTCCTGTCTTATTAATGAACCTCAGCACCATCAGCTACTTGGGCTTTACTGCTTATAGCCTAGATATTAACAGAAAGCTTTAAAGTCTTGCTCTCTTTGCGCACCTACTGACATGCAAATACACTGTATCTCTATCATATTGTTGCTCAAGTCATCTCACAAATCTTTAGTGGTTAAATTATTTCCAGTGCATTTTAGGACATTTATACTACTGTGTGAACTGGTATGGCCATACATATCTTATGCTTCTCATTTAGCTGGTATTGACTGAGTTTGACCATAATTTCTGTAAAGTGCTGAATAATATGCTTTCCCATTTTCCAGGCTGACAGCTGTGCTGTATTAAGACTCTTATGGCACCAGGTAGGTTAATCTGCTCACCTGAAAATGTCCCGTCCGCTAACCATCTGCTTATTCATTCTGACCCTCTGAGGATGAAAAGAACACTCAAAATGAATACTCATAATTATACTAATGAGTGAAAATGCACAGCCTGGAAATTACTCAGGAAAAAAAATGAACAAAATAGTCTTACAATATGCTAAAATTGTGCATTGAAAAGTATATGATTAAAACTTATGAAGTATTTGGCAATTCAAATTCCTGGATCTTGAAGGGCACAGTTCTCCTTGAAATTGCAACATAGGTAGGCTGCAAACTGGAAAGTAGGCTTTTGAAAACTTGGAGAATGACTGGAGATCTTCACACATAACGTCCGAGGCAGGGCCATCAGCTGGACTTGGGAGACTGCTACGTCGGACTGCTGTTGTCGCCTTGATGTCTGATTTTGACTTTGTGTGAAGGAACTACATGTGGGTAACACTTTGTTTTTCAGAATTTCATTATTTTTTGTGTTTTGTTTTAATATTAATCTGAAGTGCATCTTCTCTCTTTGTTATCTTTATAGTATTTGGGAGTAGTTGTTGTTTTGAAAAGAGGTGGCAGTTATTGCGCTACACCACCACATCTAGCCAGAAAGCAGCTAAAAGCTGTGTTTTTTTTGTTCTTCACACTGTGCCGAGTTGCTTATTGTTAACACGCTGAAAGTGTCACTGCTGTAGAATTGATATGAAAAGCATGTGGTGCATGATGCTGCACAAGGGGAACATTTAAATGGCATGCAAACAGGAATAAGAACAACTTATTTGTTTCATCTGGCAAAGAAATGACATTATAGTATCTGGTATAGGAGTACATATTGAGAAACTCATTTGCTTTTAAATCAGGTGGCTTGTCTTGGATGTTCTGATATGTTAAGCATTGAATGAGGTGACCTTTAATTTAACTATAGCAGTTTGTCACTACCTCTGTTCTGGGAATACAGAACAATCATAGTTATTATGAACAAAAACTGCAAGGGAAACAAAAAGGAGGTTTGGAGAGAGAGCCAGATCCTTATTTATTTTTTAAAAGTGTGAGGCAAATTTGAAAAGAAAAGAATTAAATTATACTGCAGGGAGGCAATTTGTTCTGAGAATCATCCTTAATAATATGTGCATTATATATCTCTCTTTTTGTCCAATTAGCACCCCACATCATCAGTGTGTCTTTGAAGGAGAATGGATTGATTTGTTGCATTGTCTGATTAGGATGTTATGCATCTGACTGGGTGTGCTCCCTTGCCTCTGTTTATATTCCTTTGTATGTCTTTTTCTAATTATTTCATTTTGGTTAATAGTTTTCTATTTAATTATTATTATGTTTCAATGTGTAAAATCATGTTCACTTATGTCCCTTGTATTTTATGGGTGGTACCAGAGGAGGTGGAGACACCCTAATATCATCACTCCTGAGTCTTGCCTTTGACATTCAGGTTGGCTGAGAAGGCTCAGTAGTGGGAGTTCATTTTGTTTGTTTTAGAGTTCTGTGAGTATTGATATTTCTGTTTGGATTTACTGTTTTATGTGAATTTTCCTGTTTTTCTTGGATTCTGCCTATGAATTGTTTATTAGGACGTGCTTATTAGGCTGGTCATTTTGCCTCCATTTTGCTCTTTGAATATTCTTTTTTGTTATTTCTTTTATCATGAAAAATAACCTTCAATTATAAAGGTTGTCTTTTTGGTCACAAGCTGGAGGTTTTGCTTGGCTTCTCCCTTTTGTGAGACATTTTGGGAAATTATAGAGTTTTTGAACATTGTTATCCAGATTCCCCATTTGAGAGCTAGCCATGCTGTTGTTGTCGGGAGTATTCTGGCCTTAGAGAGCATCTTCTGGGCTGACTAGTGAAGATTTTGGCCTGCTCTTCTGCAGATTTTAGGAGGCCTCTACCATTTTTAACCATGTTTGAGAGTGCAGTTTCATGACGTTGGAGAATTCAAAATACGTTTCAGACATGGCATTTTAGAAGTGTTTCATCTTAGCTGTGGCTGAGAAAATATGAGAATGTTTGTTCACCCAATCTTGTTTCTCCCTCTAGGAGCAGACTGATGGTTACCTTTGTGACATTGTGATATACAAATAGTATACAATATCAGCAAATACAAATATAAAGCTGTAACCCAAAATTTGAACTATTTAGTGAATTAGAAAAAAAATCAAACGTTTCTCTACCTTTTCTTAAGTTTTAGGGAGAGACTTGAGGCTAACTGTATTCCTGTGCTGAAATGTATTGCCACTGTCAACTCCTGATTTTTTTCCTATTTTTGTCTGTAATAGTCTGTCTCAAAATGATAACTAAATACATTTCTTATTAAATAAACTACATAGGTGTAAGAATTTAAAGTATCTCAAGAACAGATTTTCTAGCATGCCACTAATTTGGGAAGAGCTGAGCAATATGTAAAATAGCTTGAATGATATATCATATAGACTAAATTCAAGTGTTATGATTTTTGGCCCAAAAATAAGTGAGGTCTGAAAAATTACCCAGAGAAAACTGGCCAGAATCCTAACTGGCTTGACCAAAAAAGTCTCACGCTTCCTAGGGTAGCCTGACCCTAGGAAACAGGGAGGCTTTGGCCTATAAATCAAACAAAGAGAACTGGTAAAATAAAGAGAAATGTTCCTAAAATCTATCAAGAATATCACAAATATCTTACTAGAGACAGAAACAGTAAAAAACTCTGGCTTGCACATAATTGCAAGACAATATTCTTTGTAAAAGTAGATTTTAATTAACAAAAGGCAAAAAACAAAGAGAAAAGTAGCACAAATGCTCTAAGTAGTTGCCTTATAAGTAGTCTTTATTGAATATGTCCTAATCGACAGACCGAAGGCAAAATCCAGAGACAGAGCAAAAATCACAAAATCAAAATAATAATAACTAGGGGCCTATGCCCCCTGCTCGCTTTACTTGCCAACCCCCCTGCCTGCGTTACGCACCAGCCACTTCACGTCTCTGCCACTTGCGTATGTGGATTTCACTTTCACCAAACAACAAATCTTTTAATTCTCGCGGATACACCTCTTCTTTGTGAAGGAATACTACTTTTCCCCGATGGCAACACGAATTAGACAATCTACAAGTCCCCGACTTAAAGTTTAAATACAAACAATTTCTACATACATCTGTCATATCACCTATGTTCATATATTCGATTTCTTTTCGCTGTTCCATTATTTCACCGAGTAATAATTTCTGTTTGTTTGCGCTAATGTGATTTTTACTGTAATTTTTTTGAGACTTTTGAATTCTAGTACTTTCATTATCTCTAACCTGCTCTGCATGTGTATTACGCCAACATTTTTTAATTCTTTACGACGTTCTACTTTTTCATTTACTCTTTGTCTTTTATTTTTGGCCCTGGGCGTGGTTAAATCTCTTGGCACAAAGTCTCATCTCGTGGGACATGAAATTATCTCTCTGAAAACGTCTTGTCTCGTCCCAGGCTAAAAAGTCTTGTCTCGTCCCAGGATTCAACTCCAAACTACGCTCAGAAATGAACCACCCAGGATTCATTGCCCAGCCTACTTTTATGGGGCTGGGGCGGTCCCTTGCAGTGATGGAAGGTGTGGTCCCACCTTTTGGGGTTCCACCCATAAAACACTGGGGACATAATGGCATTTAAAAAGACAGCATGTATATATTCTTAAACATAACAAAAATAATAAAATATTAAACAAATCTACTACATAACTAATGTACAGCACAATATTAACTGAAACTATTGAGACAAATGAACAGTTCTGAAAAATTAACAAAAATGACAAAATAAAGGAATATAAACAACAGCTAAGGAAGGAACCCTGGCTGAAACATAACAGCAAGTCTGAGAGTGTAGATTCTGTTGTGGAAAAAAACTTTCCTCTATTTTCAAAGAAGTCATCCGTGGAGACTAGGTGAGAATGAAGAACAATTCTTTATTTGCACATAGATATGCACAAATGTCTCAGTCCATGGAATGAGCAATTAATTAAACAGTTCACTTCCTTTTATACTTTTCTTTTACCATTACCTCATCTAATACAGTACATCATGTCATCTGACTCTCAATATGCATAGCTTTATTATTTCATCCAATCATCTGGTGCCACCTGTCTTTTTAGACTCCTTTAGACTCTTCCATTTACATAAATGCCGCCTCGTTGACAGGGGTGTTCTGCTGACTTTTCTATTGACTGTCACTTCCTAGGTGGGGTCTTTGCACTTTCCCATTAGTTTATCCTCACTTTCTAGAATGGGTGTTCATTATTCATTTACCTCATTTTAACCTTGGAAAATCAAGCTGGTGGTTCCTCTAAGATGAGGCAGGCCTCACATGCTCAAGCTTTAAGCCATGTTTAGTTAACCCTTTAATTACATTCTGTCCTTTTCCTTATTTCTTAATAATTCATTGTTACAACTTCATTATTGTACTATACTGTACTTGTAATAATTTGTAAAGATTATATATTAACTAAAATTTTCATAATTAAGCAGAGGAAGCCACAATAATGAGCAGTAATATTAAAAAAAACACTTCTGTTGACAGCAAAAGAAATAATGTAGTCAAGGACAAGTTACTTGTCTAAGTTAGTGGAAGGCAATGTTCATGTCACGGTTCAGCTCAGGTTTTATCCCCAGCTCAATTGTGTTTTCTGTTTATTTGATCTTTTTATTGTCCGTTTCATATAATTTTGCAACTATTTTTGGTTTGTCTTCTCCTTCTAATTATGTTACTTGTAGTTGGTATGTTGAACCTAGTGGGGTGGGGCCACCTGCAGCTAAGGAACCACCCCTGCTGCCATTTCAGGACAAGCAGCTGTAATCATAGCTGATTCAGCACTGAGTTTGTTTTCCTGTTATGTGGTTAATGCTTGAAAAGGAAAAAAATATTCTATGAATCTGTAAAGTGCTTCAGACAATTCCTGCTTGTTTAACTAAGATATTGATAACATTTACCAATGGAACAATGAGATGTCGACAATTTAGTAATTTTTAGTCTGTTCTTTATAATAACTTACATATAAGAAGCCCTATTCAAAGAACCGGATATTTTCCAAAGACCTTTAATCTGCTTAACTAATTTGGGACCTTGAGATAATACTAAGATATAGGTGTATTAAAATACTATAAAATTTATCTGTTTGATGGTCATATAAATTGACATGCTGCTTGCCTCTGTTTTGCAAATAAACTTAACTCATTTAAGATCACTACTTTTTTAGATTCTTCATTCTAGTCACGGTGAACTGATTAGTGCATGTGGCTGACTAATTTCAGCTTTAGTAATAAAAAAATGTCCATCTTGGATTGATTTACAAATGGTGACTCTTGACTATCCTTTATTTACAGGGCGATCTTCTCTAATAGTGGTTTTGGCCCCTGCTTTGAATTAAGGTACTATTTCTGTGGTTTCTAGTTTTTCTGATTTATTCAATTTTAGCTTTGCTTAAAAGTGGTGTGGTGCATTGATGCTGTAGGAAAGCTACACTGTGGGCAAGCTGGAGCACTGGCGCTGTGTAAATCAGCTGCTCTGTTTGCAAGCTGGGGTGTTTCTGGAGAAGGACGAGAAAGCCAGGAGTGTGGAAACTAGTGCCATATGCATAGGAGTTCCTGGGACATGTGTCTGGTGGCACCCTGTGTTGATTGGAGCACTTTGTGTTTTGTCTCTTTGTGGAACTGTTCTGGTGTTTTTTTAATTAATAAACATTATTTATTTATGAATTTAAATGTAACTATTTAGTCACATTGGCAATAATAAAAATGCACCGTTTTGGAACACCAATCTACTGCCTGTATCTCTTCACTTACTATTGGCTTATCCTTAACATACAAACTACAAGATGTCCATTTGTCAGGTTGCTACAAGGTATATGGGTAGTATAGGACATCACAATATTGTTAAAAAATGGTAAAAATTGGGAAAAGTATGTACACCCTTGGCTCTAATAGCTAGTATTGCTCCCTTTGACAAAAATAAACTCAAGTGGGCATTTTCTTCTGACATAGACTGGCAGAAAGTTTTTCCCAGTCCTGCATGCAGAATCATTTTAACTATGTAATATTTGATGGGTGTCTTGCATGCACAGATCATTTCAAATCTTCCCACAGCATTTCAACAAGATTCAGATTTTGGCTTTGACTTGGCCAATCCAGAACACTCCTTGGCCATTCCAGAAACCTCCATTTCTTTCTTTTCAGCAATTCCTTGTTGGATGTACTGGTATGTTTAGGGTCATTGACATGTTGTAAAGTCCACTTTCTATTGAGTGTCAGATGGTCTCATTATCCCTAGGTGTCCTCTGGTATAAATAAGAATTCCTACTGGATTCTGTCATGTTGAGCTTCTCAAACCGTGATGCAGTAAATATCTAACATATATTTCTATCACCTTGCTTTAAAGTTGGCATCAGGTTCTTCAGTTCACGTCTTTGGTTTTCATGAAACATTTCTTCTGCTATTATGGCCAAATAACTTTATTTTTGCCTTGTCTGTCCAAAGTACATTGTTCCAGAAGTCTAGGTGGTCATGGTAAAACCTTAGTCATGCACCGATGTTCTCTCAAAGGTTTCCTTCTGGCACACTTCCCATGTAGATCTAATTTGCTCTTAGTCTTTCTAATGGTAATTTCATGCATTTTGACATTAACAGTGTGAAGAGCTATCTGTAAGTCCTCTAATGTAATTAAGCAATTCTTAAAGGCATCTTTCAGCATCTTGTGTTCTGCTCTTGGACTGAGCTTGCTGGGTTGGCCTAACCTGGACAAGTTGGAAGTTGTTTGACATCTTCACTACTTGTAGATGATCTTCTGAACAATGGAATGGTTGATTTCCAATTGTTTGCTGATTTTTCTAAAATCTCTAACTTCTTTCTGAAGGCCTCAGAGAGCTCTTTCAGTCTAGGCATATCGATAACACAAACTTCAACAACAAAAACCAAACCAAACCAAATAAAAAGATCCTCTCTAATGATCTTCTAATCATTTGCACCTGATCTTGTTCACCTGATTCTAATTTAACTTACTTTTTCCATATGCAATATTTGCATTTAAGTTTATTAAAATTATATAATGGACTATGGAGAAAAGCCAAGCAAAATAACACCTTTTATTGGCTAACTAAAAAGCTTTCGAAGCAACTCAGTAATGGACTACAAAATGTAAATGTGATATGATGTTTGTTATAAGTATTATATCACCTTAATTTGCAGACAATATTTAAATGAAGATCAAATATTGATAAGTCCACATTGATTAAAAAAGAAAAAAACATTTCATGGGGTGAAGTTATTTTTTCACATGAATGTGCATTTTTATTCTTTTTTTCTCATGCACTTTAAAGGGAATAATGTTCTTACATTTTAAGTATCAATATTTGTTGTTCAAGATGAAAAATAAATTAAGAGAGCAGCAACATCTTTTTCTGCCTAATCTCTTTATTCCTCTCCTAGGATGGCAGCATCTTCTAAATAAGACATCACATATGAAATCATCATTTGAGCTGCCCCCTGTTGCTTTATTCTAAGCTACAGTACAACAGGCCTCTGCTTTAGGCTCATCTTTAGAGCTGTTCACCTGTCAGGAAAGACTTTATTCAATTAAACGGCTCAGTGATCACAACGATTAACGCCACACAAAGACCTCCTGCTGTGTTCTGTGTCATGCAGAAGAAATTCCTGGAAGACTGTTAGAGCAGCCATAAGAGAGAAACAGGAAAGGGGGGACATCCTCTTGTTGGCATTTTGCTGGCAATTTAACAACACAGTTTAATATACGGCCAACAGAAAGAGAAAAGTGTCACTGAAAGAGAGCAAGAACATAAGTGGTGTGCATTCTGTGATCCCCAGGTACTGGGAAGACGGGCATTCATCCCTGAGAATTCAATAGCATGAAATTCTCTTCAACAGATCTGTTTCTCGCTTCTTGTATACTGGGTTTCAGAGCCGTTTTACTATGCCTCAATGTGAAAGAGGGTCCTTATTGCTTAGTATGGAATAAAAATATTTCTGGTTTCCTGTCTTGAGCCCACTTGTACTGGGATAGGCTTTGTCTCTGATGACCTTGAACTAGATTGAATGTTTTAGTTGTTGTTGGATGGTTGGATTTTAAATTAAACTTGCAGTTGGGTAATATTTGAAAATAATGGGCTTGGCTAAGTGGCAGATTGGGTGTGCTGCACAACCACTATCAAAAGTTATACTGTAGAACATGTGACTGAGGAAGTCTTCACAACTGCCCCTTCTCGTTGCTTAAAGATTCTGAGTGATGAGTTGAAGCTCTATGTCAATTGATTATGGTGTGACTATTCAGTTAGATTTGTTTTTAAAAGTTAAAAACAATTTAAATATACTTCCAGGAATTATATATTTAGCCTTCTCAGTGTGCAGGTGGAGTGGTGGCCCTGAGGCTAGGTGTCTGTGCCGGCAATCGGAAATGTTGCTGGTTTGAATTCTGTAAATGTCAGAAGTGATTCCACTCTAATGGGCCCTTGAGTAAGGCCCTTAACCTGCAACTGCTCCGTTCTGGGTATGACATTAACCTGCCCTACAAGGAGGACTCCTTCAAATTGCAGGAAGAACTTAGGGGATGGTGGCATTACTGGCACTTCAGTCATTGTAAAAAAAAACTCACACTGTTCTATTCCATTCGGACTAGTGTGGTGCTGAGGTGTCACCTGTTGTAGGGTTGTGCTCGGGTCCTAATCTGGATCAATGAGCTGTATCAATGCATGCTGCCAACCTCTCTTTCTCTCAGTGTGTGAAGGGTGCCATGAGAAGCGGGAAACAACTAGAAAGGGGATGGAGAACTCTAGAAGCAGTAAGAAATTAAAGAGAACTCTGTGGTGGATAAGTAAGGCGATAAAAAACAATAGACAAAAATGCTGTAGAAGAAGACTAGTAACTTCTGTGCTAATCATAGGGCACATGAGAGCAGTACATGAATAGTTTAAAAGGATATTAGGAAGGCTAAAAGGCAGTTGAAGGGAAATTTTACAGAAAAGATGAAAAATGATCCATTATCTTAGTAGTAAAACAATGGTGAAGAAGGAGTTGGTGAGAACACATATAAAGACAGTTGTCAGGAATCAATGTGTAGGTGGTGTAGCAGTCATTAAGCTGTCCACAGGACCCCCTAGTATTCATAACTGAGATGGGCACAGTGGCAAGTGAAAGGCAACAGCCAGGTTACATTAGACAATGTGAATTTGCAAATGTAATAAAAATGATAAAGTATTATAATAATAAAGTAAGGAAAAAGAATAAAGTAATAAAGTGCAGTGCAGATAATAATAAATGATGTCAATAAATAATTCAATTATGCTGTGAAGATAAAAAATGAACAATAAATACTTTAATATTTCAGTTCAAAAAAATCCAAAGCATCAGGTTTTGGCTTCTTTGCAAGTTACCCACAACTTGCTCAATTCAGTGGGTCCTCATCACTGAAGTCCATACTGACAGCTGTGATTGCCTTCTCCTGACTTTTGTCCTGATCATCCACATTGGCCTTGGCCAAGACATACCTCACTGGCCCTCCACCTTGACATCCGCACTATCTACGTTCCCTGGATCCATGGAAAGGTCTGTCTTAAGTCCCCGCTCAAAACCTTTGTTCAATGAAGACTCCCCTTCGAGCACAATTAACTACACTACCATGTAGGGGTACAACCACACTTCCTCCTCTGCTCTTAATTGCTCTCCCGATTTAGCCTTGGTGTTTCTTTTCCAACTATCCTCTAAGTGTTCTCCTATCCTCTCACTGTACTGCTCAGATTCTCCTTTTATCTGTTATTGAGCTCAGGTTCTGAGTGGCAACAAGGCAGTTAGCCAGAATTCGCATATCTGCCTGTGAATGAATGATCTGCCAACCAACTCATCAACACCACAAAGTTGCACCACCACACTATGACACACCTGCACTCTGCCCACTGAGCTTTTTTACCTTAAAAATTTACACTGTCACTGACCTGGCCTCATGACAACAGAAAATACATTGGAATGCATTTCATTGAAGTTTATACATGCGAATAAGTTGATAATACTCTAAAAGCAACAGGGACTACTAAGGAGGTATTTAGTAATTTGGTTATTGTAGTGGGAGACATACTGCTTTGATTAAATAGGCTAAAATCTAATAAATCACCGGGACCAGGTAACATTTATCCTTGAGTGCCTATGGAAGATAGTGAGTACATACATAAACTCTTGACACATACTTTTTGAAAATTTCTATGCACTGGGGAAAGACTGGAGGCTAGCAAATATTACCCCGTTGTTTAAGAAGAGTGATTGGGCCGATCCAAATAATAGGCCAGTTATCTTAAAATGCATCACAAATAGATTAATAGAAGCAGCTATTAAGGAAATAATTGAGCAGCACATGTAATGAACAGGAGTTTTAGCAAATTGTTAATATGGGTTCAGTCGAGGGAGGTCATAGAATTCTATGAAGAGCACACAAAAGCACACAATAAGAATGGTGCACATGCTTTTGTTTATCTAGATTTTCAGGTGGCTTCTGATTAGGCACCACATGAAAGGTTAATTGGGAATTCAGGGTATGGTCTGTAGGTGGTTACAAAATTGACTCAAACACAATAAGCAAAAGATTACAGTGAGGGGAAATTTTTCAGAATTTGGGGATGTTAAAAGCGGAATCAAGGGAACTGCTGCTCTTCTACATTGTGGAGCCGACCCGGACACAGACAGGCGGACATGTTGTTCTTCACCACCACACGTTTATTATGTACAATATTTACAATTATTTGGTCACTCAGACCCAGTTGAAATAAGTGCACAAACCCCAAACAGTCCTGGCCACACAATGCCTTCTCTTCGGGCCGCCTCCACACTCTCTTCTGCCTCGTCCTGCTTCCACCCGACTCCAGCCCTGAATGAAGGGAGATGGCCCCTTTTATATACTCCCGGACGAGCTCCAGGTGGTTCCCGGCATTCCTCTCTTGGCCACGCCCCAGCGTGGCGGAAGTGCCGGCTGTTCTCCCTAAATCCTCCTAAATCTTCCCCCAAGGCATTGGGAGCCTCCTGGCAGTGACCACGGGCCCCTACAGGGTAGGGCTTCCATGCCCTGAACCCGTGGCCCCCAAAGCAACCAGGAAGGCGGCCCCAACGTGATCCCAGATGGGCACACGCCCACTTCCGGTCCTCCAAGGCGTCCCGGCCAGGTCGTGGCCCCTGGCATCCCTGACACCATATACATAAACGATCAGGGTAAGAACATAATTAAAAAGCTGGTAAGTTTACAGATAAAACCAAACTAAGCTAAAAGACAGATTATGTAGTATCAGCTGAATTGTTACAGAAGTACTTGGATAGCATACTGGCTTGGCCAGATTTATGGCAAACAAAATTTAATGTAAGTGAATGTAAAGTGTTACACGTAAGAAGTAGAAATTTTATTAGAGTTAAATACACAATGAGAGGTCTGAAATGTGAAAGTATACCTCATGAGTAGGATCTAGAAGTCATAGTGGACTCGTCACTATCAACATCCAGACAGGGTACAGAAGAGATAAAGAAAGGTAATAAGATGTTAGCCTACATGTCATGATATATGGAGTCCATGTCAGAGGAGGTTATGCTTAAGCTATAAAAGATACTAGTGAGGCCTCAACTGGAGTACTGTGCTCACTTTTTGGTCTCCATATTACAAAAAATGCATTGAACCACTAGAGAAATTCCAAAGAAGAATGACTAGGCTGACTCCAAGACTAAGAGCTACAGTATGAGGAGAGATTAAAACAAATGAAGATTAACAGGTGACTTGATCAAAGTGTTAAAATTCTGAAAGGAATTAGTACAGTAGATCCCAGTTGTTACTTTGAAATAAGTTCTGCAGCAAGAACACAGAGACATGGTTGGAAACTTGTTAAGGGCTGATATTGTACACATGTTAGAACATTTTTCTTCATGCAAAGACTCTTAGACACTTGTCACATATTTGAAAAGAAGTATGTTGGACAGTTGGACTTTATGGATTTGCAAATCACAATTTAGTGTTATTTTGGTCCATCTAGGTAAATAAAATGGAACAGCTAATGTTCTAATTCCTCAGTGCCTTTTCTATTCCTTTTCAGGAGGGGATCTGATATGCGCCGGGCAGGACAGACCTGCCCCACTAAAATTTTCAGATAGTCAGCACGCTTCAGTTATAGTGAGAGACAGCGAGAGAGAACCGTCCCTCCTCGTTATATGGTTCCAGCTAAGTATAAAATGACGTAAGAAGGGAGGAAGGCTCAGTGGTATAAGTACAATACAATACAATACAATACAGTTTATTTTTGTATAGCCCAAAATCACACAGGAAGTGCCGCAATGGGCTTTAACAGGCCCTGCCTCTTGACAGCCCCCCAGCCTTGATTCTCTAAGAAGACAAGGAAAAACTCACAAAAAAACCTTGTAGGGAAAAATGGAAGAAACCTTGGGAAAGGCAGTTCAAAGAGAGACCCCTTTCCAGGTAGATTGGGCATGCAGTGGGTGTCAAAAGAAGGGAGTCAATACAATACAATACACAGAACAGAACAAATCCTTAATACAGCATAAAAATAAAAATTTTAGAAGTACGGAGCAGAATTTAACAGTAGATGATATCACATAATAAGATTTGGATATTTTTAGAGTCCTGGAGACCTCATCCATCAAGCTGCCTCCCCCATTTTGCCATTCCACGGCTAAAACAGTGCTGGGCCAGCCAATCCGATGAAAGGACCCCTCTTTCCCATGATTCCTGCGATCCTCCATCAGGGATGACTTTACCATAGGCAGGCAAACAACTTGGCAGGTGGGTCGTGGCACCAATTGCCACATTTGAGTACTGAGAACAGAAACAAAATAGGTGAGGGTTAGTATTCAATTATAATTATCATGTTACTTATGTTTTAGTGCAAATGACTAACAACAGAGATGCAGTCTGTACAGTTAATCAGCAGCTCTAGTCAGGATATGCTAAACTGAAGTAGTGAGTCTTCAGCCGGGATTTAAAGGCTGGGACCGAAGGGGCATCTCTTATAGAAGCAGGAAGACCATTCCACAGTTTAGGGGCCCTGTAACTAAAAGCTTGACCTCCCACTGTTATTTTATTAATCCTTGGAATCATAAGCAGACCGGCATCTTGAGATCTTAATGTGCGCTCAGGTTTGTAAGTCATGATAAGTTCAGACAAGTAAGTCGGACCTTGGCCATTTAATGCTTTATATGTTAAAAGGAGGATTTTGAAGTATAGGCAGTGTATGGCCCATGAAGCTTTGGAGGCTTGCAGTGATTGCGTGGTTATTGTTTTTTAAGATTTTATTATTGAAACACTTGCCTATGTGACATCAGAAGAATAAGATTGATGGTATTATTGTTCTCACAACTCCATAAAGCTTATGAGTACTGACCTTTTATGTAGCTTGATGTACATTACTGAAGTTGGTAATTCTTAATTGCATTTAATTAATTTCACATGGGAGGGGGTTATTTTTTCACATCAACTTCTAATTATGCCACTGGAAAGGACAGTCCATATGTGGTCACCAGGAATGAAAGAAATCAGTTGCCGAGACAGCACCAGACCACATATTAAAGGGGTCCCTTCACTGCTAACTGCAAAAAAATCTTATATATAACATCTACACGTGGAAGTGTGTGTGTCTCTCTGTCCAGCCCGGAAGTGCGAGGCACAGCATGAAGCTCAAAGAAAGTAACTCTGTCAGCAAAGTCGAACTGCCGAGAAAAGAGAGATGCTCGCTAAGCCGCTAATACACAAGCAAGGTGATCACATTGGCAAAACGAAACCTCTGAGGAGAGAGAAACTCTCTTAGCCGGTGATCGACAACCAAGGCGAGCATGTCGGCAAAACAACATCGCCGAAAAGAGAACCTTGCTTAATCGCAAATGCACATTAGATGTGACTGATTGAAGTGCCAGAATCCATGGTTTCTAGGTGCTTGCACAGCTAGTATTGTATAATTCCCTTGCCATTGGATCATTTATGCTTTTCAAGAGGAACCACACTCCTTTAATTTATGATTTGAGGAGTAGCAGTTGATTAATATTCATTGAGAATACTGTAAATATCCAGAATTAAAAAAATATCTTTAATAACCATACCTCTCATTTTACTTAGCACTGCCTAGAGGTCACAACATATATATATGAAGAAATGTTTCAAGTGAATGTTCTTACACTTTTGTTCATGAAAATGATCTGTATATCTACAAAAAAAAAAGATCTTAATATCTTTCTACTTATGTTTGACTGAGTACAGTTTCTCTCCAGGCTGTGACATCCTTGTTTAATTAATGAGATCCTTTATAATAGACGGCATTCAATCTGTTGGCTTATTGTTCCACTAGTTGAATTTAGGGCTGCAGTCATTACTGATACACGCTCAGCGGCAGATTATTTCCCTTGAATTGCTAAATGGAAAATTCCAGGCAGGCTGTGCGCTGCAGTGCTACTGAAGCAGTGCCTCGAAAATCCTAAAGGTGCAACCTATTGAGTCAGGAGGTCTTTGCACATTTCCCTGTGACTCACAAATCAGTCTTTTCAATGTGCTTTCACAAAAAATAACTGCAATGTTTGATTGGATTTTAGAGTTTGCTTTTCATTTTGTTTTTTGGTCTCCATGGTTATTCTTTATTTTGATTTATAAAATGAAACGACTCGCTAAAATAACCAGTTAATGATTTCTGAAGTTCACAGGCTTGCATACAAAAGCCTAGCACTTGGGATTAGTGGGCAGTGCCAGGGATTACTAGAACAGGGGTTTTGAAACTATTATGCGTCATGGACCTCCAAACTATTGTACCATCTGGTCAGGGCTATTTCTATTATAAACCCAGTACTGAAAAGAGAAGGATGATCTTGGGGACTGCTAACAGTGGTCATGTAGCATGATTTTGTTTAAAAGTGGACTAATTTTTCAAAGTCAATGCTTATCTGTAGCAAACTATTGACGCAGATGTGATCAAATGTCATATGATATTTAGGGGTTCTCAACCTTCTTGACATACCACCTCCAGGAATTAAAATGATTTTA
Source organism: Polypterus bichir lapradei (assembly GCA_026402145.1). Lineage (NCBI taxonomy): Eukaryota > Metazoa > Chordata > Cladistia > Polypteriformes > Polypteridae > Polypterus > Polypterus bichir. The sequence goes on from JANRMT010062849.1 coordinate 8,933,048, forward strand.
AATCCCACCATTGTTTTGGTCTACAGTTGTTGAGTACAGGATCCTTACTAGGAACAACTCCAGGTGATATTTCTTTAAAGCACCCCCTCACAATATTCCATTTGTGGATTTTAAGAAGGAATTACAGATAGTTTCTCTGTGAGGATGTTTGTCTTTAAGTTTGTCTTATGTACAATAAAGGCTTTATTAATTCAGTATTCTTAATGTAAGAACATTTAACATTGAAAAAAAATTAGAAAACCTAAAATTTCCATACATATAATTTGCAAAAATTAAAAAGTTACCAGTGGCATTCCCGCATTGAACATCAGTGGGCATGGATGCTGGGTAAAATAAGTAATAACCTTCACACAGTGATGTAAGTTATTATTGCACGAGAAAGTAGGGTGAAATGACACCTTTTATTGGCTAACTAAATAGATTACAAATTTAGTTAGCCAATAAAAGGTGTCGTTTCACCCTACTTTCTCCTGTATCAATCTATGGCTAACACAGTACAACACTCTACTGCTATAGTAACTTATTATTAAAATGCTATAACAAGTTTTAGCTTTGTTTTTGTAGGCAGTTTATACAGTTTGCTATCATATGCTTATCTATAAAAATATTGCTTCTTTTGGTATGTGAAATTGTCTTTATGCTGCTGCACAAGTGATTTCAAATGACTCAAGAAATGAAGAAGTTAAAGGCATCTTAAAATAAAAACCACTCCTATGTATGCAGGGTGGTATTAATACTCAATTGAATGTTTGATTGCTTTTGTTTTATTTTATACATGAATGAACACATCCTTTTTCATAACCCTTCATTCTTGAAAGGGCTGCACCAAATAAAACAAATTAATTGCCTCTCTTTCATGTATTCTGATGTTAACTGTAAAATATCGACTTAATGGTTAGGCGACGCACATTTGGGTCTGTGGCTGCAGGCAGGATTTTTAAATAACAATGGTTTGGCTCAGGCTCAGTAGGTGTCCATGTTTGTGCGGCCCCGGTATGTTTCATGGGGAGATTGGGCCTGTTCATGGCTTGACGTGAGGGTGCGGTTGTTTCCAATTTCCTCATTAACTTTCTGTTGGTTGCCCACGGCGGTTTAAAGGAGAGCCTGAGGGTAAGAGATGAGAGGAAAGAAAAGATCAATAAGAAAGAAAAATAGAGGTTACAGAGAAAGAAAAGAGAATGGAAAGTAAGGATCAGGAAAAATGGGTGCCAGAGAATGGAGGCAAGTGGTCAGGAAGTGGCCCCAAAGGAGTGAGTAGCTTGTGATCAGGGAGCAGGAGTGATCAAGTGCAATGAGTGGGCCGTACAATAGATGGCGGTGATGGGAGTCAGAGCAGGGCTTGTGTGGTCACTACAGACACTGAGGGATGGAAGTGAGAGATGTAAGTCAGATTTGGGGCACCAAAACACTGACCGGCTGAGGTGGCTGGGCTGAAAGCACTGGTGAGAGTTGTCTGCACTTGTCGCTGGGCATCTCTGTATGTTAAGAAGATCAAAAGGGGTGAGCAGATGGGATGAGATTTTCAGAAAGAAGTTCCAAGGCTCCGAATTGATTTTTACAGAGATGTACTGACTGTGTGTTATCCTGGCATTCAGCTCTGTCTTTGATTTATGTGTTTATTGCTGCTTTTAACCTTCACCTTCATCACTGTTTTAATTGGATAATTTATTATGGAAAGAGCACTGCACTATTTGTGTTTTACAGTATAAGCACCTATGAACTTTTGCATCTACCACTTGCTGTGTTATGTGTCCTCATTGCCTGGCTCTTCTCAGACATGACTATTGGCAGTCCCAGATTCAAGTCAACCATGTCCATCAGAACTATTGTTGTTATTATGTGCTTTTAAGTCCAGGCTGGAGACTCAGAACTTCAGTTTAGCATACCCTGAGTAGAGCTGCTGATCTGTAAGTCATTAGTTCTAAAATGTAAGTAATATGATGTTTATAAACTGACACTAACCCTCCCCTATTCTGTTTCTCTTCTTGGTAACCTCATGTAGCACTTGGTGCCACTGCTGTACTGCCAAGATGTCTGCCTACCTATGGAAGAGTCATCTCAGATAACAGAGCACTGGAATCATGGGGTAGAAGAGTCCTTTCATCAGATTGGCTGGCCCAGCACTTACTCAGCTACACAATGACCAATAGGGGGAGGCGGCTTGTTGGCTGAGGTCTGCAAGACTCTGACTGAGTATGGCTTGTCTGACTCCTTTTTTACAATCTGGCCGTGGTTCTACAATAAGCTGATAGACACATATGGCTATTTTTCATTTACGTTAATTAGATTCTACTTTGTTTTGATGTATTTTAAAAAATCAGTATCCTTATATGTGATAGTATTTTATACTATTGTATTATGTTTCTGAGGTGGCAATGATAGGTTGGGCATCTAGCTCTGTGAAGAGGATTACTTGTGTTCTGTTTTGTGCATTGCATCTACTCCATTTTTTGACAGTCATTGCACAACCAACCTACCTGGTGAGAGTGGGGGGTCTCTATCTGAATTGACCTTTCTAAGATTTTTTTTCTATAAGGTTTTTATTTCAGACTTTTTTCTGTTGTTATGTTGTTCCTGTCTGTTAATGCCTGTTGAGGCATCCCTTACAAGATTTTGGGCTATACAAGAAATAAATTGTTGTTGTTGATGGTGTATCAAGACCCCTGTTTATTACCTAGATTGTTTTTAGCAAGTTACTGCACATTTCGGGAGACTGAAAAAAATCTAGCATAGAAAAAGAAAACACATTAAAAAAAATCTGCAGCTCAGGAAACTTTTCTGAGCAGTGTAAAGAGCAGAGAGCCTGACTCGATCCCTTACTTATTGACTGCTTGATCAGGGACACTCCATTTTAAAAAGTCAATTGCTTCTCTTTGGGGAGACAACATCTCTGAGCCCATTGATTAACACAACACCTTCCTGGCTTCCAGCTCCAACTCCTGACCTATGGCTAAAATAAACCCACTGGCTGGCATTGACCGGTCTATCATTAGTGTAAACCTTCCTGGGGAAATTTGTGCCTTTTTATTTTATTTTTTTAGAGGGAGCAAGAGATCTGTGAAATGTTACGGGTGAATACCATGCTTGAAAAGTGGGATGTGGACACAGTAAAGAAAATCTCTGTTTTTACATTAAAGCCAGAATATTAACAATTTGTTGAAAGCAATCTGATATTTTGCTGTAGCTACAGTATATTTTTTGGTGGGGTCACCAAAATCTACGTACAACATTTATTGAGTTATATGTTGTCTTACAAACATTCAAGGTTCTTGTTCATTATTGTTTTACAATAATGAGATAAATGCTCTGTTAGATGCTTTATGGTATTTTTAAACGTTTCTATTATACAGTCATTCATTATTCAAACATTTTCCTTCCGTTGAAGGTATTAAGTGGTAAAGTAAACTGACAAGCACAAGGTAGGAATCAACTTTGGGTTGGCATTCAGTATATCACTGATACAGCAAAACTCATTTATACCAGAGTAACTCAGGTATGTTTTGGGAAGGTAATTCAGGGTGCAAACTATTTAAAATAAAATGTCAAAGTATATTGATGAGCTCCCTTTGCTCTTGCATTCTTAGCATAAAAACCTGTAGGCTGATATTAATGATTTACTTACACCTCCCCACTGAATGGGATTGGTTAATAGACAGACGGTTAAATTATAGTGCCCTGACTATTAAATAAATAATGCAACAGAAAATGTATGTTGTATCAGAGAATACCAAATAAACTGTCTAAGGACAGGCCAGGGCCAATGCACTAGATTTACTGATCACCAAAGCCAAAATGTTAACCAAACTGGAATTCAAACTTATTAAAAAGAAGCAAACCAAACCCTGGTTTATCTTTGATACTTGAAGTGCTTCAGTCTTTGAGTAATGCAGGAGTACCTTTGTGTTTATCCAAAGTTCAGGCCTCATCATCATTTATAATGATAGTGTGTTGATGTCACACACAATGTCACTATTGTCATATGTGACAAAAAAGACATCATTGCAATTAACAATGGTGGAGCTCATGAAAAACAATACATATGATGGCGTTGCCCATAAGAGAAAAATTGCAGTATGATAATATTTTAAAAAATAATGTTAAAAATTTGCAGCTTTTATTGTAATAATGATAGTTCAAAATGTTGCTAAAACAATAAAGGGCAATAATTAACATGATACTAATATTCCATGTTAGGATCTACAGATGTTTAAAACCATTTGTACCTGATTTACAACTGCAAACTTCTATAGAAAGTTGAAGCAAGACTTACTAAAAAAGGCTGATTTGCAGTTTTACATGGACATGAACAAAGTGCCACATGGGGGCAAAAGGACCCTCAGTTATAAATACAAGATGGGAGACACTGTCCTACACGTAGCAACCTCTGGAAAGGAAGTATGCGGTTATGTTGACCCCACATTTTAATCAACTAAGCCATGCACAGAAGCTACTAAAAAGGCAAATAAAATATTGGGTAATATCGAAAAAAACTGTTGAATATAAATTGAGGGATGTTATGCTCAAATTATATAAAACACAATTGAGACTTCATTTGGAGTATTGTATGCAGTTCTGGTCATCATGCTTCAAGAATGACAAATCAGCACTTGAGGCTGTGCAGAAGAGAACAATTAGGTACATCCTAGGAGTTAAGGACATCTCGTACACTCAGAGAATTAAACCTGTTTACTCTTGAGCAGATTAGACTCCATGAGGAGCTAATCCAGGTTTTCAGAATTCTCATAGACATCGATAAGGTAGATCCAGCTGAATTCTTTCAACATAACAGTGCATCACATCGGTCAGGACAGCAGTTAATTAAGGAAAAGTGCTTTAAAACTGAAGCCAACACTTCTTCCTTCAAGAGCTGTGGGAATCTGGAACAAACTACTTAGACATATAGTTGAAGCAGAAACCTTAACAACCGTATCTGGATGAGATATTAGGACAGCTTAGCCATTCGCTAAGCAAACAAGCTTGATGGACTGAATGGCCTCCTCAGATTTCTTATGTCCATGCTCATATGAAGAACTGGTATAACAAACTCTTGCCTTTAAACTTAAGTTTTGCTAAATACAATGAAAATATTATTCACCATTATCACACCAAATTCATCTCAAACAATCACAAAGGCAGTTTCTGTTATTTTTCCTTGAAAAAGCTTTAATCTCACAATGATGTGCTTTAGAAAGTCTTTTCATATGGAATGGGTAAGGAATTATTTGGCAACCAGGAATAGTACAGTCTTCAGATGCTGTATGAAACTTATTGTTTTTAAAGTGGCTTGACCATCTGAAGCTGATTAATGGACAGTTCGCCCAGGAGACGTCATTATCTATCTATTTTAAGTATGTTCTCCTTTTACAATTTAGCTTTTATGTCGCAAAATCTCTGCAAATGTTTTGTCCCAAAATATAATGAGAAGCTAGTGTGTTAAAATTAGAAATTAATGTAGCCCAAATGTAATCTATACTAATAAAAGGCAAAGCCCTCACTCACTCACTCACTCACTCACTCACTCACTCACTCATCACTAATTCTCCAACTTCCCGTGTAGGTAGAAGGCTGAAATTTGGCAGGCTTATTCCTTACAGCTCACTTACAAAAGTTAAGCAGGTTTCATTTCGAAATTCTACACGTAACGGTCATAACGGTCGATAACGGTCGACAACGTCCGCCATGTTGAACTTTCTTATTTATGGCACCATCTTCACGAAATTTGGTAGGCGGCTTCCCTGCGCTAACCAAAACCGATGTATGTACTTATTTCGATGGTATGACGCCATTGTCGGCCGCCATTTTGAACTTTCCAACGTCACTAATTTTCCAACTTCCCGTGTAGGTAGAAGGCTGACCCCATCTTCACGAAATTTGGTAGGTGGCTTCCCTGCGCTAACCAAAATCGATGTACGTACTTATTTCGGTGGTATGACGCCACTGTCGGCCGCCATATTGAATTTTCCAAACATCACTAATTCTCCAACTTCCCGTGTAGGTAGAAGGCTGAAATTTGGCTGGCTCATTCCTTACACCTTACTTACAAAAGTTAAGCAGGTTTCATTTCGAAATTCTACGCGTAACGGTCATAACGGTCAACAATGTCCACCATGTTGAACTTTCTTATTCATGGCCCCAACTTCACGAAATTTGGTAGGCGGTTTCCCTGCGCTAACCGAAACCAATGTACATACTTATTTCGGTGGTATGACACCACTGTCAGCCGCCATATTGAACTTTCCAACGTCACTAATTCTCCAACTTCCCGTGTAGGTAGAAGGCTGAAATTTGGCAGGCTCATTCCTTACAGCTTACTTACAAAAGTTAAACAGGTTTCATTTCGAAATTCTACACGTAACGGTCATAACGGTCGACAACGTCCGCCATGTTGAATTTTCTTATTTATGGCCCCATCTTCACGAAATTTGGTAGGCGGATTCCCTGCGCTAACCGAAACCGATGTATGTACTTATTTCGATGGTATGACGCCACCATCGGCCGCCATATTGAACTTTCCAATGTCACTAATTTTCACAATGTCCGCCATGTTGAACTTTCTTATTTATGGCCCCATCTTCACGAAATTTGGTAGGTGGCTTCCCTGCGCTAACCAAAACCGATGTACGTACTTATTTCAGTGGTATGATGCCACTGTCGGCCGCCATATTGAAGTTTCTAACGTCACTAATTCTCCAACTTCCCGTGTAGGTAGAAGGCTGAAATTTGGCAGGCTCATTCCTTACAGCTTACTTACAAAAGTTAAGCAGGTTTCATTTCAAAATTCTACGTGTAACGGTCAACAACGTCCGCCATGTTGAACTTTCTTATTCATAGGTAGAAGGCTGAAATTTGGTACTTATTTCGGTGATATGATGCCACTGTCGGCTGCCATATTGAACTTTTCAACGGTCTTTGTTACTTATGGGCCCATCTTCAAGAAATTTGGTACCCGGGTTCCCAACGCTAACTGAATCCTACTTACGTACATATATACATCCATAGCCTGCAGCTCGGTCACCGTGTGAGGCGGCATTGGGTCCCCTATCCCAACGCCTCCCACGTTGTTGGCTGCCTGCCTATATAAGGCCGTCTGTCACTCCAGTCTCTACATTCCCTTCCTTGCTTCACCACGGTATTCACGTCTCCCTGCTGATAACTACAGCCTTTTTATTTAATCCACGGCTTCTCCGCTGTTTTATTGTTCATTTATTACGATTATAGTTATTGTATAGGTATTTTAGACTTACTTTACATTGTTCAGGTACCCATTTCCTTTATCATTCCAACCCCCATTAACATGTCTATCGAGGTGATCACCATCGATCAAAGAACTGTCACTTACCAAGTGGTTTCCATGCCCGGAGATGGCACCTGCCTTTCCATTCTCTTTGTTACATATTGCACAGCCATATCAGGCTCACTTTTGATATCCGGAGGAACATTGTGTCTTATGTATTGAATGACTGGGACAGGTTCAAGGTGTGGACTGATGACGGTACAGGAGATAATTATACTACACAGGAGCACTAGAAGAGTGAAATGCTTAAGTGTACCGAAATGGCCAAATATTTTACACCTTTGGACAACCGCCAATGCCTCTTAAACATCTTAGCTTCACAGGTGACGATTTCAGTAGTGGACACTTTGATGTTTAGAAATGTTTAAACTCTCAAAAGCTGGATGTGAAGTTATCAATGAAACTGGTTGTATACTTACAACGCTTTACAGATGCCGAATGTCTCTTCAACACAAGTCCTACAAATACTGTCGTAACTGAAACAAACCATGAAACTCAAACCGATTATGACAGCAGCAATCCAAGCTGTGAGATTTGAAACAAGATTACTGTTCACATGGCCAACTGTACGTTGCATGCTCAAGAGTAAGTTCAGCGCACAGCTACAGCTTGGTCATATTACAACTGGAGGGCTGAACTGACAACGTGGCATACAAAGAGATCTTTAACAAATAATTATTGGTATATTTTCCCTCAGTTTAAAAAGGTTTAATTTTCTTCTTAATAAAAATTTTAAGGCAGTACTTCACCGCTGCGAAGCGCGGGTATTTTGCTAGTATATCATATAGGGAGAATTAAATAATTGTACTTGTTTGATAAAGATATATGTATTTTTATATTAATCTGCTACTTCTTCTGGTTAACATTTCAATATATTAGAGTAGGACTCTCTAATAAGATGTTTGGATGTGCCGTTATGTTCCAGCACTCCAGTTTGCATCGTTTTCATTACAATTAATGCTTTGGAGAATTTTGATATGGTTATCTAGATGTAACATACTCTGATTGGCTATTCACTGTTGTGAACATGTGTAGCACTAAGGCAAAGGGAAGCCTGTTTGGATTTATCATTTTGTAATTATCAGGATAGAATTGAGTGTATAGAAGTGATTGAACCACTAGGATCAAGTGACCATAATACAATTCTCAGTGTTTTGTAAGAGTGCAGATGTAAACACTGAGACTGCTAAGTTTAACTTTGGTACGGCAAATTTTGAGCAGATGCAGCAAAGTCTAAGGAAGATACACTGGGAAAAGCTTTTAAGTGCAGAGAATGAAGAGGAGCAGTGGAACAGGTTTAAAACCATTTGAGATGTAATGCAGGACAGGTACATACCAAAATCTGGAATTAATAAGAAATGCAAAAAAAAAACTCAGCAGCGGATTAATAAAGAGTTAAAAAAGAAGCTGCAAAAGGAAAAACAGTGGTATAAGGCATACAAGACTAATAACTGCAATCTGAATCATAGGGCATATAAGAACATGAGGGCAACCATTAAGAAGGATATTAGGGAGACTAAAAGGCCGTTAGAGATTACAGCAGATAAGGCAAAAGAAGACCTAAAGAGATTCTCTTAGTATTTTAGTAGTAAAAGAACAGTCAAGGAGGAGGTGAAGTGCATCAGGAATAGAAAAAGGGAATTAAAAAATATTGACAGTGTAGCGTGCGGCTGGGACGTCTCCACACTGGGAGGACTGGGGGAGCAAACGTGGCCAGAGCGTTACCTCCCCCGGGATGCTAGATGGCAACCCCCCTGGGTTGCAGTGGTGCCTCGGGCTCCTGCAGGGCTTCATGGAAGTTGGAGTTTGGTGCTGTCCTGTTGGGATCCGCAGGCGCTGCCTGGGGGTGCTGCAGCAGGAGCTGCTGAGCACTTATGGGAAGTTCACCCAGTAGTCCTGCCGGAAATGACTCATCAAACATCTGGAGCACTTCCGGGTGCCTTATAAAATGAGCCTGCAGCCACTACTCGGGGAGAGTCGGGAATAGGAAGATGAAGCTTGACCAGAGAAGTGGAGGAGAAAGGAAGAAAAAAGAGAAAAGGAAGGATTTGTGCTGAGACTGTGTTGTGCCTGTGGGAAATCAGGGAAGGCGTTTCCCACGAGGTGAAAAAGGAAAAATAAAAATTGTGTGTGCCATGAACTCGCGTCCCACACTTGTCTGAGTGAAATAGCAGATGCTCTAAAATGTAATTTTTCTGAGTTCTTCACATGTGAGGAAGTGGATAATATCCCAGCTGTTAAAGGGACTACTAAGGAGGTACTCAGGGATTTGGAAATTGTAGAGGGAGACATGCTGGGCTGCAATTAAACAAATCTCCAAAACCAGATAATATTTACCCTCATGTTCTTTAGGAGGTTAGCGAGTACATATATAAACCCTTGATGCTCATTTTTAGGAAGTCACACTTCAAGACAGTGTTCAAAAATGATTAAGAAGGCTAACACATTGTTAGGTTATATAGCATGATGCGTAGAGTACAAGTCCAATGAGGTTATACTGAAGCTTTATAACACACTGGTAAGGCATCAGCTAGAGTACTGTGTACAGTTTTGGTCTCTATACTACAAAAAGGACACAGCAGCACTAAAAAAAGTCCAGAGAAGAGGTGACGAATTATGAGGAAAGATTCAAAGAGCTGAGCCTTTTGAGTTTAAGCAACAGGAGATTAAGAGGAGGCATGATAGGAGTTTTTAAAATTATGAAATGAATTAGTGCAGTGGATCAAGACTGTTATTTTAAAATGAGTTCATCAAGAACACGGGGACAGAGTTGGGAACTTGTTGAGGGTAAATTTTGCACAAACATTAGGAAGTTTTCTTTACACAGAGAGCCCTAGACATATGGAATAAGTTACCAGGTAGTGTGGTAGACCTTTAGGGACTTTCAAAACTAGTCTTGATGTTAGCTCAGAAGAATTGAGTGAATAGGACTGGCAAGCTTTGTTGGACTGAATGGCCTGTTCTTGTATAGATTGTTCTAATGTTCTAATGATTCCTCCAGTGGCTTTAATACCATTTAGGCATTCCTGTTAAGAGGTAAGATCAGAGATATGCAGGTGGATGAGGTTATGGTGTCCAGGATTATGGACTAGTTGTGGGGCAGACTGCAGTTTGAGAGGCTGAAGGACTGTGTCTCTGATATGGATGTGAGGAACAATGGAGAACCACAGAAAGCAGTCCTGTCTTCTTTTCTCTTCACTCTGTAGACCTCAGACTATAACACCGGTTCATGTCACTTGCAGAAATTCTCAGATGATTCTGCACTTATGGGGTGTATTGATAAGGGGGATGAGACAGAGTATAGGAGTCAGGTGAAGGGCATTGTTTCTTGGTGCAAAGAGAATTGTCTGCAACTTAACATCAGCAAAACCAAGGAACTGGTAATTGAATTTTGCCACACCAAAGAGCCTCTACTGTACGTCCAGTCACTATTCAAGGAAAGGATTTAGAGGGGGCCCACTCCTACAAGTACTTGGTGGTCCATATTTAATAAGAAAGGGCAGAGCAGGCTCTTTTTCCTTAGGAGACGACGTACCTTTAATGTGGGAAGTGACATCCTTCATATGTTCTACAACTCTGTGATAGGCAGTGCGATTTTCTACACTGTGGTGTTCTGGCCTGGCAACGTCACTTCAAGAGAGCCCCACCAAATTAACAAACTAATTAAAAGGGTAAGCTCAACTGTAATGCACTATGGACCCTCTGGACATAGCAGCAAAGGAGAGAATTAAAACAAAACTGAGTGTCATTATGAACAATGCTGCAATTCATGTATCTTACACAGTAACACTGAGGACATTCAGGACATCCTACTTGGGCTCCTTCATACTAACAGCAATACACCTGGATAATTCATCACTGTGACTGTGACTACTAAGTAAGACATTTTCTTTCTTTTTAGTAATTTCTTTATTTATTGAGCTTCTGCAAAAATACAAATTTCCTCCTGGAGACAAATAAGATCTATCTATCTATCTATCTATCTATCTATCTATCTATCTATCTATCTATCTATCTATCTATCTATCTATCT
>JANRMT010062849.1:8944384-8972834 GCA_026402145.1 Polypterus bichir lapradei
TCTATCTATCTATCTATCTATCTATCTATCTATCTATCTATCTATCTGGTCCTGAATAAGGAAACACATTCTTCAAAATATGTTAACTTTAAATTAATTGGAAATCCTCTACATGGACATTTTTAGCTTTGTCTCCCCTTTTTCATTTTGGATTGTATGCTTCAAAATCTCTGCAGTTGCTTTGTCCCCAAACATAATGAGAGGCTTATATACTCAAATTGTAGCTTATATAAATTATATTTTTTGGAGGTTTTTACAGTTTGTTTGATAACGATGCTGTGAATCTGTTGTTTCTAGTGGTTGTTATAGTCTTCAGTTTCTCTGTACATATGGACCTTATTTCATGAGGCCCTTGCTAATTAAACTGAATTAAATATGAGAGACGTTCAAAAAGTTTCCTTACTTTTATATTTTCGTTGGAAATGGGGAAGGTGGGTGGAGTAGTAACTGAGCATTAAAAAGTTGGTACAATGCTGGGAAAATTACATTGCAAACGAAGGTGGCTATGTAGAAAAGTGATGCAGTTTGTTTTTGAAATTCTTAATAGAGTTTAAAAAAAGTGCAGAAACTTTTCGAACATCCCTCGTATATTTATTCAAATACAGTTGTATTTGTAGGACTGTAAATAAAGAAGTATTCAAGAAATAGGTGAGAATTGTGCTCAAAGAATTGATAGACAAACTGAGCTTGCAAATAATTCCTCCTTTGTGGCTCCCTGTGGGGAAATTAATAAGGGCAAAATTTAGTGTCAGCTAACAACCGAGTGCCTGAATTACGTCCAGTGGGTGATTCCAATCCTGGTATCAAATGATGAGAGGATCATTCATATTTAACACAAGATCACAGGTATCCAAGTCATGAGCAGGGAGGGCATCTTGTGTGCCTCCAGAAATGTTTCCCTCACAAACAGGAAAAAGTCACACTGGCACAGCTACACAATTAGGGCTGTTCTTTGTGAAAATAAGTACTGCTTGCTCTTTGGCAAGAATGTTTTAGCCTTCCAGAAATCCGCCTTGACACCAGTATAGTACATATTTAGATTAGTTTGTAAGTAGGCAGTCTAGAAATAAGAGTAGCTTTTAATGGTGTCTTCCCTGTTTATACTCAATGTAGAATTTCAGGAAGTAATTGTTAATAATATTTTAGCAAAAAACACACAAATTATACATGTTTTGACCTTAGAAATGGATATCAGACATGTAGATTATACAATACAACTACATGTGCACAATACAATACAATACAACTTATTTTTGTATAGCCCAAAATTACACAAGAAGTGCCGCAATGGGCTTTAACAGGCCCTGCATCTTGACACTCCCCGGCCCCCCAGCCTTGACTCTCTAAGAAGACAAGGGAAAACTCCCAAAAAAACTCTTGTAGGGAAAAAAATGTAAGAAACCTTGGAAAGGCAGTTCAAAGAGCGACCCCTTTCCAGGTAAGTTGGGCATGCTGTGGGTGTCAAAGAGAAGGGTAAATACAACACAATACATAGAACAGAAGTAATCCTCAATACAGTATAAAAATAAAAATATTACAAGTAGCACAATTCAACAGTAGATGATATCACATAATATGATTTGGATTTGTATAGAGTCCTGGAGACCTCAGCCATCAAGCTGCCTCCCCCATTTGGCCATTCCACAGCTAAAACATCGCTGGGCCAGCCAATCCGATGAAAGGACCCCTCTACCCCACGATTCCTGTGATCCTCCATCAGGGATGACATTACCTTAGGCAGGCAAAACAACTTGGCAGATGGGCAGTGGCACCAAGTGCCACATTTGAGTACCAAGAAGAGAAACAAAATAGGTGAGGGTTAGTAACCAATTACAACTATCATGTTACTTATGTTTTAGTGCTAATGACTGACAACAGAGATGCAGTCTGTACAGTTAATCAGCAGCTCTAGTCAGGATATGCTAAACTGAAGTAGTGAGTCTTCAGCCGGGATTTAAAAGCTGAGACCGAAGGGGCATCTCTTATAGAAGCAGGCAGACCATTCCACAGTTTAGGGGCTTTGTAACTAAAAGCTTGACTTCCCACTGGTTTTTTATTAATCCTTGGAATCGTAAGCAGACCGGCATCTTGAGATCTTAATGTGCGGCTCTGGTTTGTAAGTCATGATAAGCCGGACCTTGGCCATTTAATGCTTTATATGTTAAAATGAGGATTTTGAAATCTGCTCTAAATGTAACCGGGAGCCAGTGTAAGGATTTCAGAACTGGAGTTATGTGTTTGTAGTTTCTTGTTCTTGTAATAATTCTTGGAGCAGCATTTTGGATTAACTGGAGGCTTTATAAAGAACAGTTTGAACATCCGGTGAACACCGCATTACAGTAGTCAATCCTACTAGAAATAAAAGCAGGAATTAATTTCTCAGAATCCTGTTTATTTAGAAAGCGCTTTAATTTCCCAACATTTTTAAGCCTTTAATTATTCAAAACACTTTGATACATCCATGATAAACATTTCTTTTCCTCCTCCAAACCCCCCAGGCGAGCCTTATCCTTCGCTTCTCCCAACTCCAAGCTTTGTGGGTTAACCCAGAATTGGGAGTATTTACAATGTGTCAGCACTATAAACGGGAAGCACTTTTGAGTCAGGTGGAACCATTTCTCCGACTATGGAAACTCCCCCTAACAGCACTCTTTAGTGACTGCCTGAAGACCCCAGCAGGGCTGCCCTCCAGAGCCACAACTCCCATGTAGCCAAACAGGAGCTACACGAGAAGGACACTGCCACTCAGTGGACCGGGAAAACAAACGACACTGGAAGTTAGTAACCCTCTCTTTGCCTTCCTTCCTTTATAACCCCCCAAATAAGAACAGCAATATCAACCATCCCGGCTGGGACGCCCATCCACCGATGTTCTCCTTTCATTATGAGGGCCTTCCAGGTGGGTAAGCAATCCCCTCCTATTATTAAACTTGAATGAAAAGTTAAATTCAGCTTTATTATTATTTAAATCCTCTGTAAAATGACTATATTCCCAGCTTTTCTTTTTGAGATTATTAATTAATGAATACTTGAAATACATCTTTATCCAGAGCAACTTACAAAATCAGAGTTTAATGTCAAAGTTTAGAAATATTTTAACGCAGGCAGGTTACATGTCTTTCTCCGGGTCACAGGCCATAGCTGAACCAGTAACTTTTCAGTCTGTGGTTCTTACCGACTACACTACACAGCTTGAGAGATCACTAAGTGGTTCAACACTCTGAACGATCTTAGCAAACAGGACCCCATCGACCTTTCTGACCCTGTCATCTGTTTTGTCACTGGTGCTCACAGGCACCACTGTCATCTTTATGCACTAGTTAATCAGACCCCCTTTAATTCAGGATGACTGTTGCATTGCTTTTCGTTTATTTATAAATCAATTATGGGGTAATCACCTCTCTATTAATGTAACCGCTTGACCTTTTCTGACCTTAACATTAATCTTTGTTGTGCAAGATATATTATCCTTATTATCCCTACAACCAGCACTGGATTTAGCTGCATGTTTCTATTACCAAGTCGCTGGAACAAATCACAAAGAACACTTTACTTTCTAGGAAGCATGGTGGAGTAGGGATGGCATTGCTGCCTCGCAGTAAGGAGACGAGGGTTTGTGTCCTGAGTCCTCCCTAAATGTGTGGAGTTCTCCCCATGTCTGTGTGGGTTTCCTCCCACATGCTCCACAAACATGCAGGTTTGGTGGATTGACAATACTAAATTGGCCCTAGTGTGTGGTGGGTGTGTGCTTGCCCTGCAATTGACTGGCACCCTATCCAGGGTTTGCTCCTGCCTTGCACCCTATACTAGCTGGGATAGGCTCCAGCACCCCCTGTAACCCTGTTCAAGAGAAAGCGGTTTAGACAATGAATGAATTACTTTCTTTTTTTTTTTAATCAAGTTTGGAAGAAAGTGCATGTGTTACCTCTGGTATTATTCGCATTGCATTGCATTTGTGTCACCACATTGTGTATGTGTGTGTGCAACTGAGTGACTTATTCAGCTCTTAGTTGTGCTTGAGAATCCATTCTGAAGTGACCAATCTAGTCAAATTTAAAAAGGGTTTCCATTCCTCTAAAAAAAGAGAGATGTTTATATTCCTCTGAGCAGCAGACACTAAACATTTCTTGTCATTTTTTATTTTCAGGTTTTTACTACTATACCCAGGCTTTTGCCACATACCACAGTGCTGTCAACTTAAATCAGTGTGCTGGGTGGTGCAGTGAGATGAAGCGTTTAGAGGTACATCCATCAACAACATCTTCAAAGCTAATAGCATGAAGCAAAATAAATCTGACAATGTAATAGTTAACTAACAAGCAAAAATGTTGCACTTAAAACATGAGCCTTTATTCCCAAGAGGATGACTCAGAGTTCACATTTTTATTGTGTTTCAAGATAATAATGTATGGAATTCCCAATTTCGTGGTAATAAAACTTTCTCATTTGTTCTATTTTATTCCTGTATTTTCCATATCTTTTTAACATGCAGCCTCACAGCACTGTATATTATCTAATATGCAAGAATATTAAATATATTATTAAACTCCATTCTTGTCTTGTGCTCAAGAACACTGGGGGTAGAAAATGGATGGAGTAGCAGATTAAATGCTTCATTTTAACCTGTTTGAACGCTCAGTATAGCAAGAATTATGTAAGATAAAGTTTGATTTATTAAATCTAAGCTGGCTTGCATACAGAAAAGCTCTTGCCATCGGCAAATGAACACCATTGCAGGCAGATACAAAATAGCGTGCAACTCATGAACAAATGAAATGACCTATCAAATTCAAGATTTGCACATTAATGCACCTTTTAAATTGCTAACAGCTCCTTAAAGTATTTTCGGCATCATGTCATTTATTGCTATTTGACGGACAAAGTTAAACAAACTATTCTTTATTAACCATTTAG
Source organism: Polypterus bichir lapradei (assembly GCA_026402145.1). Classification (NCBI taxonomy): domain Eukaryota; kingdom Metazoa; phylum Chordata; class Cladistia; order Polypteriformes; family Polypteridae; genus Polypterus; species Polypterus bichir. Next base: position 8,949,299 of record JANRMT010062849.1, read on the forward strand.
GACTAAAAACCTCTGCTTACTAAAATGTACTATTGTGTGCAGTGACGTTCTTTAAAAATCTTTCTGCCCAGCCACACTATAATGTTATAATAATTGACTTTCACAAATAGTCTTCAAAAATTATTATTTTTTTTTTAATGGAATGAATTTAACAAGTTAAGTGGACACATTTTCAGTTGAACTTAGTCCCTTATCTTCTTGCAATTAATGCATTTACATTCAGACACCAAACCAGAAAGAAGTGAGTAACCCAGTTTAGGTAGAAATCTGGGCTCCATATTTTCAGAGGTGCCAGAACCTGGTGAGATTTTCCGGGAATGGTCTGCAAGAAACTGAGAGAGACAGTCAGCACACTCTGCCACCCCCTGGTCTGGTGTAGTATTACAGTTACCCAGGCGCTTTAGCTGTCTCCTACTCACACGTGTGTGAGAAGGCCCCCCCCGCCTTAGCCCAGACCCACCGGGTTGGGCAACCTGCACTGAGTGGTCATGAGAACAAGAAAGGGCATCAACGTTGGAGTAAAGAGAGCCCTTATGATGAATAAGCGAATACTTATACGGTTAAAAGTCAAGCAACCACCTGGTGACCCGAGGATTCGACTCTTTGTGTAAGGCCATCCACTGTAAGGGTGCATGATCCATTACAAAAGTGAACTCCCGACCCAAGAGGTAGTACCTCAACTGTGTAATCACCCATTTAATCACAAGGGCCTCCTGTTCCACTGCCGCATACCTGGTCTCCCGATCCAACAGTTTCCGGCTGAGGTACATGACAGGGTGTTCTACACCATCGACGTTTTGTCTAAACACGGCACCGAGACCTGTTTCTGAAGTGTCAGTCTGGACAATGAAAGGAAGAGAGAAATCAGGAGCTTTCAAAATTGGTGTAGATGTAAGGTCCTGTTTAAAGTCACTAAATGCAACCTCCATCATATCATTTCATACCACATTGTTAGGAGCCCTCTTCTTTGTTAAGTCAGTCAAGGGTGCCGCTCTCTCTGAAAACTGGGGTACAAACTGGCGGTAGTACCTGGCTAGTCCGAGAAAGGCTTGGACCTGCCGCTTGGTTCATGGATGGGGCCATCGTATTATGGCTTCTATCTTTGAACACTGTGGTTTTACTATACCCCAACTCACCAGGTAGCCCAAATATTTAGCTTCTTTCAATCCGAAGAAACATTTCTTAGGATTAATTCGAAGCCCCGCTTTTTCTAGCGTCCGCAACACTGCAGAGACCTGCTGTACATGGTACTTCCATGTGCTGGAATAGATGACGATGTCATCCAGATAGGCAGCACTGTACGCATTATGGGGGCGGAGCACCCTATCTACCAGACGCTGAAAAGTTACTGTGTAACCCGAATGGAAGGACACAATACTGCCAGTGTCCGCTAGTTGTACTAAACGCAGTCTTAACCTTCGCGGAGTCCGTTAAAGGAATTTGCCAGTACCCCTTAGTCATGTCAAGTATGGTCAAAAACTTAGCTAGGGCAAGCCTTTCAAGGAGGTCGTCCACTCGGGGCATCAGATAAGCATCAAGTTGGGAAACTTGATTAAGACGATGGAAGTCATTTCAAAACCTTCAACTCCCATCAGGCTTATTAACCAATATGATTGGGCTGGACCAGGGACTATAACTTTCCTCTGTTACTCCTAGTTCCAGCATACGCTTGTTTTCAAGCTCCACTTCTATTTTCTTTGCCTCGGGAAGTCAATAGGGCCGCTCTCTAACGATAACCCCGGGCGCTGTCACTATGTCATGTGCAATCAGAGAGGTCCTTCCGGGTTTTTCATACACCACCTCCGGTACAGACAGGATAGCTGTTTCCAGCTCCTGTCTTTGGTTGGAGTTTAACTCTGTACCGAAATTAAGGTTGATGGTGTGAGCAAAGAATGAGCTGGACTGAGTAGAGGTGGGATCAGGATCCCTTTCCTTCCATGGCTTCAGCAAGTTCACATGATAGATCCGCTTGCTCGGTCAACGATTGGGTTGTTTCACCAAATAATCAACAAGCCTTTTCCTCTCCTTAATTTCATAAGGTCCTTGCCAGTGGGCAAGTAATTTTGAATGGGAGGTGGGAACCAAGACCATGACACAATTTCCCAGGTGGAATTCTCAGAGGGTTGTACCATGATCATAATAATGGGCCTGTGCTGCTTGTGCTTTTTCCAAGTGACTTTTTAGAACAGGTCTAATTTTTCCAAATCAATTGCGTAACTGTGCGATATACTCCAATATATTGGTAGAGAGAAGGGCCTCTCCTTTCTATCCTTTTTTCAAAATATCCAATAATCCCTGAGGATGTCATCTATATAATAATTCAAAAGGCGAAAACCCTGTAGAGGCTTGTGGGACTTCCCGAATGGCAAAGAGTACAAGGGGGAGGAGCTGATCCCAGTTCCTCCCATCCTCACTGACCACCTTGCGAAGCATTTGCTTGAGAGTCTGATTAAATCTCTCCACTAGACCATCAGTTTGAGGATGATACACTGCGGTCTTTAAGGGCTTTATTTTAAGCAACTTGGCAACTTCCCTGAACGTCTCCAAGGTGAATGACGTCCCTGGATCCGTAAGGACCTCTTAAAGAATCCCGCATGCGCAAAGACCCCTACAAGTTCCCATGCAATTATTTTCAACGGGGCTGAGCGCAGGGGAACAGCCCCAAGATATCGAGTAGATAGATAGAGGGCTCTAAGGGTCCTACAATGTCAACCCCAATTTTCTCAATGGGAATATCAATCAGGGGAAGGGAAACGAGAGGAGCTCGGTCCCTCCTAGGAATTTGCCGTAATTGACAGTCTAGATAAGAGACGCAAAAACAGCGAATCTCCTCATTAATTCCCAGCCAAAATAATTGGAGCTTAGTCTGTGTGCTAATTCACATACTTGCTGCCGGTAAGTCCGTGGAACTAACAACAGCTTTCTCACCTCCCCCTTATGCTCAGCTATTCAATATAATAGGTTATTTTCTATCACTAAGTGAGGACCTTGTGGCATGGGCTGATGAGTGCGTTGGCCATTGACAAGTACAGCTGCATTTTTAGCATGTTTCAGGGAGTCATCATTCCACTGCTCTCTTATGAAAGAAGCCAGCATTTCTCTGAACTGAAAGAGCATTTCAGAGAGAGGGTCCGGTGTGACCTCAAGGGGCGGGGATTCCTCCTGGCTTGTCGAGGCACAGGGTGATGACGTGTCCACCTGCGATGGCCCAGGAATCTCCCCATCTACCTCTTGGACTTCCGTATCTCTCTCTGCCGGTTGTTTTCATGGCGTGGAGACAGCTGGAGTCGAGTCATCCCTGTCTATAACTAGGCCCAAGTTTTGTTCTGAAGTAGTAATTGGTGCACCGCTTTTATTATCCGACTAGTCCCACCCTAGAATCACAGCGAAAGCTGGATGTGGGAGGACCACCATGGGGATCTTTTTCAGCGATCCTCCATAGCTAATGAAACATTGGCCGGTTTTATATTTACAGGTTTCCCCATGTACACAAGTAATACTGGTCGTTGTTTTTATCCACTGTCGCGGTAGTACATGTCAGCAAGCAACAATGGAAATGTTACTACCGGTATCGAGGAGTGCTTCTACTTTATATCCATTAACTATTACACTCCCGTATCTGTTAGCGTTAGGGGGTTGACAAGTGCACATAAACCGCTTCCCCCCGTCCACCTGCATCCCTCCTTGTTCCCTGGTAGTTTGTCCGCCCCGAGGCCCGGGAACTTTGGAGCAGGCTCTAGTTTATATGAAAGACACCTAGTTTGTGTGATGTAATCCCCATGGAATCCACTAGAGGACTGTTCTGCTCCCTCAGATTGTGATGCTGATTTAGGATTTTCCAGGAGCTTTATAAGCTCCTCCATAGAGTGGAATTCTCCCCAGGATGACTGGGCAACATTTTTACGGAGTCCATTTAATAACAGAAAGCAGGCAACCTGCTGTACTATTTGGAAGGCTGTCAGCTCAAACGGCCTTAGCCAATGTGCTGTTTGTTTCCAGAGAGCTTCTGCCTGCTCCTGGGTAGATCGCTCTGGATCTAACTCCCAGTTTTTTAGAAACTTTACCTGCTGGCCTGGTGAAAGCCCATATTTATCTGGGATCTTAACCCCAATGGGCAGCTCTGCTCTCTCCTCCGAGAGAACATAATGAGCCCCCTTCGTTTCCTCCATAGGAACCAGTGTACGTCTGTAAATCTCATCCATATTCTTCCTTTGAGAAAATACTAGCCCAGTTTCATATTTAGGAAGCGGAGCCTGCACCAATTCACTCCTGACCCCAGAACGAACTCCCCATGAGGAAACTCTGCCCCAGTACTTTCTCACCTGATTAATTCTTTTGGTCCTGTCTTATTTCCTTTTGGGAACAACCATCCTGCTGGCTACGCCACTGTAATAAGAATGAGTCTCCAGACATCATAAAGGTTTGGGGCAGCCATCCGTATATTATATCCCAGGTGCAAAAGTTTTTGAAATATTCAAACAGAGATTGTGACAAGACTGAGTCCATAACAAAACTGACTCTTTGGAGGTAAGATGGCAGTTTTAAGGGCTGGGGAAGGAAATGATGTCATCTATGCCGGAGCCAGAAGTGACATCATCAGAGGTGCTGGAACCTGGTGAGATTTCCTGGGAATGGTCTGCAAGAAACTGAGAGAGACAGTCAGCACACTCTGCCACCCCCCTGGTCTGGAGTAGTATTGCAGTTGCAGGGAGAACATGCAAACCCAGGACCTTTAGCTGCCTCCTACTCACACGTGTGTGACAATATACCTGTATATATATATGTACTGTATCCAAAAGGCAGCATGGTGGTGCAGTTGTAGCGCTGCTGCCTCGCAGTAAGGAGACCTGGGTTCGCTTCCCGGGTCCTCCTTGCATGGAGTTTGCATGTTCTGTCTGTGTGGGTTTCCTCTGGGTGCTCTGGTTTCCTCCCACAGTCCAAAGACATGCAGGTTAGGTGCATTGGCGATCCTAAATTGTCCCTAGTGTGTGCTTGGTGTATGTGTGTGTAAGCCATGCAGTGGGATGGCACCCTGCCTGGGATTTATTCCTGCCTTGCACCCTGTGTTGGCTGGGATTGGCTCCAGCAGACCCCCGTGACCCTGTGTTAGGATATAGCGGGTTGGGTAATAACTGACTGACTGATTGTATACACAAACTATATATACACACTATATTTTCACTATATAAATTTTATGCTACTCCTACCTACAGACGGGAAAGCAATTGCTTCATATTACCCCAAATGGCTTATTAGCTTCAATTTCATCCATAATATTTGCTACTTCAGTACATCTTACAGAAGCAGATTGTAAAGGAAGCAATGTCACAGCATTAAATAACTACACTGACTAACCCCAGGACTGTTACGATGGAATGCACTAAAAGGACTGGTTGGATATCTTTTGGGATGGCCTATCATTGATTTCAAGTTGTGCTTAAATGTATGTTCTGTTGCAAAGGCTACTGAATTATTCTAGATTTTTGCACTGCTTTTAAACTCAAATCTAGCATATCTTTTGCAATTTGTTTAGCTTCTGTTATTCAGAGAACTGACTCAGATAATGCTTCATGCTTTCTGGTTTATTTTCCCTGCTATTGACTGTGTGGGTGGTGATTTTGAAGTTGCTGCCTCAGTAGACTGATCACTGCCAGGGGATATGATGGCAGCTCTAGGTTTGCATTCTACTCTCACAGTCAGACCTTTCTGTTTGGATTCAGCTGGAATGGAAGTGAGAAAATAGTTTTAATGCCACCTGATGGAAACACAATAATTGCAACTGAGTGACAATGAGATGAAAAAGTTTACAGTAAAAAAAACCCTAAATAATAACTTACAAAAAGAAACTAAAACCCTTATTTTGAAGTTCTCTCAAAATCATATCATTCAGCAGGAGGGCAGAAGTGAGTATCTGCCTAATGCCAACTAGTCTCTACTGGCACAAAAAGAAAAAAAGAAAACAAACACACATTATAAATCATGAAAATGTGAAGAGACCAAACTGTGGGATAGGAAAATCCTCAACCTTAAGCAGTCTTAAAGATCTTCCAAGAATTGATGTTACATCTGTATTCCTTGGCTTCTTTTATTTGAACAATAATCACTTAAGAGTCACAGAAGAACAAACAACCAATGGACAGAAAAGACAGCAGGTAGTATGGTGGGCAAAAGCATGGAAAAAAGAAAAATAAAAAATAAAAACACCCGGCAATTCTGACTTTGCTTCTTTCACCATGATTCAAATTTAAAAATACTCAGAGAGCGTATGTTGTTGTGGGTCATTTCTAGGAACTTTACCACAAAGCAATGTCAAAAAGGGAGAGCAATCATGTTTACAAATTATTACAATTATTTAACTTATTAAATTAAATAAGGAAATACAAAAACATCTAAAATTACTAAAGTCAAGAAAATTGCAAAATTCAGATCACAAAGAAAAAAGCTAAATTCAAAAACGCAAAATTACAAAAAGTAATAATGCCAAAGCCAAAGTCTAAAAGCCAAAAAACTAAATCCCAGAAAATAAAGTCAAAGTAGTAAAGGGGAGAAAGCCAAAGCCAAAAAAAAAGGGTTTAGAAAACCCTACTACACAAGTGCACAGCACTCGTTTAATGACACTGCACTAGGGCACTGGCAGAAAGCACTTTAAATAGTCGAACTGAAGCCTATAATCTAATTAGGGGTCTTGCTCCTCCATCATCAAAGGTAATAACAGAACAGGAAATAATTGAAACCAATCAACTAGCAAAAAGAACCGGGACAAGAAAATTAACTATTACTGAAATATTAATAGGAAACAAAGCTAAACATATCTTTTTGCAAATAAAATGAGAAAACAAAATACAGAAAAGGGGAAAAAATTTGGAGGACACTCCTGACTGTCCTATACTGTCTATCTGTTAATAATGACTTCATCTCAAAGGATAACTTAATGAGAGTTCAAGCTATATGGAAGCTAGTAACAGCTTCAGAGCACAGAGTTCACAAATAAATTAATAAATAAACATTCTAAGGACTAAAAGTATCAAACCTATGTGATCTTTGGGTAAAGCATCACCACTACCCACTAGGTAGCCTACATTTTACTGTCCATTAATGTGTGAAGATCTGATTCCCAGCACCAAATGTACCACTTCCTACTTTAGGTGTTCTAAGAAAACCTGATAGTTAAATAGTTCCATCTCTAGAAAGAAGGTAACCTTGCCTGGGTCATGACAGACAAAACAAGCAATGGCCAGTTTTGAACCCCAGTAGAACATCTCCTGCTTTACTTTGTGGAGGTTAGTGACTGCAACAAGTATAGAACTATAGGTATACTTGAGTGAAGGACAGAAGGACTTAAGAACCTAAAATAGCAACTCTCATTTCCAGCTTGCATGTGGAGCACAGGCAGTTTTGGGAAAAGGTAAGTGACCCCATCAACTGACCTCTGGTAACAATGCCAAAATATGTCAGAAGAGGGGGAAAACTGGGATGAATGATTACATATGCCTTTGGTGATGTAAATGATATGGTGACATTGGCCAGTGCATTGCTCAGAACTTTTTATAGCACTGACCTACAAGAGAAAACATTGGGGTACTGATATTAAAAGTGGGACAACCCAAAGGAATGACTCTGATGCCTTATTTACAGGCAGTGAGCCTACAAGGATTGTTGATTTAGTTAGTCTAGTGACCCCTAAAAGTTTTTTCCATTTGCCTGAGCATCACAAATGGTAATTCCTAAAGCATGGTCCATTGGATCTGTCATAGCTGCTGCATTACTTTCTGAAATTCAGGTATGACTAACCCAGAATTTATAGAAGGGTCAATGGCCCTCAGTAGGTTGGAAGAGTGAGCTCTTCAAGGGTCATCCAAAATCGTCTCAGTGAATGCCTGTCTTGCAGGGAAGCAGCTGTTAAATAAGAGGTGAAAACTTCATAACTTTTTAAATGTGTATTAAATCATCCTCTTCTTATTTATGTGTATATTGCATTGTATTTAACATTTAACCAGGGCAAAGTTATACAAGCGATGTGATCTCATTAACTTCAGGCTCAGTGCTTAAAAAACCCAGGTTGATTGGGAATGCTCTTGTAATGTCCACTTTGAAGAGCCCCACGTTGAGTATACTTCAGCTGGTCTTCAAAGCTAATCAGTTATTTAGAAGATCTACTTGACTTTGCACTTTGTCTTGTGTACATAAGATATTGTGTTTGAGGGCCCAGTGAAGACTGAATCTGCAAAACTGCCAAGTGCTTTGACAAAGGTAAAGTTGTCAGTGACACAAGACCCCTACACAACAGTGGGTGTTAGTCTCCACTGCAATCCTTATAATCCTGGAGATAATTATTCTTGGGGTAAAGAGTTAGTTCATGGATATTTGGGGAAAGTCAAAAAAATATATTTTGGGAGTCTCACAAGATGGAAAGGCAGTAGCAGGCAGTTCCAAGATACTTTATGTGCCCACCACGGTTTAGTTATTCTGGACCCCTAATCATTCCCTGTCTCTAATTGGCTATCACTCTCACCACTTCACCACCTAACAGCTAATTTCTGGTGAGTGTACTAATGCAATAATGGCTGCCATCACATCATCCAGGTGAATCCTACACATTAGTGGTGGTTGAAGTGGCTCCCCACTCACTGAAGCGCTTTGAGTAGCAAGAAAAGAGCTCTATAAATGTATAGAATTATTAGTTTTATTATTACTTTGTATAATGGACAGGTAAACTAGGATTAGCCTGCTTCCTAAATTATATTTGGGGCCTAGGATTGCAGGACTGCTGGAGGATATTTTCTAGGAGAATGAAACCCTGGAGTTCTCTATGACATTACTGAGCTTCTATGTGTGCTGTCATCCCCAAAACCCATCCCCTTCTATTGTCGATATTTTTTTTGCAATGGAAACCTTACTCTTTTATATACATTTTCACCTTTTATGTTGTATGAGTTCAGGGCCAACTCAAGCACTCCCCTGCAGGCCACACTGCAGTGTCAGTTAGGTCTCACCCATTTTGGCTACGCCACCTTCATAGAACATCAATGTTACAAGATTACGGCTGCCTTTTCAGGCCATCAGCTTGCCTCATAAAAGATTACGGCTGAACTGTCAGTAGCTACATCAGCTGACGTACCTAAATGCCTTTATTCCACTGATTTGCGATGTGGAAAGCACCAGAGTTTATAATGCAAATATTCATAATTTTAAATATCACAATTTGCATCCAACAAAAGGCACACATGAAACATGTAAAGACCTGTGCACAGGCATGGATGACAAATGAAGTCCTGGGGGAATTGTCAAAGGAGCTTGAAATGTCAGAAATAAGAGAAAGAACTGTAATATTTATTATATATCTGGCTTTACACCATTGCTTCATTCGCACTACAGTATTAGATTTGGTATAAACACTCACCTTTGAAAGTCCTGAGGTTACATTACTATCTTTCATAAATTTTCAATGATGATCTATCTCACTTACATGCATAATAAAACAAATGTCTTTTGTTACAGACATTTAATACCAAGAGTGCTATTTTTAAAATGAATAATATTCAGTTTGGTGTATTTAAATTAGTAATAATAAAAGTTGCTGATGAACCATTATGAAATAGCTTCCAAACAGAGTTTTTTCAGTAGGCATTGCTGGGCCCCACCTAACTATCAGAACACCAACACATCTGCTTTCTGGAGGCGTTTTTTATGCACTGCCATTAGCTATGAGAAAATATGTCCAATAATTAAAGTGATGGTTATGAATGCAAGAAATTAATCATATTATAGTTTTAGACAACATACATGTGTACTGAATTAAAATCAGCTTACATGCTATTTCCCAATTGTATTGTAACAGCTGATGATTTGCAAGAAAATAAGTTCCCGTTTTGAATGCTTTCCACTCCATCTCCATCTGAGTTTCACATATTCATCTCTGCATAGTATCAGGTAAAACTGGCCTGAGAGCCTTGGCTTTTCATTTTTTTTAGCTCCCTGCTGCACAGAAGTAAAAAAATGAATGTTTGAATGAGGGCATTAAGCAAAATGATGTAAAGTGAGGTATTTGTCATGCAAAAGAACAGCTGTATGCAAGTCACTGGGGATGGAAAATGCATTTCAATTTGAAAGCTTTCTGAATGTGTTGGCATGGAAAATTTCAAAACTCTCCCCCTACTCTCTCTCTCTCTCTCTCTCTCTGTCATACGGTTATAAAAACAGCATCTATTATAGAGTGAAACGGGCATATTGCCCACTCTCAAAGAAGCTGTTCTGATCCACAGTCCATGAAGTACTAGGTGACAAGTGCAGAAAAGTTTAACTGGTAATAGTTTATTGAATTTTGTCCAGGGGTCCCGGCTAAAATGTTTTATTCTAGTGTCCCATAAAGACCTTCTTGATTGTATTTTCAAAAACAGATTAAAAGTTAAGACCAGAGAAACCAGAAAAGCACAGACCAGTGCAAAAGACATTCTGCAATATATCCTGAAAGTTATTGTGCTACATTTTTGTCTCAATAAAACGCACACCATGAATCCATATATTATTCACTGTTAAAGTCTTATTGCAATTGACCTTAAAATAAATCAAAATAAAACAATAAATAAAAAAATAAAACAGATAAATAAATGAAGTACATTAATCAAGAAGGCATAGATGAGAAGAAGCAGAAGAAGCTAAGAAGATAGCAGAAGAACAACAGAATAGGTCTGACTATGGGAATCTACTCATGACTACTAAGGGGAGTATCGCCAACTAAGGGTTCTCTTAGAAAAGGCACGGTGCCAGAGAAAGCACATATAAAAGCTTTAGGAAAGTTGAAAAATTCCAAAAGGTAAGTCTGTGAAAGAAAGTGAAGCCAACAGTCTTATTATACCAGACGTGACATGAAGAAAAGGTCCCAGTCTGATGACATAAGTAACAGGACTTAACTGTCAAAGCAAAGTTGGGCTTCCATCCTAAGCCTCTTTTTCATGATTTGTTCTCAGCCCCTTTTTTCAACGTCGGATGCCGTGCAACCATATGTGGGGGTAAGTGGGACCCTTATGAAAATTAAACTCACTGAATCTTGGAAACAGAATCCAGGTGCAGCGGTAAAGATTTTGGACCCCTTTGCTTGCCAAACATGTCAGGTTTACACAATTACTGTTGTCACAAATACAGAGCCCAGTGAAATTTTTACCTGCATGTGCCATTCAACATGTAACACGTTGCCACTCTCCAACACTTTGATTCATGAATAGAAATCAACTTCCCTTGAAACCTCTTTTTTCCTCGCCTGAAATATCCTTAAATGTATTTGTCACATAGAAAATGTGTTTAGTAAGGCCAAACTAGTTATAGTTAATATTAATTCAGGTTTATTTTCAGCAATCCTTATTACGGCTTGCTGTTTAGTAACATCCCAAACCTTGCATTGAAACTTTCAACCTGTAAATATGCTTTATATTTTTTTCTTTATTCAGGATTGTAAAATGATTTAGTGTTTGGATTATTCAGGATTTGTAAAATGATTTAGTTGTTGTGGAATCAGGTTACACATTTTGCATTGTGGTAACTGTGCTGTGGCCCTGCAATGTCTGGATTAGAGAGGCCCTCAGAAGCAGCTTCCCTACAGTGCAAGCAATAGTAGAACTTCCATTCAGGAACTGACTGTAATCACTGCAAGTGGAATGCTTCCTGGAGACTTTGGCAGAGCTCTATCCCTCACTCATTCTGTGTTCATGGGCTTTTGAGAGCTCCAAGTGATGACGTTTCACCTTACCACTTTAGTGTGTTCATGCGAAATTCCAGTTGTGGAAATGTAAGGTTGCTGTTGATTTGTTACTTGGTTGGCAAAACAAAATCATTAAAGATAATCAGCATTTTTTGTGGAAATAAACACCAAGTTAAACATTAAATTTGAATCACTTTGCTCTAAATGCAATTCAACCCAAAAATGGCATTACAGGCTGATCACATTATATGTTTTTTGTTAAACAATTGACCAAGGTGAAAGGTCAGTGTTACATCATAACTCTTACCAGAAATTCTCCCAAATGTACTGAAACGAGAAGATGAAACATCACAATTTGGAGGTCCAAAAAGTCCAAGAGCATGTGAACTCAGCATTTGTCTCTATCGGAATTGTCCAACTTGCGACTCAGCAACTCAGATTTAAAACCTGATCGAGAGCACGTGAACGCAGCATGACTAACTTTCTGATCAGTACCACCACTACAGTAGTTAATGATTAACAAAAAAAGATTACTCTTTGGCTGTTATCAACAGCTCATATACTGACAAATATTTTTCCCACTATAGTTAAGGCTGGTTCATTAAATTATTCGTTTGACATCATAATATGGAGAGTGCTATATACCCATGATTCATTGTATGTCGTGTAGGTCTCAGGTGTTAATGGAGAAGTCTGGTATTTTTAAAGTCACAGGAACTTTTTCAAAATCATGATATATATCCATTTTACTCATAACGTTGCATTCTGAAGTGAAGCATATTTTACAAATTTAAAAAATAGCTATGTAGCTATAGGGTACCAGGATATCAATGTAAACGAAAAGCCTTAAAACTTAATGTAGGTCCACTTTGAAGTAGCAAAGTGTCAATTCATAGAAATGTGTCTTCCGCATTTCTGAGGCCTGCTTGTGACAATAGCAGTAAAATGGAAACAATACGTTTTCTCGCAGATGCTTAGTACTATTTTCTCGAGGTAAGGATACACTTTTACTTGCTTATCTGCTCATAGCGGGCATTGTGGATGGAATAATGACAAAAGCTATATCCTGCTTTTCGTCCTATTTTTTCTGCTGTAATTCTGCTTGTCCAGCTGTTATTTTCTGCAATAGCCTGTAACAGAAGACAGATGTGTGCTCAAATCATATGATTATTTTTTCCTCAATGATGCATGCTTTTCACCTGTTATATTTTGTGTTGTTATTTTGCATCTCTTACAAAGCAAGATTCATACCAAGTGGCAGCATTGTGATGAACCGCACATGTAAGAGATTCATTGTACTTTGAAACATAACAATAAATCTGAACTGATTACACTGCATTGTGTTTTTAATAAAAGCCTTAAATTTTTGGTATAGAAATGCAAGGGGATTATGTGCAAGCTCCAAGCAGAAGCTGTTGCTGTGAGGCAGGAGTGACAGCTCTGTGGTACCACTATACATACGCTAAAACATTGGTACTAAACTTGCTAGATTTGAACATGATTAAAACTAATGCTGTGGCCGGGACGGCACTACAGGGAAGAAAACAGCCTTTTCAAGACACTACATCCCCTGGAATGCTAGATGGCAGCTCCCTTGGATGGAAATGGCTCCTTGAATTCCCGCAGGGCAGCATGGGACATGGAGTCCGTATCCTCAGCCCTGTTGGATATCACCAAGATCCAGGGGGATATTATGAGGACATCAGCCCGGAGCTACTTCAGGGTCATGTTGGTGACCCGGAGAAGAAATACTTCCAGGTCAGAGACTTTAAAAGGACTCTGGGAAACCCCAGCAGATCGAGCCGGAGTTGGGTGGTAAAGTGACGGAGCTGCTGGGAGTGGAGGATTGTGGATTATTGTATTGATTAATTATTGGAAGAATTGTGGAGTGTGTGGTGCTTGGTGCACTTTATTGAATATTATTATTAAAATCTTCTTTGTGCTTTTACATGTGTGTCTTGGACGTCTGTCTGGTGGGTTCAAAGGGGCAACTGCGCCTCTAGCGTCTACAATGCCTATAACTTCTGTTCAGTTTTTTGTCACTTGATTGCAAGGTTTCTCTCACTAGACCACTGAAACACACATGTGCTTTATCATTCCCGCAGGTGATATTTTTGTGAAACAACAAAATAAGCTTTCATATAGTGAAGGAATGCAAGCGGTTGTATGACTTTTTTCAGTCATACAATATTATTATCTAATTGTCGACAAAACAAAGACCTCTGGGCATCAACATTCAACGTCAATATTTGAAGGCAATGACTTTCTGTGGTGAATCCATGCCCCCTGAGTCTGAAGTGTGATGCAGAGAAAGATGAGTAACAAAGTGATGTGCACAGCTGGACTCCTTTCAAAATGGCTGAGTCTCACAATAACATTTTGATTTTTCCTTCTAAAAATTACTTGGATATGTTGTTTTACAATAAGTGTGAATCTCTAGACACGGTTCAATGCTTTATAATATTTTTTCTTGAAAACTGGGTGTATTTTAATGGTGTAAAGTTTTAATGGTGTTTTCATGTTGGGACCCTGGTACCCATTAGCTCCATTATAAAAAGAAAGAGAATGCTAGTTATTTTTTAAAATCTATTAAATATGTTTCACTTTAGAGCACAATTTCATGTGGCAAATTAATAAATTATGAAGAAATAACTTTTTACTTGAACAATACTGAACTTATCCTTTCAATCTAAGTGTTTTAGTAATGGCCACATGCTTTGTCATTTGGAACTTAATTTTGTGGCTGTAGCTAATTCTCTATAATTAAAATATTAAACAGCTAAAATGTTGATGGCTATTAAATGAACTGTTTGTACTAGCTCTTGTAATCACTCAAGTAACTTCAAAACGTCCCAGGGAATAGTTGGAGAGCCAACTGGGCAACCCTGGTAAATCTGTGAACTCAAATAAACAAGTGCACGATGGCACTGCATAAACTTGAACAAAAGATAATGCTGTCTCAGGTTCCCACTTAGGCGGCACGGTGGTGCAGTGGTAGCGCTGCTGCCTCGCAGTTAGGAGACCTGGGTTCATTTCCCGGGTCCTCCCTGCGTGGAGTTTGCATGTTCTCCCCGTGTCTGCATGGGTTTTCTTCCCACAGTCCAAAGACATGCAGGTTGGCGATTCTAAATTGGCCCTAGTGTGTGCTTGGTGTGTGGGTGTGTTTGTGTGTGTCCTGCGGTGGGTTGGCACCCTGCCCGGGAATGGATTCCTGCCTTGTGCCCTGTGTTGGCTGGGATTGGCTCCAGCAGACCCCTGTGACCCTGTGTTTGGATTCAGCGGGTTGGAAAATGGATGGATGGATGGTTCCCACTTAACTTCAATAGTCAATCTCTGCTCTTTCGAAGTCATTAATTGGGAGCTCTGTCCTCATAGGCTCAGGTCCAAGAAGTGATGTCCTTCTGGGGACAACAGCCTTTTACAATGACCAAAAGGGACGTGGTCTTTGTCACATCACGTACCCTCATCCAGTGTCTTCTCTGAACTGGTGGAATATGAGACAGAAGAGTTAGCGACAGTTCCCCCTTGTGTCTCCTGAAATGGTATTACCTGCTTGGACTGAACCGTGAAGATGATCCTCAAATACCCATGCTTTACACTCGATCATATCGAGCAAGTACATCTCACTGTTGGCACAGCACTAGATGATTAGAGTGCAGCTTCTGAGCGCCAGCGGCTACAGTGATGTACATTGCACATCTACTAAATCCAGCACCTGATTGTTCATTCAGCTTTAGCGAGGACAGCCTCAGTTCGAGCAAACTAGTGACAGTGATTTCTGAGGACATTAGTGGGGAAAGAAGACAACCAAATGATGACTGTGATATTTTCCCATTAATGATATTATGGAGTGTGCTATCACAGTGTTTTACTGCATTTGTGTTTTATCATTGAAAACATGTGTAGGCTGCTCTGTTTTTCCCCAATTGCCGGCTCTTCATATAAAGCAGGGTAATGCCACCTCAGATTATTGTTGTGTGAATGATGTAGCATATGCTATCTACAGCTGGTATAGTGATGTTATTAGATTTTGTATGATGGTAACTAAATGCTAATGTCTGAATAACACACTTCCTTTCAGTGTGTCCATAAGTGAGGGGGGTTTAGGGCAGGCAGGCCTGTTGGATTAATACTACATTCAGATTTCATATGGCATGGATGTACATACTGAAAACATAATGCATTTTGCCAACATAAAAAAAAAAACAATTTTCAGCAGTGCCTGGTTCACCTAACATAACCAGATCACTTTACTGCACTCATAATGGAATAAAGGCACCTAGTGGGAATGAAGATGCTTTTGTTAACAATGAGCAGTGACATTCCATTAACACACAAGTCAACTGAGATACCAAGATGAATCTGATGGACATCACGTCTCAGTGGCTTGAGTCAATCTGCGATTCATTTATTTTGAGGCAAACTATCTTTGGCAGACATGACAGTTCTGTATGTGGTGGCTAGCTTGCTGGTACGGTAAATGGCTAACCTCCAGTTTTTCACAAGGTCTGTACTATTCATTCTTTCAGCTGTAATATCATTACATGGGCCAGATATTATCAGTTAGATACTGGTACCTTATGCCTTTCCCAGACCCCCAGCATGAAGAGGAGAGGCACTATAATGCCTATCAGTAGCATAGCTCAGGCAGATGCTCTTGAATACATGTGGAGGGAGTCTTGACACATCAGGAACAGGCTGCTCTACTAGCCAATGAATGTCTGTGGCATTGTGATTGCATATGTATAAGGTTGATTAGCATTAAAGCATGTTCACGAATACACATTTACAAGGTGACTATAATTTATAAAGGGTAAGCTGTGAAGAAATGTATATATGCCAGGTTTTATAAATCTGATATATATATATTTTTTGGCATATGCATTTTCCAGCTTTTTGGTGTGAGCATATTTTCACACTCAAATCCATGCAGTTTTATAAATGTGCCCCCAGGACCGGAGTTTATAGTGGATAACCTGACTTTGGTTTAGTGCCTTTGACTGACCACATGGTCATAGTAGTTAGCGAGATTTAGTATTAAGAGATAAAAGGAGTGACAGTATGCTAAGCAAAGAGGTATCGCAGTAACGGTGTAGCAGCTTGGAACACCTTGACTTAAACTAAAAACACAATGAATCTAAAAGAGATGAGACAGAATATTTGGAAGTCACCATATATATCAGTGAAGACTAGGCAAAGACAAAGATACAGTTTATTCATCCAAAAACACTGATACACAACTGAGTGATTTCTAAAGTGATCCACAGTTGTATTTTGCTTTTTAACAGAAAGGAAGAATTTAAAGAATATCACACACTGTATGTTGTGAACACAAGGGCTTTCCAACAGTTAATTCATTTCAATTTTAATATGTATTAATGCAACAGTCCAAATCATTCTTTAATAATCACAAACAACTGCTTGTATCGAGCAAGCAAACATTTTCTTAATGTGGAAACAAATTGATTTGCTGCACTGGGTAGCTAAAAATCAATCTCATATTATTAGTGACTCACTGGGCAGAAGCAGGGTGGATAGGAGTTGGCTTTGAAGCATAATGTATGGGTTCAAGTTAGGATATCGTCAATGTGTCTGGCTGGCTTCAATTCAGTTCACTATCCTTGCAATAGCCTCTGCTACAGTTGACAAGTTACAGCAGAAAATTAAGCAGATGTTGGAGATTTTTACATTGGTGGTTTTCGGGTTAAGAATGGATTCTACTCATCAATTACTTCCACCTTTTTTTTTGTTTGTTTGTTTTCAGTAAGCACAGAGCCAAGCACAGCAAAGAAAAACAATGGAGGTGTTGTTTTCAATGATTCAAGAGAAATTGTCTGGTTATAGCCAAGACCTCATGGCCAAGACACCCGTGAATTGTTCTGATGTTGATTATTATTCCTTATATCTTCCATAATTCCAAGTGGAGTATTATAGTGAATAAGGAACAACACAAACTGTAGTGTACACATTGCATATATCAATTTCATGCTAGAGTAACCTACAGACTCCCTCATCAGAACCTTTGGTAACTGTGAAGATAAATTACTCTTGTAGCGTATTGTTTTGCCATAACAAAACTATGACAGCTGTCAAGGAAGAAAAACCACATAGACTGAGGAAAACTGGATAGTAGATATTAAGTAGTAGAACTAACTGACAAAATGTTTGATTAAGTATCAGGTATAATTTGCATATATTGTAAGCAAATGCTTCTAAATAAAGTGTTGTCATTTTCAAATATATAGTGCCATTCATGTTTGGGACAAAGACACATTTCCCGTTGATTTATCCCTCTGTTCCACCAGTTTAAAATTACTAATCAAACCATTCAGACGTGATTAAAGAGCACATTGCAGACTTTAAGGGTATTTCCATATATTTCAGTCACACCATGTAGAAATGACAACAGTTTTGTACATGGTCCCTCCCACTTCAGGGCACCATAGTGTTTGGGACACGCTGGTGATTACTCAGGTGAATCATTGCTTCGTCAGTAAAGGCATAAGATACCTAGATTTGCTTTTTACCCTGTGGAGTCTGTAGTTGCCATTGTTCAAAAAGAAAATAAGAACTGTACCAATTAAAGTCAATGAAGCCATTATGGGCTGATTAACAAGATAAATAAAACCATTAGACATCAGTAAATCCTTAGAATTCCCTAAATTAACTGTCTGGAATATGATTAAGAAGCCGCACCGCACTGGTGAGCTCAGAAATGACAAAGGGGCTGGTAGGCCAAGGAAGTCCTCCACTACTAATGACAGAAGTATCCTCACCATGGTAAAGAAAAAGCCCCAAATGCCTGACCAGCTGAAGAGAAACAGTCTTCAGGAGGCAGATGTGTACGTGTCAGAGATGACTATCACAGATGACTTCGTGAACAGAAATACAGAGTCCAATAACAGTCCATTGAAAACTCAGCAGAGAATATTGTTACGGTTGGGTTTGGGCACACCCTCAAATGAAATCTACAAGTCTGAATAATTGTTCTTGCATTTTGATGGTATGGTTTTGGTCTGTCTGGTCTCTTAAATGGGAAGGCAAACAACGCTGAATGCAATTGTGATATATTGTTCATAACATAAACAGCATGAAAAATTATAGGAGATCATTCAGTTCAATAAGTTTGTTTAGTAGGCTAATAGCAAAGTGATCCCAATATCTCTTCCAGATACTTTTAAACGTTGTCGAGGTTTCTGCTTCAACGACTTAACTCAATAGTTTGTTCTCGATTACCAGAACTTTCTGGCCTCAGACATATATATCCTGTACTTCCTTTTAGTTTGCACCAGTGTCCTTCAGGATATGATTTGCTATTTACTAGGAAGAATTCTACTGATCTCCTGATTAGGTCTCCATGCAGCCTTTGTTTGTTCTTATGGTATAAACTTTTTCAAGATCACAATGCCCTCTAAGTTTGAAGAGTAGTCATTTGAACCATCTTTCCATTACTTGATGATCAATGCCTCTTTTTGCCTTATACTTAAATCAGATGATACAACTATAATGTCAGTCATGCCAACATTATAAACTACACATTATGGCTACCTCAGTCACCAGATTTCACCAGTGAAGCACTTGTGGGAGAGTCTGGGCCTGAGACAGAGTTTTCACCTGCAAAACCACGAGTCATCAAATTTCTTCTGGAATATAAATGTCATTTTAATGAAGAGCAAAGTGATTTAAGCCAAATTAAATTTGAAGAAAACTTATAGTTTTGCTTCGCAAATAATTTGCAAAATAAATGGCATTTTGCTTCCAGTTAAAATCATATAGTTGACATAAGGAAAAAGGTATTTCCTGTTTGGAAACGGTATACTGTACAGTATATTAATTCTACATATAGAGTATTTCACTGTCATTTAGAACAGAATTTAAATAAAGATCTTCAGTGGAAAAAAAAATCACCAGACTCATTTCCTGTCACTTGTAGACATTTTGTTGAGCCATCAAATTTGTGTTATTCTTAGACTGATAACATTATTTTCTACTTCAAAAAAACTTTAAAACTCACCCAGAACTCTTTTTAGTAGGTTTTGCGTTTCACAATTGCAAAATCAATAGTTAGATTAATTTCAGAGTCAGTTTCATGAAACTGTATGGAAATCGAAGCTTCCCTGTGTTGCTCATCACCATGTGAAATAGTTTCAGATACTTGGATAAACTTTGCCAGTACTTATTGAAATTTTTAAATGGCTCTTATTGGCCCAATTCCTGTATAGTTCATATAATAGACATTGATTTTGCCTTTGCTTTGTCAATTGCCTGGATATCCCTAGTCAAATAAAGTCCGATCACCAGCATGGAGATAATGTGCTTTGTCTTGTCTATCTGGTGAGCATTAAGACCTGTACAAGTCTTGAAGACTTGTAGCTAATCATGGCTTCACATAATATCCCTTGTTCCAATACAAAATAATAGTTTAAATATTGCGAATTTTAACTCTCAATCTAAGACTTTGTAAATTATTTTGGAAACTCAGCCAGTACAGTTTAATAAAAGTTTTATGTGTTTATTTTAAGTAGCATTGGTAACACTTCCATGAACCAGGAAAAATAAAATGATCAGTGCCCAGATGTGCATCTGCAAGAATTGTTTATGGCATCTTAAGACAGCTATGATGAGTGAATCAGAAAAAAAGTAAAGTTTAAAAAAAAACTTACTGAAGACAAATTTTTGTTAAGTTCAAATTTTGCCCGACATTTCTATGTAGATATGTCACCACAGCACCAACACCAACCAGCCGCAAGACACCGTCAGAGCAAAGCAGTGTGCAGAATATCATACAGAGAATGATGAATGATTTCAGGAAGTTATGGATATGAAGGATATGAGAGAAACAAACTATAAAACTTCAGAAAGCTCTGAATAATCTGTGTCAAGAGATGAAAGATCAGGAAGAACAAACCAGTGTTAAAACTAAGAAAAAGTGTAGGGTAATACGGATAATGAAATAAATTTTTTATCACAAGTACAGAATAGAGTGAAAATCGTATATGCCTGATTACCTTTCAGCACTCAGTGGGAACATATTGGTGCTCAAGCAAGTGCCATTTAAATACTTCTTTTCATTCTTCTTCGTCTATTTTTGTTTGTATTTTTGTAATAGTACCAGGACACTGATCTTCAAATTACCTCACTGATTACCTCATTGATTGCAGTCTAAGTGTACAATCAGCATCTTTATTTAAGCAACCACCAGTTTAAATGAGTATGTACTGGTGATCAGTTTTAAAGTTGTCTATGTCTGTTGTTTTTCACTGTAAATTTACAGACCACAAGGAAAGAGATTTGACTAAGACAGATAATTCTGTTCAGATCTTAATCCAGTGGAGATGCTCTCTGAGAAGCAGTTCCATTTTATTATCTGTAGTGTTCATTAAAATGTGCAATTCATGAGCAATTTGTTAATTCTGAATTACTCTTTTCAATGAGTCATGGGAATCGATTCACGAACACAAGCAAAGCCATTCAGTAGAGCTCAATGGGAGTGCTAAAGCATACGCGTGATGCCGTACACCCTCTTTCTTTTAGATGTTCATATCACACATGTGATGCCATCAGTCTCTTTTGTTTATTTTTTTTAAAGTTCATTTGCAAACACTACACATCTTTCTAGTAGGAACTAAATCATTATCAGTAAACGGGAACTCTGTCATCGATCATTTTCTCATTCATCATACAATCACAATACAGTAACAACACATTATAATAGAGTATTTTAATTGCTTTGCACAATTTGTTGCAAGAATTATTTAAAACAGAATATATAAACATGATATTAAACTAATATGTTGATGTCTCTCTATACATTTAACAAATTAGTCCCACAAAACTGATCTTTATAAAAAAATATTATTTTCATTCCTAACAATTACTTGCTTTTTACAATGCATACATTTTATGGTTCATTGATTGCACCAGGCATGTATCATTCACTAATTCTTTCAACTTATTACCCAAGAACAAGTCACCCTGAGAACAGGTCACACAATTCTCATTCATTTAATGAACAAAGTAAATTACTGAATCATTAATTCAGAAAGAGTCACGCAATTCTCGTTCACATATGACTCTCGAACTTAGTTGCTTATTTTAAATGTACATGTTGTGTAATGCGGTATGCTTTCAAAGAGGTTAATATAATACAATATGAACTATTAGCATGTTTAATTTATAATTTAAAAATTAAATAATTTACGGTTCTTTTAAGTGGGAGCCGAAAAAAAGTGTTTTTTTTTGTTTTTTTAAGGATAAATCGAACAAAAGTGACTAAGTTTGAAACAATCAAATCAGTAAAAAGAATTGAAATGCCCATCTAGAGATATTTGTGGAAGCTCTTAAGGTGGTTAAAAATAATGATTTGAAATAAGTATTGTGAAAGAATGAGTCTCAACAGACTGGAAAGGTTTTGGGCAGCCACCCATATGTTGTCCCTGGCTGCAAAAAGGGTTTTTTTAGTAAGCACTAATGTGCATGGATTGAGCTCCAGACTGAACTCAATTGGTGGTGGAGAAGATGGCGGTTTTAAAGGGTGAGATCGGAAGTGATGTAATTTGTGGCCTGAACTGGAAGTGACATCTTTCTTGGCGCTGGAACCAGAAGTGACGTCTTTCTTGGCGCCAAAACCGGAAGCAACGTTGTTGTTAAATCAAACAGGTTTTCCTGTATTTGGCCTGCAGACATAACAGAATAAGGTTTAGCGCACCCCACCAGCCCCTGGCCCGGCGGATAACTACCTCCACTTGGTCCAGTCAGCTTCCTCCTAGTCACACATGTGTGACAGTATGTAATGCAGACTACTGCAGTAGAGAAACATGTACATCCACATCTCTGTAAGTACTCTAAGATATGAGTCCACCATTAGCGATTAACTAATAATAATATTGCATAGTTTCCTTACCTACTTGATTGTTACAAAGAGACATTGATACAGTCGGGGAGACGCAGACAGAAACCCACTGTCTTGGAGGAATTCTAGTAACCGTTACTTTATTTTACTAGACTTTGATGGGTACTCAAACCTATTCAATTCAATTCAGGGATTAATTATATTATAATAGCTGACCATTTAGTAGCTTGTATATACCGAGAGTTACTTTACTGCAGCTATTTGGAATATTAAGGTTCTTTTCTTTGGTAGGTTTATTTCTCTTCCTAGATTTGATCTCAAACAAGTACCTTTCATGTGGTTTTAGTAAATAATAATTTCATGTGATACATTGCATAAGTTTAATGATTATAATGTGAAAGCTAGGTGGAGCTCTCAAGCCAGCCCTGCTTAGATTGCTCCAGTGCCATGTTTTTCTGCTTCATTTTTCATTTTACTCTGCTCTCTAACCATCCTCTTGTTCATGTTTTATTTTGTGTTGTTTATTTTCCCCCAATCCCTTACATTAAATTATGTTGACTGTCCTCAGGATTTGTGCGACTTTATGAATTAGGACTCTTAGGTGCTTCAGTCATAAGGGCCGCAGTTACTTGTACATCCTCTATAAGACACTTGTTACATTACAGCTAGGGTTCATTCACTGGTTTATGTCTGTTCTGCAAATATATTGTGTATTTAAATTTGAATATATTCCTTGATTTCTGTGGGTAGAGCCACAAGAGGTGGGCCATCATGACTGCCCCCAGCCCATTTATTTTAGGCTGGTCAGTAAGGTCCTGATCAAAATGAAATGGTATAGAAATAGTTATGACTGTGATTACTACAGTGGATTTTTTTTTGTAAATTTCTTGCTTCTGCCTTTGGATATAGTTTTTTTTTAATTTCCCCTTGGGATTAATAAAGTATCTATCTATCTATCTATCTATCTATCTATCTATCTATCTATCTAT
>JANRMT010062849.1:8972844-9028010 GCA_026402145.1 Polypterus bichir lapradei
TATCTATCTATCTATCTATCTATCTATCTATCTATCTATCTATCTATCTATCTATCTATCTATCTATCTATCTATCTAAGACATTTAAAGCATTTTTGTACTTCTTTGTTTTATTTAAATAAACTCATCATAAAGATTCTGCATTGACCTAAACAGAGGTTTTATGGTTTGCTCTCTCTTGAAAACCATTTTTTTTTTGTATTTCTGGACCATTTAAGGGTATTTTCTGAACTTTGAAAGCCAGGTCCCATTTTGGGCCTATGCAAGCTGAAGCCTGTCTGTTGAGTTTGGGGTCTGGCTGCCTGTGATGGGGAATTTTCCTGAGGCTGACCAGTGAAAGTCCTGGTTAGGCTTTTTGTGTACTTTGAGGCCTGTTCACCCTTTTGTGTCAGGTAATTTACAACAACATCTGTCTACTACTAGCAAATCATTGTGGCATTCGCTAGATTAGGCAGCCTTGGTCTTCTGCCCAACTTGTACATTTTTATGAAAAGGTTAACAGCTTTAATTGCTTTGGTTTTGCATTTCCAGGTCTTTGAATTTACAGTTTTTCCCATATGAAGTTTTGAGTTTTGATTTTGCAAGTGGCTTTGGTAAATTTCTCTTTTCCATGCAGTCATTATTTATTTCAATTTTTTAAATGGTTTTCTTTATCTGTTTTACTTCTTTTAGGCCTCCAGCAATACTGTAATTGTTCTTTTTTTATTTGTTTCATGATTGAATACTTTGTGGTCATTTCCTTGTTTATTATTGCATTTACCTCCTTGATTAATTTATTTATTCATTTTAGTTGTGTTTGTTTTGTTTAACTAGCTTGTATGTTGTTCTGTTATGATCAGCTTTCTATGACGGTCCTGTAGTACTTTTTCCCAAAAACTCCACCAAATGGATGTTTACTCAATTATGTTGACATCTTTTGTAAGTTGCTTTGGATAAATGCATCTGCTAAGCAAACAAAAGAAAATATAAATTTATAACAGTTCTAAAATAGAGGTGAAAATTGCATAAAACAAGCATTTCTATATTAATAAAGTAAATTGGAGAGAGGGGGAAACAACAAATTGATTGAAAAATGTATCTCTAAGTCTTCCAATACAAGGCAGTCCCAGGTCTGATTGGCTGGTTGATCTTCTACTCTCCTCTGTACCACACAAAGCACTCCTTTCTTTCACCTTCCATACCTTGTTCTCCTGCCAGTTAAGCTCTTGCTTCACCTCACCTCCCTTTCCAGAGGTCACCGATTTTAACAGCCAGGCAGGGATCACTCTAGTACCCCTGAAGCTGTCCTTCAACATCTCCTTCTAGTGATCCCAGCACATGCAAACAGGGACAGGCAAGCCCCTGGTATTGTAGTAGTACTTATAGTAATAGACGTAGGCTATCCACAGTAGTGTTTAGCAGTGTTCCATACATAATACAACAGTCCTTAATGATGCAAATTATACTTTATCCCCCATCCAATATTTCCCACTTCAATCACCTGAAACCTTTTACAATCCATTGTCAGTAGTCCTCCCCCTTTACTGAAATAATGATAAGTAGAATGCAGCTCCACTTCAATACCCCTACTTTATTACCAGAACCTTGTATGACATGGCCAATATTATTACCAAATCATCTCCTGTCCTCTCCAACTCTAGAAAGAAGTATAAAATGTGTGAACCAGTGTATCTCTGGCTCATCAGGATGCCATTATAAAAAGCACCAATATCATCTCAGGCCAGTTTTGGATGAAATTTTGCAAAAGAAATGATAAAGTATTATAAAGGAACTACAATTATTGATCAAAGCTTCTCACAAATGTACTTGAGAATTAAGATCATGTCTAGAACAACATATATTGTTAAGATGAGTAATTTTGTTTTTACAGCTCAAAATATTTATAGTCAGGTATTTCTTTGTATTTTATACTCAGCCACAATGCATTTGGAAAATCCAAACATAAATCACGTTCTTTGAGTCACTGGCCACAGATAAGCTGGCATAATTGAACTGTGAGGTGACATGTGACCTACAGTTAGGCCCATAAGTATCTGAGCAGTGACACAATTTTCATAATTTTAGCTCTGTATGTCACCTCAATGGATCTAAAATAAGGCAATCATTACGTGAAGGGGTTTAACAAGAATATTGTATGAGCCATTTAGGAACGACAGCCATTTTTCTGCATAACCCAAACCCCCAAGCCTATTTTCTGGGGCTCAAAAGTATTTGGACATTTGGCTGACAAGCTGTTCCATAGTCAGTTGGGAGCAGTTCCCTCATTATTTCATTAACTATTAATCAGGTAAAAGGTCTGGGATTGATTCCAAGTGAAACTGAGGGTGTAGGTGTAAATGAAGTGTTATTACAGCATTACAGAATTATATAATAGAAGAGGCAGCTGTGGTGGAGCGTGTCTGGGTCTGTGAGAGATCAGCGCAGGTGCAGGATGTTGTTTTTAAATGGGGAGGTACAGACCTCATCAGTGTAGGTGTGCACTCGTTAAGGTGGTCATCCATGGAGCACTTACATGTGCATGAGACCAATCAGCTCATCCATCCTCCAGTAATGCACCTGCACTCACAAAAGTATAAAATGTCTGTGCAGGTCAGAAAAAGAAACTCAAGATAAAGCGCAGAAACAGCACTGAAAGTTTGATCAGGTGCTGAGGAAAGAATGCAAAGTGGTCAGGATGCCCTGTGAGAAGCAATAGGAATGATCTGCGGGGGCAGACGGCTCCTGGTCTTCAGCTCAGCACCACTGTGGGCTTGTGAAAACCTGTGGATGGTGAAGGAGGTGGCAGGATAGAGAATTCAGGTATCAAATGTCCCAACGTGTAATGACATTGGTGGCAAAGAAGATAGCCAGAAGGTGACCAAAGGTAGAAGACAATCATGCCATTAATTTTATTCCTGGTTTTAACTATTTAATGGATCTATTTCTTTATTGGCCTTTATCTTTACAACACTATTTATTAAAAGAACTGGACCGTAACTTGCTGATTGTGAAGAAAAAGCACTATGTTCTTTGCACCACAACATGATGGTTGTGTCACAGTAATGATTATTGATTTTCTGGGAAAGAGAACATCTCCAAGGCTGCAGGCAACCAGGGCATAACAGCAATATCATAGTGCAGGGACTGGCTGGTTCATAGAGGACTAGAAGGAGTGTCCTCTCAGACAGATTTAATAATTTACAGCAGTAGAGAAAGAAAACAAAAGGTTAGTCAGAGTTAGTCTGACAAGGTTATGTTGTGTACTACAATACATTATAACCTTTTGTAATGTATGATTAATTAATAGTGAAATTCCAACCCCAGCTTTAAAGTGGTAAGTAGTTGCTCCTATTGGTAAATAGATTGGGAGATGTGGCTCATTTCCACAAAAATCTTCAACACTTAGACTTTAGTTCTGTTAGTTCTGTTTCCAGCTACAAGGGACGTGGCATTTTCCCCAAGTTAGAAACCAACCCTAAAACAAACACGCAGTGGTCACCATAGAGTAGCCAATGAACTGAAAATGCCAGTCTTTGAGATGTGAGAAGAAACTAGAAGATTAGAAAACTCAAGTGAACCTGGAGAAGCATTCAAGCATCACCTCTGTGAGGGCCTGGGCTGAGAAAAGAATGCAAATCCCCGGAGCTGTGGGCCATTAGTGCTATCCGCCCTGCATGTATTTTACTGAGATACGAAACATAATCATGCAAGCAATGAAATGCATTTAGAAGCAAATTCTCGATCATTTGTTTGAGTTTCTTTTTCTCATTAGTGAAACACATTTGTTTGCATTTTTAAGAGTTTTTTTTTTTTCATTTCTAAAACCTATATTGGTATTTACTAAGCTGTAGCTTATGATCTCTCTTATTCATTTTTATGTGAACTTCATTGCCTTGCTATTGTTAGAGTGAATATATTCCTTAATGTTGTCAGAAGAATACTGATTAGGTTTTTCAAGAAACATATTTGAATAAACTGATTAGCACATTACATACTTGATTCCCTATGTACTGCTCTGCTGAATGTGAAGCCGAGCGGCCTGACTGCATTTTTATTATCTTGCTTTGACTTCTTTTTCTCTTTTTTTTTCAGTATTTGGATGCTACTGTGCCCTTGTGATAGCTGACGCCTTATCCAGGTCTGGATCCTGCTTTGCACCTGAGGCTGTGGCCATCATTAAATCTGCGCAAGTGGAAGGACTTTATGAAAACGAGTAAATTAACAAATGTTTCATAATATGAGGTCAATTTGTTTTCTCATTTTTTGCATTAGTTCCCTGTATTAAATTATAAAAATGCCAATGTATGACCATTGTGCCTTTTGATCCTTTTCCGTGTCTTTTTTCATTACCTGATACACTAATACAGTGTAGATATCACATGTCAACATGTTTGCTTAGTTGACATTTTATTTGAAACTGCCTTTATGGTGAATTATCAGATAATCTGTTTATTTTTTATATGTTTCCAAGTTCACCAACCTTTCTTTTTAGTAAAATTCTCATGAAGAAACCTGTCTGAAACATGCGCTTACACTTACATATGAGTAGTGCATTATCTGGCTGACACCTTCATCCAAGGACACTTTGGAGAGATTTGTTTGGTTGCATTTCTTTAGTTTTTGCCCCATTTGGAGCACAGGGCGGTGAAGTGACTTGCTCAGGGTTACAGAGTGTCAGTAGCAGGACCCACAACCTCAGGGTGTGAAGTTCAGAGCCTTAACCTCTATACCTCACTGCCTCCTGGCTGGTAGTTGAGTAGAAACCTTAAACTGACAAATCTTAATTTCACAGTGAATACTGTGCACCGTATGTCACTGACAACAGCAGGACAAAAACACGCTACAGGCAGTAGGATATTTGGCTCCTGTGCTCATTCACCACTTGCTTATGGGGATGGCATCAATTCTTGTTCCCAGCAGACTGAAAGCCTTTTTTTTCCACGTGAGGTCTTCATCTCACAGCTTGTTAGAGTCGAATCCTTTAAGTTAATGGTAAATTTTCCTTAGTCTGCTTAGCTTAAACTTGAATATGATATAGCTTAACGTACATAATGGGTGATTCAGTTAACCCCCTATAAGTTATAGAAAATGAAATGTTCATGATCTTAATTCTGTGTGACAGGCCATAGACTGAAGTTAGACATCTAGAAAGAAACATCAGTGGTCAGACAGACAGACATTAAGGACGTAGAGTTTTAAGACGTTGCATAGAATGTTGCCTAGAGCAATAATACAAGCCTTAAGGAATATAACCTAGATGTTTAAGCAGAAAATCATAACTTATCATTTTTCCCTTGCTTTTTTGCAAGTATTATCAACTTTTTCTCTATTTTTTGTATGAATTGTTACCTTTGAATTTCACTGAAATCTTTACAAACGAAGATAATTGGACTGTGGAGTATTTTTTGTATAGCGAGTCATACTAGTGCTGGAATGTATATCTCTCAACCCCTTTCCAAGTAGCTCGCCAAAGGGTTAATGAATCCTACATAAATTTGAAAACTTGATTAGTCAAATTAGTGGCGGGAGATCTTTCCAAAAAAATCATATCATAATCCTTTTAACACAAAATCACGACACACAATCTGAATTGCAATCTATCTTTTCAATGTGGCATACACTTCAGAGAATATCCGGACTCAGACTCATCAAGACCTAAGTAACACTTTATTTTAAATATCAAACAAAGCTGAATTCAGTTGTTCTCTCGTTCGCTAGCTAAGCAGAGTTAAGGAACACGCCCTGAAGCTGGCAAGTGAGTGAGCAAGGCCTCTCCCCTCGGCCTGCAGCGTGTTTCTCGGATTCGTGCAAATAGATCAGTACTGCAAGCAAACTCTGATACACAGCAAAATGAGAGAAGTTGTAAAATCAGCTGGAATGTTCAAGCAAATTATAGAAAAAATCCCAATCTAAATCAGTTAAGTAGTTCTCTCGTGAAAAGCGGACCGACATACAGACAGGCAGACATTGGATTTTATATATTACATATTAATAAACCTTCAAAATAATGTGCAGGTAAAGTCTCAACAGCATTCTCAGCATTTCTGGAGTTTAGTAGAGTCAGATAACTATAAGAATCTTCACCAAGCAGCTCTGAAAATATCTGCTTTGTTTGGGTCTACATACCTCTGTGAGTCTTCCTTTTCTGACATGAAATCAAAGTTCAGAACAAGACTGACAGATGAACATTTAAATGACTCCATAAGAGTGAACTACACTCCACCATACACCTCTCTTGTTGACTCCATGCAGTGCCAATCATCTGACTAACTAGAAAACACATCACACATGCAACTGGACATGTGAAGTGAAACAGAGACATGTAACAAAATGACAAATGAATAAGACATATCTGTGTATTTGTAAATTCATTGTTTTGTTTTGACAGCATTCATGTTTTAATTCAATAGTGTGAGATACACTAGAAAATGCATACAGACATACAAAATGCACTTGCAGGTGAACTAAATATTTTTTGTGATGTTTTAATGCAAAATGAGAGTTGTGGACACCAACATTTTGTAAATGTTCAGGTAAAACAAGCGTATTCAGTTTGTTTGGGTTAAAATAAGCTATGAGAATAAACGTTAGAAAACATGAGTAGCTCTCTGCCATTTTCAGTTTGTAAAAGTAGCTCTCAGGGGAAAAAAGGCTGGAGACCCCTGGTCTATCTGATAGCTGCATTTGAACTATTTTGAACCCTTTGAAAATCTTTGTCAAACGCAGCTACAGGGCTCATTTTATTATTTCTCCCTTTGTCAATCTGAAATCTAAGCAAATCATTTATTTTTCAAGTTACCATTTTTGAAACCCTCTTTTTATGTATTGTTGCGGTTAACAATAAGCCAGAAGTCATGTCATGTGAAATCAGTGGGTCGCCACTATTTAAGAAGGTGATATGCCAGTCCTGTTCATCCAAACTTCTGGGTAAATTAAAAATAAAAATGGCTTGTTTTTAAAAGTTATTTATGATGGTTGAAAGATCTGAAATTTTACCTGTATGTTTTACTTGGTCAGTATTTTAGGCATTGACATTTTGGTTTAGACTGTAGGCGTATGCTTCTTTTGACTTCTTTCTTCTTGGCATCTCCCAGTCTGTTCACTTCAAAAATATTTTTTTCTGTTATTATTTCCTACTCTACCTATTTAAACCTAACATTTTATTTCTTGTGTGTAATATTTTACCTTTACAGTACTTACATTTATTTTTTTCTGTTCTCTCTCTGCTCTTGTCCGAATACTTCTCAGATCCATCTGTAATGATTCTGCAGACTTTGGGGCATCCCCTATTCCAAAGAGTTTAGTGTCAGCAGAAAACTTTTTTTATCAAGGTCATTCAAATAAATTAAAAAGAGCCGTGGTCCCAAGAAAAATATCCCAGAAGAGCCCTACTTTTAGCTTCACCCAATTTGTGAAACGTTCCTCTCACTATAACCCTTTATTTTCTGTGTGAGAGCTAATTGTGCAGCCACCCACACAGTGAGTCTTGAACTCCTAGTTGTTTGAATTTGATCACTGCCCTACTTGTAGGAAAAGCTTTCTGAAAATCAAAACCACTAATAATATATGCATCGACAATTGCTGCTTACTGATGGAGTTCTAGTAAACCAGTGAAACACAACCTCTCCCATCTAAACCCATGGTGACTGTTTACTAAGGCACACATTCTTCATACATGGAGATTCACTCAAAAGAAGCCCCAAATATTCTGTTGTAAATCCCGCTAGGATGAAGCATTCTGAGTAAAAAAAAAAATGCTATATACCTTGACGTATGTGTAATCGATTGCATTACATGCGATGCTTTAAGTGGTTTCCTTTTTCTGCCAGACACATTTAGACACGGCACTCCATGTTCCTGAACATATCGGCAAACGTCTTGGGGGGAATAGCAGCCATGTCACGTGGGAGGTTTTCCTTCAAATCTTCCACAGTGCGAGGCTTGTTCTGATAGACTTTTCCTCTGAGCCTACCCCAAAGGAAGAAGTCTGGTGGCGTCCGATCCTGTGACCGTGGTGGTCAAAGCCCCTTTGAAATTACTCTGTTGCCGAAGAAGGACTCAATTTCTGCCATGCTCTTTGCCGATGTGTGACACGTTGCTCCATCTTGCGGGAAGTAACCTTCCGTTAACTCATGATCATCCAGTTGATTCTGACATCGCTTAAATGAATTGGTGACCCAATAGGTTCGCACTATGAAGACACGCTGCTCAATACTGTACACCACCATCCTGATGAGAAGTCGAGTGACTGAGTGAAGGTGTACGGGTGGTATGCACCCAGAAGTTGCAAATGGAGGTTAAATGTTTTCAACGGCTATCAGGCGTCTACCTCATCACTCCAACGCAGGGGCATCCCAGCTTGTTCGAAGGTCCATATACTGAGGAGCACATTGCACATTGTTTCGTTCAGATTGCTTTATGCTAAGAAGAGTTATTACAGAATATTCAGAGCCTCTTTTGAGTGAATCTCCCTGTCTTTATTTCACAATCTTTTCCTTAATAATTGTTCTCATTAGCTCTTCCATGATATTTCTTATGCTTCCTTGTCTATAGTTTGGATCAGCCAAATCACGTTTTTTATATATTGCAACAACATTTGGTACCTTCCACTGTTTGGGCACCTCTCTAAAGTCTGATGATTTCTGAAAAACACACCTTAATATTTTAAATGTTTATGTAATCACTAACTTCCTTAACCATTGTGGGATAAATATTATCTGGTCCCAGAAATATATTTAATTACAAACTTTGAAATCTGAGTAGCACAGCTTTCTCGGAATTACTGAGCACCTCCTTAATAGTCTCTGTAGTCACTGAGAAGTGAAAACTTCAGAAAACGTGAAGGTGATATTTGCCTTTTCTTGATACTACAGATTCATCCAAGGCACAGTAAAATTGTGTTTAGAGAAATGAATATCATCATCTATGCACCCACTGAACATTCACAAGCTGCTATAAGCATCCTTACATTACTGAGAGAAATAGCAGATGTACACCTCCATCTGTTGGCCTGCTAGCACAGATTATTGCCATTGTGTGCTGTCAGAAAAAATAATAAGATTCATTTGGAATTTTTGCCTTCTGGGAAAGTCCTGGCTTGGCAAATACATTCTTCCAATACAAAGGGCTAGAAAAGCCAACAGAGTAAAACTCAAATTATCCTGCAATGCTTGCTTGCTTTACTGCTCTATATATCCATTTTCTAAGCAGTGAGCCTTTTCTGGTTTCAGCCATTTTAAATTGTCCTTATATTAAAGACAAATGTCTTAGTTAAATAATACAAAGATGTATTGACTAACTAATTATATTCTGTGCTTAGGAAACAGGCAGTGGTTTACAGAATCTTTCAAAGGGAGTGCCAAGTGAATGAGCTTTACTTGTACAGTAAAACAGAGATGCATGCTGCATTGATGAATGTAAAGCAGTTAGTTAGGTGGACAACCAGCTGCCCCAAAAAAGATGAAGAAGAGCTTTAAAAGACAGTGTGTTGTGCATTCATATTGACTTCTTAATGCAAAAAATCAAAAAGACTATATTTTCTGAACTTTCTATAAACCAAACTTTCTCAGCTCAGGAGGCCATTAAGGGAGAGAGGTCAGGAGTAGCTCTTGGTACTGTGTCTTGTAACTCCTTCCACAAGCATTGTGGCTGTTAACTGTGCTCATTTCAAGTGATACCTCCACTTCCCACTACTTTTTACTTTTGGTTTGCTGCCTGTAGAGACAGGATATTTACTGAGATGGAAAAAGTTGCATTTACATTTACAGTAAGTAGATGTATTTCTATATTAATATGTGGGCAAATATTTAAATAAAAAAGTTAAAGTAAAAAATAATCCAGGACAATGTAGTTATTTGGTTATTTTGGGAAAAAAACATCAAAAGATATACTAACAATTTTATATGTACCCACACCATACATATACACACCATACAATGTACATTTATACACACACACACCCAGTGGATTCAAAAAGTGTTCAGACTCCTTCACTTTCTGCATAATTTATTGAGTTGTAGATTTAATTTTAAATGGATAAACTTGCCGTTCTTGCCCATCAATCTACATGTAATAACTCGTAAAGACAAAGTGAAAACATGGTTTGCAAAAGTATTAAAAATCAAAATCTGAAATATTTCATTCACATACGTTAAGAATTCAGATCCTTAATTCAGTACTTTGTAGAATCCCCTTTGTCAGCAATTTCAGGTTTGAGTTTCTCGGTTAAGTTTCTTCAAGCTTTGCACACCTGGATTTGGGAAGTTTATCCCATTTTTCCTAGCAGACCCTCTCAAGCTCCATTAAACTGAATGGGAAGCATCTTCATCTCCAGGTCTCTCCACAAATGTTGTCTGGGGATTACGTCTGGACCCTGTTTGCACTGTTACTAGGTTCGGTTGGACAGACAACTCTAGGAAGAGTCCTGGTGGTTCCAGATGACTTCCATTTCACAATTATTGAGGCTTCTGTGCTCTTAGGAATACTAAAGTTTTAGAAATGTGTTTTTTTAACCCTTGCCCTGATCTGTGTCTCATGGCAATTTGATTGTGGAGGTCTACGTAGAGGTGTGAATTATGGAACCTTCTATGTCCAGCTGTGTGCCTTTCTAAGCGATGTCCAATCATTTCAGTTTGCTAGAGGTGGACTCCATTCAAGTTGTAGACACATCTCAAGGAGAATTAAAACAAATAAGAGGCACCTGAGCACAATTTGGAGTGACACAGCATCAGGTCTGAATACTTACAGAAATGAGGTATTTCAGTTTTTGATGTTCTTCTCTGTGATTTTTGTGTGCACCCTTACTTGGATAAGCAAATCTAACAGTGATGGGCCTTGAAGATGTACAATCATCTATCCAATAAATATTGGCCTTTCGCACTATGATCAGGAGTTGAATCAAATATGATAGATAAAAAGTTCAGAGGCTTAACAAAATTATTCTTATACATTCCTGAATAAAGATCAAGGCCTTGATGCAATATATCAGGAGCTAAAGCCTCTGATGGCTCCCCTAATGTCAACACTGTATATGTGTAAATTTGTTCTCGTGTGTGTAAACTCAGTAGAAAAGCTTACATGCAAAGCTAATACAGTTATTTATTCTATTAAATGCTAAAAGTTGACCAACTAAAGGACAAAACATTAACTAAATGTGACAGAAGGCCATTTAAACACAGAAAAACATTTTCAAACTAAAATCCACATAAACTGAAACTGTAATTATTATTGTGTCCTTCTAGCAAACCGGGCCCTTCATCAACTGCAAAGTGTCCGATCCTCTCCTTCTCTAAAATGAGATTAGCTACCCCTTAAAATCAAAAGTAAGGCTGCTAAATTATTTAGTTTGTTTTGAAAAAGGTGTGGACCAGACTTATTCCAGCGTAATGCACGAATACTATTACACTAGCAGCGCATATGACTGAAGCAAGCTGTACATTTCAAATATTAAAATATGCAAAAAATAACTTCATGACAACAAATGTATGGTAAGCGAGTAACCAAAATTATCTCTAAATGTCAGCTGACAATGTACATTAGTCTGCAGTTATCATTATAAAATATAAATTAAGACAGTAAAGATTTCATTAGAGAAAAGCTTACATTTTTTACAAATAAAATGAAGTAGCAGACAAAATCTTGTTGACAGTAGGCAAGTGCAGGATGCACAGAGCCAGCAAACAGAAGCAAATCTTAAAAACTAAAACCAATCAAAACTCTGTGTCATGACACTGTGTCAAACTTAGTTTCTGTTTACTTGTCTTTGAGATGTTTTAACCCTTTAAACTTTGATTTTGGGGTGTGTGAGGAGAAGGAATCCATTTAATGTCAGTAAATGTAATTTAATGTAAGTTAAAGTAATTTAGTGTAAGTAAATGTAAAGTATTACATGTAGGAAGTAAAAATATTTGGTTTGAACACACAATGGGAGGTCTGAAAATTTTAAAGCACACATTATGAAAAGAATTTAGGAGTCATAGTGGATTTGAAACTATCAACCAAGGTTATTATAGTTTTGCCTTTTTATATTAGTTTTTATATATCACTGAAAGATACTGGGAAATTAGTTCATGCTTTTGTTTTCAGTCGGCTAGATGACTGTAACGCACTCCTCTCAGGACTACCCAAAAAAGACATAAATCGTTTGCAACTAGTGCAGAATGCAGCTGCTAAATCTTAACTAGGAAATGAAAATTCGAACACATTTCTCCAGTTTTGATGTCACTACACTGGTTACCTGTGTCTTTTAGAATTGACTTTAAAATACTACTTATGGTTTATAAAGCCTTAAATAATCTCACTCCATCTTATATATCGGAATGTCTGACACCCTATATTCCAAATCGTAATCTTAGATCCTCAAATGAGTGTCTGCTTAGAATTCCAAGAGCTAAACTTAAAAGAAGTGGTGAGGCGGCCTTCTGCTGCTATGCACCTAAAATCTGGAATAGCCTGCCAATAGGAATTCGCCAGGCTAATACAGTGGAGCACTTTAAAAAATTGCTAAAAACACATTAGTTTAACATGGCTTTCCCATAACTTCATTTTAGTTTAATCCTGATGCTCTGTATATTCAATTAATTATCATTACTATTCATGGTGGCTCCAAAATCCGTACTAACCCCTACTCTCTCTTCTGTTCTTTTTCCGGGTTTCTGTGGTGGCGATCTGCACCACCATCACCTAATCAAAGCGCCGTGATGTCCCTACATTGAAGGATTAAAGGCCAGAAGTCCATGTGACTGTCATCATCAAGTCCTTCCATGAGAACCCTGAATACCATGAGGACTGATTGAGGTCATTTATGTTAGGTAGAATGCCTAGAGGGGGCTGGGAGGTCTCATGGCCTGGAACCCCTGCAGATTTTATTTTTTCTTCAGCCGTCTGGAATTTTTTTTGTTTTTTTCTGTACTCCCTGGCCATCGGACCTTACTTTTATTCTATGTTAATTAGTGCTCTCTTATTTTAATTCTTACTTTGTCTTTTTTTTCTCTTTCTTCATCATGTAAAGCACTTTGAGCTACATTATTTGTATGAAAATGTGCTATAGAAATAAAGGTTATTATTATTATTTATTTCTATATTTTTTCTGACCTTACTTGGAAATTCAGTTTATTTTAGTTTTCCTTCATCGTGCATTTTTAGTTTTAGTTTAGTTTTTATTTTACAAAGACATTTCTATTTTATATATATATATATATATATATATATATGTATATTAGTTTCAGTTTTAGTAATTATAGCATGGTTAAAGAGCTACTATGGAGTTTAGTTTTTGTGTCACAATGAGACAGAACTGTACACTTAATGAGTTTGGATATGAGTTTAATGTTAGTGGAAGCTTACTACACTACATGACACAGTTTACTATTTGGTTTTGTTTTTGTCTGATAAAAACAAGCATAATCAAAACCAGATACTGAATATGAACAATTTTACATAATTTTATAATTTTAAAAATATTTTCTATGTCATTTCTGCTGAACAAATCTGCGATAACTGTTGGCATTTTACTTTTCCTTTAATTGCCCAGAATGGGCCAATTTGTAATGAAATTTAGGTGAATTTTAAGGTGTGAGGGTTTTTTACTCTAAATGTCTACAGCACACAACATTTCCTGCTCCAATGACAAAGTGCGTATAATGAATGCCTTGAATATTGCATCCAAAAATCTCAAATACTGGGCTTTGTTATTTCCTACCAGCCATATTGAGCTCTGATTCCATCTCAGGCACAAACAATTTATAGACAGAATTTTGCCACCTGCAGGCCTGAAAAGATCAAAACTCAGAAAACAGAATCTCCTGTGTTCTCGCAGGTGTGATCATGAAAATCACGGGGCCTTAGGAACAACAAGACTCTTAGGCTTGAATTAATGTGCAGACCCCACCTAGCTGTATTGAGAGAAACAAAGAAAAACAAGCATGTAGTGTCAAGGTTAGGTGCAGTGAGACTTGAATAGCCCATGTATTAGAACGGTAAACACTTAATGAGCAGAGCAAGAGTAAATAATAGGAGTATGGACAGGCACAAAACAACAGAGACAGCATCTGAGATTAGGAACAATATATACTGTATATCGCTGTGATGTGTGGAGTACAAGTCCAAGGAGGTTCTGCTTACGTTTTATAATGCACTGGTGAGGCCTCTGCTGGAGTACTGTGTGCAGTTATGGCCTCCATGCTACAAAAATGACATAGCAGCACTAGAAAAAGTCCACAGAAGAGCAACTAGGCTGATTCCAGGGCTACAGGGGTTGAATTATGAGGAAAGCTTAAAAGAGCTGAGCTTTAAGCAAATGAAGATTAAGAGGTGACATGATTGAAGTGCTTAACATTATGAAGGGCATTAGTACAGTAGATCGAGAATGTTAATTTAAAATGTTCTCATCAAGAACACGGGGACACAGTTGGAAACTAGATTAGGATACATTTCGCACAAACATTAGGAGGTTTTTCTTCACACATTGAACCATAGATACATGGACTACGTTACCAAGTAGTGTGGTAAACAGTAAGACTTTAGAGACTTTCAAAACTAGACTTAATGTTATTTTATAAGAATTAAGTGGATAGACTGGCGAGTTTCGTTGGTCTGAATGGCCTGTTCTCGTCTAGATCACATTTTTGTTTTTTAAATATTCTGTCATAGTGCTATGTGTGATGTGTGATGGAGGTTCACTCAGAACACATTGCTACAGTTTGTACATGCAGGCATAAGAGTTGGGCATGTGCACTCACATTTCAATCGCTTGTGCTGAATCGCTCTGTTTTGTCAACAGGACAATCATTTGTATTTGTATAAGAGGAAAATACTTTGAACGCAATTTTTGACCGGAAGTTTGACGATCTTGTTATTATGATGTGAGTCATGTTACTAGAGGTCGTGGCTTAAGGAGTTATGACTCCAACGTCAATTACGGAACACAGTTAAAGGTCATCCAAGGCAGTCATTCTCTATCCAAGTTTGATGGATAAAACCTCAAAGACTTTCTTGCATTTTCTCTTGATATGCATTCCTCTGGTAACAACTCTTTGCCATTATTTTTTGAATTCGATTCTTGTATTTTGGTTTTGGTTTTGACAAAAGTACAGCTTCATTTCCCACTTTTGGCTCCTGCACATCCTAATTGCTGGTGTTTCTCTGGAAAAATACTGTTCTTTCAGTTCAAAAATAGCACATTAACTTTGGAAAGAGCTTTTTGAAAACTGTAGTACCTTGATCTTTGTTAGATTATATTCTAACCAGCAAAATGGCACCATTAATTAGTGGGTTTTGAAGTGCTACAACGTGCAAGCCTGGCCCTTGTAACATTAGGCCCCTCCATCAGCTGGCATTTCATGAATAAATAATAGCCTGCATATTTTTACTTGTTGCCCTTCCAGAAAGTTAATACTGAGTTTTGTTCTTCTCCTCTATCTCTTGCGTCGGCTCTAGTGGAACTAATTGATGAGGACAAATGTTGTGCGTTCTATTGTCTATTGCTTTGGACTTCATTTGGTTGTGCACGTACATAGTGATTCAGCAATGCTAACAGACCAGGTCATTCTTTTTCCTAGTGTCTTCAAATAGCAAAGCAAAAAAAGCTCATGGCAAGGGCAAGTCCTGTCTGATGCCCCTTGGGCCTGCTACTTAAAATAGGACCTAACTTACTGTGTGATATTCCTTTATAGTGACAGAGGCTCAGTGCTGGATTCCCACAGATTAGCCACTGACTTTTAAAGATAAACACCCACATATCTTTTCTTCTGTTTATAATAACTTAGCTTTGTTCCTGAAATTCTTTTACTCTAAATGCAAGGCATGTGTGCCATGCAAGACCTCAGGCACAGTGCTTTCTATTTTTTAATTTAATGAACAAAAGCTATTACCATTGAGAAAACTATGTCAAAAGGATGCATTCGGCTGTTGAAAAGATTCATTTTTCAGTGTGTTGCTTGACTGAATGCCCAGCTCGACACACGACATTGTATAGTGGCTGGGAGGCCTAGCGACACACACCGTGCTGTTCATATGCACTAAAGTTAATGCAGCATTTTGCCTCTCATACTGTAAGAGAACAGAAAATTAAATTCTACAAAAAAAATTGATTTATTTATCTGGTTTTAAGCTGAGATGTTATTTTCATTACAGTTTTTAAGGTGATCACCAAGCACGACAGACCTGGCCCATGGATGCCTTTAATTTCCTGTAGCAGCCCTGGGCCATTTTGCATTTGATAGATGGCGTGTTTACCAGGTTAGATGCCTGCAAGCTATTAGAATCAGTGTGCATGTTACCAGGTACCTACAAGCTGGCAATTATGGGTAATTGCAGAAATAATAGAGAAATCTCTTAACACTGGATGCACAGATTGCTTGCAAATGTAATTGTTCACACATAGATTGTGGTATTGACTGACAAACCAGTTGATTTAGTGGGAACATTTTCTCAGTTGGCAAATAAATTAACTCACCACACAAATAAGCAAACATGTTCCTGGTGTGCTAATATTCATTGATACAACAGCACTCTGCGGGACGGATTATGCATTGTCGAAGGATCATGAAAAAAAATACAATATGCCTATACGTTAGGAATGTTCTTCTTCTGTGTTTGAAAGAAGCCCAGCCATCTCTAATCGTACTGCTAGGTTATGCAGCAAACTTGGGGAGTCTAGCTGTAATGTTAATAGATGTTAATGGATGGAAATTCTTGATGAAATTAATTCAAGTGACCATTTTAATTTTTCAAGTCCTGCTGTCTCCCTTCCCGGAAGGCAATTTTTGAGTGTATAAATCACTAAGACGCTGAACTTGTCAGTATAGCTGTTTAATTTTTTTTTTTTTTTTTTTACTGTAAGCTGACTACAAGGTTTCCAGTGCAACATAAAAAGCACTATCCATTCTTGAACCCACTTTATTCTACTGTAATTCACAGTAATAGGAGAGCCTAGCAAAGCAGTTTTTTGGCACAAAATACAAATCAATCTCAGTTGGGGTGCCTGTTTATCACAATGAACAAAGACTTGCTCAATTGACCTAACACAGCCTTCTTTATGAAGAAAACCAGAGTGCTTGGTCAATACTGATGAGCCCAAAACCCTTGAGGAAAGGAAGCATTTCTAACTATTGAACATCAGATGGTAAATTGTGTAGGTGCAAAACAGATGAAATTTAAAAACCTGGTAGTCTCTTTCCAAAAAAAAGGAAAGAACATAAATTTCATAATTAATATTTTAAAATGAATATATTGAATGATTCCTCTCCCAGCCACCCAATTCAGTAGGGTCTTCAGAAAAAAGCAAAGCATGGCATTGGGTTTTACCGAACTGTCACCTGCTATACTACAGTGTAGCGTTAACTTAGCATTATGAAAAAGAACCCCGTCAATGAGTATCTAAATAAGGGCCGTCAAGATCGAGGCCTGCAGGTCCACAGTAGCTGCAGGTTTTCTTTCCAGTTACCTTCGTAGTTAGTCTGTAATTGGGGCTTCTAATGGAACAGCCTTCATTGTGTAAACAGTAACTGATTAAGACTTCCAAACACTTCACTATTTCCATCACCCAAACCATAATGAAATGAAAAATTAGACAAGAGATGACCAGTTATCCTAATCCCATTTGCACCAGTGTGTGCAATTTGTTTTAATAAAATATTTGTAGTACTAGGGTGTTGTACCGTGTTAGCCATTATGAACGTAGTGAGAAGTCAAGCAAAATTACACCTTTTATTGACTAACTAAAAAGATTACAATATGCAAGCTTTTGAGGCAACTCAGGCCCCTTCTTCAGGCAAGATTACCAGAAGAAGGGGCCTCAGTTGCCTCGAAAGCGTGCAAATTGTAATCTTTTTAGTTAGCCAATAAAAGATAAAATATTTGAAAAAGAAAAAGTGAAGGTCTGAGAAATATTAACTTGCCGTTGTTCTCAGAGAAATGGAGATCAAAAGCTGTGAAAATGCCTAGTGTGCCAGAATGAGAAAACTAAAAAATTATATACAGCAATTCATTAACAAGAATCACTTCTAATTAAGAAATTGGTTGTAGTTAAAACAGAAGGTCTGTAGGATTCAGATCTTTGAGTTAGCTGTTCATCTTTTTGTTTGGCTGCTGCTTTAGGAGAAGAGAAAAAATTAAGGGTTCTGAATATTAAAGAGCAAATCAATTAAAATCTGTGACAGAAATGTATTCTGTTAGTAGTACTAATTAGTTACTAATGAAAAAATCGGGAGTGGTCTCCCCTAGACTTTCTCATATACTCAGATATGGGGATGGATATTTCCGCAAGACAATTATGTGACAGGTGTCAGGTCACACTTACAGGTAATCTAACTTAGACACCATTTAAATATCCGACTACGCCACCCAGTTTTATCAAGAGACTGGGAACTCCTGAAATTTACCAA
The DNA here is from genome assembly GCA_026402145.1 of Polypterus bichir lapradei. Lineage (NCBI taxonomy): Eukaryota > Metazoa > Chordata > Cladistia > Polypteriformes > Polypteridae > Polypterus > Polypterus bichir. The sequence goes on from JANRMT010062849.1 coordinate 8,991,207, forward strand.
TAATAGCACACAGTGTTCTTTAAATTGGGCAGTGAGTAAACACACAATGAAAGACACAACAGTAATGTTAGGAAAAGCAACAGTAACTTCTATTACACCAGACAATAATAAGTACATTAAAAAGATAAATGAACATAAACCAAATCTAACAGTATCATGAAGAAAATTTCTTTTTAGAAAGGAAAGCACACAGTCCACACTCTAAAAGTCCATTAAAAACAAGAATTGGATGATACAACCTGTAGTGGTGCAAAGTCCAGTTTGTTCTCAGTGTTACCCCAACACTTAATTGTTCAACTGTCCACGGATGCACTCTGTTCACCGGACACTCGTTTCCCAAGAGAAGTTTTGTCAAAATCGTTGAATCCCTGTCGACGTCTCTTCGTTGTCCCTTTTTTTCCACCCTGGGCTCCTTGTATTGCTGTGAATTAGGCACGCCTTATTTCTTGTCTGCCAGCTTTGCTCGGTCCTTTCATGCGGCTTCCCTCTCTCGCTGGACCCACAACCGGCGTCTCTTTGTAGAGCTGTCTCTTCCTCCCTGGAAGTATTGCCGTCCTTGTGCCTCACGTCGTGCCAGCCACGTACCCTTGTCAGCCTGCGAGCCCCTGTGCTCTGTCCGAGTGTCTTGGCTGTGTTCTCAGTGGACTGTCCCCCTCACTTTTGCCTTCTCCTGGCCAGAGCTTAAATCTCATTCAGTCCCAATCATGAATAAGTACAGATATGCTGATTAGAATCCAATATTTCCAAGTCAGGTAAATACAGACATCCTCCAAGGCCAGACTTCAAAGCGGTGACTCCTTTGCAAGACAGCAAATACTTACACAAACAAACCTGATACAATCAGTAACTGAATTATCCAGGATCCTCCAAGGAAGCAGCAGTTCTGTTATCACACATGGTATTGTTTGTAAATCTCAACTAGCCATAAACTTCTTGTCCCCACTGCCAACAATGGGTGCCTATTGCCTGTTCATTTGCTGGGCTTTAAATGTAATATTTGCATATTTCTTTTCCTAAGAGAGAAATGGAATGACCCAGTGTACAAAAATGTCCCCCCTCTGACACAATGATTATATTTTTATATTACTAGGGGGCTTTGCCCCCTGCTCACTTCATTTGCCAACCCCAGGGTTTGGTTAACCAGATATACAATTTAAAGAGGTTTTTATTTTCATGGGAATTGTTACATATGCATTATTTTCACTTTTACTTTAAAACTTCAATTAAAACAATATTTGGAATTAACTTTTCTTCCAGATCGCATTGAATTTTGATTCCATGTTTGGATTTACATTGTGACTACGCAACGTATAACTGCCCGTGAGTGAATATCATTTCTTTCTCTCTAATAAATAAACTGCCATTTTTGAATGTTTGTCCCTGTAATTTATTAATTGTCATAGCAAAAGCTATTCTCACAGGAAACTGTAAACGTTTTAATACAAATGGCATATCAAGATCTCCTTTTGTGTCTAATGTTATTCGCGAAATATGTACTATATTACCTTTCTTGTTGCCTGTTAAAATTTTACATGTTAGAATTGTTCAACCAATTTTTAATACAACTAATCTTGTTACATTGCATAGTTCATCACTCATATATAAATTACACAATAACATTACGATACATTCTTCTTTCAGCAGTAATTTGGCCGGTAGAAGACTGGACGGTGTTAGCACTTGTAGATATTCTACAGGATATTGTAAATTGATGTTTTCATCTTCCGTATGATCACCACCAACCGCTTCAGCATAGTCTATTGATACGCATTTAATCAATTTGCCATTTAACCGATCAACAATTTTCGCATTAATTCGTTTGACTTCATCATATTTAGATAAATGGGTGATTCTAAACTGGATCTTCGTAAGTGTGTGTGTTCATAAGTAAGCCCTTTAATGGATTAGCGTCTGTCCAAGTTAAGTGCTGGAATGCACCTGATGACCGTGGTCTTGTTTGAAAATAGTTGTAAGTATAACGTGACTTGAAAGAATCTCATGGCAAAAGTCTTCATCTCGCATGACTTCCTTCCAAAAAGTCTCTTCAAAAAGTCACATCTTGTCGCAGGATTAGTCTCTTCTTGTCCCAAGATTTTTTTATTATAATAGAGAGATGTAAATTAAAAAACCATCAACAACAAATCAAATCAAATTAATAAAATATTGAACAATTATTATAAAAATAAAGTTGAATAAATTGGACTCTGTAGCTGCATGAATAAAAAATTTGCCATGATAGCTTTATTTTGGTAAACAATTTGGGTAAATCACTACTTTCAGTAAGTGGAAGTGGTCAAAAGTTGCAAAAGGCTTTAGTAATGTGTGTAATGTAATAATTGTACACAAAATTTCATTTACGTAAAACAAAATATGTATATATTACCATTTGAATGTCAAACGGTCGTCTCGAAAACCGGTCGTTTTTCAAAAAAATTAAAAGAGACAAAAAGTTCTTAGAATGTGGTGCTTTACCATAATATGATGTGAAATTATCAAATTTTTTATATTTTTGGGGAAACATTTCAGGTAAAGTACCACTTCCAGTTAGTGGAAATAGCCCAAAAGTTGATAGAAATCTAAGTTTTGTAACTAATACTTGTATGCAAAATTTGGTTAACCTAAGTGAAAGAGTACTCAAGTTATTGTGTTTACATACACACACACATGCAGACAGACACACAGACAGACACACAGATAGTGTGGAAGAATTATTTTAGGGTTACATGGCATTCATCTTAAAGAAATAGCATAAAGGCTTAATAAATGACATAAACCTGTTCAGACACACCAGGAAACCAGATAAAGGTCAAGTGAACAACAAAATGTACACTGAAATATAAGAACTGGTTTAGGAAAAATACTGAGATGGTCAAGTAAATAAAGAATGTACCAGACGAAAGGCTGATGTAATATACAAAATGTATATGAAGGATGACTAAGAGATGACTAAGAAATCAGCAGATATCCTCTAAACGAGAATGGACAGTTGTTATATGTACAGAAATTTCAAGGGTGGTGGCACAACTCAAAGGTATAAGAAAAACCACAATATAATATAACAGACTTTTACTTTATATAAATCATTTGGGTGTAAACAAATGAACCAACTAGAGTAGAATGTATGCATTGAATGACTCTATATGTGAATTCAACATTTTATAAAATGAATCTCTATTCTTTGTAGTCCCTAACAAATTCTGATCATTCTGACCATGCTATAACAGACTGCTTTTGAAGAATGCTCCCTCTAAGGCATTTTGCTGAGGAGTAATTAAAAGATACAATGAACATCTTTTCTCCTGCCTGATTACTGAATTGTCCTGTTAGGGGATGTTTCTTTCTTTACTAAGATGTTACATTTTTAGATTGATGGACTGATTGATACCAGAAAAGCTTATTTTTCCATTTTCCTTAACTTGTTGAACTGGAGCTCCAGAAGAAATCCATAAGATCACATAAGACAGCCTAGTCCAAATCAAAATGGAGTCTACATTATTGTTTGATGTCACTGCTAGACTCAGTGGCATTGTGCCTTCATTTTTTGTGCGTTTCAGAGACAACTTGAGGGCTCTGATATAGATAATTCCACTCCAAAACCATAGGCTGGCTCTCTCACTTACTGCCTCTCCTGCCCACCTATCCTCAGGTATGAGGATCAGCACTGTGATGACCTGTGATGCCACTTCTAGTTCCATGGCCTTAGACCTGTCCCTTCTGCCCCTTCTCGTACCTTAACTGTGCCAACATCACTGCATGTGCAGTCAGTCTGCCGGACTTGCGTCTGAAGAAGATGTTTCTGATTGCCAAACTGCTGCTAAACCTTTTTTTTGTTTTGCAGTTATCTGGGGTTCACCTCCAAGAAGACTAAATGCTTTATCTCATCCTGTGTTTCTCTTTATCAGGTTTTGTGTATTTTGAAAATAGTATAAGAACTACACATCGACAGTTTCTTGTTTAAGAAACGGTATTAAACCGTAATAGTGAATGATTATATTTAAAATCATGAAGGCAAAGATGAATGATTTAACTGTATGATATTTATCAGTAAAGCAGGAGAGTATAAAGTGTGAATCTTAAAGCAAAGGAGTAGATTGTGCTGTGAGCTGTAACACTGTAAGGATCAGAGGTCAGGTGTTCTCATTGACATTTCTTAAATCTGCTTCTCTCCTAACAAAACCTCACATTCTGGCTTTTCTCAAATTCTGTACTTTTTTTAGGCTACATGTGGCATTCTGTTTCTTCCAAATTACAAACGGCCTTATTTCACCCCACATGCCCACACCCCTTCTTCACTTCTTGTCAATGCTGAAATGCAGTTTGTAGCCTTAAGGCCCAAATGTACCATTTGTAACTTTACTGATACAGCTGCTTTCATTGCTGTGACACGGGGATCAATATTTTAACTAAGTAAGCCATGGACCAATGCACAACCAGAGAAAAATACTCAGATGGTTATTCCTTTTCTACTGACACATATTGATCCTCTCATTTTGGAACAATCATTCAATGTGATCAAATTTTCTAGAGTTTGGCAACACAATTTTTGTCAAAGATTTAAAAATGTTCTTGTTACTGTTCAAAAGGCTAATGTTTAAAAATGAATAAATAAAACATTTTGGAGTTTTTCCCTTCTCTGAAAAACAATTGTAATAATGTCTTCATAAAGTACTTCAAACTGATAAAGCTCATCTCAAAAATTCTTTGAAAATAAAACGGTCAAATGTGTTACATCTCACACTTCAATAAAGACATTAATGGGATGTGTATTCTGAAAATAATCCTCACCTCCGTTCTTCCATAGTTTTTCTGTTTGCAGACATGTAGTGGTGCGGCCAAGAAATGGCATTTAAAGAAGACAGACAGATTGGATGCCAGTCAACACCTCTGTGCCTACTCACGTTAGAGTTTGCAATCAGACTGTCGTACAGAAAAAAGAAGAAGTCCTGGCGAAAAATCCATGTTAATTTGAGAATTCTGTGTTAAAGTACCCCTGCTGGAAATGAAATTGGGCTTCAGTTGCAGGGAGCTGGTGACACAACATAACACACAGCACCACAGTTCAAATCCAGAAATGTTCAAATTAATAAAGCCTAATATTAGCATGCGTGAAGGGATACAAATACAAAAAAGAGAACTGAAAAGAATTGGGTTCCCATTTAAGGTTGCCCATAGGAAAATGTTACTGCTCAAAGGTTGATCTTTAATGCCTCATGCGACTTTAACTCTTTCAGGGCTGATGTCGACTTTTGTCAAAACTCAGGGGTAGAGGACGGTAACCAGCTGTGAACTGTGACAAAACTCACCCTTAAGTTTTAGTTTTGCTTTGCTAGAAGGAAAGTTATATAGCTTTGCTGATTTAACCTCATTGCCCTATGCGTGCATGAGTAGTGAAAAGCAAACAACCTCTAAAATGGCATTGACATCTGGTGAGAGTCCAAAGCGAACGTGTGAAGTAAAATACTCCATGGACGAATAGGACTCTTACCTGTCGGACTCCGAGTCTGATGCAAGTGATCTGGAGAAAACGAAAACAAAAGTGAGGTGCCGGCATCATCTTATCGGTCCCCTACAGCAGCATTCGCCTGGGAGAACCACCACTTATGATGACAAGAGGTACAAACCATATTGTGTCACACTGACACCACTACCGCTGCCTTCCTGCTGTGATGTCGAACATGCGCCAACAACAGCCACAGCACATAGAAACAGACTTTTATGTTGATTTATGTATGAAACCTATGCTTTGTGTGCTTTACAGAAAACATGAGTTTTTTGGGAAAATAATTCAGTCCTCAAAGAGTTAAGGAGAGTCTCATTCATGTTTCATTAAAAACAACTTTGTCAGCGTTCCTTAGGAGAAAAAGCTATAGACAAAAAGGAGACATGAGAAACAACTGTGGAAAAAAGGAGTCACAATTGAGAATTTCATTTGAAAAGCAGGTTATATTTCTGTGAGATCTCCTTCTAGTCTTGTTTGAATCTCTTGCAATACTTCCTATTTTTTTTTTACTTATTATTGGACTGATGCCTTTATCCAAGGTGTCTTACCACATCTGAAATATGATTGGTTTCTTTTCTCTTGTTTTTCTAATTAGAGCACAGGAAGGTGAAGTGACATGCTCATGGTCACAGAGGTGTCAGTAGTGGAATTTCAGCCCACAATCTCAGGGTTTGAAGTCCAAACTCTTGACTGTTGTGCCACACTGCCTGCCTTTTCTTCTAGAATGTGGTGATCTAACTGGAACACGGCAATTTAAATTAGGACAGCTAATAGTATCATTCAGAAGAAAGGAGTACAGTTTTGTAATCAGAGTAAAGTGTTTTATTACCACAAACAACTGCCTATGCATTTCACTATTTATTATTGAGTATGCAATGCAAATATTTTCAAATTACAAACAGATATCGAGACACTATTAGGAAAATCTGAGCCCATTGTGTGACTTTGCTGAGATTTCTGCTGAAACTCTCAGGACAAATATCTGGGAAGAATGAGACAAAAGAAAATGTCTTCAATCTATTTATTTTGAATCTCATTGTTGCCTAGAAAAACCTAAAAGATATTAATGGGTTGGAGTAAAGCAGGGGTCTTCAACTCCAGTCCTGGAGAGCTACTGTGGCTGCAAGTTTTCATTCTAACTCTTTTCTTAATTAGTGACCAGTTTTCAGTGCTAATTAACTATTTCCCTTTATTTTAATTGGCTTGTCTTGAGACTCTGACCACTGAATTGAGTTTTTTTCCTTAAATGGCACCTAAACATAAATTTGATGTGGAGTGAGACAACAGATGACCAACTAAGTTGGGACCTTAAACTCCAGCCAACTTCACTTCATTCAGTTTCTTAATTTGAAGCCAATTCTCGTTGCTAATTAAAGCCGTTATTTAATTCCATGGCGCTCATTCTGCCATGGCAGACATTTCCAAAACTGTTGATTTTCTTTTTTAAGAGCGCTGGCTGACAAAATGTTTTGAGGCCTGAGCAGATCAACATTGCTGAGGCCTTCACCTTTCTTTATTTTCAGTTATTGTGTGATGGACGCAGGTTGTTGTTTATGTGTTGGTTCATTTTGTATCTTAGTATTGTTTGGTTGCTACTTAAGGAAAAAAGAAATAATTAAGGGGCCTGAGTCTTAATTTGTGCATCAATTAAAATTAAGGCAAAGCATTAATTAGCAGCAATAACTGATCACTAATTAAGAAAAGGATTGGAGTGAAAACCTGCAACCACAGTAGCTCTCTAGGACTGGAGTTGGAGACCCCTGGAATAAAGGTTAAAGCGGGAGAGGAAACTGTTATATCTGTAGACAATAATGTTGCACTAACAAAAAGGAGAAAGATGGAGACAGGTTCAAAGTGATAAACTTTAACAGTCTTTTACTAAGGTTGTTGCAGAGTAGCATCATAATCTACTTCCTGCTAGCTCCCTTATACCCTTAATTCCTTATTTTTACAGAAACCCCCAATAGCCCAACATGATTACAATATAATACAGAATCTGTGGTTGTTGTGTTTTCGCAAACTGGATGAGAAATGATGTCTCTCTGCTGAAGGATCTCCCAGCTACAGAAAAGATTATTTTAATAAGCCCCCTTGTGGGTGCAGTAGGGGGAGCTGGTTGGAGGTCACTGAAAGGAAGACAGACAAGGAAGTTCCCTGACATCTTGGAACATGCATATCACTGCTGCTCTTTGGGTCACGTCTGTTAGGCTCAGATGAATGGTCACCCTCTTGACAAATGGTGTAACTCAAGCTGCTTTTCTTAACATGGCAGTTAATGGGGTAGTCTCTTAGTCAATCAGGAGTACAGAAAATTTACATCCTAATTAGGGAGCTTAATGTCAGTCTCGTCTGCATAAGACAAGCATTTAAGTACAATATTAAAGACACAAAGATGTGGAAGAAAGTATAATTCAAAAAAAGAATAATGAGAAAGAAGCTCTATCTTTGAAAAGGCAGTCATGGCTGTCTCGCAGTACAATAAGCTGTGTTCGAGAACTGTCACTCACTGAAAGGTCAGTAACTCTGCATTAAGTGTCCCTAGTTTCACTATGTCTGCTTTACATAATGAAGATACTCTAATTACCTCAATAATTGTCCGTCAGCTGTGTTGTACATTGTTAAACTCTACCTAATGTGCAAAATGTTCCAATAGTGTAACTTTGTTCAAACTTTGTGAAATAGTATAATTTGCCTTAATTAGTTTTTACATTAGTCACACTGAGGCAAAGAACATTCATAGTGTTATTGTATACACACAGTAAAGCATTTGTCCATTCATGAATATTCTAAATTGATTGAACCAAGTCTTTGGGTGTTGTGGTGGCTGGAGCCACTACCAGCAGTTCTGGCTACAAGCGAGAACCATGCCTAGAAAATGGTCGGTGCATCACAGGACACACATTTGAACACACACACACACACACTCACACACACACACTGGACCAACTCACAGCCACTAGTCAAACTAGGAAAGCTGGGGTGTCCCGAGAAAACTAATGTAGATGCAGGGAGACCTCCATACAGAGAAAGCCTGGAGATGTCATGCAATATCATTATCCACTTGTCTACAACTAAATGATTTATTTATTTATTCATTAATTTTTTATTATTAGTAGTAGTATTGTCATGTGTACACAGTACTACAATGTCACATTATAAATGTATTAATTTTAAACTTATGAATACCTTGGCCCCACATTGGGGCATCTTTTTGTGAAGAAACATTCACTGACCTTGACTTTACTGACTATGCTGTGATATATTTGTGGAGTCAATGGAGACTCTGATTGGGGCTCTCGAGAGACTGAGCAAGGAGTCTGAGTGTCTGGGCTTGCGAGTGTCCTTGATAAAAACCAAGATCCAGGCCTTTAATGACCTCTTAGGCACAGCCATCAGCATTGTGTCTTTCCACGGAGAGAGTGTCGACCTTGTCAAGAGGTTTACTTACCTCAGCAGCAACATATCTCTGGTGACTCTTCCTATTAAAACGGATTGGGAGAGCATGGGGGGGTCATGAGGTCGCTGGAAAGGGATGTCTTTAGAGTCTTAGTGCTTCCTGTCTTGCTATATGGTTGCAAGACATGGATGCTATCCAGTGACCTGAGATGAAGACTGGACACTGTGTCTCTTCAGAGAATCATTGGGTACCACTGGTTTGACTTTGTGTCGAACAAGTGGTTGCTCATGGAGTCCTGAATGAGGCACATTACCTTCATTGTGAGGAAGTGTCAGTTACGGCACTACGACCAAAGGTGATCCGCCTCGCAGGATACTCATTGTTGAGGACCTGAAGGCTGGACCAGGCCAAGGGGACACCTGCATAACACTTGGCTGCGGCATATAAAGGGTTATTTTCGCAGGGTGGGAATGGACTTTGTGTCTACCTGGGGGGTTGCCAACCCGGATCCGGAGCTGCGGCAATGCACTGCACCAGTGCATGCTCCCCAACCTGACTTGATCTGACCTGATACCTTGGCAACGTAGATTCCATTCTTCTTTTTTTTTAATCTTCCAATTTGTATTTCAAACTCCACTTCTGCAAGGACCTCCACATCTCGTGTGCTTTCATTCACAGTGATGAGAATACAACGTAGTTGAAGAATGTTGATCTTTTCCTATAGTTTACTGAATTGCAGTGTACACCCTTGGTATACTGGTTAGGAATCTTACATCATTTATTAACAAACAAAAGCTGTAGTTCCCATCCTGGTATTTCAAGTTTTTTAATACCTGAACTATGCTTTTGTTTTTAAACATTATAAGATTTTAATATAAGTTAAAAACAATTTGGAAATGACTAATAGAGCATTGAAATGTTCTGCATCATGATTCGTGTATATCTTGTGATGCCCAGGTTGCCCACAGCTGGTATTTTCTCCCTAAACCCAGATCATTGATAGTCACTTTGTTATCTCTGCTCACCCATAAGGTCTGCTCATGTTCAGGACACGCCCTCTGGCAAGAGAGGTCAATCTTCACTGGGTTGTGCCATCACCACCATTCTTCAGCATCCATGACCCCTTGAGCCCTGTTCCCTTCTTTTACTGAGACATCCCTTGTCATCCATGTGGTCTCTTGGAGTGATTGACTGCTCTTACAATACTTCATTTCTCAGCAGGAGTAACCCCACCGCTCATCTGCAAAGGGCTTCATCCCTGACAGCTGTACCTCCTCCCTGCAGTACCAATGCTGCCAAGATCCTGGCATTCATCTTTTTTTTCCTCTCCTTTGATTTCTCCTCCTGCTTTCTTTATTTCCATTTCACCCTTTTTCAGTTCTTCGTTGTTCTTTCCCAGGCTCTGTACTATGTGGGCCCAAGTGACTTGACGACAACCCAGTGTTCAGTGTTTTAAAGAAAAGAAAATTCTGCTACAGGTTATTGTTGATAGCTATCTACAGGACATACATATTTACCTGTCTTGCAAAAGAGTCACCAGCTTTGAATAATCAGACTGCTTTGATTAGTATCTCATCCACACACAATGTAGTGATACAGAACTGCCTGCTTCCTTTGAAAATAAACACGTTCTGGGGACATTGGTTTCTAATCGGTACTTCTTGATAGCTGACAACAATACTATTGTTGAACCAAAGTAAATGTGTTTACACTGTTGTTCTGATGAGGAAATTGGCATCCACCATTGTGTAACTGATCATCATGTTGATCTATGCAGAGACTGAAACATTTATATATTTCTGGGTGAGAAGTCAAGCAAAATGATACCTTTTATTGGCTAACTAGAAAGATTACAATATGCAAGCTTTCAAGGCAACTCAGGCCCCTTCTTCAGGGCAAGATGTAATTTCTGGGTAAATGAGAATAAAGGAGAAAAGAGAAGTATGGTCTGAGACTCAGGACTGCTTCCTGCTTTTTTTCTGTTTTTTCACCATATAGCTGTGGCTACAACCTCTAGCAACAGTGGCTTGTACCTGGCCCAGGTTTCCCTAGCTCTGAGGCCGGTAACATCTGCACATGAATGCACCAACAGCCAGTTTCCTCTTTTCCACACACACACCATATTGGAGCTTCTGTACTGTTTTTATTCTGAAAGCACACATCATTATGGATCCCTTAATGTCCTTCTTTGACACACCTTTGTCTATGAAATTCACAGGTTTATTTCTTGGTTCTCAATAAAGTCATTCATAGGAATAAACAGTGATATCTCTGCATTCAGGGCAAGTGGAGCAGTGGGCCCTCGATCTTTCAGTAGATGGGACTGTTCTGCCAAGGTTAAAGGAGTTGTAAACTGGCATCACTAACACTTGTCAGCACCAAAGTCCTCCCATGGAAACAAATCAGTGTACTTTATATTTAGATTAATTCATTTATGAAATTCAAATTTCTATACCACAAACCCTTTCCATGAGATATCAGATTTAGAGTAAAACACCATTTTGAAAAAAGAGGTTGAATTTTAAAAATCAGTTACAACTATTTTATGGCATAAGTATTTTTTATGTCCAGAATATTAGCTTAAGTTAAGTTAAACTTGTGTAATCAAATTTAGGGTTGATGTAGGAGCACCTGGAGCAAGGCAGGATCCATGGCAGGGCCAACTAAACTAACCTGCAAATCTATGGGGATGTGGAAGGAAAAGAGGAGCACACAGTGGAATCTAATCACAAACAGAGACAGAAAATGTCAGCTAGAAACAGTAACAGTTGGCTGGGACTCTTGCCTAGCCGGCACATCCAAAGACCTGAAAGACTGGGAGAGGAGCAGTATCTCCCCTGGAACACGAGAGGGCAGCCGTCCTGATGGGTGTCGAGGCCACGTTAACAGAGCTTGGAAACTCAACCTTGTGGGCCACCACCAGGGGGCGCCTGGACATTTGTTAAGCCCTGGACTGCAGCACTTAAAAGGGGCCGCCTCACTCCATTCGAGGAGCCGGAGTTGGGAGGCAGAGGATAGAGCTTGCGGGAGAGGAGTGGAGGTGGCAGCAGAAGAGAAAGAAAAGGTAGAGAAGAAGAGAGCGAGAGAGAAAGAAAGTAAAGGACTGAGTTACGAGTTATTGTGGCTGTTGGTGCTGTGTAAAGTAAAGAAGAAAATTAAATGGGTGTGTTTTGGACGTGTGTGTCCTGGGTCATTCTGGGGTGAAAGGGCTAACTCCACAATACAGACAACCTATGGGTGTCAAATTTGATCCCAGGATCACACAGCACTACCTACATCACCAGAAAATCACCTCTCACAGTAGGTGATTACTGTAATTCATTTTATTCTGCCCTTTACTGCAAATATAAAGGGCAACAGCCATGGTGTTCAAAAGAATACAAACATGTGGGGTGTATGATTGTCCTACTAGAGGTGAGCTTTCATTTCATCTGTTTTCCCTGTACCATGTAAGACTAATATCAATCTTTGGTTTAACAGGGCCAGTACTGACAAAGTGAGTTTAACATTAATATAACCATGAAATCGTGCATCATTTAATCTCAGTGTCTCCCACATTTCTGTTGTGTTTTTGACATTTGTCGTGCGCTGTTTTTGTTTCTTTTCTTCTGCTTGAGGAGGTCTAGCTTTGAAGGATGCTACAATAAAAAAGCGGTTATGGATTATTCATTTTTTTAGTTGTACCTCGGTTCCATTTTGTTTACTGTATTAATGTTTACTGCAAAGCTACTGATGTACAGTCTCTTATAATAAAGGCTGCAGTGCTTCAGGCATTCCGGTTTTGCATGTTACTCCTTTGCAGGGGAATAATGCAGCAGAATGAAATAATGAGATTTATCCCCCCCTCACAAGCAAAAAAATGAAACAAAGCAGCTCATCAGAATCATACTGACGGGTGGAAGCCAGGCTTGAAAGGTAATATGGCTTTCATCCCTGCAGGCTGTTGCAAACTGCATTTTTTGATTGTCCAGAAAAATTTCAAAATCACATAACCAACAGTATAGTAAATTTTAAACACACACATAATAAAGAGAATGGCCCACTGCTGAATCACTGCTTTACCGTAAGGAGACCAGAGTTTGCATTCCAAGGTTCTCCCCAAGTGGAGTTTGCATGTTCTCCCCGTGTCTCCATGGGTTTCTTCCGGGTGCTCTGGTTTCCTCCCACTCTCCAAAGACATGCAGGTTATGTGAATTGGCGATACTAAATTTGCCCTAGTGTGGGTATGGTGTGGGCATGTGTGTGTGTGTGTTCACCCTGTGATGGACTGGCACCCTGTCCAGTGTTGTTTCAGCCTTATGCCCTATGCTAGCTGGGATAGGCTCCAACACCCTCCAAGACCCTTGTTTAGATTAAGTGGGTTAGAAAATGACATGACAAAATAAACAAATAACATAAATTAAATTTATAACATCATTACATGTGCCACTCCTCATCAAAAGCCCAATGTGATGTTTACTTTTTATTGTTTATTGCTCTATTAAAGTGGCCTTTTTCTGTATTAAACATTTCTCTTCATACACCAGCATGCCCATTGGTGTTTCTGAATTAAGGGCCAGTGGGGCACACCCCCACTCAGATGGTGAGCAAAATAAGTACCATAAGTATTAAAATGGACTTCTTAAGAAATGTTTTTCCAGTTTTCCGTCATATGCTTAATGTAGTTTGTCAGATAGAAAATATTGCTTTGTGTGGTTGTTGCAGAAAATACTTGGAAAATAAAAAAGTCTTGAGCTATTGCTATCAATGAAATCGAAGGACATCCTTCATTTACACCAACTGGTGGAGGCTCACTACGCGTGAGCAGCAAGGCTTTCCATAGTCAAGTCTGCTTAGAGAACAGCTCCTGTTATCACTTAAGTTCACTTACATATAGTAGCTGGTAAACCAGGGCAGTCCAAACTCCGGCCATGGTGGGCCACAGTGGCTGCAGATTTTCATTCTAACTCTTTTCCGAATCAGCAAGCAGTTTTCACTGCTAATGAACCCCTTAACCCTTCATTTTAATTGCCCTGTTTTTAATGATTCAGCCCTCAGAACTGATTCATTTCTTCATTAAATGGAGACAAACAGAAATGAGATGTGAAACGAGCCAACAAATGACCAGCAAAGTTGGGCTTCAGACTTCAACCAGTTTCTCAATAAGAAGCCCGTTCTTGCTGTTAATTAAAGCCGTTATTGAATATCATGACTTGTTGCTGCTCTCATTCTGCCACAGCAAACTGTCGATTCTCTGTTTCTTCTAAGACCACCATCAAGATGTTTTGGAGACCTGAGCAGAACAACATGACCAAGACCTTTACCTTTCTTTATTTTCAGGTTAGCTGGTCATTTGGTGACTTGTTTTGTGTCTCATTATTGTTTGGCTGCTCATTAAGGAAAAAGAAACAACTAAAGGGTCTGAGTCACATCAATTAAAACTAAGGCAAAACAAGTTAATCAGCAGCAAAAAAAATGGCTCGCTAATTAAGAAGATGGTTAGAATGAAAACCTGCAGCCACTGCGGCCCACCAGGACCGGAGTTGGACACCCCTGTGGTAAACATTTCAAACCCACCAATTTGCACTCAGATTAAAATGTTCATTCTAGCCAAACCCCTGGGCCAATAAATAACACCCAAAGGTCCCAAAATAGTTAATTATTAAAAGTCCTGTCTAAAAATTTAATTTATAGAATCAAACTTCATAAATGTAAACTGATATCACACAACAAAGCACAAAGTTAAATGTTATACACTGTATGACTTCATTTCCTAATATAACGTGCACTGGTCCAAATGAAGACAGGACGTCCCAGTTTCAAGCACTTTTTTTTCCCCCTTACAGTAGTAGGTGCAATTTGCTGATCAGAGCGACACCTTGAGAGAATGTCACATAAGACTGACCTCACTGTGCATATCCAGGCCTTCTGTCGCCATCAAAGGGCTTACAGGGATACACTAACTGCAGCCAAGAACACACATTATGGCAGAATAATAGAAAGTGGCCATGATAACCAGAGGTTGGTAGTAACGAGTTACATTTACTCCGTTACATTTACTTGAGTAACTTTTCAAAAAAAAAGTTGTACTTCTAAGAGTAGTTTTACTGCACCATACTTTTAACTTTTACTTGAGTACATTTGTGAAGAAGAAACACTACTCTTACTCCGCTACATTGGGCAACACTCGAATCGTTACTTTTTTTCCATTTACACATTAAATACGCAATATTTTTGCCAGAGAGATGCCGTCAGTGGATCTACTGCATGACTGTTTCACCAATCAGACGTAGCAACAATAATCACAAGACTCTGTTTCACCAATCAGAGGTAGCAACAATAATCACATGACTCTGTTTCACCAATCAGACGTAGCAATAATAATCAGATGACTCCGTTTCACAAATCAGACGTAGCCATGCAGTCACTTGACCACACACAAACTGTGGTGGCATAGCAGCACAAACTCCTCACAGACAGCGGACAGGGAAAGAAAGAATACATGAAAAATGAGAGCCAACTCCTGCTGAAGCTTAACCATCACTTCACTGAGTGAAGAACAAGCAAGTTTTAACCAAACATGCACAGACACAGACAGTCAAGGTAAAGTGAGACCTCTTGTACGCGCACCAGCTGCCTTGTTCTAATGTTATTTTCTATCTGCTGTGCTATTTGGAGGGCAAGTGAATATGCAGTATTATACTGTCAGTGTACAGGATATGTCGTCACTTTAAGTAGTTTGCACTGTTCAAACATACATGTTACCTACTGTAGGTATTGGCTTCAAAAGCTTTCTTGTGAAAAACTGAGATTTAGAACTTTGTGTTATTTATGCATCTTTATTTTGTAAAGATGTTATTTATTTCTACTCATTTTTTATTTTATTAATTGCAAATAGCAGAATTTACACATTATTTTATTTTTTTGTCTGTCTTATTACATTTCTAAAAAATAAATCATTTGTTATGATCAAACAGTTACTCAGTACTTGAGTAGTCTTTTCACCAAATATTTTTTTACTCTTACTTGAGTAATTTTTTGGATGACTACTTTTTACTTCTACTTGAGTAATATTATTTTGAAGTAACGCTACTCTTACTTGAGTCCAATTTTTAGCTACTCTACCCACCTTTGATGATAACCTAAGGGTTTTGTTCTCTGTAGTCAATAAACTACTTCAGCCTGCCTCTGGCCCAATTACCTCCTCTACTGAAGTCTTGTGAAAAATTCCTCCACTTATTCTGTAATAAAACTAAAGATCTAAATAATTCAACTAACATAAATTCATCATCTGTTTATATCTTTCATTTTCTTCCCACATCATCCAGCTCCTTTTCTAAATTCTCACCAGTCACATCTGCATTTGTTAATGACCTGCTTTGTAAGATGATGCCAACTGGACCCCATCCCCACCACACTTCTTCATGCCATAATCCCAACTGTTACGACAATATCAAATACATCCCTTGACAACTACTTTTAAAATTGCTTCTGTAACCCCACTGTTAAAAAACGTCTGGTCTTGATACTGACAATCTTAAAAATCTTTGGCCTGTTTCTCGCTTACCTTTTCTCTCAGAAGTTCTTGAGTGTGCTGCAGCCTCCCAACTCACCAGTTACTTAACTTCTAGTAATTTGATGGAACCCTTCCAGTCTGGTTGCAGACTCAACAGTGAAACTGCTCTACTTTGGGGTAACACATGATTTGGTTATGGCAGCAGACTCTGAACAAACCAGCATATTAATTCTGTTAGATCTTAGTGCAACATTTGACCCTGTCAGACATGACATTCTACTGTCCAGAATGGAGAACATACTGGGTGTCTTTGGCACTGCCCTCCAGTGGTTTAAGTCCTGTCTGACTTAACAGTCAGCAACAGCAGGTCCAGCTCAGCACCAGTCACACAAGGAGTTCCTCAGGGCTCTGTCCTCGGCCCTCTTCTGTATTTATATGCTTCCCCTTGGCCGTATCATTTGCAGCTATGGAATGGGTTACCATTTGTATGCAGATGATACTCAACTCTGTTTCAATGTTAAAAATGAAACTTCATCGCAGCTTTCTCAGCTCACAACTTGCCTCAGTGAAATTAAAACCTGGATGGAGCAGAACTCTTAAACTGCAACAAAACCAAACTCCTGCAAATTGGTACTAAAGAGCCACTATGAGCTCCATCTCAGTCACTCTTGATGGTGATCTCATCAGACCTTCTTCTAGTGCAAGGAATCTTGGTGACGTGTTTGATTTCTCCCATTCTTATTCCACCCACATTAACCTCATTAAGAAATTTTCTTACTTTAACCTCATATCCCATGTTCACTCATTCCTCTCCATTTCTAATGCTGAGAAACTTGTCCCTGCTTTTATCACATCCTGCATCAATTATTGTAACTCTCTACTGGCAGGAGACACTTCTAATCTTATATCACAGCTCCAGCTGATTCAACACTCCACTGCAAGAGTCCCAACACTGACCAGCAACAGTGGTCACATAACACCTATCCTGCTTCGCATCCACTGGCTCCCTGTGTCTTACAGGATTGAATATAAAATTCTGTTATTAACCTACAAAGCTTTAAATGGCCTCTCGCCAGACTACATCAATGACCTTCTCCATCACTCTGCTTCTGTTTGCCAACTAAGATCCTCTGAGTCTGACAATCTTGTTGTGGCCCACACGAACCTGCACTCTATGGGTGATGGGGCCTTTAGCTCTATAGCACGCAGACCTCCTGAAATGAATTAGATCAGCGGACTCCATTCATTCTTTTAAAAAACAACTGAAAACTCATCTGTTCAGGAAGGATTATAATTTAACCTGACAATATGCCCCTTCCTTCAGTTTACCTGTCTGTCCAGTGTCACAAAAAGACTCCAGACAGTCAGAAAGAGCAGTCACCCGTATATTATGATCCTGGCTGCAAAAGTTGAAAATTGACTGAGTAGTTTACAAGACTGAGTCCAAAACAGAACTAAATACGTGAAGGTAAGATGGTGGTTTTAAGGGCTGTTGGAGGAAATTATATCATCTACACTGGAACCGGAAGTGATGTCATCAGAGGTACCAGGGCCAGAAGTGACATCATCTGAGGTGCTGAAGCCGGAAATTACATCATTAGTGGTGCTAGGACCTGGCGGGATTTCCCAGGAATGGTCTGCAAGGAACTGAGAGAGACAGTCAGCACACTCCGCCACCCCCTGGTCTGATGTAGTATTACACTTACTCAAGCCCTTTAGCTGTCTCCTAATCGCACATGTGTGACACCAGAGGCTCAGGATAATATGTGTATGCATGTGTGTTATATTTCAAATGATGGTATTTGTTCAGGCTTTTCTTTTACAATTGAATTTAGTATTTTACTCTAGTTAATGTCTTTTATTTTGTTCAATGTTACATATACCCTGCTGTTTAAATAAGCACCTTGAGCATGGGAAAGGTGCTATATAAATAATATCTTCTTCTTCTTCTTATTATTATTATTATTATCAGAATGGGGCTGAGTGGCATCTTCATCTTCACCCACCACTGAGGAGGACTGCCTGACAGCGTAAATTTGAAAAAGCCATCAAGAAAGCCTAATATGTGCTCTTTCCAGTTCATGGAAAAGAAACCAGCAGTATGATGCTCCTGTTTCAAAAAAGTTCAAAGCCCTGGTGGGGAAATAAAAAGTATTTAGAAAATCATTTTTTCAATTGCTTACCGACTTTACACCGTCCCAAAAATCACCACTGAGTATGAATCCATTTTCAATAATACCATCATCCATTCTTTACCATGTTCAGCTCTGCCAAATCCCACTCCCAAAGAAGAGGTTAACCATAAGTACCGAAGAGGAGACAATTCATGTTGAGCTAGTCCGAGCATGCTGCAAAGTGACAAAAATCTTATTACATTTTTGTAAGCAGCAATGTTAATTTACCTGAATGACAATGATGCACTCATTCCACGATGGGGAAATGGACCAAGATGTAATGTAATGCATTAGTATTGCCACTGTAAATAATTATACTTCAGCCCAGCAAAATCAATAGTTAGGCAGTGAGACAAGAATGGAGAGTCTGTTCAAGCAGAGCAGAGCAGAGAATCAATTCAGCCGCTGGCGTCAGTCCGGTGAACTTGTGGAAAATCATTGCATGCAGAAAACGCAGTATTTGTTGAAGAACCCAAGATGTTTATTTACAATGAATTGCTATTCCAATGTGATTTTTCTTTGATAACAAGAAATAACCTTAAGCAGCAATTGAATAAGCACTTTTATAATATATTAATCTCTGCTACTGAGCTTTTGTGCTTTGGTATCAATTTCCTTTTTCAATACTACTATATATTTTAGTTCTATATTATTGCCCAGAGAAATAAATGGCTTATATTTTTTCCAGAAACTTCTTGAATTTGTACTTTGCAGAATTTCTTCCTCCACAATATTTATAGAATTCCTGTGAATGCAGTGGCACGGACTCTGTAAGTGGCCACTTCTTCCATTCACAGTTTGCTCCTTGCTCCACCCATTTTATTCCGTTGCCAAGCAACGCTCATTAGGCAACAATCACGTGAAGATAGAGTCAAAGGAAATAAAAATTGGAGCACTGTTTTAAATTAGTGCTTTAGCACTGTGAATGCCACTTACTTCTGTTTTGTTTAAAATGCAATTTCAACTTGAAATGTGTCGTCATGTATACATTGTGTGATGAAATTCTTACTTTCATGACTCCCACAGACTAGTGCCAGTAGTACTGTACAATATCAACAACAAACAATGCACTTAACAGCGTGCAATAAATGCAACATCGGTCAAAAGATTCCAGAAACATTCATGCTGTAAGTAGAATCGGCTATTGTAAGTAGGACACTGCTATCGTGGGCTGTATCAGGAGTGGGCAGGAGGAGGAGTATAGGAAGATAATCAAAGACTTTGTTAAATGGTGCGACTCAAACCACTTACACCTGAACACCAGCAAGATCAAGGAACTGGTGGTGGATTTTAGGAGGCCCAGGCCCCTCATGGACCCCGTGATCATCAGAGGAGACTGTGTGTAGAGGGTACAGACCTATAAATACCTGGGAGTGCAGCTGGATGATAAATTGGACTGGACTGCCAATACTGATGCTCTGTGTAAGAAAGGTCAGAGCCGATTATACTTCCTTAGAAGGTTGGCGTCCTTCAACATCTGCAATAAGATGGTGCAGATGTTCTACCAGATGGTTGTGGCGAGTGCCCTCTTCTACATGGTGGTGTGCTGGGGAGGCAGCATAAAGAAGAAGGACGTCTCACACCTGGACAAACTTGTGGGGAAGGCAGGCTCTATTGTAGGAATGAAGCTGGACAGTTTAACATCTGTAGCAGAGTGACGGGCGCTGAGCAAACTCCTGTCAATAATGGAGAATTCACTGCATCCACTGAACAGTATCATCTCCAGGCAGAGGAGTAGCTTCAGTGACAGACTGTTGTCACTGTCCTGCTCCACCGACAGACTGAGGAGATCGTTCCTCCCCCACACTATGTGACTCTTCAGTTCCACCCGTGGGGGTAAACACTAACATTATTCAAAGTTATTGTCTGTTTTTACCTGCATTTTTATTACTCTTTAATTTAATATTTTTTTTGTATCAGTATACTGCTGCTGAATTATGTGAATTTCCCCTTGGGATTAATAAAGTATCTATCTATCTATCTATTGAGTAGCCTCATAAGCCGTCCTGGTTCAAGTTCTATTGATCCTGCAAAGTCTACCAGAATGCAGTTGGGAGGAAAAGTGACTGGGCCTTAATTGTAGGCTGGTTATTTAAAGGTCATGTCACATAATGTGACTTTACCAGCGATTTACACTTGTAGCCTTCATTTACATAATCTTACTCAGTTGGAGACAGTCAGTGATGCGGTCCTGTGACGGGTGGTCATCTAGTCTGATGTAGCCAGTGACTCAGTCCAACTAGTCCATGATTTGCCCCTCAAACAGGTTTTGTTTTGTATAACACAGTCATAGGGGCAGGCTCTGTGTTCATGAATGTATTGAATGCAGTGATAGGCAATAAGCAACGTGGATGTTTTGAACCTCACAAACAGAAGACATCTCATCTGTCTGATGTGTAGCATTTTACAACCCACAAGAGAAATAAAAAAAATAAAATGGGATAATACTGTGGCTGAACTTGCAATACCTGTTAACTCTTCATACAGCACTGGAATCATCAGGCAGGTTTGTTAGAAAGAGGGGCAAGCACAACTATGGAAAGTTGTCACACAATCACTAAATTGGACGCAACCAGTGATTTTTCTTGTGCTAGTTGACATGGTCATTCCATGAGATTAGCAACCTCAGTCGGCAAGTCTAACATACTCTACGACTAGATGTCAGGTAATGATAAAGACAGCATTCACATGGCTGGAAATATCCAGTAACCCTGGCATATCTAATGGCCATTCATCTCTTAGAACAAATTTGTTCCACTATTACAGTAAAGTCTGCAAAGGCTTCTAACCTCTACAAGAAATATCACTCTTTTACTTATATTTTGGAAGCACTTTGCCTATCTTTACTTTTTTCAACTATTAATATATGCATTTGTATTTGTAATTGTGAATATTTTTTTTACTTATTTTGTTGTCTCTAAACTCATTTTGTACATTATTCAAATATTTAGCAATATTCCGGTCAGTTAAGAATTTCTGTTTTGGTCTTGATGTCTTGGCTTTGTGTGATGGCAGGTCTTTCCAGGCTTTCTTCAAGACTTTTCTTTAGACATTTTATAGTATTTAGAGCTCTTTATCCCAGAATTAACCAGTCAGGTGAGGACACATTTCCCTTCTGTAGCAAGGCTGACACATTGATGATACCCCATCCTATTAGAATTTCATGTATGTTTTCAGAAATGACTATTCTCTTCATTTATCTATCGAATTGTAAACAGTATTCAACATTTGGTTAACATGCTTCATTTTTATAACATACTTTACAGACTTCTATATATTAAGAAACAAACAAATAAACAGTATGCTGACACTGATCACAATAGCATACTGTAAATCATTAACTATGTAGATGGCCCTAAGGTGCTCAGACTCACACTGTTACAAAAAACTGTTACAAAAACAGTGCTTTATTTATTTTAAATTAGATTAAACATATTAAATTAAAAATAAAACAAATTAAATAACATAACCCACCCTAACGACCCATGACTGTGAAACACAAAAACTACTAACACACAAACAACAGTCCATTTGGTGGGATGAAATGGATGGTGCACAGCCTTCTGGAAAAAAACAACAACTTTGTCCTACCATTTTGATGAATGTCCAGTGCAGATCTGAAATGGAAAGAGTGTGCTCCATGTGACAGTGACACAAAACAAACTTCATGACCAAATGGCAAACAAAGAACACCAAATGCAAAAAAGAACTATAATCTTTGTGAGTTAGGGTGTTAGAATTCTAAAAGGTAAATGGGATAAAGTTTCCTGCAGCTTGGTGAAGTAAAGATATGAAAAGAAAAATAACAATTGTCCTTTGTCCAGCTAATGTCCTTTTAAATTGAATGCCTTAACAATCAGCTTCCCGTGAACCCTAGCACAACAATACTGCCAGGTGATCCCGCTGCATGCTGGGAGCTGTAGTTCCCCTCAGGTAATGATTCTGCAGCTATAACAGCTGTTTTTAAAGGATGCTACCCCAGTACCAGGTAATTGTGCATACATTGGTGACATGGCAGGTATAAAATTGCTTAAATAAGGAATTACCATGTAAACTTGTATTGAGTTTTACAACCAATAATGGAAAGACTTTTCATATTCTCTAAATAAATTATTTAAAATAAAAAATTTTCAGGGTTTTGAATTTGCTAATTCCAGATTTGTTAACTATGACTACCCGGTTGGTCCAATCATTTTAACTATTCCTTAAACAATTTGGATTTCTGGATATCAAACTTGAAACAGCTGTCATTCAATTCCCAATAAGTGAATATTGATTATTGTTGGATCAACATAATTTCTGGAGACAGTTTGTAGCTAGTTTAGGTTAGGCAGACATCCACATCTGTCTAAAAGGTAATGAAAATCTTTCCAGAAAGTCTCTATAATTTAGTAACATTTTTGGCCTGACACAACACCCAGTATCAGTGATTGGATTCAATGCTTTAACAAACTAAACTTTTACATTGATTTTTGTTCTACTTTTCATTCCAAAATTTTAACAACGAGTTTGCTTTGAGTTTTGGCTAAGTCGTTTAGTTCCTCTCGTCTTTCCTGGTTACAATCCTATTTCCGTGCACCACTTTGATTCATTTCCCAGTCCCTGACACAGTGTCTCAGCCTCAAATCAATACATCCATAAGTCAAAGCAGAAAATCAAAATGGGGATGTGAGAAAAAAAAATGAGTAAAACTAATCAAAAGTACACAAACATTCTAAATCAAAAAATAAGTTAATAGATCAATTTCTTGAAAATCAAAATCTGCTAATTTCATAAATATTTACTTACTGTGATTGAAAAAAAATGTTATTAATAAATAGGTTCTATTCCAAAGAATTACTAACTTTAGCATTTTAACTAATCAGGTGTAAAAGAGACAGAACACAATGAAAAGGGCTGGGGATTTCTCCCATATATTGTAAGGTTTGCTGGAAAAATTAGCAAGCAAGTAATCAACAAAGGTTGAGTCCAAATTAGACTGACTGCAGAGCAAGGCTGTTGGCTTTTATTGCTGTGGAAGGGGAAGAGGCGGGACATCTAGAAGAGAAATAGTCATCCGAGGGCGTGGTCTGGAGTCAGAGGAGGGAGGAGACTATGCCTAACTGCTCCTGTAGGGAGGGAAGAAGAGGCATTTAATGCACCTGATTAGCCCCCTGTACTTGTGTGTCAGCAGTAGCTAGACCCCGCTGCTACATCCCAATGCACATGTGTGTGACACTGGTCATAAGGTGGTTTTTGGTAATAGCTAACTCATTAATCTGTGCCTACCAAATTAATTATTTAGAGTCACCAACACCCAAAATAAATGCAGTTCTTTATAGGGTCTAGTTTATAAGTCCTTTACAACAGTGATTCCCAACCACTGTGCCGCGGCACATTAGTGTGCCGTGAGAGATCATCAGGTGTACCGTGTAAAATTATCCAATTTCACTTTATTGGTCTGAAAAGTATTATTTATTTACTGCAAATAATTTGTCTTTGTTTGTCTATGCGACAGTGACAGGCAGAACAATTAAATACTCTTCCACTAGGTGGCAGCAGATGGCTAACTGATCTGTGTATCTACATGTTGCCTTTCAAGCAAAACAATTAGTGATGCTTCAGCTGTGACAGCCGTGATAGCGATGGATAAATATCTGAAAAGAAAAAGTACACAATCTGACCTGGGTCCTGGAGAAAATTGTGACCCAGATGAAGGCCCTAGTATGAGTGGTGGTCAGAAGAAAGCAAAAAAGGTGAGCTCAAGACAATACAATGAAAGTTATCTTTCCTTTGGATTTACTTTTACCGGGGAACCAACCGAGCTGATTCCGTTATGCTTGGTATGTGAGGAAAAGTTGTCCAACAATGCCATGGTTCCTAACAAACTTAAACCGCCATCTCCAAACAAAACACCAGTCACTTCAAAACAAAAACACAGACTATTTTATTCAACTTCGTGAACAGACTATGAAACAGGCAGCT
Organism: Polypterus bichir lapradei; assembly: GCA_026402145.1. Classification (NCBI taxonomy): domain Eukaryota; kingdom Metazoa; phylum Chordata; class Cladistia; order Polypteriformes; family Polypteridae; genus Polypterus; species Polypterus bichir. Next base: position 9,015,737 of record JANRMT010062849.1, read on the forward strand.
TTATTGAGGAAAACCACAAAGATGAATGAGAGAGCTCTCAAAGCTACCTACCAAGTTGCTGAACCCATCGCCAAATCAAAACAGCCACACACGGTGGCAGAGACATTAATACTACCTGCCTGCAAAATCATTGTAAATGAGATGCTCAGCCCTGGCGCTCTTAAAGAAATAGCCCAAGTCCCTCTTTCAAATAACACCATTGCCAGACGTATTGATGACATGTCTGCAGACATTGAAAGGATCGTTTTAGAAAAGTTGCACGTCAGTGGAAAATTTGAATCGCAACTCGATGAATCTACGGATATCAGTGGACATACACAACTTTTGGCAAATGTGCACTTTGTAGACGGAGACATCATCAGAGGAAACTTCCTGTTTTGCAAGGAATTGCCAGAAAGAACAACAGGAGAGGTAATTTGTTGAGTTGTATCAAAGTACCTTGAACAAGGAGGACTTAAGTGGGAAAACTGCATAAGAGTTTGCACTGATGGAGCAGCCACCATGTTTGGCCACACCAAAGTATTTGTAAGCGGAGTGAAAGAGCAACATGTCCAGATGTTATTGGGACACATTGTTTTCTGCACTGTGAGGCACTCATTGCCAAGATATTACCAGCAGACCTAGCTCCTGTATTGGACGATGTTGTGCGGATTATAAACTTTGTGAAGACAAGACCTGTAAAAAGTCGCATGTTTGCATCATTGTGCGAGGAAATGGGAGCATAAAGTGCTATTGCTGCATACGGAAGTCTGGTGGCTGTCGCGTGGCAAAGTTTTAGTCTGTGTGTATGAGCTGTGGGAGGAACTAAAAGTGTTTTTGGCAAATGAGACATGTGATGACGCTAAGTTGCTTTCAAGTGATAAGTGGTGTGCAAGACTGGCATATCTGGCGGATATATTTCAACATTTGAATGACCTGAACACACGGATGCAAGGCCGAAAACGAAAACCTGCTCATAAGTGCAGATAAAATAAATGGATTTCGTTCAGTGGTGCAGCTCTGGAAACAACATGTGGAAAGTGTCAACCTTGACACCCCTAGAAATGGCAAGGTATCAACTTTGCTGCACTGTGTGAGACAATAGGCAAGCATTTGAAAACTCTTGAACAGAAGTTGTCATTTTATTTCCCTTCAGTTTCCATCGATTGCCTTGACTGGGTGAGGAACCCATATAGCTCAACCACAGTTGGAAAGGACATGACTTTGCAGGAGAAGGAGAAAATTACTGTACTGAGAGAAAATCGTGGTTTAAAGCTGAGCTTTGCTGATCTACTTTTGGACAGTTTTTGGCTGACTGCTGCCAAGGAGTTCCCCATTCTAGCAAGCAGAGCTATTTCAGCCCTGCTCCCATTTTCCACAACCTACCTATGTGAGCTTGGCTTTTCAAGCATGACTGCTATAAAAACTAAAAAAAGAGAGAGACTCTGAGCTGTTGAAGAAGATCTTCGTGTGTGTCTTTCTTCAATTCCTGCGTGTATATCAGCGTTGTGTTCAAGTAAACTTTTAAATTGTGAGTAAACTGAAACTAGAAGATCATTATATTTCATTACATACAGTATACTTTTTGTGACATTTTTGTTTGGTGGTGCGCCGTGGGATTTTTCTAATGTTAAATATGTGCTGTGGCTCAAACAAGGTTGGGAAACACTGCTTTACATAGCATGTCAAACAAATGCAGGAGAACACTACTCACATAGTCAGGGGAGAATTTAAAAGGGTGACCTTGTGGCATTAAGCCTAGCTATTTTCACATTAGGCCACACTGTATGCCTGTCATTAATCAAGCTCATTGTTCTTATAAATCAGTTTTTTGTACTTTTCAATGATTTTTGGCACAGTGATAATCATAGAAGCAGTTATCTCAAATTTTCAATGACATTATGGTCTTTTCGATCCCACTCATGGGGTGTTGCACATTACAATTTGTCATTTACGCTAATGACTGTTCAACTCTGTATCTGAACATAAGGCCCGTTAATGAAGGCTGAGCAGCTTCTGGTCTCATTTAAAATCTTACCACACTAAACAGTGTCTGAAATATATTGTAACAGGACCACTTGGATATTTTCATAAGGATCTATTCTAAATATACTCTCTATATATAAAGTTCTTTCATTGCTTCACTTGATTGATGGGCACATTTTTCTGCAGTCACTTTCCGCAATGATGGATGCCAGAAGGATGTTTCATATAACGTATGTTGTATTAAGACATCCATCGCTGCCATAAGGGGACTAAAGGTGAGACAAGCTCAGTGGGGACATTGTGTAGTTTAATCCACACCAATATCTTTGGGGATCAAATATAGTCATCTGAAGGACAAGTCACATGTGTATATATGTCCATTATACAAAGTCATAAGGAAGAAGTGGGAAAGGCATAAAAGTCATGAGAAGTAAATTTTGATGTTCACTCACACACAAGTTTCTTTCTTTTTTTTGAACAAGGGATATGTTGAATAAACCAAATATGGCTTTGAGCTGAATGCTATAAGTTCTGATAAATGCAGAAGCAGTAAAGCACTAAGTGCAGGAATAATGTAGTGAACCCCAATTTAGACAAGCTGAACTGACAGGAAGCAATTTCTTTGATACTTGAATAAAAATACAATAGCTATTCCTCACTGCACCACCAGCCCTCACGCAACCTGCATAACAATCAAACTGAAATGACTGACAAGCAAAGACACATTTAAAAATGGGGGAGATAGACAAGCTTGTGAGGTCAAGGCAACAATGGCATAAGTTTGAAATGTCAAAATGAAGTGTGGTGATGTGCCTCTCTGACATTACCAGCAAAAAAACAAAAAATAGTTTTGTGTCTTCTGCAGGGTTATGAGACTGGCATTTGTTAGGAAAAATGGACAGAAAGTATAAAGAATAAAAGCTTGCCTTTTTGTCCATTTACAAAGTGCAGAGGGACGTCTCTGCTGACGATATCAGTACCTTCTGGGGAATGTCGCGGCCGGTCTCGTGTAGAGTGAAAAGGTGGCTCTGCCATTAACTGGCTCGGATGCCGTTTGTCTGTCTTCTTGTGCGCGTGTCTCCCACGACCTCATAACGCTAGAAGAGTGAGAGAAAGTGCAAATCACCTTAGCATTGGTTTGCTGTGGTTTAGATAAAGGATCCCGTATCTGCAGTTGTCTGGGCAGTAGCTCAGAGAAGGGAAGAAAACAAGTGCTTACTTCAGTTTTAGGAGAGAAGCGCAGTCGTGTCTCAAAGGCCGGCTGCTCGAATTTTTATAATAAATTGTGCGGGGCGGGAGACGCCACTTTTTGCAGGCACGTCCACGTCATTGCGTGTGACAACTTAATTGGTCACCGCAAGGATGCCCAACACAAAAGGGAATTTCCGGCCTTTAGAGGGGGTCTTCTAGCTAGATGGTGCATAGAGAAAGGTACAACATTGTCTTAAGTTTACCAAGCACTACGGCTTGTGCCTTGATTATTGTAAATATATTTTTTCCTTGTATAAATATCTGGATTAGTTTTGGTGGAGGTATTTATTGGGTTGTGGTTAATAGTGCCATGTTTATTTTTGTATATACACTTTTTTTCTTTTTCTGTATTTTGAATATTCTTGTTTTTGGTAAACCCTGTATTATACTGTACACTGTTTAGAGGAGCTGCTTCCTGACTTGAATTACTGCACAGGAAAGCTTTACTTATTTATTTATTTTTAATTTTATTGAATTCATTAAAATCAAACAACATTCATTACACATAACTCAAGTTTTACAAAAAAAAAAAAAAATCAACCCCCACCCCTGAGAAAGAGCGACAGGCCAGCAGTGTAAGATTTTATGCTAGTAAAGATAAATGAATTGATAAAATAATAAATGAATAAAGATAAATGGAGTTAAAGAGGGGAGAGAACCTGCTTCCTAAATTTAAATGCATATTCTAAAATGTTATTAATTAGATCCTGCCAGGTTTTTGAAAAATGTTTGTATAGATCCTCTAAGGGCGAATTAGATTTTTTCCAGTTTCAAGTAGTATAAAACATCAGTCACCCACTGACTTAAAATAATTGAGTTAGGATTCTTCCAGTTGAGCAAAATAAGTCTACGTGCCAATAGTGTAGTAAAGGCAGTTACAGTTTGTTTGTCCTTCTCCACTTTAAGCCCATCTGGGAGTCCACCAAACACAGCTGTTAATGGATTAGGAGGGATTGTGACTCCAAGGCTGTCTGATAGGCATTTAAAAATTTTGGTCCAGAATGGTGTTAATTTGGTGCAGCCCCAAAACATGTGTCCCAGTAAGGCCGGAGCTTGATTGCAGCGTTCACAGGTTGAATCTTGCCCTGGAAACATTTTGGACAATTTTAAATGAGACAGATTTGCTTGATATATAATTTTAAGTTGAATAATTGTATGCTTTGCCCATATGGAGCTCGAGTGAATTCTCTGCATTGCTACTTTCCACTCCTTTTCTGATATGATGAGTGAGAGATCCTTTTCCCATTGTTCTCTTGGATCTTTGAAAGGGAGGGACTGTAAAATAGTTTTAAATGTTACAGAAATGCTGTCTGAGTCCTTGAGACCGAGCAATATTTTTTTTCTGGCATAAAGGAAGGTGGGAGGTGAGGAAAGTTGGGCAGGTTTTGTTTAACAAAGTTTCTAATTTGAAGTTAGTGAGAGAAATGTGTTGCTGGTAAGTCAAATTTGGAGTGTAATTGTTTGTATGATGCAAAGACTTTGTCTATGCATGGATTTCTAAGTGATTTAATCCCAAATGTTTTTCAGGCATTAAAAACTGCATACGTTTGAGTGGGTGGAAAAAGGCAGTTCTCGTGCAGAGGTGCCACAGATAAAAGCTTCTCTATCTTAAAATACTTCCTACATTGGTTCCATATTCTGAGTGAGTGAAGCACAATTGGGTTGTTAGTATATTGGCAATAACTTGCATTTATTCGGGTACAAAGCAAGGATTATAAAGAAGTACTGCAGGATTTTACTTCTATTGCAGACCAAGCCTGTGCATGTTCATCTATTTGTGTCCAGGTTTTTATAGTTTGTATGTTTGCTGCCCAGTAATAGAATTGAAAGTTGGGTAGAGCCATGTCACCTTCTGCCTTAGGTCTTTGTAGGGTTGCTCCTTGGATAAGTGGATATTTTGAATTCCAAATAAATGTGGTTATGGATGAATCTAATTGCTTAAAAATTATTTATTGATCTATATTGGAATGTTTTGAAATAAAAAGAGAAGCTTAGGAAGGATTTTCATCTTAACAGTGTTAATTCTTCCAGCTAAAGTGAGATGAAGGGTTGACCATCTATGCAAGTCTTGCTTAATTTTTTCCATGCAGACAGCAAAATTTTGTTGATGAAGAGCTTTATATTTACTTGTGATATTTACCCCTAGATATTTAAACTGATCTGTGATGATAAAAGGGAAGGTTTATTTAAAATTTTTGTGTATATATGGGTTTTCATTCATTTGTGTGCATTTTTGTTTTTCATTTGGGACTTTCAGTCAGCACTGTAAATACTGTATATAGACATCATTTTTGGGCTCCATTTTATAACAGTTTTGTGTGTCCTTTGTGGTATTAGACTGTGTATTGATATATATTTGCCGCAAGACATTATTTTTGTTTTTCTTTATGTGCACCTGTAAATAAAATTTCACTTTATTTTTCCAAAAACCCAACCCTTTTGTGTTCGTGTCTCCCTGTCTTATGCCATCATCCTGGTCATGCTCAGTCCTGCATATTAGACACCTAGAGTATAGGATGGTGTCCCCAATTTCCACTACACGGGGTGTCACAATAAGGTAATGGGTGAAGCACAAGAATGTGGCGATTTTGTGGTCTGAGTCAATTGAGTGGGGGTATACTGTATATAGAGGCATGGCAGTGGTGTATGCTAAATTCAGTTTTGGTGGCCATGAACAACTGGTCAGTGCCTCATTGCATGTTTGCTGATACTACATATCTAACATTTAGTTCAAATCTATAACAGAGGTGTAAAGAAGAGTGTGTATTATGTATAAGCAACTTCCAGATGTTCTTTGCACTAGAAGGCTTCACAACTGGTTGTGGGCATTGCCAAGGGATATTCAATCTCTCTTTTTCTCTTTATGACAGCCTTTAAATTAATCTCCATCAGAGCAAGACAAGTAGTTGGAAGCTAACAATTGTCATCTTCTTATCATGAGAAGATACATGGATGATGTCAAAAGCAATCCTAGAGACAGTGCCATGTACAGTAAGGCTCCTCAAGCAATTAGATGAGCTGGTCATTCAAGTCACACAGCCTTTCTTTTATAATATGAGTCTGAAACAACTATGTTACATTTCTTGCAGGAGGTAAGTGTATCCCATTATTGGCTGAACAATCCATCCAAGCCTTGGGAGGCAATACACCACCAACCTCTCTGAGAGACAAATGGGGTGATTGGGAAAGACACAGATCTGTGATGGCCTGGCAATTATTGAATAGAGCCACCTCCCTCTGAAGTACAATGTATACTAATGTGTGATAGCCACTAAATGTGAGTGAAATCCCTGCATCAACAGTTAGCACAATGGACAGCATTGCCAACAATTACATTAGGATATAGTTGGGCCTGCCCCATGGCCTGTCGGACTTTGGACTCCTTGAGGGTGCCCTGTGATGGACTAGTGGCTTACGTGACTAAGTTTGGCTCTCACGTTGTATTGAGGGCTGCTAGGACAGCCACCTTCTCTTTGATAGATGGATTCAAATGTGGATGGTCAGAATGGAAAAAATATTGTTTCCTATAAACTGTTCTTTCTCAGGTTTGTGTGACAATTGCTACCTCCAGGCAAGGTCAGACCCTCTAATTCTCCTTTCACTACTCATGAGGAAAGACATTGACAGCAGTAAGGAAACTCTGGACCTGGAGAACATTTAATAAGTGGCATTGATGATTTTTGTTCATTATATCTATCCACTTAGTTTGTTTAACTCCACTGAAATATATTCCTACACCAATTTGACTTGTCCTACCATATTTTAGGTTGCAGTATTCTTTATGTTATGCTTCAAAATACCACAACATGTTTACAGTATCTCAGTTGGTCTGTCTCTGGTGTGCACACGCCTTAATATTGCAATAAATCTAATCACAATCTCAGGGGTTTTTTTGTAAATAATTTCACTAAGAGCCTTTTTTCAATTACCTTGACATACACATGCAGGTCTCTGAGGGAAAATGTCGGCAATCGAAACAGTAAATGATAAATAGAATTTTGCCTGACCTTGAGCATAATTAGAATTAAAGAACTCAGCAGCTGGATACCAAAAACAGCTGAGTACGATACGCAACTAAACCATCCTTCTAAATCTATCTCCTTATCTTGACTTTCTTGATTTTTACCTGTGCAGCGGATAGTTTAGGAAATAACATATTTAGAGATTTACTGAGGCACTGAAAACAGAATCAGGGCACAAAGGTTTCTTGCTTCACAGCCATTGTTATTGGAAGCAGTGGAAGCATTTCTATCCCACTGGTAGAAAAGTCACACAAACGGTGATCATAAAAAACCACATACGGAGAGCAGTATTTCCCACACGACTTGTAGAATTTGCTAAAGAAAGAGATATTAAGACCGGTATTTGCTGAAACATTGAGGAGACATGCTACAGGGCAGAAGAGAAGGAACAGAGTAGGTGAGTAATGCTTAATAGTTTTGATTTGTCTGTCATGGTTAGTTAAAACTCTGTGGAAGCTGGCCCAGACACAGACAGGTGGACACGTTAATGTCACCCAACACACATTTATTGTACAATCCCATATTTACACAAGGTGCCACAACCCCCAAAAGTCCCCAAAGTCCTGGCCACAACACAGTGCCTTCTCTTTCTTCAGGCCGCCTCCTTGCCTCTCCACCAAGACCTTGTCTTCTCCTCCCGACTCCAGCTCCCAGACTGTAGGAAGGCAGGCCCTTTTATTCTCACCCGGATGTGCTGCAGGTTCTCCCTCTGACAACACTTCCTGGTGTGGCGGAAGTGTCGGGAGAGCACTCAGAAGCACTCCTCCATCTTCCCGGGTGTGGCGGAAGTAAATCATTCCCGGGCCCTCTGAGATTCGGGGCGCCCCCTGGCGGTGGCCACGGGCCCCAATGGGCTTGAGTCTCCTCGCTCTTCTCCCATGGTCCTCCTCTGATCCAGGGTCGTTGCCCCCTTGTGGCCCGGAGGACGTACATGCCACCTCCCGGTCCTTCCAGGCGTCCCGGCCAGGTCGCAGCACCAGCAACTCACCACAAACTCCTTCTTAATCATCTGTAAGTGGTCATATATTATCTCCTGTCTACTAAAATAAAACAATTACAAATTTCTAACATTTGTGGTTTATAGAGTATTTTGCTGCTGTAGAGCCAATTTGAATGGAGATAAACATGCTTAAGATTAACACTATAGGAATTAGGTAGTGGTCAGTTGAACTCTTAATTTCATTTGTTATCTTTTTTTTGTAATTTAGCACCATTCCCTTCACATATTTTTTTACTTTTTCTTGCTGTTGTTGTTTCACACTTTGCACCAATCGCTTTCTTCAGAAACACTTGTTTAGGGCCCTTGTTGCCACAATGTTTCAGCTGTGGCATTAGCGAGTATGCTGGCAAGTATTCTCTGGCTCCATTTGACAAGCTTCTGCTGTTAGTCTGTTGGTCTTTCTCATTTGGATCTTTGTATTTTTTTTTTGTATTGGCTGTTTTGTTCTGGGTTTGATGTCTGGTTAGCAGATCTAGTTTTGTCTTTAATTGAATTACCTTTTTCACTTTGGTTTTGTTTTGAATATTTTTCTTATTGTTGGTTTTGTTTTGATAATTTCCACACTCCTCATTGCTTTTGGCCTGCATTTTTTTTACTGTTTTTTCTGCTGTCACAGGAATAGACAGAAGACATCAAAAAGGTTTGGGGCAGCCATCCGTATATTATGCCCTGGCTGCAAAATGGGAATGTTTAAGATGAGTTGTGTTCAGGTTCAAGTCCAAAACAGAACAGCTTTAGAGGTGTAAAGATGGTGGCTTTAAAGGCTGAGACCAGAAGTGATGTCATCGGGACAGGAAGTGATGTCGTCATTGGCAGCGGAACCGAAAGTGACATTATCGTTGATTCCGGAAACGTGCTGTATTTCCCGTGAATGGTCTACAGAGGATTGAGAGAGAAAGTCAGTGCACCACGCCACCCCCTGGTCTGGCGTGGAACTACCATTATTCAGGCCCTTTAGCTGCCTCCCGTGCGCATGTGTGTGATTCTGTTTAACTTACTTTATATTTTATCAGTTAGGATTTTCAGGTGCAGCCTTAATTCAAAACGTAGTTAGCTTAGAGTCCAATACAAGCCTCCTATGTGCCGGAACAATTTTGCTGTGGCTTTAGTTCACTTTTTACAATTATGTTCTTCAGCACCCCTTTGTATTTCTTGTTGTTAAGTTTACATCGTTTGACAATTTAATAGTTTGGTCTGGCTTCTGACTTTGTTCAAGTGTGTAAAATATAGAAATTTAGATTTATGGGCTTAAGTTTATTTTTGTTTAAGATTTTGTTAATTAGTTTCTGCTCTTTTGTTATTTTCCTTTGCTGTCTTGAGGTTTGATTCTGTATGTCAGTCAATCATTTTGTAAAATGCTTTGTCCTGATCCAGGTGGTATATAGGGTGCTAGTCCATCACAGGATGAACATATACACACACTCCAACCACCAATTTAGGATTGTCAATCCACCCAATGTCTTTAGACTATGAAAGGAAATCCACAAATCCATATGGAGAAAATGCAAAATCCACGATGGGAAGATCCATCCCTCCTTATTGGGAGGTAGCAGCACTTTCCGTTCTCACTTTGTGCTGCCCAATTCTGTATGTAATTAGTAAATTTAATTAAATCATTAAATAAATCGATAAATAAATAATTGAATTGTTCATTGCACAATGGAGCAGTCACGAATGTAGAGAAGGCACTCTACATAGCAACCTCTGGTAAATGTCTTCATCACAGACTACCTGACTGTGTAGTAACCTTACATTTTTGCACCGAATTATGACATCTTGTAAATATTCATAATCACCTTGACACTTTGATTGCTTTGTATGTTGACAGTTTCTGTGTGTCTGAACTGTAAATTGCTGTAACAGATTAGACATGTGGCTCTCATTTGAGCCATGTAAGCCTCGATCAATGACCTAATATGTTTCCTCTGCTTGCTGTAACAGACAGTATGGCTTTACTTAAACTGCACATGAGGCTGTACATATGAAAAATACTGAAGGCTTTTGAAATGTCACAGAAATCAATAAAGCCAGCTGCAGTATTGGGTTTTTTCCACACCTCCACATGAATTGACTGAATGTTACGTACAAGTACACCACCTTGTAAAGCACTTTAATACAATTCAAAATGGATGCAATAAATTAAGAAATTACTGTAAAATAAATGCTTCCAATTGGGACAGGATTGCCATTTGGCATGTTTGAAAATAAGAAGATTGCCACATGACATGTTTGAAAATAAGAATAAAATGTTACTGCTTGCTGCAAATTTTTAAAGTAATACATATTTCATGAGCTAAACATGAATAGTTATGTGATTATAATGAATTAGTCATATATTTAACAGTAGCAGTAAATGTTCATATAAAAATAATGTATCTACAGTATATGTTCATGAGTTTATATGAATCGATACAGATACATGATAAAGTATGAAATGCAAACATTTATGATATGATATAATATTTCTATGCTTATATGAATGTGGATGGTGGCCTGGTGTATCCATAGATTTGAGTTCAAACTGCTTTTCTAAGTCAATCAAACCCTTCAGAATAATATGCCAGTAAGGTGGAATGTGGCAAGCTGCTAGAGCAGACTTTAAGAGGACCAGGAGATGTGCATTTTATAAAGTAACTGTAGTGAGAGTCGATACCAAAAGTCAAAGAAAGCGTTGCTAAAACCAAAGTGCTAAACCATACAGTACATTGGCTGAAGTCGATTGTTAGATGTAAAAGAGGGTAGGAGCATGCGCTGATACAGTTCGCTGCAGCAACCACCACATGACAAACCACCTCAAGATCCCAGATTAGGACCCAAGTGCAGCCATGCGACGGGTGACACCTCAGCACCACACTGGAACAGTTTGAGGTTTATTACAGGGACTGGAGTGCCGATCCTGCCAACAACCCCCAAGTAAGTTTCCCCTGTAAGATGGAGGACCTGCTTGGAGGGCTGGATGCAGATTAATATCATACCCAGGATGAAGAAATTGCAGGTTAAGGGCCTTGCTCAAGGGGCCAATGGAGCAGTGTCACTTCTGGTGTTTACGGGCAGACCTTCCGATTACCAGTGCAGATGCCTTGTATCAGAGCCACCACTCCACCCTTGTGTAAAAGAAAGAAACTTTATTCACCAAAAAAGGGTTGGAGTACCAGACGGTCATACCTTTTAATAGCTTGTGCAAAAAGTGGAAAAGAAAATAGCACACAAGTGTACATAAATGACTTCAGGTCAAAAGCAAATCAAAGGTTTGTTGGTAGCATTCTGCATTCTTCCTCAACAGCTTCCACACTAAACACTGACTTTCTGTGGCTTCTGAGTTTATATCTCGACCTTCTAGCTGGACACAGAATTAGGTAGCAGGTCCTCCAGTGGTCAAGCTTCAAAGCGGCAGGTAAAAAAGGACAGTCAACAGTGATAGCACCCCTCTCTGCTTGGAGTGATATTATTTACCATCTGTGAGCTCTGGAGATGTCCGCTAAGCCCACATGCATGACACAGTGAATTGCTTCACTCATCGCTATACTTAATTTAAAGAAGCAGTGCAAGCCTACTAAACAAAAGACTTATTAGCAAAGTTCACACTGCACATTTCTAAATTGTTTTGGCTTCTAATGGATATATACTGAATGTGAGTCATCTGTGTGTTAACACTAAATAGTTCAGTCTATAAAGGACAGCGTGAATTTGTGGTATTAAATCGGGTTAGTTGGCAGAGGTCTGAAAGTGTTTAACCAGATTGTAAATAACAAGAAAAATTAACAATCTTTAAAGAATGCATAAGAAAAAAAATCAAAATCTATACTAATAAACGGCAAAGCCCTCACTGACTGACTGACTGACTGACTGACTGACTCATCACTAATTCTCCAACTTCCCGTGTAGGTAGAAGGCTGAAATTTGGCAGGCTTATTCCTTACAGCTTCCTTACAAAAGTTGGGCAGGTTTCATTTCGAAATTCTACGCGTAATGGTCATAACTGGAAGCTGTTTTTCTCCATTTACTGTAATGGAGATGAGCTTGAAACCCGTGGGGG
>JANRMT010062849.1:9028410-9084652 GCA_026402145.1 Polypterus bichir lapradei
ATATATTTTTATGGAGAGCAAAATATTATAAGTTGTTTAAGGTTTGAGTTGATTTATTCAGGAATAATATTCCTGTCTGTTTTTACCATTCCTACCAAAGATATTTCTGTCGACTAAATAAAAATTCCTTCTATTTAAAATTTAAATAGAACTTGAACAAATACGATAGTTCATAATATCCACGCAGACTTGCACGTAAGAGCGGGAGTTATCCGTTTTAACAAGCAGCGTATTGCACTGATACGAAATAGCTGTGTGTGTATATATGTAGATATGTATGTATATGTATATATATGTTTATATATGTGTGTGTGTATGTGTATATATATATGTATTTGTGTGTATATATGTGTGTGTATGTATGTATGTGTGTATGTATATGTATGTGTATATATGTAGATATATATATATGTATGTATATATGTGTGTGTGTATATATATGTGTATATGTATAGATATGTATATATATATGTTCATGTGTGTGTGTGTAAATATATATATATTTATATATATATATATATATATATATATGACAGCAACACTCATCACTCACAACAGTGACAAAACAATTACATTGACAATCATGTTACGTTATTTTCAAAATGTTTCCTTTTCTTTTTCATTGCTTCTTTAACACACTACTTCTCCGTTGCGAAGCGCGGGTATTTTGCTTGTCATAATCTAATTGCTATGAATTGGAGTTTTCGCAAAGGCAGAATGGGGGTGAGGCCTACAAAAAGCTCCACAAAAGGCAGGTCAGGATCTTCAAAAACTCAGCCAGGCCCTAAAAACTATCCACTGGCTTCAGCCAGAGCAGGCCTGAATATGGGGAGCCAGCAAAACAACAAGAACTATACCAAAAGATAACAAAAGCCCATTAAGAGGAGGGATAACTGGAAACCCTTCACTTGTTTAAAAAGGACAAATAGAGAATCTTTATAAATCAAGTATTTACATTATAGAAATGGAAAAATACAAAGGAAAACACAACAAAGCAAAAAGAGGCACAAGAGGCAATCCTAAGAAAACAAGTCCCAAAACGATATCCAATAAGTTGAATTCTTAAGACCGAGTGAGAAGAGCCAACAAATCTAACAACAATAGATAATAATGTTCACAAGCTCCACAGTAAGCAACTAATTCCCAAACCATCAGCCTTCTTAGCTAGAGGAAGGGCTCAGGGGTGGAGATGTCAGGGTGGTCCCACCTTTTGGGTCTCCACCTACAAGGAACACAAGTAATTTTAAAGAGACAGTACGCAATAATAACCATAATAGAAAAAAGAAAAAATATGACACATTATCACTCAAAAACAACAACAAAAAACAACAATGAAATATACAAATACGAGGCAAAGTCAAAGAAACTGAATTTTTCAATTTTTTTTCATTAGTCTTACTTTGTTTATTGAAAAGTCATGTCATTTTCTAACTGGCTTAATCCAGACCAGGGTTGCAGGAGCCTATCCCAGCTAGCATAGGGCACAAGGCAGGAACAAACCCTGAGCAGGGTGCCAGTCCATCTCAGAGGAAACAGACCCCCCACACACCCGAAACAATTCAGCATTGCCAATTCACCTAACCCACATGTCTTTGAACAGTGGGAAGAAACCAGAGAACCTGGAGAAAACATGCAAACTCCACAAAGTAAGGACCCGGCATGTGAATTCTTGTCTCCTTACTGTGAGGCAGCAGCTCTTCCTTTTTACTGAAAAGCTCAGACATGAAATGCATCCAGCCCCTAGCCTTACACAAGATAAATAGACGAGTCTGTCATGACACAAAGATAACAGTCAGTGCAGCTACTAACCATTGTGAAAACCTGGAAATCATGCAGCAACTACAGTGCAAAATAACAAACAAATATTGAAATGAATTACTTAATAAGAACAGAAAAAAATTCGAGCAGCACAGCAATAAGTACATAAGAACATGCACAATCTGACATCATCAGTTGGGATACTATAAATATGACCTACTAGCTGATGTGATGGGCGGACACGGCCTGGGATCTGGGGGGAGAGCATCAGCAAAGCAATAACTTTCCCGGGACGGTAGAAGGCAGTTCTCCTGGGCAGCTGTGGCACTATGGATTCCCGCTAGGTATGCTGGGAGTTGGAGTTTGGCACAGTCCTGTTGGGTTCCACGGGGGCTGCCAGGGGAAGCAGCAAAGCCCTTCATTGGGCTCTTACCACACCTGCAAGTGATTCCAGGTCCAATTAATGAGCCTCCTGGAACACTCCCAGGGCCATCATAAAAGGAGCCGCCTCACTCCATTCGGGGAGCCAGAGTTGGGAGGAAGTGGACGAAGCTTGCCGGGAGAGGGGTTGAGGCAGAGAAAAGTGAGAAAGAGAAGAAGAATAGGACTGTGCTTTAAGTACTGCGCTGTGGGGAGCAGAGAAATGTGTAAATAAAACGTGTGTGCTGGACTGGTAACGTGTGTCTACCTGTCTGTGTTGGGTTATGTTGGCTGTACATGCCCTGGTGGTCCATACTGATCACACTTGTATTTCATATGTGTTATCGAGCACTCATCTTACATCACACTGAAACCTTTTCCACAAGAGAAATAATCATGTCAGAAGACTTGGAAACCAAATTTCATGTCGATTTCGATTGCTATTGATTCATAAAACAGTGCCATTATTTGACTTTACTTCATAATACTCATAAATAAGAGAAGTCTATAGCTAGCTGACTGCATCAGAAGACTCACACCATACAGAGTGACTCTTATGGGAGACAAACAGAACATCAGGATTGCCACAGCTGTCGACTAAGGCTTCCTTCCTTGCCACTCCATGTCCATTGTCCACACCTTTTTTACGGCGGGCTGCTCACATCAATTGTATGATCATTTTGTAGCCACTTTTACATTGCAGTCAGACTTTTATTTTAATTCACTCATTGGGGGTAATGATATGATGAACAATTCTGGATCGGGTCAAATAAAACTGCCCCTTCATGACCTGGGGTCTGTGTCCATGAAGAAGTGGTCTTTCAGTCTAAGGTGACTCTTCAGTATGCCCACATATAAAACTTAGTAAGCTACTCCTTTTCCATCAGTATTTTCCACAGTATAGAATACATTTTTTTTTAAATCGAATGTGAAAAATGTATGCTGTAAATGACTCAGATCATCTTTTCAAAATCTGAAGCTTCTGACTCTTTAGAAGAAGCAATAATAAAATCATCTTTAGAAAGAGTGTCATTTTTTATCAAACCAGCTGCAGAGAATCATTTAAAAGACCTTTTTAATGCCAGTCCATCTTGTCAAATGCCACTTCTGTGCTGTTGTGTAACCACAAAACTATTTTTAGGAAAATCAGAGCAGAGAGAGCACGACAAATAGAGAAAAAAAGAAAGAAGCAGAGAGAGAAGCTTATCCACAAAAGCAAGGAGAGATATACATGGCTTGATATGTACTAAATATGAGAAATTCTCGGTGAACTAGATGCTGGTGTATCTCTCAAGTCAGACTGCGGGAACACAAAAAGTAATTAATGGTTTCAAACTGCAGATTTGCCAAAATCTATACTGCCAGACAAGAAGGCATGGAAATAAATAAGCTTCTGAGAATGCAGATTAAAGTTCAATTTAGCCACTGCAGAAATCTTTCCTTGTGCAGTATAGTACACGTTAAGAGCCATTGATTCGCCTTCGTGCTGAGTTACAAGAAAAAAGACCTTGGGAGGAGACATCTCTTCTGGCCCACTTTCTAGAAGTAACCTTGTGAATTAAAATCAATAGAATTATTCCAACAAAGCAATTTCAGATGATGCTTTCATAATACAGCACTCAGCACCATGACCTAACATGCAGTTATGTTTCTGGCTGCAATTTAAGGTGTTGAACGGTTTGCAGGTTATGTCATCTATACAGAACATGTGCCATTAGCAGTGGTGTTTTCAGCATGAAAGCTCTGGTGGGATCAATCCACGATTTCCCTGCATTTGAGCGGAGCTCTCTAACATCACCACTAATTTATCTAACTCTTAATATTTGTTCCTGTTTTGCTAATGACTTTCAAGATATGAAAGTTTGTATGCCATTGTCATCACAGAAATTCAATCAGACAATGCTGTTGCCTACTCTGTGTCAATTGGCATCTGATCTTTGTGATACTCTCTGACATCATCATCATCTGTCAAAATACAGCAAATATTGATAAACGTTAAGTACAGTGAGAGCCTTGCAACCATCTGCTGTTCCCCTACAAAATCTATTGGCTATGAACTGGCTAACCTGAAATAGTTTACAATCAAACCTCTTTGCTGGCTTGTGTTGCATAAACTTGACTAGGAAAAGCTCAAAACAGAAGTGTAAACATGTAAGTAGGCAAAATGGTGGTTCTCATTTTAATGTCAAAAATAAGTGTCTATAACCTTCAAGCCACAATAACATGTAAAGAGCACATGGACTACACATACTGCTTGAATCAAACACAAATTTCTATGACTGTCCTAGTGCTAAACACTGGGTGTTTACTGGACAGCACAAACAATTAAAATGTTGATTTTCTAAACATATCTATTATTTCCTGACCAATATGTTGTGCTTCTTTGAAACAAGTGCATCAAACTGATGGCTTCTTTTCCACAAAGTGGAAGAAGCACACGTAGACCTCTTTGGCGACTTTTTCAGGTTTAGAGCAGTCAGGAGATTCTCCTCAATGATGGGTGAAGATCAAGATACCTCTCAGCCCATTCTGATAAGTGTAATGTCTTGTGATTGACGCATTACTTCTGTTGATCTACTTTTTTCTTTTCAGATTACTCTGGCTACCTTTAAGAGAGCAAATGGTAAAGCACTTTGTGTATCTCTTTACTGACTTGTGCTGTATAAACTTAACTTTGAAAAGCTTGATCCAGTTGTGTAAGCATGTGATTAAAACAATCGTAATAAAGCAGTCCTCAAAATAATGATAATGATAAGGGTTGTTAACTTTGAAGCCCCATAGCCAAATTGAAAAATTTACATTGCACATGTGTGTACACACCTATGGATATTCCAAGAACACTGCAGGGCCAATTGGTCCAGGCTGTCAGGTGGAAGCAGGCTTGCAACACCTGGCACAAAGCCTATTTTACATACCACAAGAAACAAAAAAATTCTAGATGAGAAAATAAATTGTGCATGTGATGGAAACTTTGAAAACAAATGCTTTAAAAGACAAAGTTGAGACTTTTCTTAAAAACTTTAATAATATGTTTTATTGCTGAGGAATACTTACAGATGCAGCCGTGAAAATTGCTAGAATCAACCAGCCCTGAAAATGGATGGCGCTGGAGCGTCGGGCCCATACCCAGCCGTCGCCGGCACTGGTGGCCACGAGGGCTAAGCCGCGACGAGTAGGAGGGCCGCCGCGGTGTGCGCCAAAGCCTAGGGTGAGGGCCCGGGTGTAGCCGCCGCTGGTGCAGATCTTGGTGGTAGTAGCAAATATTCAAACAAGCGCTTTGAAGGCCGAAGTGGAGCAGGGTTCCATGTGAACAGCAGTTGAACATGGGTCAGTCGGTCCTAAGGGATGGGCGAGCGCCTTTCCGAATCTTCCCAAGCCTTGTTATGACTTTTACTTCCTCTAGATAGTCAAGTTCGATCGTCTTCTCGGCGCTCCGCCAGAGGCCGTGAGCGACCGCGAAAGGGCCGATCCGAGGACCTCACTAAACTATCCAATCGGTAGTAGCGACGGGCGGTGTGTACAAAGGGCAGGGACTTAATCAGTGCGAGCTTATGACCCGCACTTACTGGGAATTCCTCGTTCGTGGGGAACAATTGCAAGCCCCGGTCCCCATCACGAATGGGGTTCAACGGCTTACCCACGCATCTCAGCACCGGGTAGACACACGTTGATCCATTCAGTGTAGCGCGCATGCAGCCCCGGACATTTAAGGGCATCACAGACCTGTTATTGCGCAATCTCACGTGGCTGAAAGCCACTTGTCCCTCTAAGAAGTTGGATGCCGACCGCTCGGGGGTCACGTAACTATTTAGCAGGAGGGAGTCTCGTTCGTTATCGGAATTAACCAGACAAATCAACAACAACAACAACAACATTTATTTATATAGCACATTTTCATACAAACAGTAGCTCAAAGTGCTTTACATAATAAAGAATAGAAAAATAAAAGACACAATAAGAAAACAAAATAAGTCAACATTAATTAACATCGAATAAGAGTAAGGTCCAATGGCCAGGGGGGACAGAAAAAACAAAAAAAAACTCCAGACGGCTGGAGAAAAAAAATAAAATCTGTTTTTGATTCCAGACCATGAGACCGCCCAGTCCCCTCTGGGCATTCTACCTAACATAGATGAAACAGTCCTCTTTGGATTTAGGGTTCTCACGGAAGGGCTTGATGATGATGGTCATGTAGAATTCTGCCTTTTAATCCATCCATCATTGTTGGAGCATCATGAAGCTTTGAGTAGGTGGAGGTGGCGCAGGCCACCACCACAAAGAAACCAGAAAAAGAAACAGAAAAGAGAGTAGGGGTCAGTACGGATTTTAGAGCCACCCTGAATAGTTATTATGAGGAAATTGAACATATAGAGTATCAGGATTAAGTTAAATTAAGTTAAATTGAAGTTATAGAAAGGCCATGTTAAAGTAATGTGTTTTCAGCAGTGTTTTAAAGTGCTCTAACTGTATTAGCTTGGCGAATTCCTATTGGCAGGCTATTCCAGATTTTAGGTGCATAGCAGCAGAAGGCTGCCTCACCACTTCTTTTAAGTTTTGTTCTTGGAATTCTAAGGAGACACTCATTTGAGGATCTGAGGTTACGATTTGGAATATAAGGTGTCAGACACTCCGATATATAAGAAGGGGCGAGATTATTTAAGGCTTTATAAACCATAAGCAGAATTTTAAAGTCAATCCTGAATGACACAGGTAACCAGTGCAGTGACATCAAAACTGGAGAAATGTGTTTGGATTTTCTTTTCCTAGTTAGGATTCTAGCAGCTGCATTCTGCACTAGTTGCAAACGATTTATGTCTTTCTTGGGTAGTCCTGAGAGGAGTGCGTTACAGTAATCTAGTCGACTGAAAACAAACGCGTGAACTAATTTCTCAGCATCTTTCAGTGATATAAGAGGTCTAACTTTAGTTATGTTTCTTAAGTGAAAAAATGCTGTCCTAGTGATCTGATTAATAAGCGATTTAAAATTCAGATTACAGTCAATAATTACCCCTAATCGCTCCACCAACTAAGAACGGCCATGCACCACCACCCACAGAATCGAGAAAGAGCTATCAATCTGTCAATCCTCTCCGTGTCCAGGCCGGGTGAGGTTTCCCGTGTTGAATAGGTTGAGATCGTTTCGGCCCCAAGGCCTCTTATCATCCGCTTTACCAGATAAAACTGCGTGCCAACGAGTGCCAGCTATCCTGAGGGAAACTTTGGAGGGAACCAGCTACTAGATGGTTCAATTAGTCTTTCGCTCCTATACCCAGGTCAGACGACCGATTTGCACATCAGGACCGCTGCGGACCTCCACCAGAATTTCCTCTGGCTTCGCCCTGCCCAGGTATAGTTCACCATCAAACAGCAATTCATGTGTGAGCTACTATGTTTTGTACTTGACTGGAAAAAATGATCAAAAAGTGGCATTCATGATCTATCATTTGTTAGTGATAAAATTGCCTTATTTAATCTCTCACTGTACACACTGTACTTAAATCTTTCTAATAGTGAATTTAATAGCAACTAAGTCACTTTCAATCCTTATTTAGAAAAATATTTAGATAGGCAAGCTCTGACTATGTTGAATTTATGCACATTATATAAATTACAGTCTTTAAAACTTTCTCTGAACACTTTCATTTGTTATCACATTGGAAAAATTATTACTTTTTAGAAATCTTTTAAAAGGAAATATAATTTCAAATTGTCAATCTAAAGAAATTACTATTTACAGTAGTTTAAATATCACATACAGTACATGTAACATAGTGTTGCTACTAAAACTATCATCTAGTTTCTATGCAAACAGCTCTGTGAATTTGATTTATTCCCTCGCTACTTGTAAGTAATGCTGCAAGCCAAGCACACTGGACCAAAGAAAGTCACAGCGGCCATCACAGAGTTGTAGAACATGTGAAGGATTTCACTACCCACATTAAGGGAGTGCTGTCTCCTAAGAAAATAGTCCACTCTGCCCTTTCTTATATAGTTCTATGTATTTTGAGACCAGTCCAACCTGTCATTGATGTGGACCTCAAAGTATGTGCAGCAGTTTGTCACCTCCACATCCACTCCCTGAATAGACATGAGGCTCGTTGGTATGGCAAAAGTTGATGATCAGTTTTTGGTTGTGCTAATGTTAAGTTGTGGCCAACTCTCTTTCTGAACCAAGAAACAAAGCTCTCCGCCTGATGCTTATACTCTGTCTCATCCCCCTTGTCAATACATCCCATTACTGCAGAATCATCTTCAAGTGACATAAAAATATAAATTACAGATGGGGCTAATTCATCATTGCATATATACATATAAAGAGCTGGGAAATTTACATTACTTAAATAGCAAACAGCCTACTGTAGAAAGATGTTATTAAGAAAGTTTCCTAAAATCCATAATTTTTCTTCAATGATAATGCCAATAAAAATGTACACAAAAAAACATGAAATTCAGAATGTACTTACTTGTCCATGTCTTTAGTAGGGTGGTTTGTTTATAGATATTATATATCTTTATATATAATACGTTACCATGGCTGTCCGTTTGTCTGTCCAGGATTTTAAATCACCTGTAGCTCGCATACCGTTTGAAATACTGACCTGAAATTTGGTACACATATACTATGTGACGTCTACTATCCGCTTTCGGGGTGATAATTGACCTCCAAGGTTATTCCTATTTTTATTTTTGTTTTATGTTATTGTAGAGTCAACTCTCGGCAGCGGCCAGCAGGACAGCCATGCAGCACATGCATACAGGCGCCGTTCTCATTCCCTACCACCATACGCTGTCACTTCCCCTAACTCTTCATATCTTAAATCATTCTTGAGGCAGATTGAAGACTTAAGTGCCAGCTTAAGTGAAAAATTAAAGAAAACATAGTAAGTAATTGCAACACAAACACTGACTTATTCAGTTTTAACGCAAAAAGATGCCAACAAAAGAAGAGAAGAAGCGGGTCACTAGGGTGGAGAAAAGAAGAGCTGCTCAGTAAGCAGCAAGCGCATCAACCTCTGAGGAAACGAATGCTAAATGTACAGAGAAAGAGTATGAAAACTATGAATGCTCAAGGCAAGTGTATTCACTGCAAGTTATCGTGCAGTGCGCCATTACTGGTATTATAAATTTCTTGCGATTCAATATACTGGTATTCACCTGCTGCCTGCTGTAGCATAATCACAGCGATCCTCAGGTCTGCAAGGCTTGTGTGCCTGCTCTGAGAGAATGACTGAGCGCCTCAGAGATCTGCATTGCTGCTGCCACTCAACCACTCAATCACTGCAGCTAATGGGTAACAACGTGCAATTCTTTTTAATGGTAGAGGGATGTGCCGGTTTGCCTAAGCAATTGGTATTGCCATTGGGAAATATTTTTCCTTTTCCAGCTCTGACATGGTCAATTCAAAGAGGGAGACTCACTCTGATGATTATCCAAGGAAGAGTTATGTTTTGCAATACTTACATTTTATGATGGTGTGTGCTTGTTTTGTTTGAGGTTTGAGAAAGAGTTTTGGTGGGAATGTGAGAAACGCCTCTGTGAGAGAAATTGTCCCTGTCCGATCTCTTATGGTATGCAACTGGGGGACTCCCCCACAGTGCATCGTGATGACACTTAGACATGTGAAAAAGGTTGAGAAACATTTCCATATAAGGTACATGGAGTACATTATAGAACTATATCATAACAAAGTGTTACAAAATCATGTCAATCTGTATAAATTAGATCTATCTCTATTAGGTCGGCAAACTTGGTGTTTGTGTGGTAGATGCTCCATCAGATCTGTTGTAATTTAAGATGTCTACTGGAACCATTGCACTGGTGATTTCACCAGTTGTTTAAAAGGACAATTTGTCACTTCCTTCCATTTCATTTTGTATCCTGATTTTATGTGGTGTTTGTCTGCTCATTGGAACAAGTTAATGTGAAGGCCGGCTCTAGGTTTGTAGCATTAGTGAGGTGAAGAAGACCCTTGCAGGTCACTTTGTAGTGTACCTCTTAGCTTTTTCCTGATGTGGTTTAAGTCAGGATTTCTTTTTTTTTTTTTTTTTTTTTTGATTTTATTACAATCCATACAAAGCAATCAAGTTTTTACAAAGAGAAAAATTAAGAACAGATCGATCCCCACCCCTGAGAGAGAGAGCAAGCCAGACGGCGTTAAATTTAAGGCTTGTAAACATACCTAAATTAATAAATTCTCTGTGCTTTATGCACTTATTTTAAAATATTACGGATTAGATCCTGCCATGTTTTGAAAAACGTCTGTACAGATCCTTTAACTGAGTATTTGATTTTTTCCAACTTCAAATAATATAACACATCGGTTTCCCACTGACTTAAAAGAGGAGAGTTTGGGTTCTTCCAGTTTATGAGAATAAGTCTGCGTGCCAAAAGTGTAGTGAATGCAATCACAATTTGTTTGTCTTCCTCCGCTTTAAACCCATCTGGAAGAACACCAAACACAGCTGTTAATGGGTTTGGAGGGATTGTGAGTCCAAGGCTATCTGAAAGGTAATTAAAAATGTTTGTCCAGAATAAGGTTAATTTGGTGCGACCAGAACATGTGACCTAATGAGGCTGGGACTTGGTTGCAACGTTCGCAGGTTGGATCATGCCCTGGAAACATTTTGGAGAGTTTTAGTCGAGACAGATGTGCTCGATATATAATTTTGAGTTGTATAATTGTATGCTTTGCTCATATGGAGCTCGAGTGAATTCTCTGCATTGCTACTTTCCACTCCTTTTCTGATATATTAATTGAAAGATCTTTTTCCCAGTGTCTTCTTAGATCTTTGAAAGGGAGGGATTGTAAAATGATTTTATATATTGTAGAGATGGAGTCTAAGTCCTTGAGATTGAGCAATATTTTTTCCAGCATGGATGAGGGTGCAAGATGAGGAAAATCTGGAAAGTTTTGTTTAACAAAGTTTCTGATTTGAAGATAGTGAAAGAAATGTGTAGCTGGAATGTTAAATTTGGAATGTAATTGTTCATAGGATGCAAAGACGTTGTCTTTATAAAGATCTCTAAGCAAGTTAATTCCAAATTTTTTCCAGGTGTTAAAAACTGCATATGTTTGTGAAGGTTGAAAGAGGTGGTTCTCTTGCAGGGGTGCCACAGATAGAAGCTTCTCCGTCTTAAAATGCTTTCTACATTGGTTCCAGATTCTAAGTGAGTGGAGCACAATTGGGTTATTAGTGTATTGCCGATAATGTGTGTTTATTGGAGCACAGAGCAAGGAATACAAAGAAGTACTGCAGGATTTTACTTCTATTGCGGACCAAGCCCGTGTATGTTCTTCTATTTGTGTCCACGTTCTTATCGCCTGTATATTTGCTGCCCAGTAATAAAACTGGAAGTTAGGTAGAGCCATGCCGCCTTCTGCCTTTTGTCTTTGTAAGGTCGCTCTTTTGATGCGTGGATGTTTTGAATTCCAAATAAATGAGGTTATTGTCGAATCTAATTGCCTAAAAAATGATTTATTAATGTATATTGGGATGTTTTGAAATAAAAAAAGGAGTTTAGGAAGAATATTTATCTTAACAGTGTTAATTCTTCCAGCTAGTGTGAGATGAAGGGTTGACCATCTATACAAGTCTTGTTTAATTTTTTTCCATGCAAACGGCGAAATTTTGTTGATATAGAGCTTTATGTTTACTTGTGATGTTTACCCCTAGGTATTTAAACTGTTCTGCATTGATAAAAGGTAGGGTATCTAATCTAATATTATATGCTTGAGAGTTCACTGGAAAGAGTACACTTTTATTCAGATTAATTCTGAGATCAGAGATCTTTTGAAATTCTGTGAGTGCTGCTAAGACTGCAGGCACAGAATTTTCTGGGTCTGATATATACAGTACCATGTCATCTGCATATAATGAGATTTTCTGTTCCAGTCCTTCTCTGCTAATCCCCTTTATCTGATCAGTATTTCGACAATGTATTGCCAGTGGTTCAATGGCAATCGCAAACAGCAGCGGTGACTAGGGGCATCCTTGTCTAGTGCCACGTTCTAGTTTAAAGTAGTCTGAGCAAATGTTGTTGATGCAAACTGAAGCTTCTGGGTTAGTATACAGTAATTTAATCCATGCACAAATGTTTGGGCCAAACCCAAACTTCTCCAATATAGTAAAAAGGTATTTCCATTCAATCATGTTGAATGCTTTTTCTGCATCCAATGATAATAATATTTCTGGGGTGTTTGATTTAGTTGGTGAGTATATTACATTAAACAGGCATCGAAGATTTGAAGATAAGTGCCGGCCCCTAATAAATCCAGTTTGGTCTTGTGATATTACCGAGGGGAGCACTTTCTCCATCCTTCTGGCTAAGATTTTAGAGAGTATTTTAACGTCGTTATTCAGAAGTGAAATTGGTCTGTATGATGCACATTGTAATAAGTCCTTATTTTGTTTTGGAAAGACAGTGATTAGTGCTTGGCGAAAGGTTTGTGGAAGAGATTGGTTATCTCTGGCTTCTATAAATATTGCTAATAGGAGGGGAGCTAGCTGAGCGGAGAATTTCTTGTAAAAGTCTGCAGGGTAACCATCAGGGCCTGCTGCTTTCCCGCTTTGGAGTGACTTTATAGCATCTAGTAATTCTGATAACGCCAGAGGTTTATCAAGTTCCTCCGCACTAAAAGCGTCTATTTGTGGTATCTGTAATGTATCCAGAAATGCATTAGATTGTGTATTGTCTTCGTTAAACTCAGTAGTATATAGGGATTTATAGTAGTCTCTGAAAGTGTGCATTATATTTTGGTGTTCGATGATTTTATCGCCTTTCGTGCTAGTGATTACCGAGATTGCGTTGCGCACTTCTTGTTTGTGAATTTGTTGAGCTAAAAGCTTATTAGCTTTCTCCCCATGTTCATAGTAATGATGTCTGGATTTGTAAATTAGTTGTTCAGTTTCTTTAGTTGTCAAGAGGTTTAATTCCGAATGTAAAGCCTGCCTTCTCCTATGTAGAGTCTCGCTTGGTAGTCTAGCATGTTCTTCATCTATTTTAGTAATTTCGCTTTTTATCTCTGCTACTTTCTTGGCCTCGGATTTATTTCTGTGGGAAAGATATGAGATAATCTGTCCTCTTAAGAAGGCCTTAAGAGTTTCCCAGAGTATTCCTGCAGAGATCTCGGGGGATGTATTTGTCTCTAGAAAGAATTTGATTTGTTTGGATATAAATTCAGTACAATTCTCATCAGCTAATAGAAGCGGGTTGAGGCGCCATCTGCGGGGTGAGTGCATGGGGCTTAGTAATTTTAGCTCCAAGATCATAGGTGCATGGTCAGAAATAACAATAGCATCGTATTTGCAAGATTTAATCTTAGGCAAGAAGTTATTGTCTATAAAGAAGTAATCGATCCTTGAGTAACAATGATGTACTGGTGAGTAGAAAGAATATGTTCTTGAATTTGGGTTTAAAAACCTCCAGGGGTCTGATAAGTTGTGATCAGTTATAAACTTTGTAATTATTTTTGCAGTATTAGATGCCGTTCCCCCTGTGGAGGAAGTCCTATCTAAAAGTGGATTTAGAACACAATTAAAGTCCCCATCCATTATAACTTTATGAGTGTTCAGATTGGGAATGGATGCAAATAAATTTTGTATAAATTCCTTATCATCAACATTAGGTGCATAAACATTTATCAAGATCATTTTACAGTTAGATAAGTCTCCCATAACCATTACATATCTCCCTTCAGGATCCAATACTACATCTGATGCTACAAATGGAACAGTTCTATGTATGAGAATTTCCACACCTCTAGTTTTCTTCGTAAAGCTAGAATGGAACATTTGGCCAGTCCAGTCTTTTTGCAGCTGGAACTGATCCTTGCTTATTAAGTGAGTTTCCTGTAAAAATACTATTTTAGCATTTAGACCTGTTAGGTGAGAGAGTACTTTCTTTCTCTTTAATTCGTGATTCAGGCCTTTAACATTCCAGCTTACAAAGTTAACTGTCCCATCATGGAGACACTGATTCTGAATTTTTGATGTCATTTTATCGTCTTATTATAATTATAAAGACTGAGAGGATAGATTAGGTATAGATCAGGCCTGCTCTCTTTCTCTCCCCCCCTTAACCCCCCACCCTCCCTTTTTGCCTCCCCAAGTGAGGCTAAAACCCACTTCACACAGTCCCAGTCCTCTGACATACCCAGAGACAGAGTACGTCCAAAGCAAAACAAGCTCCAATGCAGCGGTGCTTTAGGGTTAAAAGATAGAGATATCTCTAAAAAAAAAGAAAAAAAAAAGGAGTTTTGCAGTTAAAATATATATATATATATAGTCTTCAGCAATTTTAGTGCATTAAGATAATACACCCAGATAATAAACCCGGGGGATGGTATTAAAAATGTGTCTAGAAGAAGCATAACAAGTCTTAATGCAGTAACAGCAATAACATTAAACCAAGGGTATGATATTGAACAGTCTCGTTTAGGGTAGAGATGAAATAATTAGAAAAGAAAAAGAGAAAAAAAAAAAAAAGAATAATTAAGCACAATAAAACATAAACAGATAGCGCCCTAGTAATACTAAGTAATAATGAGAATATATTAGAATATATGCTGATAAAAACCCGTATTTTAAAACGAATAGATCAGACAAAAGATTATTAATCTTTGCTTTATCATTTTAACCGCCATGACTCACTATTATGTATCAGAATAGTCCCGGGATTAGCTTTCTTAATTCCTTTTCTGCTGCTTCCTTGCTAGCGAAGACATAGACTTGACCCTGCCATTCCACTTTCAGTTTTGCCGGATACAGGAGGCTGTATTTGACACTGGCTTGCCATAGCCACTGTTTAATATTATAGAAGGCTGCGCGTTTAGTAGCTGTTGCTGGAGAGAAGTCAGGGAAGATAAGAATGTGGTTATTTTCATATATAATATCTTCCTTGTTTCTGAGGAGTGCCATCACCTCTAGCTTAAATGATAATCGTTCAAAACGAACTATAAAAGATCTTGGTCGGGGTCTGACGGTGTTTGGTCCGCGTACGCGGTAAGCCGCTGCTATCTCAGATTCTGCTTTAAAGTCGTCCCCGATTATTTTAGAAAAAAGTTCAGCTGCGAATTTCACAGGGTTTGAACTTTCTCGATTCTCCGGCAGACCTTCAATTCTGACATTATACCTTCTACTCCCATCTTCTAAAGCAGCCAGTCTGTCTCCAAGTTTTTCTCCGAGTTTTTTGCATTCGGAACTGACATTTATTGCTCTTCTTCGGCACTGGCAGCTGAATGTTCGACCATTTCAATCCGATTCGTGAATGTCTCCTTGAGATGCTCCAATTGATCAGTAAGCGTGCTCAGTTTAACCGAGTTTTCCTGACTGCGCTCTTCAATTTTACCCAGCACCTGTCGAAGCTCAAGTTGCAAGTCAGGATTTCTTAGGATATCTTATAGTGTTACTTCTTAATTGAAGTGACAGGGAGAGGCAAACAGCATATGGTGTTATCCTAAGTCAGGATTTCTTAGGATAACACCATATGCTGTTTGCCTCTCCCTGTCACTTAAATTAAGAAGTAACACTATAAGATTTTTGTGTTTGTGGATTCCTGAACACTATAGCTAGCTATGTGGCATTTACAGACTAAAGAAATGGTGATAAAATGCACTCACGGTGTTAGCTGCCATAAGCAGCAGAACTCTAATGAAGGTTTTGCACATTTTGTCTTGAAGTCCTCCTGAATATTGCAGATATCATCAAAGAACAGCAGAAGACAATTTGACAAGAATTCACAAGGACAGTAGGTACAACGTGCAATGGCCTAAATTAACACCCACTCTGTCCAACATCGCACTATCAACCCACCCTTCATCCTTTACAGTACATGCCTCTCTACACCACTATCATTTTTCTACATTTTGTACATTTTTATACTTTCCTTGTGTGCTTTTATGCTTAGCAGTAAAAAAAAAGAAGAAAATAGAGGAAGGCCAACCTGACAACTGGGTGTGCTTGAAAGCTGTACCGCTAAATTAGTTCATTTTAATTGGTCCCCAAGTTGCAATACATAAATCATTCAACCTGTTCTGTAGCAGGTTCCCTGCTTCAAGTGCCATGGAATAATATTGACTTTGCGATCTGTCATGAGATTTGGTGACTTAAAGCAGATTTGCTGTCTTGCGGTGATTAAATCATGGGCAAATCACACAATCCTTTACTAATATTGAAGGATTATGTGGCGGCTGGATAAGAGATCCATATCTTTTTTCCAACAAATGAAGACTAAATTGGTCAGGTGCATCATCTGGACTGAAGCAGAATGAGATGTTTGATGGTTCTGTTTACTGCTTTATTCAATTGTGCAAGTGTCTCAACATATACTGACAGTACAATACATTTTTTGACATTTTAATATTGCATTTGCTGGTTATATTTTTCCATTGTGCCCAGTAATGATAATTATAATGAAAGACATTACTGTATATAAAACAAATATTAGTCAACACGCTCAATCTATCAATCTGTACAAAGCAGCTGTATAGGCAGCACAAGAAGCCATAAATCAAGTTACTATAAATTATATAATATGATGTCTCCCATCTTCAGAGTTCTTGAGAGTTCAAATGCAAGCCAGGTTCATTGCATGTGTTGTTAGTGTGATCACCCCATTTTTGTTGTTGACATTTCTCCAAGCACTCCGGTTTGCTTCCCAGAACCCAAAGATGTGCAGGTTCAGCTAACTGGTGACAGTAAACCAGCTTCATAAATGTGAGTTCTGTAATGAGCTGGCATCTTATCTAGGTCCGTTTTGGCCTTGCACCTGGTACAATTTAAGAATAAGAGGAGAGACAGGATTACCTATCTCCTATTTATTATTGATGTTCACATTGTCTTTATGTAACACTTTGCACTTTTTTACCTTAAGCTGCATTTTCCAAGTTTCTTTTCAGTTTGAAGATTGTCCAGATCTTTTGAAATGTTTTTCCAACCTCATCAGTATTTTCTAATCCACCAATTTTTGTGTAGCCTGCAAATTTCAGTAGTTTACTGACTACACTGGAATCTATGTCATTAATTTAAATTAGAAAAAGTAATGGACTGAGCACAGACCCCTGGGAGATTCCACTGATGATCTTCTTCCATGCAGAACATGCACAACCTTATTGTCATGATTAGGTTTCGAGTGCATTAATTTGATATTTTCTTTGTCTTGAAAGCTGTTTTTTGGGTCCTCTCGCCAGGTAACTGGCGAGACAGAATAAAAGGTCAGCTGGGTTGATCTGGAGATGCAAACCTCCTAAGTAAATTTAAAAAAAAAAAATTCAAAGAAGCGTTTCATTTCTATGCTTCTCACTAGTTTCACTTGGTTTGACCTCTTTGCATGTTTTTCTGACTTCAGTTCTTGGTCGCTAGGTTTATTTTTATTTGTTTTGGTTTAATTATTTATGTGCTTCTTCCTGTTTAGCTCTGTAAATAATTCACCTGTCTGTTTCTCAGCAGGGCATAAGACTTATGCTCCCGTAATTCTGAACTAAATACTCATGTTACAAAATGGATGGATTGATGTAAAGTTACAATAGAGTAAGAAATGTTTATACTGCATTGTTAAGTCAGTTCATGGATATTCAAAAAAGGCTTAACCTCGAAACTAGGCTCAACGGGCCTGGATTGCCAGATAGGCCTCAAAGTTCCAAAATAAGCCTGACTGCCAAAACTCAAGAATCAAGATTTAGGTGCACACCCAAAGGAACCAAAATCTATAACTTTCAAAAGGGAAATGGTAACAAAAATCCCTGCACCATAATAACCAAGACAATGGTTCATAATACCAACTTGGAGGTTATTTTAAAAATTCTCCAAAAGATAAAGCAAGTCAAGATCAAAAAACAACAACAAAGTGCCTGAAATGGCAAACCAAAATGAAACAAAGCCAAATCTCTGATCCAAAAGTAAAAGCCAGTAGCAAGAACAAAGAGTCAAAGAACCAAAAAAAACCTAAATGAGAAGTTACAAAATCAAGATTCCAAGGATAAACCAAACGACAAGAGGAAAAAAGCAACAAATGCGTCAGCCAACTATGTGTCAGCTCAAAATACAGAGCACATGGGTAATAGTTAGCAGAAAACACATAATTTTAACACAGTGAATAAAAAGCAAGATACATTAAATGAAAACAACATTATAAGAATAAAAAAATACTAACATATAAAAATGACCTAAAATAAACAACAAAAAGTAACACAATAAACTATCAGGAATATCTTAGACGTTCCCTTACCAGTGGGATTCTGCTGTTCTCCAATTGGAAGTAGAGATGGCAAGCAACAAAGAAAATTTGAAAAGGAACCTGAACATAGACGAAAGTCGATAAATTAAGTCAAACGCTATAAATAAGAAATTAATTAAAACACCAACAGTCTTAAAAATGTTGTGACCTGCACGGGGTGTACCAATCTCCTAAATCCAACACAGACAGACACTGGGCATGTGTTTCAGCACACAGCACACATTTAATAAGTGGGGAAGCACTTCTCTCTCGCTTCCCTCAGCAGCATAGTACAAAGCACAAAAACAGCACTTTCTTGTTTTCTTTCAGGCGGGGACCCGGCCATATGCGACAATATGCAGTAATTAATTTGTTTGCATCATCGATCTCGGACAACCAGGAAATGCATGATGTTGACCCTTATACTTTTGCACAAGTGAGATCGTACGTCACATATTTCCAGGTGGCCTACCATGGTAACCCAGTAGCAGTCACTGACAAAACTATCTACAAAATGGCAGTGCCTATGGAAATCCAAAATGGTGGTGCAGGAAGGTGTGAAAATGTTTCATTATGTCTTGACTTCTCTGTCTTGTCTTCTTGCCTGTCCTGACTACATCTTGGTCTATGTAATTTGTCTGGTCTATTTTACCCATTCACAATAATCCTTGGACTCATGCTTGTCTCATGACATCTGTTAAATATTGTGTGTTTGATATGGGCATGGACTATGATGAATTATGTATAACCATGTGCTGTACGTTCCCTGTTTTATATACAGGTATAAATTAGAAACATAATGTAATTGTGATAAAAGCATGTAATAGAAAAACGTAGGAAAGTTTAAGTGTACTTTGTCTACTAACTACTCTATTGTACGATATGTTGAGCTGCTCGGCTTGCTGCAAGATGAGCTAGAACAGGTAAAAAAGGGGGTTAAGATCAGTGTGGGCTAAAGGTGTTTAAGAATGAGGTATGTCCTATGAGTTGTAATGGGTAATGGAAGAACTGAGAACAAAAGAAGGACAGGATTGGTCAAGGTACCACAGGTCACCATGGGAGGGATGTCAGCCCCAACTCTTTGACACCCCGTGGAAGTGTGAAAAAAACAGATATATCACTGTAAATCAACCAAGGGAGCCGTGACAATTATCAGTTCTCCAAGGGGGACCCATCACCCCCAGCAGCAAATTGCAAAGTCATGTAAGTGGTTTGAGTTTCTGAGGCTCTGCCAGACAGACTGACCTTCCACTTAGGCACATTAGGTGTGTAGCTTTTGACAAAAATATGGGGTTAATGCCACACCCATATGTAATATGTAGAAACTAAGGATATTTATGACAAAAAGTTATGAATAAAGTGAATAAAAAGCTGTACCTGCTCCCCTGCTTGATTGCTATACTGTACCCTTTGTCTGCTGTCTCTGAGTAAGTTAATGATAAATGGCACATGAAATTAATCCTGTCTTGGTCTGTCTGTATTCAGTGTCTGTGAAAGATAGCGCAGCCTGAAACCCCACTAACAGATAAACAGACAGCGAGTAAACTGGGGTTATGATACGTAAGGTGGGGTCCCTCTGTAACACTCCCACAATGAAACTAATGCTTTACAAGATTGCTTTCCTTATGCATAAAGTTCTCTTTTTTGTATATTATTAGACACCTTACTGCAATTTTTAGTCATCTAATAAATAATAACTTGTTGCAATAACTAAACAGCATTGACTTGGTGATGGAGCATTAAGTACTGCAGCTTCCAGGTTAGAGAACTGCCAAATTCTTTACATTTGAAAATCTTCTACAACGTCTGCATTTAAAAGTAACCTAAAGGCTTATCTTAAAAAAAAGGATGTGATAATTGTATCCTTTGTTTTATCTTAATTTTCTTTTTCTTGTATGTCCCTATTTTTAACTCATACAGCGTCTCAAATGTTTTCAAAGGCACTTATAAATAAAAGTTATCATTATTTTTTTTCTCATTAGAAGTTTCCCAACAATTTTGAGCTGCAAGACTTGCAAAGATCTTTCTTCTTGCCACCTCATCCAACATTAATAGCAAATCTATGAACCCAATGAGACATGTTGGACCCTCAAGTCACCTTCACTTAATCACACACCACGAGCCCTCCTTTCTGCGTCCTTGCTGATTTGCTAAAGAGTTATGTCATTCTTTGTGAGAGGTGCTCTGATGCGGATCATCTGTATATTAAGTAGCTAAGACTCAGGGGAATGTGTTATGGAACAGGAATGCTTAGAAACTGTCCGGCTGATATGATTAATTTGATGTCAAAAGCATAAGCACTAAAGATGACAAATGAAAGTGCTGAATGAGAGTCCAAGTGCATATGTGCCTGCTGTTGTGTCTCTTTGTCACCTGAGCGGAGTCCATCTCTCACATGATAAAAAATATGAGAGCTTGCATTTATTGTTGGTGATAAATTATCTCTTTTTTTCACCCCTTGTTTTGAAAGATTGCTGCGTCCTTTCAATGACTTACAATTAGGCCAATAATGGAAGGCTTTGTGCATTAACTATAATAAGCTGGGATGTGATCAGACAAGCCAGATAGCAACAGCAAGTGCGTTAGTGCTGTTGCTGCCTCTTGTCAAGTCACCAAACTCTTTACTTATTTATTTTTAGATGCACTGTGTAAATGAAATGGGTGCTGACTTCTAATGCCTTGTGCATTTCAATCTAACGTTAAAATAACATACTGGCAAAGCATACAATGGGAAAATATTTAATGACATGCCATCTGCCATCGGTTAGCTTCAAGGTTCAGTGGAAGTGTGTATAAATGCATATGCATGAATTTGGCAGAGGATGAGGAGAACATAAGAGGCCTGCCATGTTGTACCGTGGCAACCATCAATCATGACATCACTGTAGCAGCAGCAAAATGACCACCTATGTAATAAATACACTATATACTGTATAGCATCAGAAATGGCTTTTGTTAAAGCCAAACAGGCTAGCTTAACCCTCAAACAAACAACGTGGCTTAGCAATTCATGAGCTGAACCAGCACTACCTTAGTGTGCAGTTGTGAGCAACTCGCCTAACTTGTGATCAAATGTGTTGTACATATAAGGTGTCTGGGACGAATAGCTCATGAAACCCCATTTTATTATTAGTTGGCTGTCTGTCCTTATGGCTTCAATTCTGTAAATATAAATGCCTCTAAGTACCTGGGAAAGGCTTTGACTTTATATGAACCTGTACATCCTCAGAAGCCAGTCAGATTCTGACTTACCAACATCTACTTTCTGGAGTTTTCTCTTGAAGCCTTTGGAGAAGTAACGCAAATAAGAAGTGTGCTTGTATTGTCTTTTTTAATATTAATTTGTACAATTTTAAAATGTAAAGGATGCTATGATTTCTCAGTGGGTACTAAACATGGACCCAACATGATTCCTATTTAGGGTACCCTCCAAGTGAAGTGTGCTTGGATGGGTTTATTTGGTAGAATAGCCTAAAGATGTGTTAATGAACAGATATACAGTAGCTAGTCTGGGACAGTATATAAGGATGCCCTGACATGGTTGTGTGCTTGTTGCTGCCAGGATATTGTCACGTGTCTGACATTTTTCACCTTGCCACTGATTTCTCTTCAAATACGTAAGTAACACCTTTGTTCTAAGGGAATGGAGCAAATAGTTTTTACACTAATGCACTATACTAATTAGGGATCCCTTCAGATTAGAGTTTTCTATCTGGCTGTTATTATTCCTTTATACAGTTCACATCTTTGGTTTATAAATGGTTCAGATAAGTTCTTTACTACTCTGGAAGTTAGTGGAACAAATGCGAATAAGTGAATGGGATCAGTTGTTCTACTTTTAGTTTTAATAGTGGCAACAGAACTTTGGATTCTTGGATGATTAGCAAGGGTACTGTGTGGGCTGCCAAGAGTAGTGAATTAAAATAATTTACTGTGCTGGAGACAAAGGACATGTTATTCTTATAAGATTTTTTTTATAATAATTTTATTTTATAATAAAATACTGTTTACTTGTATTTAAGGAGCTGATGCACAGATCAAAATATCTTTACATTCCCTTATTTTATTCTACAATGAATCATTGATTCATTCATTCATTTAAATCATTACAATGGTGGTGCAGAAAAGAAGGGGGTGAGAGAAAGAGAACTCCGCTCACGTCATCAGGAAACATTCCACTCACAGTGCTCACAAGTGGTATCAACACAGCTGAGACTAGGAGTTCTATTAGCTCATTCTATGAGGAGACTGCTTCTGAGCCATGGTTTGCTGCTGCCCACCAGCAGTTCACGGCCATACCAATCTGCAAACCGAGAAACTTTGTGGTGTGACTCCACAGCAATACACTTTGGAGACAAGGATGGGATGGAGTGCAGTGGTGATGTTGAGCAGAAATGACAAGAAATGGGAGAAAGAGATCTCAGCTGATGACACCAGGAAGTGCTTTGTCTACCTAGCTGACACAAGGAATTCTCCTATCAGCTCATGCTAAGAGCACTCCGCTTCTGAGTCAGAGGTTCATGGGTGACCACCCACAGTTCACCACAGTGCAAGTCTGTGAACTGAGATGCTTTGTGGATTGAGTCCACAGCAATACACTTGGTGACAAGAGCGAGATTTGCTCAGTGGATGGATAGAGTGTAGTTGGTGTTGTACAGAAAAGTTGAGGGATAAGAGAGAGAGAGGAGCTGGCATCACCAACAAGCACACTGCTCACAGTGTTCAGAAGTGGTATCTGTGTGGTTTTGGTTTCCAGGCTACAAAAAGGACATAGTAGCGCAAGAAAAAGTCTGGAGAAGAGCGACTAAGCTAATTCAAGGGTAACAGGGGATGAATTATGAGGAAAGATTAAAAGGGCTGACCCTTTTCAGTTTAAGCAACAGGAGATTAAGAGGAGACATGACTGAAGTGTTTAAAATTATGAAGGGAATTACTGAAGTGGATCGAGATGGTTACATTATAATGAGTTCCTCAAGAGCACAGGGACACAGTTGGGAAATTGTTAAGAATAAATTTCACACAAACATTAGAAATATGTTCTTTACACTGAGATCAACAGACACATGGAATAAGTGACTAAGTAGTGCGGCAGACAGGAGGACCTTAGGGATTTTTATAACTAGACTTGATGTTTTTTTAGAAGAATTAAGTGGATAGGATTGGCTGAATGGCATTTGATCATCTAGATTGTTCTAATGTTCCTTGATATCATTTTCAAATTTAGCATGGTCCTCCTCAGCAGTGGGAAGAACTGAAGGTACAGTGTAACATCTTGTTATCCATGCATTTCTAATATCAATCTGCTTCCTTTTTTTCAAATCATTGTGATAGTAGACTGTTTGTATTGGTTTGCTGGCCTTGACTGGGAAAAGCCTGAGCTGAAAGTAGAAAGGGTTGATTGAAGAAAAAACTAAAAAACAACAGGAAGTCCTAATTTTAACACAGGAGATGATATTCAAGCCTCACAGGAATGTTTAGGTTAGACATGCACACACACACACACACACACACACAAAGGTAAACCAAGAACAATTGACCCAGCCCCTCAGCTGAAAACAGGCTTGCAACATGCGGCATTAAGATAATTTTATTTACAACATTACAAAAGGAAGGATTTTTCTAGATAAGTAATTATGTTGAGCAAATGATAGAAAATTGGAAAAAAATGCTTAAGAGGACAGAGCTGATGGTTGTTATAAACATTTTAATATTATGTTAAATTACCAAGGGAAACTTAGTACTCACTTTTCAGAATTCTACAGACACAATATGAAAATGTATAAAGCAGATGGTCAGCCAGCACTCTAGAGATTTAAGGTTGGTACGCTCCCTGCCAAGACCCACAAGTGATCATATCAAATCAATTCTTACTGTATTTGATTTTACTCTATTGATTACACTATACTGTTACAGAATATTTTGAAGCAACATTTGAAACCAGCATGTTAAACAAAACTTCAACAGACAACATAAACTGACTGGTTTCTGTTTCATTTGGGAGTCTCCAAGATCACATGGTTACGTTTCCTACTTTGGGCGTCCATGGGAATGATAGGCTGATACAACAATGTCAGCCCGGCTGTCCCTGTTTATTTGAAAAAGACAACAAAAACATGAAGAAACAAAAAGGGTGCCCTGTAACACTCGGGCTAGTTCAAATGATAAAGTAAGAATTTATGAACAGGCTGTTGCGCTCCTCTCCTTAGGTTGCTTGAACCAGAAGTGAGGCCTCCATTCAGGCAGTCTCACTTTTATGGCCCAGGAACTGAAACGGGCAGAGTCCATTGCCCTCACTGGGTGGTTTCTCTGCAATGTGGAGGTTAAAGAAGACAAGACAATTAGTTGCAGCACCCCATCTCAGTTCGGGGTAGTGGCATAATACCCAAGAAGAACTCGGAGAGTGACCCTCTGACACACATTCATGACACTGCATATATTATAATAAAAGGTCATAATAAGAGGCTTCACTGTATTCAGTTGGACCTAGGCAGAGGTGAAATTCTTGATACAACGTCCCCTAGGGTTCCCATTTTACTTTATATTTTCAGTAACAAAGAAAATGATTCTATATATGGGTGCACTTAACCCTTAACTAGTTTGCTCTGCCACTATGTTTTCAGGCAGGGCTTTCAACAACAGTGCCTTAAAGTTTGATTAAAACGATATAAGATAGTAAATGCATAATAATTATATTCTCAAACCAACTTAATCCATTTCAATGTTTTGGACCAGAGACAATCCTGGCAATACTGGGTACAAGGCAGGAAACATCTCTAGGCATTTTGTGGACCATCATAGGGCCCACTCATGCTCACTTACATTGAGGCCATTTTAGAGTCACCAATTTGTAGCAGACTAAAACCCAGCTAAGTTTCACGCTGCCGATAGGACGATGATTTACTTATTTGTTAGGTGGGGATCCCAGGAACGCACCATGCCTTGGCCTGACTCACACACACTCCCTCACAGAGACAAAAAAGCAACCAGTAATAAAACAGAAATTAAAGAAATGTATTAAACAATAATAAACAAAATATAGGAAAATTACAATGATCCCACCCCAATTCCTTTCCGGTGATTACACAATAAACACAGATTAAGCAACCACAAACAAAAACCAAACAATATGAAGTCCAGGAAAATGGCTACTAATGAAATAAAATGGAGGAGGTAGATAGATCAGAGATCTGCCTCACTGTATATGAATGCAAAGATCAGTCCTGACGAGATGTGTGAACGGGATCAGGAGCACTCCTTTTTTCGCAGGACAACAACAAATCCTCAGACAGTCCTCATGCAGCGGAAGACACCAGACAGTCAGTACACCCAAAACAGGAGAAGATCCAAGACAAAACAAGAATCCACAGGTAGCAAAATGGGTAGGCAAACAGACAGGCAACTCCAGACATGAAACACAAAAGACTTCTCTCCTTCTCTGTATAACTGGCCCGCTTTTAAATGTCACGCCGGCCTCCATGTCCCCAGCAGCCCTGCACCCTCAGCAGACGACCAATCAGAGCCACTGCAGGGACTGCTGGGAGTTGAAGTTTCTTTACTCAGTAGCACCACTACAACTGAACCAAATATTATTTGGGGATGTGGCAGGAAATCTCACACACATACGGAGGGAACATGCAGGCTCTACACAAACAAAGACCAAGCATTAGATTTGAAACCAGGATTCTGGATGCAAGAGACAACAGCACTAGCCATTTCAACATTATAATAACAAGGCCCCCTGCAAGTCTGAAATGGATTAAATAATCTTGAGAATATTATGTTATCATAAAAAAAGGTATTATCTCTGTTACTTATTTGATTCTTCATTAGAGTTTTATTACCCTAGTAATGTACTGTAAAAGAGCTAATTTGCTTATTTTTTTGCATACTGTGTCCAGGCTGATCAGAGTGAAGATACAAATTTGATTGTAGGAAGGGACTCATCGCTGTCAGGCGCGGTATTAAACAGTTAATTTATATTACATTGAAAAATAAAAAGAAAACTATTTTTGTGTGAGAATTATATTTGTGGTTTGCTCAAGATAATGAAATTCCAGCTGTGAAACAGAAGGGTGAGGCTAGTCCTGCAATTAATGAAGTTACTCAGACAGATCTCATTTCCACCTAGCAAAGTCTCCGTCACATACAGTGACAACTCTAAACTGCTGTCTACCCTGCTGCGTTACTGTCAAGCCTTTTAGTGTGAGATTATTAAGTTAGCAGCATGGAGCTTGTTAAATAATAAGTAAGTAAATAAAACAAACCTTTGAACATTTGATAAGTTTATGTTTATTATTGCCACTTACAAGCCTTTGTCTGCAAGCCTTCATAATGTTGTTTTTCTTTCATTTTATCTGGTTGACCTCATGAGAAAATCAAAAGTATTAAAGGGTAAATACTAGTATACGCAAGACTAAGAATAGTTTTTATGTACTGTACCTTAAGTGGATTCACGTTTTAAAGACAAAAACAATTTTGTAGGTAGAGGGTCACTAATTACTCTGCTGCACTCTCATGCCAGTCACTGAAAATGATAAATTGAACCCTGCTTATTGAACGATATGGCCGTAAAGCTCCACTGCTCTCTCCGTAATGACCCTTAATGGCTCTTTAAAACTCTCATGGCTACCAGCAGGCCTTCACATGCTGAAACATTTCAAGCAATTGTGGCCCTGCCTCCTCACGCTCAAACCTTATGAGAATCACAGCTAAAGCAGTCATGGGACCCAAAGCCTGACACGGTGGATCACTGGCATTAATTTTTAATCTCTCTACTATTAAACCCACTGCTTTATTTTAATTTGGTTAATAGTTTAAATGTGATAAGTCAGCATTGCAAGTTAATTATTTAGAATGCCTTTGGAAAGTTTTCAGAACTTCAACATTTTTCACAAAAGCTAAAAATCACATAAACTCATTTTTTCCATCATCAGACAACAGTCAATATCCTACAATGACAAAAGATGTTTGCAGATTTATTAAGAATAAAAAAAAAACCTGAAATATCACACTGACACAAGTGTTCAGATCCCTTGTGACTTTTGAAATTTGTCTCAGGTGCATCCCATTCTATTGATCATCCCTGAGATGTTTCTACACCTTTTTTGGAGTCCAGCTGTGGTCAACTCAACTTGGACAGGATTAGGAAAGGTCCACACCTACCTATAGAAGGTCCCACAGTTAACGATGGGTATCAGAGCGAAAACCAAGCCATGAGGTTGAAGGAATTGTCTACAAAGCCTAGAGACAGGATTGTGTCAGGGTACAGAACTGGGGAAGGCTACAAAAAATTCCTAAAGCAATGAGTGTTCCGATTAGCACAGTTGCCTTCATAATTGTTAAATGGAATACGTTTGGAACAATCATGACTCTTCATAGAGCTGGCTGCTCCACCAAACTGAACAATCAGGGAGAAGGGCCTTCATAAGAGAGATAACCAAGAACTGATGGTGAATTTGGCTGAGTTCTAGAGAACTCCAGCTTTCCTTGCAGGATTTTTCTGCATTTATGTTAGCCTCACAGGCCTGCTGCAGAGAAGCATCCACACAGCATCATGCTGCCACCACTCCCACTGTTTTTGATAATGTGCAGCGTTCAAACATGGCATTTATTCTCACTTTTTCTGCTGACTTCATAATTCTCCCATGTGCCTTTTGGCAAACTCTAACCAAGATGTCATGTGTATTGTGTTTTAACACTGGCTTTCTCTGTGTCATTATTCCATAAACCAGCTATTGGTGAAACACTGTGATGGAAAATCTATATTATCTATATACTAAGTTCTCATATCTATGTATGTATAGCACCATCCATTATATAGCATAAAGTGCCTTTCATTACATGTCTATTGTGAGAGAAAACTTTTATGCTCCTCTTTGCCTCTGCTCAAGTCATTAAGGCCCTGATGGTGTCATAGTATTCGATTTTGTTAAGAACTTTATAAGTATCGGTTAAAAACCTCTTAGAAGCTTATGAGGCATTTGGCTCTGTCATGGCATCTGTTTCCTGTCTT
Source organism: Polypterus bichir lapradei (assembly GCA_026402145.1). Taxonomy (NCBI): domain Eukaryota; kingdom Metazoa; phylum Chordata; class Cladistia; order Polypteriformes; family Polypteridae; genus Polypterus; species Polypterus bichir. Next base: position 9,056,813 of record JANRMT010062849.1, read on the forward strand.
GTGTTGGAATGATAAACCAGTAGCAAACAGATCCATCTAGATTTATTCTGCAATAGCACCTGAGCAACAGTTGTTTTATACTTTGTGGCCAGCAGAGGGCGCTCCTGCTGCCCAAACCCGACACAGACAGACACAGGACACAAGTTCAGCACACATGTTTTTATTATTTTTTCATTTTCCTTGTGGGAAATACCTTCCCCCATTTCCCCTGCACAACAGAGTTCACTGCACTAAACACACAGCACACAACACTTTATTTTCTTCTTCTTTGTCTTCTTTCTCTTCCTCTCAATGCACCTCCTCCCCTCCTGGCAAGCTTCATCCACCAGATCCTGACTCTGGCCCCTAGAGTAGTGGCAGCTGGCTCCTTTCATAGGGCACCCTGAAGTGCTCCAGTTGTCCAGTGATCTTCATCCGGCAGCACTTCCAGGTGTGGTGGAAGTGATGCACCAAAGGGCTCAGCCATTCCTGCAATGCCCCCAGAGATGCCCACAGAACCCAGCAGGGTTGCTCCAAACTCCAACTCCCAAGGATCTTTGTTGGAGTCCAATACAGGGCTGCCATCTAGCAGGGGAGGTAATGCCCTGAATATGCTCTCGCCCCAGGTCCTTCCACTTTATAGGTGTGCCAGCCACAACACATTACAGCAGCTTGTAACTCCTTCTGGTGTTATCACATGTCTTCTGGAGGCCTTACTCCCTCATCTTCTTTTTAACCTATCACTTGATTTTTGTGGATGGCCTGCTCTTGTCAGATTTCCAGCTATGCCATACTCTTTCCATTTCTTAACGATTTTTTAAGTGAACTCCAAGGGATTCAATCACTTTTTCACCGAGTTGCTTGAAGTGTTCTCTTGTCTTCATTGTGAAGGTTAGGCCACCATACTGACTCACCACAAGTTGGGCCTTCCAGATAAGCGCAGTCAATGGAAAACCCTCGACTGTAGACAGGGGACCACCACTTAACTAATGATGTGACTTCTAAAACCAGTTGGCTACACCAGTGACGATTTACTGTAGGTGTGTCACCTCAAACTGAATGCTTATGGGATCAATTAATTTGTATTTTATATTTGTAATTAACTTAAGCTTCTTGGAAGAGGATCTGTTTTCACTTTGACATTAAAGAGTCTTTTTCTGTTGATAAGGGTCAAAATGCCAAACACAATCCATTGTGATACAGTGGTGTAAAATGAGAAAACTTAAAAGGGTTGAATGCTGTTTACAGGCAGTGTATATACGTTTCTTGCAGATACCTGATATGGTTTGACTGGCTAGATGACAACACTCCGCTGCTCACAGACCATTCCTTAAAATAAATTACTTGAATGTCTGCCCATGTGAAGTGGCGCAACAGCTGAGATCCTGGGAGCCTTCTCACTATTCCATAGCCTCACTTAACACTTTCTCAGCTTAGTAGCATCGCCTCTGTTTCTCGCGTCCACACTGAACCCACACCTGTTCACACGCATTCTTGTCATCCTTAGGCTCTGAGGCTGTCTGTCGTCAATATTTTCAAACCTATTTTTACATTTGGCTCATTTGGGCTTCCACTGTTTCTCACAGCCTGTCATTTTACATCCTCTGTTTTCATTTCATCCATCTTGTCATACATACTTTGAACACTCCATTTACTGGTTGGGTCACAAAGTGTTTCCAGGAAACAATGAGAGCAATGCACACACTGTCCCTGGGCAGAATGCCATTCCCCTCAATCAACACTGACGTACAAATTGACATGAAAGCATAGCGCCTCATACTGGGTCAATTTTCAACTTCCAGTCAATCTATAATAGGTATGTGAATAAAGGGGTGGGGGGGAGAGGGGGGACCAGAGTGATGAGAAGAAGCCCATATGAAAACGGGGAGATCATGCAGACAACCTACAGAAAATGGCAGCTCAGCCTGGAACCTCACAAGTATGAGTTTCTTGTGTTTCTCCCTCTTTTTAAGTATAGTTTGTTTAACACTCTGCACTTTAAATGGTTCTGTATAGATTTTTCTTATACTACTAACACTGTAGGAAGAACATAAGATAAATCAGTAACTCTGCAGAAGAAGGACTCAATATAATGTATGAATTGGCCACATATTGCTGTGAAACACAAACAAAGCCTTTTGTAAGGTTCATTATATCACAGTGGGTAAATGTACTGTTGGAAGACCATAACATACTATTACTGTATGGTACTATTAAGATAAAATATTTTTAACGTTAAATCCGCAAAGGTAGCTTGTTCCAAAATAAAGTTTTCTCAAAGTTGTTTAGTCCAATTCAGGGTATTGGCCAGTAAGAGCCCACCCCAGCAGAATTGGGTGCAAAGTAAGAACCAAGACAGTTCATTGTGTCTATCACAGGGCCCTCTTACACTGGCAAGCACACAATGCCAATTCAAAGTCATCAATTACCCAACTATCTCTTCTCTATCATTGGCATTTAGGTGATTTGGGGTTGGAGGTTTATTTTTTGTTTGCCATCGGCACAACCAGTGGAAAATCCATGCAGATCTGAAAACAAATTCTGCCAGACAATGACTGGCCATGGGATTCACACTCAATTACAACAGTGTTATCCACTACACCATCCCATCCTGCCGAAAAAATTCTTGCTATGAACCAGCCATTCAGCCCAAAATGGCTCACCAATTCCAGTTTGCAAAATGAGTCCGAAAAGGATTCCTAAGCTGCTAGCTAAAGTTTCAATATCAGGTAACAAGCCCTACATCTTGCAATTAAAGTTCTCTGTGGGTGAAAATAATATTTATTTCTAATATTGGAATTACTCCTAGCTGCCTTCCATATATCTTTATACTGAAGAATAAACTTTAAAGTAACAGCAGGAATTCATATTAATAATTACCCTTATAGCTTTAAGCAATTATCTCTTGTCTCATTTTTATTCTCTTTTCTCTTGACACCAAAAACCTTCTCAGATCTTTCAATCTTTCCTCACAGCTCAAGCTGTGCAATTGTGGTATTGTCCATTTCCTCTTCTTAAATTTCTTAAACGAATGTTCTTCGTTTAATATCTAGACCAAAACTGCCAAATGCACAAGGCCAAAACATTGTGTCCCATTACTTCACTTTTGGTGTAATTTATTTTTGATTCTTGGCCCTGTGGACACCCCTTCGATGGGTATTCAGGGGGAGCAGCCCTGGACGGTGCAGTACCTCCCCTTGGACGCTGGATGGCCGCCCCCGTGGGTTGGAACGGTGCCTCAGTCTCTCGCAGGGTTTCTTGGGAGATGGGGTCCTTCACAGCCCTGTTGGGATCTGGGGTGGCCGCCAGGGGGCACGACATAGGTCCCTGAGCCCAGCTGGACTAATCTTCAACCCCACCCGGGGGTGCAACTGGAAACAGGTGATCAAGCACCTGGAGTACTTCCTAGTGGGCCATAAAAGGAGCCAGCAACCACCACTCAGTGGCCAGAGTCAGGAGGAGGAGGACAAAGCTTGTTGAGGAGTGGTGGTGGAAGAGAGAAAAGGACTTGGGACTGTGTTGTGCCTGTGGAGTTCACGGGGAATACGTGCCCCACAGGTAAGGAAAAATAAAACTTTCTGTATTTTATACATGCCTCCCGTGTCAAATCTGTGTCGGGTCGGGCACAATATAGCGCCTTTCTTACACCCCCTCAGTATTTGACGAAAAGTTGAAAGTGGACTCTGCTTATGGCTATAAGAAAACTGGCTCAATAGCTTCTTCTACTTCTTCTTCTTTTCTCGGCTGCTCCCATTAGGGGTTGCCACAGTGGATCATCTTCTTCCATATCTTTTTGCCCTCTGCATCTTGCTCTTTAATACCCATCACCTGCATGTCCTCTCTCATCACCTCCATAAACCACCTTTTACACCTTCTTCTTTTCCTTTTTCCTGGCAGCTCTATCCTTAACATCCTTTTCCCAATATACCCAGCATCTCTCCTCTGCACATTATTTTAAAAATGAATTATTCATAATAACACTCATGCCAACAGTCTGGTCTAGAAGTGGCCTTTTGATATCAAGTGACTTGTCTACAGTTTAGCTATTTAAAACAATGTTCAAAGCATGACTGCAAAGTGCTATGTGAATTCCAATGAAACTGGCATCTTGACACCCGAACAAGCTTAGGGTGACCGAGTCAGCCTGCACCGTATGAAAATCCGGTGATGGAGGAGCTGCAGAGTAGCGGGGCCCCATTTCCAGACTGCACACTCTTAAGGTGGCCTGTTTTGCGACTCTCCAGTTTTACACTCATATCCCAATCAAGTTCTAACTGAAGGACTAAGATGGGCTGAAGCCATATCCAGTGTATACATACTATATGTGCAAATATATATATTTTTTCACATTTATTTATTTTTTCTGAAAAATTGCACTTTTGTATTTCAGTCAACTATGTATAGTTGCTGCATTTGCTTGCTTTCTAATATCCTCTGTTTTTGAAAATGTTTAATTCTAAAGGATTTCAGGTCTTCCAGCAAAACCTAGCATTGGTTTAAAGGAACCTGAGTAATGAAATGACATACAGTATATATACATATTGTTTATGTATATTTCACACAAATGCATTTCTCGTTTCTGTAATGATATGGAAGTTAAACATCTGCATGAAAAGAAACATCTGTGTGAAGGAGAGAGAGAGAGACAAAGAGAGAAAAGGCCTGTCTTTCATGCGACTTGTCTTGACTCAGAAGCCAGGCTGATTCTTGGGGGGCGTCTTCAGTGTTTAGGTGGATGGTTCTCACTCTCACCTTTGGACAATCTGTCCTTTATGCCAAAAGCCACAAGTAGAGTTCTGGATCCTGTGATGTTACACAAAGATAATTGGCAAACTATTCTGTTGATGAACAGCTTGTCCCAGAAGCTTAGGTCATAAAAGCATGTGTGAAACACTTTATCTCGTCAAGAATACTTATCTCAACCATATCCAATTCAACTGAGATTAGATATTATCATCTGGCGCTAGAATTATAAACTGTCTGGTTATTCTAGCCTAAGATTATAATGTGAGGTATACACTAAGATAACATAAAACAAAGATATGTATACACTTGGACAAATACATTGACGTATCCAGAAATTCCATGGTGCCATTCAGAAGGTCTCACAGTGCTGCTCTATAAGAAGCACTTATGAGTAAAGTTCCAGAGTTCAGTTAGAGTTCATCTTAGCTCGTCTGAGCAAAACCTGCAGCAAAAAACAGTACATTGTGGCCTTTCAAGCAAAATGTGTACAGTATTGGGTACGACTGACAGACAAAGTCCAAAGAAAAGTTTCAGTGCCAACCTGGCCTCTCTGTTTAATAAAAAAACAACAAAAGACAGCTCATGGCAGCAAAATAAAGCACACAAATCTCATGCACTGATGGCTCTCTGCTAAGGGTCTGTCTGTGAAGCTCCGTCCTGAAGTAGGCTTGGGTCAAGATTGAGATGTCTTCTTCCAGGAATTCCAGCCTTTATATGGTTCTGACCAGAAGGGGTGGGGTGAATTGTACCAATGAGGGTGGGGCCACTCGCACTCAACGGGCATCTTCTCTGAACTGCAGATGGAAGAAACAAGACTGTTAGTGACAGTGCCCCCTCTTGTCCATGAGTGACATTGCTTATCTGATCTGAGCTAAAAAGGTCATCCAAAGACACACATGCATGACAGCCATTACAAAATGGCAAAGTTGTCTCTCCAAGACAATTCCAATTAGCTCATCTATCTTCAAGTTCAATTATTATGATGATATACAAGTTTTATGATGTCTAAAAGGAATAAGCTAAGGTTTACCAACATTGGAAGAAAGGTCTTTTTAGGTGAATAAACTTCACATCTTGATTAGACCCAGCATCAGTTGTACATATTGACCGTTGTTGGTCAAAGGAAATTGCGGTTATGTGGTGTCTAGAATATAGTGGTTCATAAATGTCTGGAAGGATCACCATATAGCTGCACATATCAATTATTAGGATGTGGATCTAAAGGTAACATAATGACCTTCCAGCAGTGAACCTTCCAGTGATACAAAATAAAAGAGGTGCACAGTCAAGTGGGATATCCCCTCTGAACTGGCTTATTTTAGTTTAACATGGCCTGATCCGGAAAAATCAACTTAAAATGAAGTAGAAGGTGGAAATGTGATGAGAAGTTCATGTTAGCTAGTAGTAACTACATCACAGGTCTGTAAAATGGCCTTCCATCATAGCTTTGGTGGCACAGCATTGCGTAAAATTAAAAATAAAAAAAGCATCAGCAAAATACATAAAAATAATTACCAATGTAATGTATGAAATGTAATTTGCCTTCATTTTTAATAATGTTTCAATAATGATGAAAAGGGAGCTGCCTAATTTAATTCATTATTTTTATAATAGCATTTTTAAATTTTGTACCACTTCAGTAAGCTGGCTGCTCACTTGTATCAAATTTGAAAAGAAGGAGAGCACTGAGCAAGATACTCTATTTTCAGAGATTTTATTTATTTATTTATTTACTTATTTATTTACTAGCTGTGTAAGCCCGTGCTGTAAAAAGCCTGGGGTCCTAAAAGCTATTAAAATCGTCAGAAAAAAATTGAAATCTAGAGATGTTAGGTAATTGAACGGAACTTCACTGGGTGTCTCTCTCCTAGGAGGATACGTTTTCCCGACGTGCTTGCATCGCTTGTGCATTAACAGCGGGAGGAAAAGTAAAAGGGATACTGTTTTGCTGATGTTAGTGACTAAGCGACTTTGTCTTTCTTCTGAGGTTTCGTTTTGCTGATGTGTTGGCCTCGCTTGTGTTATTAGAGTCTAAGCGAGTTTTCTGTTTCCTTGGAGGCGGAGCCCTTACCCCGACTCCACCTCTCACTTCTGGGCAGGACAGACACACACACTTCCACGCAAAGACGTTTATATATAAGATTTTTTATTTTTTTAGTTGACATCTCTTTTTACACATAATTGGTAATATTCACTAATAGACCCTGCTCAGTGATAGCCGGCCAAGTGGTTTTCGGGGTCAGGTACAGTAGGAGGCTATCGCCTCTCTAAAATGCTCACAACTTTGATATCCAATATCAAATTCAGTCTAAATATCTTGATGGCCCTTCATGATTAGCAAAATGTTTGAAGAAAAATTGAATATATGAACTGAACTGAAACTATGGTGTGTACAAGTGATAAAAGTACGTTTTGACATTTCAAATCTTTTTCATCAACGTGCAAGAGATAGAGGGAAAGGATAACTCTTGTCATATGAAATATTAAATCTCAGAACATGGTGATGAACTGAAATGGCCATTCTGCTCACATTTTATTTAACAATTATCGAACTTTTGTACAGATCTGAGACAATTTCATCTGCCCAGCTAACTATCTATGTAAATATCACTGAAGCAGAGACTGAGAGGAGGCTGAAATGCCTTTTAGGTGACTTGTCTTTGATATTATTGTAGGTCTCAGTAATACTCAAATACTCCCAGCTGTCTGCTCCTGCCATTTGCTTTCATTGATTTTCTCAATGAAAGAGAACATGAAAGCTCCACAAGGACAGTGCCCAGGCACACTGCTGCCTCAAGGATCCAGCATTCTGTGTTCAAATTCCATTCCTGTTTGTTGTCCGCATGGAGCTGACACATTCTCCCTGTGTCTGCATGTATTTTCCTTTTGATGCTTTGATATTCCGGTCTAAAAATATAAAACAAGTCAGCTCTTTGACTAGTACATTTATTATTTGAGTTTGTAATGCAAGCAGTATAAAGAATGTCTATAAAAGGGCATTATTTGCAATCTTAAATAAAAAAGTCACACACAACAAAATGGTGTGTAGCTTTACATGTTCAGTACATTTTACAACTCAAACCTGTTTTTCAAGACCTCCCCTCTTTTAACTTTAACCTGTAATTGAAACATAAATTAATTGTTAATGCAGTATGAGAGGCTTTATTTATTCCTCCCACCTTACTGTTCTACTTCTGTTGACCTCTTAACATTTAATAAATGGAGTAATATTCCATGTTTTCAATGCAATTGTTGTAATGATGTGCCAAAAATGGATCAGATTATTATTAATAATGTCTGTGTTACTTTAAAACAGCACTCTGATTGTATAAGATAACTAAAGGGGTAGGATATGTATTGGTTTGCCCTGCCCACTCTTTAACATCTGGAAAACATTAAGACCTTCAAAAATAGAATCATGGAATATAAAAGAAATATTCATGCTAGCTCTGTTCTGCATGCTGTATTCTGTAAAATACATTCTGTATCTCAACACAAATATCCATCGTTACATATGGGTAGACCCTGCATTAAGAAAGGAGACTTTGACAGTTGATTACAAATGGGATGTCTGAAAATCGAAAGTACACCTTATGAGAAGAATTTAGGAGTCGTAGTGGACTTAAAACTGTCAACTAACAGATAGTGTTCTGAAGTCATTAAGAAGGTTAACAGAATGTGAGGTTCTATGATTTGTAGAGTACAAGTCCAAGGAGGTTCTGCTCAAGCTTTATAATGCACTGGTGAGGCCTCATCTGGAGTACTGTGTGCAGTTTTGGTCTCCAGGCTACAAAAACATAAAACAGTGCTGGAAAAGGTCCAGAGAAGAAGGACGATGCTCATTCCGGGCCTAAAGGAGATGAATTATGAAGAAAGATTGAAAGAGTGGAGTTCGCTTCCCGGGTCCTCCCAGCGTGGAGTTTGCATGTTCTCCCCGTGTCTTCATGGGTTTCCTCCGGGTACTCCGGTTTCATCCCACAGTCCAAAGACATGCAGGTTAGGTGCATTGGCAAGCCTAAATTGTCCCTAGTGTGTGCTTGGTGTGTGGGTGTGTGTGTGTGTGTGTGCTCTGCGGTGGGTTGGCACCCTGCCCGGGGTTTGTTTCCTGCCTTGCGCCCTGTGTTGGCTAGGATTGGCTCCAGAAGTCCCCCGTGACCCTGTAGTTAGGATATAGTGGGTTGGATAATGGATGGATGGATTAAAAGAGTTGAGCCTTTTCAGTGTAAACAAAAGAAGATTAAGAGGAGACAAGATTTAAGTGTTTAAATTATAAAGGGTATTAATACAGTGGATCGAGACGGTTATTTTAAAATGAGTTCATCAAGAACACGGGGACACAGTTGGAAACTTGTTAAGGAGAAATGTTGCACAATTTTTAGGAAGTTTAACTTCACACATAGAACCAAAGACACATGGAATAAGATATCAATTAGTGTGTTAGACAGTAGGACTTCAGGGACTTTCAAAACTCGACTTATCAATGTTATTTTGGAAGAAATACGTGGACAGAAACAGCGATCTTTGTTGTGCTGAAAGGCCTGTTCTCATCTTAATTGTTCTTAAAATAAAATCAGCCTGAACCTCTAACTGTAATATATTGTCATCAAAGGCCTTAATCAGACATGCCTGCAAACTTTAAAAAGGCAAAACAACCACTAAAGGTTAGTGTCTCTGGCTTATCCTTCTGCGAAGTACCTGAGGTAATCTTCTTTCTCTATTTCACTTTTTTACTGGTATAGACTATTGGTCTTTAACTGCTTTAATTATTTATAGGTGTTTATGCAGGCCATTGGTTTATGATATTTCAAGTGATCCACATTCTATTTTTCACCAAAATTAATTATGGTGAAATTAATTATAAATTGTAAATCAAATAACCTTGCTGTAACTTTTATTCAGTACTATAGCTGTGCTACCTGTCTAAAATGGGCTTGAAATCTAAGTAATCAACGTAGACCTCAGTGTTAATGTTTGCAGTGCACCATGCAATACATAAATCTCTGTTATATACCATATGGTATGGGATTCATAAAAGCACTTTAAATGTTTGTGATGTGCCATCTGTTGGAATGACAAATGCAGTGGATTTTATTGCTAAAAATGTTTGTGATGCACCCTCTTTTTGGAATGACAGAGACATAGCAACCAGACGGACATAAAGACATATACTTATCCTTTTCATTAAGGTGAATTTTAGACTAAATCAGCATTAATTTGTGAAGTTTTTTTTCTGTTTGTTCATGGTTTTTTGATAATTTTAGGACAACATTGCTTGGCCCCTGAAGACGGGACAGTTGGTCCCAAAACGCACAGGCCGTTCTACTTTGTAGTTACCTTCTTCACATGCTCCAGAAAGTTTGAAACTCCTGAGACATTTCTTGGTCTTTTCAGTGACTTCCCCTACTTGTCTAGAATTGAGCACCTCTAGATGAACGATTACAATGAGATGGACTTCTCCTTTTTATGTCTGATTCTTTTACTGGAAATGAAAACAAAGACATGTAACTGATTGCATTTTAAGTTCATCACACTGACTGATTGTTTATTTGTTGATGTATATAATTGTTAATATAATTGCTGCACTGCTCAGAATTTTCTGTGCTTTCCCTTAATATTTGTTTTAAACATGTTTTCTCATCTTCATAGTATTTTGGTGTAGATGTTTTTATTTTAATGAGTGGTGGTTACTATGATTATTTTGATATTCAGCCGTATGCCTCCAGATTATATGATGATTCTGGCTCTGTGTGGGTGTCTGTATGGCGTGGGCTGGACTGAATTACATTAGGCATGTTTTCCAGAATTATGTTATCGGTTACACTGGCACCATTCTGTATAATCAAGCATTCCTGAAAACAATCACACCTTCGTATTGGTCCTTTATTGTGTGACACAACGTTATTTGTTGCTATGTTTCATAGCATTTGTGTGTGTGTGTGTGTGTGTGTGTGTGTGCGTGTGTGTGTGTGTGTGTGTGTGTGCGTGTGTGTGTGTGTGTGTGTGTGTAACTGTCATATTTTTAATATAGCAGAGAAATGTCATAGTGGAATGTAACGATTTTAGCATTCCTAACATAGTGCCAGAGTGAACACTTACCGAAATAGGCTCACCTGTCCAGAGCACAGACATGCGAGGATATAATCTTGTAAAGACTGGAATGTTTAGTAGCTCCAAAAAAGCATTCTCAAGTCTCATTGTTCTCCTGCTATCTGAAAAAGATTTTTGAATTGTGCCTCCATGTTGTCATATTTTGTCTGCTAGTCTGACATTTGTTTTTTTCTTTAAATTTTGATGTTGCTATGCCATTTTTGGAAATGGATTGCTATTATGCTGTGTGTGGCCAGGGGTTACAGTAACTCAAGCAGGCATGTCTGTGTGTGCAAGCGATGACAATGGCAGCTATTTTACATGAAATCACAGCACATTCATACTGATTATCTTATCTTTACAGCAAAACAAATTAAAAAGGTCAGCCAAAGAAAATTAATTTCTCAAGCAATTTCCTTTTTACTTTCTCATATACAAAGTATAGGGAAAGTATTGTAATCGTCCAAAAATTTGACCTTGAGACTTTGATGAATCCCAATGTTTTAGACCTCCTTGAGTCCGATTTACTTTCTCAAAGGGAAAGTATTACAATTGTCCAAAAATTCGATTTCGGGATTTTGATGAATCTCGACATTTTAGACCTCCTTGAGTCAGAAAATACCATTTTTGGAATTATGTCTTTGTGTCTGTCTGTCTGTGTGTGTGTATGTAAACACGATAACCCTTTCACTTCGGTCAACCAAATTTTGCATACATGTATTAGGTACAAAATGTAGATTTCTAGCAACTTTTGAGCTGCAGAGTCTGGTTAATTCAACTTTACTTTTGTAATAATTGTTCAATATATTATTAATTTGATTTATTATTGATGGTTCTTTAATGTACATAATATAAAAATATAACCATTGTCTTGAGGTTTATTCCTCAAATATCCATCCCCATATCTTAGTAAACAAGAAAGTCTGACGGAGACCATTCCCGATTTCTTAAATTTTGGAATTCATCTTTACTTTTCCTATGAACTAAGTTTGTCAGGTTATCCTGATTTATTTATTTATTTATTTTTGTTTTTGTCACACCATTGTGCATTTAAAAACAGTGCAGATGCGCTAATTTGATTAATCAAGTGGCAGAGATTTGGGATTTCCAGGATGAATTTCATTTGCCAGGGTTGAAATCGCTAAACGTGAAAGTAATACACTGATATTTAAGCCACAAAACAAAACCAAATATAAAAAAGAATTTATACCAAAATATATAATCTATTAATTATATCCGGACCTGGGAACTTTCAAAAGATTTTCTTTTATACTTTAACTATATTTTTCATTAATAAAAAATAAAATGAAAATATCTGTCAGTCAATCATTTTCCAACCTCCTATATCCTAACACAGGGTCACGGGGGTCTGCTGGAGTCAATCCTAGCCAGCACAGGGCGCAAGGCAGGAAAAAAATTCCTGGGCAGAGTGCCAGCCCACCACACACCAGGGACAATTGAGGATTGCCAATGCTCCTAACCAGTGCACCTGGAGGAAACCCACGGGGAGAACATGCAAACTCCACACAGAGAGGACCCAGGAAGTGAACCCTGATCTCCTTACTGTGAGGCATTAGCGCTACCACTGTGCCACTGTGCCGCCCTGAAAATATTTGTTGATTAAAAAAAAATACAAATTTTGTTAACTATACAAAAATAAAAAAAAAAAAAATGTCTAAAAAGAAGGAAAAAAATAGGAGCAACATCTTCCATGTTAAACCAGTAGTATCATTAATATTAGTAGTGCCACTTGATAGTTCCCGAGTGCTTAAGTTCGGAAATGTTCCAAAAATGACCACTAGAGGGGGAAATCTCATCAAAAACCGTGGCCGTCAACACAGAGGGTCAAGTGGAATAGAAAGTTTTTTCTTAACAAAAATTCTGTGAAATAACATGAAGCTATGTGGAGCAAAAAACAGCCAATAAGAAGTTGTCAGAAACGTCTCAATACAAGGTCAGAAAAGAGTGCAGAAGGTCAAAAATCCTGAAAAGACAATAAACATAAGCAGAGACACAAAAACTAAACAAAATACTCACCAACACCCTAACAAGGAACTGTGGCAACTGTGGAAACTGTCTCCTTTATATAGGGCTGAGGGCAGTCCCTGGTGGTGATGCAGCACGTAGTCCTACCTCCGAACACATCTCTCCAGTCTTAATGTCACTACACTGGTTACCTGTGTCTTTCAGAATTGACTTTAAAATTCTGCTTATAGTCTACAAAGCCTTAAATAATCTCGCTCCATCTTATATATCGGAATGTCTGACACCTTATATTCCAAATCGTAATCTTAGATCCTCAAATGAGTGTCTCCTTAGAATTCCAAAAGCTAAACTTAAAAGAAGTGGTGAGGCGGCCTTCTGCTGCTATGCACCTAAAATCTGGAATAGCCTGCCAATAGGAATTCGCCAGGCTAATACAGTGGAGCACTTTAAAACTCTGCTGAAAACACATTACTTTAACATGGCCTTTTCATAACTTCACTTTATCTTAATCCTGATACTCTGTATGTTCAATTCATTATAATAACTATTCATGGTGGCACTAAAATCCGTACTGACCCCTACTCTCTCTTCTGTTTCTTTTTCCGGTTTTTCTGTGGTGGCGGCCTGCGCCACCACCAACTTACTCAAAGCACCACGATGTCCCAGCATTGATGGACTAAAAGCCAGAAGTCCACGTGATCATCATCAAGTCCTTCCGTGAAAACCATAAATACAAAGAGGACTGTTTCATTTATGTTAGGTAGATTGCCCAGAGGGGACTGGGCGGTCTCATGGCCTGGAATCCCTGCAGATTTTATTTTTTTCTCCGGCCGTCTGGAGTTTTTTTTTTGTTTTTTCTGTCCCCCCTGGCCATTGGACCTTACACTTATTCTATGTTAATTAATGTTGACTTATTTTATTTTCTTAATGTGTCTCTTATTTTTCTATTCTTCATTATGTAAAGCACTTTGAGCTACATTTTTTTGTATGAAAATGTGCTATATAAATAAATGTTGTTGTTGTTGTTGTTGGGGGTCCACCCATGAAACACAAGACACATAGCAAAGGCATTGATACATGGACAAATTCAAATGCAAATAAACATAAATAAAACTGATACAAACAAAAGAACCAAGAATGAATAAAGAAGATCTGAACCCCAGCCAGGCGAAGAAACCTGGCTGAAACATAACAGGTATATTACGTGTCCCAGACTGACACCTCACTCAACTTATTTTTTGTACCCCTGCTGGTTTCATCATCTTTATCAACGTTATACGTGATCTCTGGAAACTCTTCTTGGGCTCTCGTTCATTCATTGTGTGCTCCTACAGTGCTGGCCATGGAAAGTCAAACGCAGCTGCACTGTTTTGGTTTTGTGGAAGGTAAAGACATACACCCATATCCAAGTTAAGATTGCCATTCCTGGCAGCACTGTGCAATTTTTTTTTTTTTTTTTTGTAATTTTGATTTTCACGACGACATGTCTGTCTGCATGATGTGTTTGTCAGAATGTTCATTCAAACTTTGTGGCAGTAATGCTAGCATTAAGAAGACAATTGATTAGTGTGTGGTGTGGTGTTTCCGGTCGTTGGAAAACAGACAGGTCCACAAAGTTGGACGCATTCTGCATAATATGTGGATTACTGTTTGAGGTGATAAAAACAGATTAGACGTGCAAGCAATATTTATAAAATACCATACCTCACTTTGTTCTACATCTAAATTCTTAAAGCCAAGGCGTCTCCACATTAATGAGGGTGGATCTCTTTTAGCAACTCTCCTCTATCCCCTCTGTCTTTTTTCCACCGCTATGCCTTTACGTGTGTCCTCCACATTACTACTTGGTCATCTTATCAGGTTATAGGAAAATACATGCTTCTATTAAAAAATACAAAAATTACAATAAATCTCTTGTCAGTATATGAAGTATCACCAGCCCTAACACTTACATATTCATCTCCATCGCAGAGCCCTTCTGCTCCCCCCACTGGCCAAACAACTCTTGTGTTCTTGGTCCATGCAGTGCAACAAAACAAGTTTCCATTCTGTAATCCAAAGCTGCTGCGTAAACTCCGCATGAGGTGCACCTGTTGAGAGATAAGGGCAGCTGTTGACCTCTAAAAAATTCTGAGCCAGAATTAGTACTTGGTGAGTGAAATCAGAATGCCATGGAAACTCTGAAATATGCAGTTACTACAATTAAGCAGAAAACCAGCACTACTAGGAAAGAGCCCTGAGCACAATCAGCTTGTATCATGAGTCTGCCTTCTGGAGACGTACAGTCTGAGCTCAAGGCTGAAGGTGTTCTGGGTATTTAACACTGGTGTTATTTCCCAGAAGTTCTTCTAAACTGTGATGCATCTTGATCTGTTCTTTCAATGCCTAGTAAAAAAAAACCAAAAGCAACTAATTTTGACTTAAGGACAAAAAGGAGAATGCAGTCGTCATTTTTTATCTAAAGCTGGTCTCTCATCCTGAAGGAAGGTGGAGTGGCTTTATGCATTTTAGCAGGAGGCTCTCACTTCCTCTCAGTGATCTGCCTGCCTACTTACTATATGTCAAATGGACAACTTATCTGCTGCTAACATCTAAGAAGAAGAGCATTCTGGAAAGAAACATTGCAGTATTTCTTCAACTAGAAGGTGCAAGGAGACTGGGGCAAATGCCCTAGTGATGACATTGAAGTGGCAATTGTTATCCAGGAATCATCTGAATGAGACACCATGACAACTTAAAAATCAGCTAAGCAAACAGGACAGATGGACTGGCCAGCCAGCTCTCATTTTTCATATGGGCTCATTTTTTTCAAAGAGCAAATTGACTTTCTGCCAAAGTCAATGCCAGCATCTAAATGTACACTCAGAATGTATCAGTGCTTTAATTTCAATTTTCAACACAATTTCTTGGTGGCACATGTCTCCAGAAGCTGATCAATTCCAACCTTTATCAGTGCCAATAGACAATTAGCATAGCCCCATCCCCATCAACCCCCAAATATCACCATTCCAATTGCATTGTCATTTTTTTGTTTTTTTTTCCCCAGGCATTCTGACCACATTACTTATTCCAAAAATGTGCATATAAGTTTATCTGGCAACTTTCTGCATAGGTTGGGGTGTGTGCATGCAAAAGACAGCCCAGCAATGGGCAGGCATCACATCCAGGTTGGGTCATTTGTTTTACTTCATTAATGCTTAGTTAGGCCTTCTTGTCATTACCCCTGTTGTAAGAATGTGCCTTCTTTGTAGTGTTACATGTTAGTTTTTGCATAATTCAGCATACTCTCAGAAATGTAGTCTGGAATTCATATGTCACTTCTCAAGTATGCCATTTTTATGGGCTCCCCAGTGGCTGGCTCTGAAGCTGCTCATTTACATGATGGAATATCAGCTCATTGGGCTGGTGCCCTGCCCAGGGTTTGTTTCCTTCCTTGCACCCTGTGTTGACTGGGATTGGCTCCAGCAGACCCCCGTGACTCTATAGTTAGGATATAGTGGGTTGGATAATGGATAGATGGAATATCAGCTCATGCTGTTGGAGACTCATCCCTAGGCTGATGCAACCTGTCAGTGCTGTTACATAGTCCTCCATCTGAAGTCAATGCCCCCAATGACCACTTCCAAGTCATCGAAACAGTACATGACTCTTTCAAAAAGCAGGGTGGTCTTCATTTACATTGCAGTACTGTGGGCACATCATCAGGGGTGTTGAACATTTCTTTGTCGGTTGACGCAGCAAGAATGTTGAGCCATGTGGTGCATTAGAGGTGTTGCATACTGCATTTCTATATGGTGATCTGTCCATTATACATGGGCATGTGAACCTCCTTGCAGTTGTCTTCTTTCACTGAACTGAGAGTGCAAAAGGTGTTCCAGGTCTTTATCTCAGTTTTGAGATTTTTCCTATACCATTGCTTTGTAATGCCTCTGCAATCTGCTTCACCCTTTTGCCTTTTGTAGTTTTACTACTGGCCCTGCTTCCCTATGCTACATTAATCACTGAGGGGAAATTGTCTCCTTGCATGAACTTTGGGGGTAAGAGTGTAGGGTCATCCATTGCACACCACCCCTGGAGCAATTTTTAGGTTAAGGGGCCTTGATCAAGGGCCTAATCGATTAGGATCTCTTCTGGAAGTAACAGTACTTGAATCACAACCTTCCAGATACCAGCACAGATCCTTAGCCTCAGAGCCCCTATCTGCCATACTTTTCCTGAAGCTCCGCCAGCAGCTGTGCACCCTGGCTAGTGGACTTTAGCAGAAGTGAGAAGTGGTAGTGGAGCTTCAGAGGCAGCAGACTCTCAGCTGTTTTACTTTCTGTACTGATGCTACAAGCAGTATTCCAGATCCCAGATCTCTGCCTCAAGACTCCTTCTTTCTGGAACGCCAGCCAATAGTGATGGTGACACATTCCCAGGCTAATGCAACCTATCAGCACTGTTACTACACTTACAAAATGACTCCTACAACTTCAGCGCAACACTACATGAGGTCCACTTCTCTGGGTTTTTAATACGCAGAGGGAGTTTGCCGGGGTGGTGACACCTGTTGGGGTACCACCCATAGAGCTCAAGGGCCATAAGAAAAAAAATACATTACACAGATATAATAACATAACATAAAAACATTAACAAAAATATATAAACACAAGACAAAAATAAATAAAAAGACAATAAACCCAACACAGGGGAAAAAAACCCTGAATAAATAACAAGGCACAGGAAAGTGTTAACCTCTTGCTAGTGACACCTCTAATCATGTCCTATGATCAGCTTTGGGGGCAGGAATCACCCTGTTTTTCAACAGAAGCACCTGGCCAGGAGCCTCTCTGGCCTCCTTGCACTCTGAGCCTACATTTGCATATTAAAGACTATCTCTGCAATGTTTTTATTCTGTTGACCATTTCCTAAAAAGAGCAACATGGTCCCCATTCTTTAAATTAGAGACCACCAGTAAACCCCCATTTCTTTAAAGAATCGGAAATCCAAGAATGGCAATTACTTTCTGTTCCCTCCAATCTTTGGAGGGATGAAAAATCATAGAGGGTGGGAGCGTCCTGATAAAATTTTCATTTAATTAAATAGATATATTTGCATGAAAATTAACCAATTTATTAAAACTAAAATTGAAATTTAATTGTTATATCATTTAAGTCCAAAATGTCTTTGAGTTGCTGCACTCATAAGTAAAAAAAATAGCGGAGTGCAAAGGTTTAAATGAAGTAAATTGGAAACAAAAAATTCATAAAATGATAAATTCAAAATAGTTAATCAAAAATTTCCTTATAAACAACATTTTTGGTAAAGATGGTTCCTGTCCTTGACTCAGCTCTGCCTTGTCTGGAGTAGTTAAAACCTTCAATTTAATGTCACACGAACGCCGGACTCTTGAAAAGGCAACATAGAGTTGTCCATGTCCAAATACAGGCTCAGATAGGTAAGTCCCTACAGGTTGTGTTGTGTTGTTTGGGCGCCACCTACTGACTCTGGGAAGCTGCTGGGTTTTTATTCTGGGAAGCTGCTGGGTTTGACTCTGGGGTGCTGAGATGCTGTGCGCATGCGGTTTCAGCGCCACCTAGTTCCCTGATGGTGACGGCAGCGGATTTGCGTGCTGGAGTGACTATGCTGGCGGATTCCGGCTACATCTACATTACTAAACGAAGGTTGTATATGCAGAGTTGTGCATGTTTGCATTCGGGTGGCGGTTGTATTGTGCGTGTTCACGTTCAGGCAGTGGTTGTGTTGTGCGCGTTCGCGTTCGGGTGGCAGTTGTATTGTGCACTGCTTGCTTCTGGCCTCTGGCATCTGTGCATATATACAACCTTCGTTTAGTAATATAGATAAGCTGTGCTTTGCCTGATTAGTCCAGAGAATGCTAACCTCCACCAAATCCTTTCCAGGCTCATTCCGCATTGGTACCAGCTACTGAGCACACACTACCTACTGCTACACTTGACCTCAGTGTGTCTCTCTAGGGTCAAGAAAGGCCTTTGACAACTGGTGGGTCACCTGCCCATTGATGTCTTATGGCAATACTGCACGTACCCACACAAATCTCAGCTCACACCCTCCTGCAGTGGTGATCCTGCCTAATATCCTTTTGGGTAGCCCAACACAAGTTCAGGGCTTACAGATTTGCCATTCCCATATGGGAATGTCTAGGAATTCCCCAACTGTCAATGTCTGTGTGTGTCCCTCTCTCACGTGTCCCAAAGGCACACTTAGTCCAGTGTCACATTTTTTAATCCTTTGCATTCTTGAACAGCTCATGTGAAGTTTGTTGCGGCTTTTTGAAATTTTCACATTTTTAATAATAAATTATTCTGGGCATGGAGTTGGCTCCAGTGCACCTCTCTTCTGTCAGAATATGTATAGCATCATAGTATACGCTTATCCAATGCAACATTCTAAAATCTACTTAATCCAGTTTGGATTGGTGGGGTGGCAGAGCCTCTTTTGACAGCACTGGGTGCAAGGCAGGAGCCAGTATATAATGTAGATTCATAAAGTTTAAATAACACATCTAGCTTCCAAAATTGTTATAAAATGATTTCAAAATTCAGAAATAACTTTATCCAAATTAGAGAAGATATAGTAGTGAAAAGTGTGTGGGGTGAGAGAAGAGGAATCTGAGAAAGGTGTTATTTTGAAACCTTGTTATCTATTATAAGAGACCTCCCAGTTGTGTAAGCTCCAGCTCACTCTGTTCACAAAGGAGCTTCTGTAAATTATTCATTAAACAGTGAAGTCATAAACTGAGCTGCCACTTTGCACAGTATGCAGTCTTGAATAATGAACTATTTACTTCTCCACACTTAAACATTTTTTGGAAATTCCCTGAACTCCAACTGTTCTCTAGAAGACTCTGGGGATTTTGTTTTCTTTTCTGTTTAGGATAAATTATCATTTAATGAAAATTTGTGAAAAAGTCATCCAAAATTTAGTTTGAAATAGTGAATGCTATGTAAACAGATATCATGTGCACATGTACTAAAATACAGAGGGATGGCAGGGGTGGAGTGGTTGGCATTCTTTGCTACCAGTTTCAGGTGCTTGGGGGTTAGCTTTCACTCAAGACCTTCAAGGTGTTATACCAAAGAAAATGACGCTATGAAATATGATAAAGCACAAACATTCAAAGTTTGGCTAGCAGAGTTCATTCTTAGGTAGAAAGGAGAGAACTTAATGGAAGTGACCATCTCAAAGAGGAGACACTCAAAAATAAATGTTGTATAAGTGATACCATTTCATTTGGGATTTACATTGAGCGCTAAACTGGTTGTCTGCTTATGTTTGCTTATACAGTAGGATTGCCAATGAGAACTACCAGTTTTCACTTCAGACAAGCCTTCCATCTTCTTCTGCTATCAATCCATTGATATATAATGTTTTGTTAGAGTCTCAGTAGCATGCAACTCTGATCACACCATCATTAAGAAGCTCTCAAAAAAGTGTGTCACTCCAAGCAAATGAACACCAATTTATGAGCTCATCATGTCTATGCTTTACTATTACAAACAAAAGCCCTGTATTATGCAGTTACAAAACATAAAAGGAGCACATTTAAGACAGACAACTTATTGGTGGCATGACAGGCCTGTGGTGTTATGATTCAGAGCACTCAAAATGGTGAAAGAGTGTGAAACCTTCAAATACCTCTCTTGTCTGCTCAGAAATAGGCCTCACCCCAGACAGCCTTAGTAATGGCTGCACAGGGATGCAACAGTTTTAAGTAGGTTGTGTAGTGGTGCTACATGATTAATGTCGTTGTAAATGTATTTTGTGCTGAGTCCCATCTTTCGTAGCGTTGTCCTGTTTACATGGTGTATGTGTCTATGTAAATGTGCTCCCCTGGAAACAAAAGGGGAAGGATAACACTGTGGAACCGTGGCCCCTCATGATAATTGGTCCTGTCAATCCTATCACCTGCATCCAGTCATTCATTATTTAAACGGAAGTACAGAAAGAACAACAAACATCCCGTTCTACTAGACCACCAATTCGCTACAGAGACAGAAGACAGCACTGATTCAAATCATTCACACCTTTGTCTACCTGCCACTTTCAACGCCTGACAACATTTTTGCCCATGAAAACCCCAGAGTTCTGGATCACACCACATAAGACAATTTTTCCAGCTGACCCAGGTTCACAAACATTATCCATTTTCTGTTAAATCTTCTGGACTTTTATGTGCGTTTCATACTTTCTGTGTATCTTATTGAGTTCGTGTTCAGTATGGGGTCAAGGGAGGGTTTGTATTGTATATAACTTTGTGCTGCACTTTTTCTTTTTATTATTTCTTTCTGACAGACACTTTTGGGGCTGCATGTCATATTGAAGTTGGTTGGGGTACGATATATATATATTGTTTGGAGTTTGTTTATTTCTTTTTTATCAAGATATACTCACTTTATTATTTTACATACTGTTTGTTTTTTGGCTTATTTTTATCATCGATTAGGGTAAGTTTTTTTGGAAGAAGTATAGCTTGTCGGGTCTAACGTCCTCAACTTGCCAGGCCACGGGTCTTGGTGGTGTAGCTGCCAGTTTTGGAGAGTGAGTCGACCTTTACAGTTGGACTCATAAGACAGAATATAGTAATAATAGAGGATGAGAATCAAATAAATAATGGCCAGAATGTGAGACAAAAATTTAAATGAAGAGATACCATATACCAGTATATTTCACATTGCCTAAGCCAAAATCAAAGATGAAGAATAGAAATCAGTTCATAGCCAGAGCTTTGTTAATTAATCACAAACTTGGACAGTAAAGAAGTGTATGACGCTGAGCTTTATGCTGTTGTGGTAATTACATCACGCGTTGCGTACTCCCTGACAGTATTCCTAGCAACAGATTGGCAATGTTGCATCACAAACATCAAACAATTGCTGTACCAATACTACAAAAACAAAGCAGCACCTCAGGAAGACAATTTCAAAATTAAAATCTTCTAAAACTTCCTAATCAAAAAACTGACCAACCATTAAATTCCCTAACCTCTAAAACCCCCCAAAACACTATCTCCATTATTTTTGGCAGTAAAAAAAATAAAAGAGCAAAAATAAAAAAAGCAAAATTCAGATAGCCTGAACATAGTCTTTGGCCTGTCATTGGCCCAAAAAATGAGAAACCTGCTTTTAAAATTCAAAAATGTCCAAATTGTATCAAAATACCCTTCAAAGGGAAAGGAACCATGAAAAACTCTGGCTTAAATGACAAATCCTAAAACAAATTCTTTATTAAAAACATATTTATAATAAATAAAAGAAAATAACAACAACAAAAAAAAAAAAACTCAGAGAGGCAAAAAATCAGAATGAAAAGGTAACCCACAACGAAGAATTTCTAAGATGAAGTCCAATTTACAAAAACAACAAATAAAATTAATATATCCAGAAACCCAATAGTCACAATAGAATTCATTCTTTTCAAACGTCCATGAATCACAGAAGGGTCCACTCCTCAGACTCACAATAGTATTTTGTGGCAGACGGGTGGGACACCCCTATAGTGGCAGGTCTGGGGGAGAGAGCCTGTCCAGACCATTACCTCCCCTGGAGTGCTAAAGGGCAGCCCCTCTGGCATGCAGCAGTGCCACGGGTTTGAAGCATAAAAGCTCAACCCTGCCAGGGCGTATGGCCACCGCCAGGGCATATGGCCTCCGCCAGGGGGCCCCTGGAGGACTGTTGAGCCCTTTGTTGCAGCACTTCCGCCACACCCGTGCCATATAGAAGAAGCCAACAGCCACTACTCCGGGAGCCAGAGACGGGTGGAAGGAAGACAAAGCTCGCCAGGAGAGGTGGAGCCAGACGGAAAGAAAGGAGAAAGAAAGAAGAAAATTGTGCTATATTTCCTGTGCTTGTGACTGTGCTATGAATGTGGGAAATGGGGGAAAGTGATTACCACATGGAAAAGAACAAAAATAAAATGTGTGTGCTAAACGTGTGTCTCTGTTTGTCTGTGTCAGGACTGGGGTGGCTGGTACGGCCAACCCCCTCCCCCCTCCAGTGATCCACAATATATATGCTGAAAGTAGAACTTTAGCGATGACATCAGGGTGGTCTCTTCTCTTGGGGCTTCCATTCATAAAAAACAAGGAACATGGCAAAACACATAGTACATAGTAAATAAATTAAGAAAATAAAAGCAACAAAAATACATACATACAATAAACATACAAAAAATTTAAAAAAATGACAAAAGGAAAATAAACATTCGTCAGAGAACACACCTGGGTGCTATGAATTTGAGAGTTCCAAAGCACGCAAGTCCCAACAAATACTCAAAATGTCTACTAGAGGGGAATTACTGCCAAAACCTGACTAGAAACATAAAGGGCAATGCAGAACAATTGTAAATAAAAATATTTATTTTAATAAAAACTCTTTAGAACAAAGATTCACTCCAATGACCACAAAGGCACAAAAGGGCAATGCCTTCAACAGGCAATTCCAAAAGCATACAAAATCCCAATCTGAAATCCAAGATGCAAAGTCAAACTCTGAGCAGCTGTTCAAACAATCCAATAAATCACAAAAAGCACAATAACAATAATCATAAGAGAATCTCACCACCACATATGCGTTCAAAATGAACTGCAAGGGACTGTGGATTGTCAGCTAAGGGCAATCCCTTGACAGCAATGGGCTAGTGGTCCTGCCTTTTCTGGAATCACCTACAAAACACAAGGAGCACAACATAATACTGTACATATTGATGTAAAGAATTTAAATAAACAGAGCCAATAACATAGAATATGAACAAAATAAACATAAAAAAGGAATTTGAATCCCGGCCAGGGGCAGAACCCTGCCTGAAATATAACACCTGGCTGAAACATGACAAGTGGTAAGCCTTGATTTCCCACTGTTCCTTAGCTCTGGCTTTGCTTTAGTCATTATGTGTTGTAATACTTGTGCGTCTTATCAAAAATGATGAAATCATTTACATCAAAATGCAGTATTAGGGGTCAATAAGCAGTGGTAGAACTCAAAGTAGGTAAATAAATAAAGAAAAGAAAATATTTGCTGCCAAATGGAGTCTGGCTATATGGTTCCTGGACTCATTCACTAGCTAACCATCCAAATAAAATGGATTGTGACAACAGCAAAATATATTTTCCACTCACTTTCAAATTAATTTCTTTTCTATGGCCGCAGTAGCTCCATGCCAGCCTGAGATCTCTAAACTCAAAGGATATCTCTGCTGACCACTGATTTTTTTTCATAATGGACATAATTGATCAACTCGATGTATGATAAGACAGAGATCATCATAATGTTTAAGGGAGATTGCTAAATTCAAAGTCAAAAAACAAAATCACAAAAATCTTTTTTGAGAGGTCTTTTCTTTATTATCACAGAGCACTATTTGAATCATATCACCACAATGTAACTGGTCACATGGCACATGTGTCACATGCCTAGCAACAATGTAGCATCATAGGGACAGGCATACAAAATGGTAGCAGTTTGTCAGAATGTAACAGCCTTGCTAATGGTTAGAAACCTTTGATTATGGTGGATTTGGTTTATCCTTATTCCTAGAAAAAAAGTTTGGATATTATGGCATGACAACATCACTTAAAAGGGTGATATGTTTATGGTGTAGCTTAAAATAGCAGCACCTATGCAAACCTAAACTCAAAATGGTGGTGTCCAAGGAAAACATACCTACATAATGGTTCAGATGATGCCACTCACATCACCGTCATAATCGTAAAATTTTAAACAAACGATTAAACAAAAATGACAAAATAATTAACACCTTTTATGCAGCTTATGGCTATGGGATAGCAATGTCCCCCTGTCATGACTGCCTTTTAGAACCACCAACAAGGAAAAGGGTAAGGCCCATCTACAAAGAGAGAATCACTACAACAAACGATTAATACATTCAATTACTTACTTACAGATGTAGTCAATTTCTAACAATAAAACAATACAAAAATACAATGATTAAAGGGAACTAGATTACAAAAACAAGATAACTACATTGATTCTAATAACTAAATATTTTATAATGAAGGATTAACAAATTAACAAACATTTAAAATGCAAAGAAAAAAACACTCTAAATATCTATTTCTAGAACTCATTGGACGGAAACAATATTCTACATTTCCAAAACTCAAACAATTATTATAATACATATCTAAAGACCCAATTCCTTAAACATCAGATCCAAAAAGCACCATTTACAATTAAGACCAATATAAGCAATTCATAATTTGAAAACCACAACAAGCAAACTGGAAACACTAAAATAGAAAAACACTAGAACTTGATGTGACCTCTACATAAGAAGAGGTGAAAATGGCACAATGCTTCAGTAACTCTATGATTTTTGAGCTTTCCATTTTATTAGGCCTCAGGTGACTGTGCCATAATGAACAACAGCACCTGAATAATTGATGATTACTGAAGGCCTCTCCCCTGAGGCTCAGTTCTTGAAGAACTTGGAAAAAACAATTGACAATTAAAAGAAACTTAAAATAGAGAACACTTCGAAGAAAGAGAAGGGTGAGCTGGAGCAAGTCATCAGGAAGACCATGACAACTCCAATTTGGAGCTATTTCTGAAGCAATCCCCAGGACTATTTCCAGGGTCGGCGGTTCATCCCACACTGTCATATACGTAGCTCTCTTCAAAGCTCCTTCCACCCCAAGCCCAAAAATCCACTAAAAGGACAGATAACCTTCACTGTCCAGTGCTATGATTGGTCTTTTACTTTAATTTTTTTTTTGCTTCTTTCTAAGGTGTTTGTGTTCATCTAATGAATCTATTCTGGAGTTTTCAACCCAAAGAAATAATATTTTTGCATTCATTTATTATTGTAAAAACATCCTGAAAGAGTATACAACTATTACCGTTATGCTGCAACACCATTTTGATTTTTTTTCCTAAAATTTGTGTTCCAGGTTTCCATGGGCACGTTCCCAGAATTCTGAGCGACATGTGACATTTCTAACCCGACCATATAAAGGTCAGCAAGCCCATGCTCACATTATCCGATATTAGATAAAATCTGTTGTAATTGTTCTTCTTAGTTTATTTCTGGCTTAATGACTTAATTTTTGACTTCCTGACCATGATTCTTGCTCTGCTCATTGATTTGTTAAAAGATCAGCTTGATTCCTATTTAACATACTTAGCACCTTAGCCCTTTGGCTTTTGTCTCCTTTCCTGGCCCTCACTAAAAATCTTTTCTGTCTCTCTGAGACTTTGTCACACTTTTCTCCCCCAATTCTGTTGTTTACTTATCGGTGATTTTGAATCATATTATTACTGTATATTGCTTTTGCCTTTTCTGACCTTCTCTGTTCCTAGGATATTATTTACCAAGAATTCATTCTTCTTCACCCTGATTCAGCCTCAGGTCTTCTTTGGTTGCAATAATACAATTGCAGTCTTTTTAATATTTTGCTATATCACAATGCGTATAACTTTAAAGTACCTTTTAAATGTCTAACGCGTAAGTGCTTCATAAGTTTATAATATCTCACATGACCACACCAGACCTGTTAATTTTGCTATAGCAACAAATAAGAGGTTAACGTTGAATATAAGTAATGTATATATTATTGTAGAACCTTTAGCACAATCTAGGACTCTGGGTTCCTAGTAGTTCATAAGTGATGCAAACCAGTATTGAGTGAGAATTTCACACAGACACTTGGAAAATGCATACAAATAATATTGTCCTTTACTACAAA
This sequence comes from Polypterus bichir lapradei, assembly GCA_026402145.1. Taxonomy (NCBI): domain Eukaryota; kingdom Metazoa; phylum Chordata; class Cladistia; order Polypteriformes; family Polypteridae; genus Polypterus; species Polypterus bichir. The sequence continues at coordinate 9,083,331 of JANRMT010062849.1, forward strand.
AATGGATGCAAAGTGAAAAACAATAACCAACAAAAATAAGTGTAAAGCAGAAATTACTATTGCACAAGTCCTGCAATGACACACACGCTAGAAATATAACTTTATGCAAAAACTGGAGATGGAAAATAAAGGACTATTTACAGATATTTGCAAGTCCTTCACTGTATGTTATGCAGTCAAAAATAAAAAGCAAAAAGAAATAAAGGTTTGTTTCTTATACAAATAACTCAGTGCAGGAAGCTCCTTCTTCAAGGAAAAGATAAAAATATATATGCAAAACATCTTACAAATTAAAGTGCACTAACAGCAGTCCTTCCTTCAGCTCACCGCCTCTCCTTCTCAGATTGCCTCCACATTGATTTATATCACAGTTTCTCTCCAACACCTTCTTTATATCAACAGTACACTATTAAATCATCTGTAATCCTGATTGGCCCAAAAACGAGACACTCCCTAGCACTCTGACGATGTTTTATTTCTCCACCCAGTTCCAGGAACCAATCTCTGCAGACACTATGTGGGCTCCTCCAAACCCCTTCCTGCATAGCAATTGTGAAATGAACAGCCTTGATACACACAAAAAGGTTTGGGGCAGCCACCTATATATTGTCCCTGGCTGCAAAAGGGTTTTGAAAGAGCACTCATATGCACAAAAGTGACGTCAGTCTGGGCGCCAGAACCGGAAGTAACATCAGTCTGGCTGCTGGAACCGGAAGTGATGTGAGTCTGAGCACCAGAGCCGGAAGTGATGTTGAATCTGGCAGGTTTTCCCATATTTGGCCTGCAGAGATAACAGAGGTAGGTTTAGTGCACTCCGCCACCCCCTGGCCTGGCGGGTAATTACCTCCACTTGGTCCACTCATCTCCCTCCTAGCTGCATGTGTGCAACACGATGCTAGCCACACTGTGTCCTATGTCATCCCATGGGAACTTACTATCAGTTTCACAAAGTTTCTGTGCATTTGCTCCCAAGCTCTTTGGCCCTCGGCAGCATCATATGTGACCGTGGCTATCTATCTTCATTCAATTACCTTCACAACCAGCACGTGACTCCCTTCCATAGTGGTGCTTCATCAGGATGATGGCTGCATGCCCGGTAGTTTGTGATGGGATAGGCCTCTCCCCGAAGCCCTTTCCAGTATGAACCGTAACCTTCACCGTGACTCCATTGCCTTCTGTGGATGTGCAACAATGCCTTGAATGTATGTGAATGTCCCTTTGGGATTAATAAGGTATCTATCTATCTATCTATCTATCTATCTATCTATCTATCTATCTATCTATCTATCTATCTATCTATCTATCTATCTATCTATCTATCT
>JANRMT010062849.1:9090411-9115792 GCA_026402145.1 Polypterus bichir lapradei
GTCACAAACTCGACTCAGAGTCATTGAAAGGTTTAGGGCAGCCACCCATATAATTAATTTCCTGGCTGCAAAGTTGTTCAAATAGATACAGCACTGATGTGCACAAAACTTAGTCCAAAACAGAACTGAGGGAATAGGGAAAAGATGGAGGCTTTTAAAGGGGAAGACAGGAAGTGAAATCAAAGGGGTCAGGCTCATGAAGGTCTTCAGCTATAGGTTCGAACCCGGACATGACATCACAGGGGCCGGAGCTGGCAAGTTCTCCTTCCATAGTGTCCTGGAAGTGGCATAAAAAGGGTCAGGTCGAATCTCCCTTGAATGGTCTACAGAAAAGAGAGAAAAAGAGTCAGTGCACTCTGCCACATTCCGGTCTGATTCAGAATTGCCCTTACTCAAGCCCTTTAGGTGCCTCCCATTCACATGTGTGTGACAAGACCCCTCCTTCAGCCCAGACCCGTTGGGTCGGGCGACCCTGGCCGAGAGGTCGTGAACCCGAGAAAAAGCATCAGCATTGGCGTGAAGAGTGCCCCGACAATGAATGAGCAAAAACTTGTACGGCTGGAGGTCAAGAAACCACCTGGTGACCTGCGGATTCGACTCCTTGTGCAGAACCATCCACTGTAAAGGTGCATGGTCCGTGAGAAGGGTGAATTCCTGGCCCAACAGGCAGTATCTCAGCTGAGTAATCACCCATTTAATCGCCAAAGCCTCTCTCCCCACCGCCGCATACCTGGTCTCCCGGTCCAACAGTTTCTGGCTCAGGAACATGATGGGGTGTTCAGATGCCATTAACACTTTGGCTCAGCATGGCCCTCAGGCCTGCGTCCGAAGAGTCTATCTGGAGAATGAAAGGCAAAGAAAAGCTAGATGCTTTCAAAACAGGTGCGGACGTAAGGGCCTGCTTCAAGTCACTAAATGCAGTGTCTATCTTGTCAGTCTATACCACAATGTTTGGAGCCCTTTTCTTTGTCAAATCAGTCAAGGGCGCCACTCTCTCCGAGAACCGGGGCACAAACCCACGGTAGTACCCCGCTAACCTGAGAAAGGCTTGGACCTGCCGCTTGGTTAGCGGATGGTGCCATTTCAAAATAGCATATACTTTGGAGCACTGTGGCTTCACGGTACCCCAACCCACCAGGTAGCCTAAATACTTTGCTTCGCTCAATCCAAAGAAACATTTCTTGGGATTAATCCGAAGTCCGGCCTCACCAAGTGTCCGCAATACCGCTTTTACATGCTGTAGGTGTTCCATCCATGTGCTGGAATAGATGACCACGTCATCCAGGTAGGCAGCACTGCATGAGTGTAACCCAAATGGAAGGACACAATACTGCCAGTGTCCGCTAGGGGTGCTAAACACAGTCTTAACCTTCGCGGAGTCAGTTAAAGAAACTTGCCCTTTGTCATGTCCAGTGTGGTCAAATATTGAGCCTGTCCAAGCCTCTCGAGGAGTTCGTTCACTTATGGCATTGGATAAGCATCAAATTGGTAGACTTGATTAAGCCGATGGAAGTCATTGTAAAACCTCCAACTCCCGTCAGACTTAGCGACCAATACAATGGGACTGGACCAGGGACTATGACTTTCCTCGATTACACCTAGTTACAGCATGTGTTTGATCTCAAGCTCCACTTCAGCCCTTTTTGCCTCGGGAAGACGATACAGAAGTTCTCGGACTATAACCCCGGGCTCTGTCACAATGTCATGCTCAACCAGAGAGGTCCTTCCGGAGTTTTCACTCACTACCTCCAGGACAGACAGGATAACTGTTTCCAGCTCCCATTGTTGTCTGGGACTTAAATCCGCACTGAAGTTAAGGCTAGCCGTGTGAGCAAAGAGTGAGTGGGGCTGACCGGAGGAGGGATTGGGATCCCTGTCCTTCCACGGTTTCAGCAGACTTACATGATAAACCCACTCCCTCAGCCAACGATTTGGTTGACTCACCAAATAATCGACGAGTCCTTTCCTCTCCTTAACTTTGTAGGGACCTTGCCAATGGGCAAGCAACTTAGAGTGGGAGGTAGGTATTAGGACCATGAAGCAATCTCCCGGGCGGAACTCCCGGAGAGACATGCTGCGGTCGTAATATCGGACCTGTGCTGCTTGGGCCTCTTCCATGTGACTTTTAAGGAGGGATTGAATCTTGCTAAATCTATCTCGTAATTGAATGATATACTCCAGTATGTTTGTAGAGGGAAGAGCCTCTTCCCATCCTCCTTTTAGGATATCTAATATGCCCCGGGGTTGTCACTCATACAATAATTCAAAAGGGGAGAACCTCGTGGAGGCTTGTGGGACTTCCCGGTAGGCAAAAAGAACGAGGGGGAGGAGCTGATCCCAGTTCCTTCCATCCTCGTTGACCACCTTACGAACCATTTGTTTGAGAGTCTGATTGAACCTCTCTACCAGACCGTCGGTTTGAGGATGATATACCACTGTCTTTAGATGCTTTATTTTAAATAACTTGGCAGTCTCCTTAAACGTCTCGGAGGTAAAGGGCTTCCCTTGGTCCGTCAGGACTTCCTTATGAATGCCAACACACGCAAAGACCCCTACCAATTCCCATGCGATGGCTTTAGAAGTAGCTGAGCGCAACAGAACAGCTTTGGGGTATTTGGTAGCATAATCCATGAGGACTAAAATGTACATGTGTCCTCTGGCTGAGGGCTCTAGAGGTCCGACTAAATCGATCCCAATTCTGTGGAAGGGAACATCAATCGGGGAATAGGAACGAGAGGAGCATGGTCCTTCCTAGGAATTTGTCACAATTGACAAATCCGGGCAAGAAGTGCAAAAGCGACAAACCTCCTCATTGATTCCCAGCCAATAGAAGCGGAGCTTGATCCGCTCCAGGGTTTTTTCAGTGCCCAAATGGGTCTATCAACAAATCTTTTAATTCTCGCGGATATGTCTCTTCAATGTGAAGAAAACTACTTTTCTCTGATGGCAACATGAATGAGACGATCTACAAGTCTCTGACTTAAAGTTTAAATCCGAACAATATATTCAATCTCTTTTCGCTGTTCCATTATTTCACCGCGTAATAATTTCCATTTGCGCTAATACAATCTTTACTATCATTTGTTTGAGACTTTTGAATTTTCGTACTTCCATTATCTCTAACCTGCTCTGCATGTGTACCACGCCAATGTTTTAGAATTCTTTCATCTACTCTTTGTCTTTTATTTCCGGCCCCGGGTGTGGTTAAATCTCTTGGCATAAAGTCTTGTCTCATGGGAGGTGAAAGTGTCTCTCTGAGAAATTCACGTCTTGTCTCCTGCCAAGATTTTTTGTTATAATAAAGAGATATGTAGCTTCAATATCATTGTAATTTCAACTACAGCCAGTAATCAATCAATCAATCAATCAATCTATCTGTTCTTTTAGCTGACTGCTACATGTGATTGTTGTAAAAGTCATTTAAGTTACAGAACTCATCACATTTTTCACTTAATTTAAACAAAAGAGTAATATTTTTCTAATCTTTAGAGTTTGCACTGTGAATATTTATTTGGCCATGTCTGAACCTAGAAACCGTTTAGACAAGCTGCCCTTATCACTTCAAGTTCAAGTTTACTGTCACATCTACTGAGTACAGTGAAATTGCTACTTGTATGTCTGACAAACATGCAATATTTCGCTACTTTTTGTCTTCTGGACAAATCAAGATTGTGAAATCATTGCAGTAAATATTATCCATGGTAAGCAAGATTGATGTTAGCAGCAAACCCATTTCTATGCAAAGCTGTTGCCCCCTGGCTCATTGTTTAATACAGTGTTGTAAATTATGACTGTTTTAATAGCATATTTGCAATTCATGTTGAAGACTAAGACATCAGCATCGCATAAAAGGAGATTTGTGAATCTGTTTTTGGACAAGCCCTACTAATATATTATCCAACATGTACATTATGCAAAAGCGCTGCAAGTGTAAACAAAGAACGAACAAAACCAAAAAACATTCAATTACAGTATCTTAGGTCTGAGAGCCACACCAGACGCACTCCTGTTTGTGGGAGCAGGGTAGGAATGTTTATAGATGTTTGCTGTTTTCTAAGAGGACATTAATGTCTTTCGTTTATAATTATATAGCTAATAGAACAACTATTTAGTTTTGCAAGGCTGCAATTAAATTAGAGAGTTTATTACCAGTTTTGCCCTCCAAGGAATTCAGTCTACCTACATTTTAATTGCAGTCATCAAACCGAATGATTCATCTTTATAAATTCCCCTTTGATCAGTTAAATTGAATTTTAATGCTATGGTGATCATATATGAATAGAAAATGCCAGCCCAGGCTTTGTCGGAGGTAATAATAAAATAGGCGGCACTGATCTATATATAAACAGGACAGCCACTCGGTCCTCGCTGCTTGCAAGGCAGTCTAATCCTGAAGGGGGAAATTGCACAGGAACAGAAAATCCGAGTCACTAGTCTGGGAAGTCTCTTCCTTGTGTTGGCAAGATTGATGAGTTTAATTCTCTTGGGCACACAGTCCTCCCTTTGCCACATTTATGGATTGAACTGCAATTATTTTATGTAAATATTCAAACAGATATTTTGTCTAATCTTCCCTGAGGTCAACTTAGTTAAGCACGACTCTGCATCATGTAAATATATGAAGGGAGGCAAACTATGGTGGGCAGAATGAGAAATAAGAAACATGAGCTTTGGCTGAGGTTACTGACTCTTGACAACAGTTCCCACTCCATACCTGACCACCATTTCCCACTAAGACTTTGTGTATGAATGCAAGTTTCAGACCCCTATCTGACACAGTAATATGCAGCAAGTGCGTGCCCTTCCTCTACTAGGGAGGTTCTGCTCAACTGAGGTACTGGGGAATGTTCAATCCACTTCTGGAACTGCTTTATCCATCTCGTTTGGTGGAGATGACATTGAGTATGAGGTCCTTGTCTAAAGAGATAAAAACAACTTTTAAAGAGCAGATGGAGAGACATTTCAGGACATTGATTAAAGTACTTTGTGAGGCGTGACCTGTCTAGGACAGTCCCTTAAATATGGCCTGGATACCATTTGACTACATTCAAGTTGGGTCACAGATGTTGGATTATGGAAACATTCAAGCTTTGGATATCAAGAGGAGGACAGACTGTACATTCAAAAAAGCAGAGAAGACTCATCAATGCATACAGTTAAGGTATTGAGGAACCGGGCCTTCATAATGCAAAAGCAGCCCAGTAACAGGGTATTTACACCCTTTTAGACTATCAGTGAGTGACAGTGCCAGCATCCATACAACCTGCACTTCAGAACAGATAATCCATCTGAAACTAATCACGTTTGGATCCTTCCCATACTTGTATGGGAGAACATCTTTGGTTAAGTGTGTTAAGGGTCCATGGTGGTATGAGATTTTTTAAATAAAAACAGCACAGCTCAGGCAAGTCGGGTGATGGTGCGTGCTGCAGCAGAGCTGTACAGGGTAAGCAGCGGGGAGATTAGTTGATTGTGTATTCACGTGCAAATCGATCAGCTCATCTGGTTTCCTCATTGACGCTTTGCTGGTCATTCAGCAAAGCATCTACACCTACAGAGTATACAAACAGTTTGAGTAGGATAGAGAGGGGGAAAGGAAAGGATCGAGTAGAAAGAAGGAAGGTCAGAAATAGGAGATAAATCAAGAGAGAAAGTTCATGGAGAAAAGAGAGTAGGGTTGGGAATGGGAGCTGGTGCTGAGGACAGGAGTCATGGCATTTAGGTGGCCCCTGCAAGGAGCAAAAGGAACAGCCCTTTAGGAACAGGTTGCTCCTGCCGAGCATTGCACTTTGAGCTACATTGTTTGTATGAAGATGTGCTATATAAGTAAACGTTGCTGTTGTTTCTGTGTGGGGCCGAAGGTTCAGAGAGTTGTTTCATGTATGCAGAAGGATGGTGGTGGGACAAACAGAGCCAAGGTTTCAGTGTCCCAATGGTGACCAGCTGCTGTGCCTGGGATGAAAGCCAATTGAGGGTGGACTGCTCTTGCCGGTATCTCAGCCCCACTGAGTAGATGTGATTGGTGAGCGGAGGAGACAAGAGGGAGTGAAGCACAGAGGATCGCTGGAGAGAAGGAAACGATCCCCATTCTAACTTTGTGGTTTAGCTCTTGATTTTTGAAATATTTGTATGAATCTGTTTATTTATTGATAGATTTTATCTCCCAATTGCGTGCCGGATTTTATTGGATTATTTACAGGTTGAAGATTGATTGCACTACACTTATTACATGGACACTAATTTTTAATAAACTCCACAAAGTTCTTCTTGTACCATCCTTGTTGTCGTGTCCCTTATTGCACAAATCCATCATGGCTTCATGACTATCGATGTCTCAGAAATGGGTAATGTGAAGGCTGCAGGCAACCTGGGGCATCCTACCATCTAGGAAAATCTTAGGTGGCTTATGGAAGAGGTTTTGGTGAGGTCCCCTGTGGTTTGTGAGTTTGGCTCAATGCCCAAGTTCAGTGATGGGGAAACTACACTGTAAAAATGAGATGTAAAACCGAGGTGCCAACTCTGTGTGGTCATAAGATATTCCTAGGCACCTTTCAAAAAAGTAGAGTGTTTCCTGAAGTCCTGGCTAAATTGCCTACCATAGCCTTGTCCATTCTGACCCCCTAATTATCCCCTATCCCTTATTAGCTAACCAAATAGCTACTGTGTGATGTGCATACTGGATCAAAAAATGGCCAACCTTGCATCTTCCAAATGGATGCTGATGTGGTTCCCCTCTGTTTATGTAAGGTGCTTTGAGTAGGTTAGAAAATTGCTATATGAATGTCATTAATTATTATTATATAAACCAGTAACGGCACACTGCATGATAATGTGCAGTGAATACACTTGACTTGAGCATTCATTGTTTTCAGACTCTTTCTCTGTACGTTTAGCATTTGTTTGCTCAGAGGTTGATGCGCTTGCTGCTTCCTGAGCAGATCTTCTTTTCTCCACCCTATAGCGGCCTGCTTCTTCTCTTCTTTCATTGGCATCTTTTTGCGTTAAAACTGATTAAGTTAGTGCTTGTGTTGCAATTACTTAATACGTTTCCCTTAATTTTTCACTTAAGCTAGAACTTAAGTCTTCAATCTGCCTCAAGAATGATTTAAGATATGAAGAGGTAGGGGAAGTGATAGCGAAGGTGATAGGGATGAGAACGGCGCCCGTACACAAGTGCTGCATGGCCATCCTGCTGGCCGCTGCCGAGAGTTGACTCTACAATAAAATAAAATAAAAATAAAAAGAGGAATAACCTTGGAGGTCAATCATCACCCCGAAAGCGGATAGTAGACGTCACGTAGTATATGTGTACCAAATGTCAGGTCAATACTTCAAACAGTTTGCAAGCTATAGGTGATTTAAAAACCTAGACAGACAAATGGAGAGCCACAGTGGCGTATTATTTAAGAAAATGGTGAGGAGAGGCAATGTGCTACCAGCAGGCAGATCTGCCTGATGTCTTCATTCTGAGGAGATGCACAACATTAGAAATGACCCCAATGTCAGGTCCAATTCACTAGCCAGCTGCAAACCCTGAGCAGACACAGTGGACAGTGACAGTTCAGTGGCAGGTGACAAACAGATAAGGATTCATAAGGATTGAATTGAGGAAACATAGACCCATCATCTCAGTACGATAGGAAGTGCTGTTATTTAGTGCTAGTTGTTCCCTTTTGAAATATGTTGTTTTATATTATCGCTGAAAGCCTTGAATGATACAATATAATGCCCTCATCATAAGTATCTCACTAAAGATGATTGCAGAGCAGCTATACTAAAAAAATAAGCTTGTCTTAAAATATATGGAACAATATGAATACCAGAGAAGACAAATTCAGAAACAGACGGTTTGATATTTTGTAAACTAAGAAACCAAACTTTGTCATAAGTGCTAAATGTACTTAGCTTACGTGACAAACGTCAAAGATGCAATTGCTTATAAGAACTGTAAGAATGCTGGCAGTTTACTGAGGGTGACTGAAGGTAGCAGCATTCTGGCTTAGTATTAGTGACCTGCGTCACTACACCACACCATGTTGCAATCTGAAGGGAATTTTATTCATTGTAGCTCTCAAAGCTACAATTAGGAAGAATATGAAACAGACTGACACTGAGAATATGAACTGCGTTAATTCTTCTAGAAAATAAAATAGTATACAGTAGATTATCAGCATGTGCCAGGATTATGAGACAATAATCCACTCCCATTTATAGTATACTAGCAAAATACTTGCCCTTCGCAGTGGAGAAGTAGTGTGTTAAAGAAGTTATGAAAAAGCAAAGGAAACATTTTAAAAATAACGTAACATGATTGTCAATGTAATTGTTTTGTGACTGTTATGAGTGTTGCTGTCATCAAGGATTTGATTATCATTATTTCTTTCAATCAGATTCGTATTTGGAGGATGTGTTGTGTTCAAGTTATATTCCGTGTTTGTCAATCGTTGTACAGGTTTCATTCATAGAAGTATTCACTACCCAAATCGGTACTCGTAAATCTAAGATGTTTAACAGGTATTCCCGGTATTAAGTTGTGGATTTACCTGCGAATATTTAGCGGCAGCGTGTCTATGAATGTAATTTAAACTTAAACTTTACACCTTGCTTTCCTATTGATATGTCTACAAAGGCTTGTTCAGATTCAGAGGGTTGTTCCTTTCTTGCTGCATCGATAAACAGCTCATCTTCTTCTTTATCTGAGACATCACACACTGCATGCACGGGTTTACCTTTCCCAGTCCTGCAAACTTTAGCGAAGTGGTTCAATTTACCACATTTTTTACACTGTCTTCCTTTAGCTGGACATTGACTTTTTCCACCGTGTGCTTTGTTTCCGCAGTACCTGCACTTATGAATATGCTTGTATGCGTGACACGCTTCATATTCTTTTGCTGCCTTCTCAATTGTGTAATGCGTTTTTTGTTCAGCGCTCTTTGGAGCTCTTGCTTTTTGTGTGCGTACTGCGTTCACAGTCAGTTCACGTGAGCCACTCGGAGTACATGCATCAAAGGTTCTCAGCTGTGGTTGTGCTATCTCGTGCGATCTTGCGATGTCCACGGCTTTATTTAATGTTAGCTCAGACCCGGCACTTAAAAGTTTCTCTTGCATGTTTGCTGAGTTTGTGCCAAACACTAGTCTATCCCTGACCATCTCATCTTCGTTGCATAAGCACAGACCTTCACCAGCAATTTTAACTCTATTACAAAGTGATCAAATGTCTCGTTTATACCCTGCGTCCTCTCATTAAACTTGTATCTCGCGAATATCATATTCGTCTTAGGCATGACAAACGCCAGCAGCAGCGTGTCTATGAACTTAATTTAAACTTACGGTTCACACCGTGCTTTGTTTCCACAGTAGCTGCACTTATGAATATGCTTGTATGCGTCACTCGCTTCATATTCTTTTGCTGCCTTCTCAATTGTGTAATGCTGATGGACGGCCTTATATGGGCAGGCACTCAATTACGTGGGAGGCGTGACGATGAGGATTGCAACTCCGCCTCACACGGCGACCGAGCTGCAGGCTATGGCCGTATATATGTACGTAAGTAGGTTCCAGTTATGACCATTACGCGTAGAATTTTGAAATGAAATCTGCCTAACTTTTGTAAGTAAGCTGTAAGGAATGAACCTGCCAAATTTCAGCCTTCTACCTACACGGGAAGTTGGAGAATTAGTGATGAGTCAGTGAGTGAATGAGTGAATGAGTTAGTGAGTGAGTGAGTCAGTCAGTGAGGGCTTTGCCTTTTATTAGTATAGATTTGCCGACCATAGGGATGACAATAACTAGAAGCCCACAGGTATAATACATGAATCAGTATATCAAACTGATCTTTAGTGAGTCTAACGAACTGTGCCAGAAACCCACCAGAAAGACATGGAAATTTGTAATAGAAGTGTGCACTGTCTGAGACTCAAGGAGAACTACATCACTGGCTGCACTGCCATGCTGCCCTATTCCAGGTGTACTGTTGTTACACGTGCAGGGCAGATAGTGTTGCATGTAGAGTTTTTTTTTTTTGCTATTTGGTACACTTCATTAATCCCTTAGGATCAGAGGAGGTCAGAGCACATGGTCAGCCATTGTACAGCACCACCGGAGCAATTTTAATGTTAAGGGACATGGTCGAGGGCCCAACAGGGTAGGATCTCCTCTGGAAGTTACAGGATTTGTACTGGCAGCCTTCCAGATACCAGCACATCATCATTAGCCTCAGAGTCACCAGTCCGCCTTTGCAGGTCTGCAACACCTCGCTATTACTGTACAATTGTAATATTCATGCCTTTTTAAGGGTGTATTTTAGCGATAATCTAGTTCTGACCATTATTTTGTGTTTTGAGTTGATTTTTATTACCACCTTGATGTTTTTCCTTTGTACAATGCATTAGTGTTAATCACTTGACTGCATCTGTCTCACCTTTGACGTCATAGTGCATTACATATAAATATGGCAGCACTCACCCCTTCATGTTATCCTTCTGTAGATGTAAAGTATCAACTTATTTAGTGTTAGTTAGCTTCAAATCCATGTAGACCCTAGCATCAAGGTTTGATTTTCTGGTTTTGAACTTCTATCCCTTTCTGACTTATTTTGGTTGCTTGCTATCATTCTGTCTCCTGGCTTTTGACCCGTGTTTTTCCCTTTTATCATGGGCTCTTGGCATCTGATCATCTCCTGGTCTTTTCGGCTCACAATAATTCTCAGAGACACTACATGATCATAATAACAGCATCAAAACAAAATTTTAATACTGAAAAACATGCAAATCAGTATATTTTATTGATGACAAGCTTCAAAGAAAGGAAGTTATTTAAGGTAAGGAGGACAGATGTTTTGGGTAACGTAGATAATGACAATAATGACCCTATAAACCCATAATTATGGTGCCAGAGAATGGGAACGTGTTACATGTTGGTACGAATTTCACTGTACTCTGTACACGTGCCAGTTATGACCCCAAAATGCGTTCAAATACAGACAATTTCAAGCAAACAGCTCCATTTGTGTGCAGCCTTGCTGAAGAGGCACATTGTGGAGTAGCAGAGGTGTTTTGCTGACCTCTGTTGGTGGGAAGAGCAAATGACAGGCACTGGTGAAGCAGGTAGAAAGAAAAAAGCAAAATAATGAAATCCCTGAGAGAAAATGAAAGTCAAGCAATGCTGGATTAATAGGTTTACTTATTTTGAATATACATTTTTTTAAAAACATTTGCCAGCTTTGTTACTAAACATTCTCAGCTCTCCTCTCACATTAACATGGCCAGCCCTGATGGACCAGTGAGGTGCTCATGAGTCACTTTATGAGGGCCTCAGTCATTTAGAAAATGAAGTGCAATACAGGGCCTGGAATATTAAATATTTTAAAGAACTGATTAAAATACTACATGAAAATGTCTGTTTTTCATTGCAATGTATATTGCAAACCTATTTATTTGGGTAAGCAGTGCTTATAATTTCTTTATCATTTTGGATAAGAAGAATAATGCAACAGCCTGTTTTTCATTTTGTATGTCTGTTTTTGCACAGAGAGATAAAATGACACATAGGTTAAGTTTTGAACTTTCAAACGAATGTACAAAAGAAGTCTAAATAACTGAAAACTGTCAGCCCAACTTCTAAACCCGATTGGTCTTCATCCACATCACAGGGGGTGACAGGAAATGACCCTGGTAAGCCCGCCAGTCCACTGCAGTGCAGACTGGTGTATGTTGTTGGGATGGACACTTACTGCACTGCCATAGTGTTGCTTTTCGTGAACTTTTAATCAAAAATGATTTATTCATTCATTGCAAATGTTTAGTAGTTACTTGTCAGGAAGCACATTGAAAATTACAGATAAATGAGCATAGAAACAAGACTTTAACTTTGTCGTTTTATTAGAAAAAAAAGATTGGACTGTGCGGTGTCCATTAGGCAGGACTACGTCCTCCTGGGCTATTGGCCACTTTAAACTGCTTGTCTTGCACCGCTAAGCAAGGAAACTTCAGTTTAGGAGACAAAGGTGTTTATCTATTATAAGAAAAACGAAGACAAAGGTGAAGTGTTGGGGCACCTCATAGGCAAACCCCATATAATTGATGGAAGAAAATAGTAAAATTCATTAGAGGCTTCAAGTTATTGACCGAAAATAAGATGGCAGCAAGGCCCACAGGGGAAAGCCAGACTGGAAATGGCAAGGTCAGGAAACTGCTTGGATCGTCAGTCATCCAATTTGTACGAGAGAAAAGAAGAGAAGCATTAGGCAACAGTGCCAATTTGTTTTGGAATTACCATTAGATGAGCCTTCAGGTTGTCTACCAAGCACTCGTGTGTGACACTGTATATAGCGCCTTCCTCTGTTTTAACTGAAGCTATCTTCTCCTCTGTCGCTTTCTCCACTGTTACAGTCTCACTTTCAAGAGACTAAAATGCTGAAAGGAACTTAAAACCTATAAGTGTCGATAGTATATTCACCTTCTCTTGGTGTCATGTGGTGGTGCTTGACACGTTCACAGAGTATGGGAGATATTAACATCATGACTGACAGACACAACATCAGACCCTCTTCACAGTATTGACAACGTCCTTCACTGTGGTATGATGTAGAGCAAATAGAGAAAAGACTGCATGGCAAGCTTCTTAAATCAGCAGAAATGTACGCTCTCTGGAGTCTTTATCCTACTTTGAGGGCCGTTTAATGCAGTGCTTCTCAACCTAGGGGGGTGCGAAGATGTGAAAAAAAGAAAACAAGAATCAAAAATATGAAAAAAACATCTGTTGAAACCAAAACAAATGAACTTAAACTACATTCTGATACTACAACAATAAATATAGAGTTAGATAAATGTCGATAAAAGTTAAGTAGGTATAATAAAATATGCATCTACATTTCAAAAAAATGTTAGGGGGGCGCGAATAAAACTGTTATGAAAACTCAGGTCGCAAATACTTAAAGGTTGAGAAACGCTGGTTTAATGGATATTGTTTGAACTATTTAAAGCCAGTGCCATTTTTTGGGTCTGTGCAAGGCAAGGCCTGCTGGTTGGGTTTGGGGTCAGGCTGCGTGGGGATGGGCCTGTTTCTGAGAAAGTCAATGAAGGTCCTGGCTGGGTTTGTGGGTCTTTTTAAAGGCTTTTGACCTCTCCACCACGCTTGTGTCACCTATTCACAACAACAGGAACATAAACACAAGCACAGAGATCTGTTCATTCGAGGACACTTATGTTGAACTTCAGTTTTCAAGAAAAAGAAGCAGGTAAGGAGGGAATTAAGAGAATAATTATACCCATTGGAAGAGAGTGAAATTTTAGACTAACTTTTTAAATAGCATATCAGACAAGGTTATGAAGTGAACTTAACTCTCTGTACTGTTGCTGCTGCTCATTACGAGCAGTTCAACCCTCAATGTTAACCTACAGGTCTAGTTATCAAAGCCATAAGGAGGCAACTGGGAGAGTCTGTGTGGATCAGTATCCAGAAAACTAGACTGCTGATGGTTGACCAAAGACTCAGTGATGCTAAAGATGATGAGCTGCATCTTCTGTCTTTCACAGCTGCTCCTATGTACAGAGTTAATCCAGTATTAACAGTCAGACTTCTGTCCTCTTGTGTTTGAGTGACCTTCCTTTCATGGCTGCAGGCAGTGTGTTATATTGTGGGAATGAGTGACAAAACTGTTTTTCAAGGAGCGAGTGCATCCTGAAGAATATGCTCACTAGCTTGCAGTTCTGCCCTCTTTCTTCCTTTATTTCTTAATCATTATTTTATTATGCTTTTGAAATGTGGCTTTCTCCTCCAACATCATCCACAAGAAATACCACTGTGTACGTCTTCAGAACTGACTTTTTGTGAAGGCCTTTCTCTCGGGCTCTGTGATACAGCTGCTGATTCAACAGAGGCCTTGGGATTACACCTAACACAATTCATCAAAAGGAGTACAACTGCTTTTCCTTGCCAACTGCCAACTATTTTAACTGTCATCAAATTACTGACAGATTTAAAGGAATGGAAAGAACATTTACAGTAATTGGTTTTAGATTATCCTGTGAATTGATGTTTTTGAAAGCACTGATGGGCCTTAGAGAAGGTGGAGGTACGATAGAATGAAAGTAGGGAATATCGATGTAAGGTTTTTAAATAACTGAAAATTACTATCCACTGTGTATTTTCCCATCTTGAATTTATGGGTAATTTAAAAAGGAGAGAAAAGCCTTCAGTTGTTGTAATGGCTTTTAGTAGAACAAGATGGTATCACCTGGGGACCTGTGCTGGCTGTTGAGCTGGGCCTGAAACCAAGGGTTACATTTTTAGATGACAGCACTCTCTCCTGCCAAGTAAAGATTTTATATACAATAGCACACGTCTGAAGTGAAGGCAGCACAGTGGAGCAGTCATTAGTGTGCTGGATTTGAACCCATGCCTGGTCATTGTCCAAGTGGAGTGTGCACATTCTCCCTCTGTCTGCGTGTTTCCACATGGGTTAGGTTACCTAGCAATTCTAAACTGTCCCTGCATGGGAGGGTGGGTGCTTGAGTGGACTCTGGAATGTACTGGAATTCTGTCCAGGCTGTTTCCTGCCTCCTACCGGATGCTGCTGGGACGGGCACACCCTTCCGCAACCCAGAGTTAAATATGTTATGTTACTTTATGTTATGAGTGCATATGGGTGTACTGTGAAGGCAGGGCTGATACTTTCTTGACACCTGATGTAGAACTGGAATGAATGGATTTGATATTAAATGCATGAATGATTTTAACTGAAAATGAATAAAATGATGGGTGTGTTGGTCTTTGTTTCCAAAATTTGTAATTAAAACTGAACATAAACAGTTTGAAGCTTAGAGAGGGGCTAATCTATCGATTGATTCGGCCAAGACGTGACTAAAAAGGAGAGTGAATATATTGATTGGTGGTAGAATGTAATGAGTATTCAAGTTCTAAAAATTGATGTTAGATCCACTAGACCATAATTCATATTGAATTAAAATGCTGGATGTTTATAATTTAAATAAGAATAAATATCTGAAATGACTACTCTAGCTGCCTTCGATTCCAATTGAAAATCAATGAGCTGATTAATACTGAAGGTGAAAAATTGACTGTGTAACCACCAGGGGGTGCCAACCTGAAACACAGTAATACCCAACCCAATTCTGGGGTAAAATCAAAGATATTTATTCACCCAAAGCTCCCTCACAATAATCACCCTTTCAAAGGTCAGGCACAGTACCAGTAAATCAAATTCTTCCTCCTTCTGTTATCCAGTTGAGTGTTGCCCGCTGCCGCAATCAGATCTTTTAAAGTCAAAATGGGAACTGCTTCCAGCTTCCTGTCTCAGTCCTTTGAAGCATATCTAGTTTTATACAGGGCATTCATAAGAAATGAAGACCCCTGACAGGTTTGTGTCTCTGATATCCACCTTCCATTCCACCCTGAGGGTGTCCTAAAGGTGACCTGCTGTCTAGTTGATGACAGGTGTCAAAGTGTGGTGAAGAATTGGCCACAGTCGATAAAACCTTCAATTGGCAGCAGTCCAGTGGTTAAAAACAGACCACAGATGATAAGAGTACATGTAGTCTAACATAAACTGCAAAATAACTGATGTTCCACAGTCCATCGACTAACGCTGGCACTCAAAGAGGCATATCTGAAAGCATAACTTGTACCCAGCAGTTACAGAGTACAGTAGAACCTCTGGTCACGAAACATTTTTGAACACATACAAATCGGGTTATGATCAAAAAGTCTGCCAAAAATTTGCATCTGTTCATGATCACACGCTCTGGTGGCGAACAAAATCACCGGCGGCCAGTTTCCCTTCCGGTTCATACGTGCCAATGATTTCCCACTCTCTGTTTTTCCATTTTCGTTCATTCGCGTATGCAGGGCCTAACAAAGCAGCTGATGTTGCAAAAGGAGTTACAATGTTAACCAAGCAGAGACCTCAAGTGCTAAAAGAGGTGGAAAAACTGTTGCTAGTGTGGTTGAAAGAGAAGCAACTTGCAGGGGATAGCGTAAGTGAGGCAATCATATGCGAGAAAGCCAGGAAGATTCATGGCGATTTGCTGAAAAAAAATCCTTCTTCGAGTGGCGAAGGTGTGGAATTTCAAGCCAGTGGAGGATGGTTTGAAAAGTTTTGCAAGAGAAGTGGCATTTATTTTTTTTTCCCTGTGCTTAAAACTCATAAAAAAAGTGTTTACAGCGAGAGGTTCGTAAAGGCTGTAGCGCGAACTCTTACAATGTTAGCTTTCTCTGTTGTTCAAGGTTTTGACATTTATTTTACTATTACACTGTGCATTCTATGGTATAATTAAGTATTTTTGTGCTTAAAAAACTTATATATTTAAAACATATACGAGGTGTGGCAGAAAAGTAATGAGACTGGCAACACTGCAAGCGATCTGGCAATGCTGCGCTGTTGTCTTTGATAGAGCACGTGTATCAGTACCCTCCCATAGCTCAGTGCGAGTTTCAAATCCTTCCATTAACTATGTGATTTTTGTGACTTCTATTAGCGAAGTTGTGTTTTTGGTTGTGCGTCACGCATTATGGAACAGCGGAATTTGGAGCAACGTTGTGCCATTAAATTTTGTGTTAAGCTTGGAGAATCGGCAAGTGTGACGTTTGAAAAGTTAAAACAGGCCTATGGGGAACATTCTTTATCCCAAGCTCAAGTTTTTCAGGGAGGCCTTCAACTTCGAAAACCAATGAAAACATTGAACGTGTGAACACTCTTGTGAGATCAGACCGTTGTTTAACATTAAGAATGTTGAGTGAACAATTAAATTTGAACAGATTTACCGTTCATCAAATTTTAGGTCTGTGCCAAAATGGTGCTGAAAAACCTCACAATTGAGCAGAAGGACAATCGAAAAAACGCATTCCTGTGGTTCCCCAGCCCCCTTATTCACTTGACCTCAGTCCGTGTGACTTTTTCGTTTTTCCTAAACTGAAAAATGTCCTCAAAGGACGTCATTTCGGGACTTTAGAAAACATCCAAAAGAGTGTAACGGACATGCTGAAGACCATACCGGTTGAAGACTTCCAGCCCTGCTACCAACAGTGGGAACAACGTCTCCATCGGTGTGTATTTGCCCAAGGGAACTACTTTGAAGGGGATAACATTGATGTTTGAAAAAAATAAAAACTTTGGTAAATAAAAAATCAGTCTCATTACTTTTCTGTCACACCTCGTATTTACATACAGTTCGTAGGAATGGAATGGATTCATTGTACTTACATACAATCTTATGGGGAAATTACATTCGGGTAGCGGCCAAATCGGGTCGCATCCAGAGTTTTGGAACAAATTACAGTCGTGCCCAGAGGTACCACTGTATGACAGTCAGTGTCCCAAGTAAGTTTCACTCCTATCAGTTAAACAAGACAATGTGATTGCAGTGAGTTTAGAAAGCTGAACACCTGAAAAATATCATCTTGTCTAGTGAGTCCCAATTTTGCTGTTTAATGCTAATTGAGCAAAAGCTGCAAGAGTCTATAGCTCCATTATGACGATTATCCACAATATAAGTCGATGGTGGTGATGCAGTGGTGTTGGGATGTTTACCAGGTCGCACATGAGGTCCCTTTGTTTGCATATCATGAGATGTCTGAGCATAAATACCAGGTTCTCGTTTCATGACAACAGTAGAGAGATCTGTTTATTTTTTTCAGTAGGGTAATGGTCCATGACACAAGGTTAAAAGATTCTGGAAACAGTCACTATAAATTCCCCAGCCACCAAATTTCATTATATTCAGGCTCAATGGCATCCATGTATGCTGCCTATATTTGCCATACTTTTTGCAGCTGAGTCAAAGCTTGATGAATTCAGGGTGCAATGAAGACAAATGGGAGACAAACTCACAACTGAGTGGTCTGCTTATTGCTTACACTAATGTCAAAGACTGTGGAGTTTCAGCCCTTTAACACAGACAGACACAACACCACATGTCCACAAAACATACATGTTTAATCTTCCTTTTTAGCACACAGCACCACGCAATGTACAAATCAGCTATATCGCTCACAGTCCCTTCTTTCCTTCACACTCTCTCAGTACTTCTGCCGCCTCTACTCCTCTCCTCACAAGCTCCGTTCTCTTCCTCCCAACTCCAATTATTAAGCCCCTTTAATAATGTACCCCGGGTGCTCCGTGACGATCTTCCGGCAGCACTTCCTGGTGTGGCGGAAGTGCCGCAGTCCATGGCTCTGTAATCCTCTGGGCGCCCCCTGGCGGTGGCCACAGGCCCCAACAGGGTTTAGCTTCTAAGTTCTGATCCTGTGGCCCCGATGCAGACCAGGGCGGTGCCCTCTCATCACGATGGGAGGTATTGTCCCACTCCCGGTCTTTCCACCTTCCTGGCGTCCCGGCTGGGCAGGATCCCAAGCTGTCCACCACAAGATCACAAAAGGTTTGTCGTTATGTGAGATCAGAGTAACATCATTTTTAGATGACACCCATCTCTGAGTACTCCTCCTGCAACCGTCTTTGTTTGATTGTCTTACTGATTGTTTTTAAGTTTTTAGACTTGCGTACCTCACTTTAGCTAATCATGTATGACACAGAGATGTTGTTAGAGATTGATAAACAACACCTCACAATATTATTCTTATCTTGCCCGGCCTGAACTATTTCCTCATCTCCCACTTGCAGGACCAGAGTGAAGAACGCTGCCAGTGGAAAGAGCGACCCAAGTGGCGGCAAAGCAAGAGAGGTGGGTTACATGGTAAGCTGAAGGCTAAGCCTAGCAGACCACTTCTCCCCAGCCTTCTGCTTGCTAACATTCAATCTCTTGAAAATACGATGGATGAGTTCAGAACCAGGACTACACCCCAGCGAGAAGTGAATGACTGCTGCGTGCTGATCTTCACTGAATCCTGGTTATCGGACAATATCCTGGAATCAGCTGTCCATCTGCACACTTAATCTGTTCATCGCGGGGACCGTGCAGTCTGGCAAACTCAGAGGTGAGGGGATTTGCATTTATATTAACAACCGATGGGGCTCAGACGTGCGGACTGTCAGTAAACACTGTTTGAGTGATGCAGAGTACCTAATACTGAAATGGAGACCCTTTCATTTAAATAGGGAATATACCACTGTGTTCATTTTGTCTGTTTACATTCCTCCGAAAGCAAACACCACGGCAGCACTGAGGACATCGTTTGAGGTTATAATCGCACAAGAAAACAAACACCCTGATGCAGTGTTTATAGTGGCTGGTGACTTTAACCACTGTAATTAATGAAATGTGCTGTCAGCATACCAACAACACGTTACTTTTCGTACACATTAGAAAAACATTCTGGATCACGTGTATAGTAATGTGAGGGGTCATATAAGGCTGTTTTCTCACCCTCACTTTGGACAGTCCGATCATATCTCTGTATTCCCCTATCAAACAAGTTCCCAAGTAAGGAAAACAGTTAAAGTGTGTACAGAAGAATCAGAGCAGGCGTTTCAGGGCTGCTTTCAGTGTAGTCAGTGGTCCGAATGAGGAATACAGTTTAGCAATTTCAGCTATATAAGCACTTACACTTATTGTATTGTGCCCTTCAAACACATCTGGTCATATCCAAACAATAAACCATGGATTAATTCAGAGGTCTGCTTGCACGTCATGCTCACTCCAAGGCTTATGCCTCAGGCAATGCCAGCGAGCACAAAAAACATCCAGATACAATCTACACAGAGCTATTAGAGAAGCCAAGAAAAAATACAGACTTAAACTGGAAGGTTACTACACTACTGCTGACACTCGGAGTATGTAGCCAGGGTTTGGGAAACATCACAGGCTACAGAGACAGAAGTAGAGGGTCAACCACTGATTGCCATTTCTCTCCGGATGAATTCAACAAATTCCATGCCTGCTTTGAAGCCCACAACACAGGAAGGGGGTTAGTGAGGGTTCAAAGCTCCTATTCACAATATCATCCGCGGATGTGGAAAAGTCTCTGAGGAGGCAGCCAGCCCAGATAACATCACTGGACATGAACTCAAATCCCTGGCTGGTGTTCTGGCTGACATATTTAACCTCTCCCTTATGCAAGCCACAATCACTACCTACTACAAAACAACCACCGTTATACTACTGCCAAAAAAGGGCAAAGCTAACTGTCAGAATGACTACCGGCCAATTGCATAGACTCCTATAGTGATGAAATGCTTTGAGAGAATCATTATGAGCCTCATTCAGACATTCATACCTGACACAATGGACCCCTACAGACCAAACAGGTCGACAGAGGATGCAGTTAACACGACATTGCATAAAGTTCTTACACACCTCGAGAAAAAGGACTGCTACACCCGATTGCTGTTTATTGATTATAGCTCAGCTTTTAACACTGTGATACCAGCTAAGCTCACCAACAAGCTGTCCACTCTTGGTGTGTCACTCACTGAACTTTTTAACAGGCAGACCCCAGTCAGTCAGGCTGGGCTGGGGAACAACATTTCCAAAACAAAAATGATAAATACAGGAACCCTTCAAGGATGTGTTTTGAGTCCCAGCATAACACCAGTATTATTAAATTTATGGACGATACCACCGTCATTGGGCAGATTTCTGGGGGAGACGAGTCAACGTACAGGATGTAGGTGAGGTGTCAGGACAAGAATGTCTTTCTTAACACCTGAAAAACAAAATGATGATTGACACACAAAGGAAGAGAGGTCAGTACCCATCACTGTGCATTGGAGAGAATGAGGTGGAGAGAGTGGCCACATGTAAATTTCTTGCCATTAACATCTCTGAGGATCTCACTTGGACCTGGTGGGGAAAGCTTGGCAGCGTTTGTATTATCTGAGGAGGCTGAGGAGGTTTGGCATACCAAGCACTATCCTCATCAACTTCAACAGATGCACAATTGAGAGTATCCTCACCTACTCTATCAACCTCTGGTTTGGGAACAGTATACCACAAGGCTCTACAGCGGGTGGTAAAACTGGCACAAATTATCATTGGAGCAGCACTCCCTGCACTAGAGGACATTTATAACACCATAGTTCTCAGGAGGGCCCATAACATTATTAAGGACACAGCCCAACGACAACATGCTGCCGTCAGGGAGACGCTTCAAGAGCATAGCAGCGAGAACAGCAAGGCTAAACGACAGCTTTCTCCCTTATGCCATCAGGCTTGCAAGTAAAACCCATCCACTGCCCCTCTTCTCAGCACTGCAGGTTAGCGCATGTCTGGAGGATGGAGGGCTATCTTGAGACCATATACCTGCAGAGCTTATACTGAATCAATTGCTTACTCTTACTTCTGTTTGTTTTTTGCATTTCTTTTCCACCTGAGTGTTTTTAGTTTATTGTTGTGTATTCTTGTCTAATGCTGGAGGACTCGCAGAATAAGATTTCCATTGTACTGAGAACTGTGACACTAGAGGGCACTGTCGCTCCTCTAACCCGACAGACAGACACTCAGGACACCAGGCAAAAGTGCTAAGAAATATATTTCTTCTTATAAACAGTGCCCTAAGCACCACAGCCACCATACACAGGCAAGTAAATACAATACTGTAATAATAATTATAACACACAATTCTCTCTTTGTCTCCTTCACACCTCCCAGCAAGCGTTGTTTACCTCCTGACTCCAGCTCGCTTGCTGGGTTCACAGTAGTCCTTTATATAATCCTTGACCTGAAAGTGCTTCAGTCCTTCTGATCACGTGACTTGCCAGCACTTCCAGCTCAGATGGAGAACTTGACTTTTCTTCAGCCCAGAATTACTTTGGGGTTTCCGTCCTCGTGACTTGGGAGTACTTCCAGGTTTTGCATGAGACAGGACTCCTCCGGTTCTTTTGCAGCATCCCCTGGCGGTACCCATGGTACTCAACAGGGCTGTTTTGCCAAACTCCATGTCCCATAGTGCCCTATGGCAGCGATTCAGCGATATAGCTGAATCCGGGGAATCCAGGACACTGCTACACTGCAGGGAAGCTGCCATTTAACATCTTGGGGGAAGTAATGTCCTAAGGAGGTTGCCTTCCCCTATCCTTCCACTCTCTGGGCATAGCGGCCGTCTATCACAGCACATATGATAATAAAGTTGAAGTGAAATGATGTGAAGTAATTATTAATTTTGTTTTATCTTGGTGTCCATAAAAGGACTTGTAAACTTTCAGTATCTGAATTTTATATGGCCACTGGTTATCCCCAAGAATAAACATTATTACTACTATGGATAAGTTCAGTGTTGCCAAGTGTAGACTTTTCTTGAGATATAGAAACTTCTAAAACCAACTCATCAGCAAAGCTGGTATAAGAACAGGATCTGGATAGAAGTGGGGCACCAGCAGTACAATCAGCCAAGCCGAATAATCTCTCAAGACCAGAGACATCAGTGGAAACCCTTTCATTGGAAGACAATGCATAAGATCTTCACATCTCCAGTGTTGGTCAAAGTCCACTTGTAGGGAAAAAAATATGTGATACAGAAAGAAGTCTGAAGCCTTGAGGAGGAAGGAAGAAGAGCTAAATCAATTGAGCTTGAAACTGAAGGTGCCTGGACAAGATGGGACCTTCCTAAGAGAACAGTTACATGGATTGAACTCTTGTGTTTGGAGCCTTTTTGCTAAGAGAAGTACATGACAAGATCCCAATTCAAGTTAACTTTTGGAGGTGGGGAATAAGGGAGGACCCTCTCCGCAAGCTTTGTAGGGGTAGAGATAATATGGTGCATATCCTGTCAGGGTGTAAAACAGTGTTGACCCAGGGGAGATATAGGTGGCATCATGTCAAAGTGTTGACAACATTCATGAACATCTTGGATCGAGAAAGGAGAAATAAATACTCAGCCAAAACAAAGCCATTTCTGAGTACCACCAACTTAGTAAAAGAGGGTCAGAGATTGGTTGTCCAGGGTGAAGCCAAGCAAAATCTGATGTGCTCAACCCTGGGATGGGAAATGAAGATTGACCTGGGATGAAAACTAGTTTCCAGAGAATGTACAATATCTACAATGCTGAAATCAATGAAATGATGTGGTCTACCAATGGAAAGAAAAACATCATGGTAGAATTAACAGTTCCATAGAAGGAGGATGGTGAGGAAGCAGTGGAGAAAAAGAAAACCAAGTACAAACAGTTTGCCAGTGTCGAGGATTCCCATCTCAGTCTGTATAGAATCTGCTGATAAAAGCTGGAGTGAGAAGCCATAAGAGTAAAACAGCTGTCTGAAGGTTGGGAGAGGCGGCAGAGATGACCTCCTGTTGGCTACACCATAAGAGAAAGGACACTAGCTGGAAGCCTGGAGGTGAGGGGCAGTGACTGCTGACCCCCAACTGGAGAGTGTTGTGGTTAAGAGTCGAAAACCATTCTGAGAGGGTAGGGTGCCACCTGATGGCCTCTCCTCTGGCCACGGCTGCATAAATAAAAACTGATGTACGAAGGCATCTTTGATTTCATAGAAATCTGAATCTAGTAATACTACAGTTTGAAAGGACCACATGATATTGGTATGAACTGTTACAATAGTTTCCTTTTTTAACAGAAAAATAATCCAAGAAGCAGAGAATAAACTGTCAGATATGGTTCAAGCAGAAGTCAAACAGTAGAGGACTAATCAGTAAAAAATCATAATGCAGGACTAAACAGTAGTGAAATAAGCAACCACTGGTTAAAGCTTAAATATTGTTCTTCTTCCCTTTCTTTTTTTAAGGCTGCTTTTATAATTAAATTCTCTGCATTCCGACATAAATAGCTGACCATCAGGATGTCTCACGTCACACAAAGTATGACTCATGGGCCTAGAAATAAAATGATGGTGACTGCAAAGAAAGTAAATGCTATCTTTGAAACGCTGTCAGACATCATCTGGCATGTCATTAGAACTGCCGCCACTGAAACATGGGTTTCAGGTTAACTGCACAAATTTCACACGCATACTGGAACTGAGAACATCGAGCTTTCTATTGAAGGCCCAAGAGGTTTTGCACTCGAACTCGGTGAACATGTGCAGAATATCAAATATCATAAAGCGGGTGACCTGGACTTTGTTAAACCACATATCCTCAAAACATTTACAGCATATTTCGAAACTCACACGGGCTGCTTTTTTTTTTTGTTGTTTTGGGCCTACTTTTTGACTTGAACACAACCTCTGGCTGATGACAGCTCAATTCAGGACCCCTTAGGACCACAGCATCTAATGAGCAGGTCAGTTCCTTCACTCTGGTCTTCCACTTTGCTTTTCAGATGCGTCTGGCTGCAATTTCCTGACTACACAGTTGCTCTTCTCTGATTAGACTTTAGTTTTGATGACATTACAGCCAGCGTGTTGTGGACTGCAGGCGGTGCTCATGAACCATCTCTGAACCTTAATGAGACAAATAATGTCAAATAAGAACAGAAGTATGTTTATTAGAGAAACAAAAAACACACAAGGAAGGTATACCTCCTTTAGTAAGTCAAATTAGATAATGAACACTGAAAACAATCATACATTACCATTTGGCTCTGCCTAACCAGGATTTGGACCCCTTTAGTGCACTTTCCCAACAAAAGCATTTCTTTACCTCGCCTCTGCTCCCACAAATCTGGCCTCCCACCTGTGGGTGCTTGCCTTGATCCCAAATTCACGCTCAATTAAACACTTTATCAGTGTTTTATACTGCCGTCTCTAGACCATCAACTACAGGAACCACTGCCGGGGTCAGAAATGCTGTGCATAAGTCCTGGGGGCACACACTTAGAGCACCCTCTGATGGCTCCGGGTGTCCATGCATGTCTGAGCTCCACCTAAGATTTAACCTTAAGTAGCCGGTTTTCTCAACTGAGTGCTCAGGGTCCATAAATAATATCTTAGACCCTCGTGCCGACCTCTAAGAGACTGGGGATTCATTCTAGTGCCCAGGAGGTAACTAACTAACACTGTCAGCCCCTTGTGTCATTGTGCCAGAACCTGATATTCTTCTGCTACCAGGAGACTGTAAGCTGTACCTGTCCAGCAGCACCCAGTGATGGTCACTGTAAGGGTCACTATACTCCGTCTTTTTACACTGTGCTCATTGATCTGCAAACGGAACCTCCATAGATTACAGATACTGAAATACTGGAAGTCATTTGATGGGATATCAGAACCTCTCAGCTTGAAACTGTGCAGTCAAAATGCAAGAACCATATATACTTTTTCATTTATAACAGTAATTTGTGAAATTAACATGGATAATGTTTAAAACATACATTACTCCACTATTTCTTTTATATGTTTGTGATTTGTGTGATTCATAATATTTAATGTACTGCAGAGTATTTAGCAAATCAAGTCACATTATGAATTATTGACTTCAGTTCTGTTTCCTGACATTCCAACTCAATTTCAATTCCATTTTCCTTCAGCTGCATAGATAGATAGATAGATAGATAGATAGATAGATAGATAGATAGATA
>JANRMT010062849.1:9115802-9153847 GCA_026402145.1 Polypterus bichir lapradei
ATAGATAGATAGATAGATAGATAGATAGATAGATAGATAGATAGATAGATAGATAGATAGATAATAACTGAATAATGTTAGCATTTACTCCCCAGGGTAGAATTGAAGAGTCACATAGTGTGGGGGAGGAACGATCTCCTCAGTCTGTCAGTGGAACAGGACAGTGACAGCAGTCTGTCACTGAAGCTACTCCTCTGCCTGGAGATGACACTGTTCAGTGGATGCAATGGATTCTCCATGATTGACAGGAATTTGCTCAGTGCCCGTCACTCTGCTACAGATGTTAAACTGTCCAGCTTTATTCCTACAATAGAGCCTGCGTTCCTAACAAGTTTGTCCAGGTGTGAGACGTCCTTCTTCTTTATGCTGCCTCCCCAGCACACCACCGTGTAGAAGAGGGCACTCGCCACAACTGTCTGGTAGAACATCTGCAGCATCTTATTACAGATGTTGAAGGACGCCAACCTTCTAAGGAAGTATAGTCGGCTCTGACCTTTCTTACACAGAGCATCAGTATTGGCAGACCAGTCCAATTTGTCATCCAGCTGCACTCCCAGGTATTTATAGGTCTGTACCCTCTGCACACAGTCACCTCTGATGATCATGGGGTCCACGAGGGGCCTTGGCCTCCTAAAATCCACCACCAGTTCCTTGGTCTTGCTGGTATTCAGGTGTAAGTGGTTTGAGTCGTACCATTTAACAAAGTCTTTGATTAGCTTCCTGTACTCCTGCTCCTGCCTACTCCTGATGCAGCCCACGATAGCAGTGTAGTCAGCGAACTTTTGCATGTGGCAGGACTCCGAGTCGTATTGGAAGTCTGATGTATATAGGCTGAACAGGACCGGAGAAAGTACAGTCCCCTGCGGCGCTTCTGTGTTGCTGACCACAATGTCAGACCTGCAGTTCCCAAGACGCACATATTGAGGTCTGTCTGTAAGATAGTCCACGATCCATGCCACCAGGTGTGAGTTTACTCCCACCTCAGTCAGCTTGTCCCTAAGGAGCAGAGGTTGGATGGTGTTGAAGGTGCTAGAGAAGTCCAAAAACATAATTCTTACAGCACCACTGCCTCTGTCCAAGTGAGAGAGGGATCGGTGTAGCATATAGATGATAGCATCCTCCGCTCCCACCTTCTCCTGGTATGTGAACTGCAGAGGGTCGAGGGCGTGGCAGACCTGTGGCCTAAGGTGGTGAAGCATGCAATTCTAATTCCAATTCCAGAATGTGAATTGAAATTTGCCAACCGTTATCAATTGAATTCATGATTGGCCCGAACCCTGGTGGCTAGTGCTGCTACTTCATTGCTCCAGAAGTCCTGATTCGGAACCATGGTTGATGATTGCTTTTGTCCTTATATGCATGGTCTTCATCTGACAAATGTTACATTTATTTGTAATTCGGTGTCTACTGGAAAAAAAAGTGTGTGCCCTGTGATCAACTAGCATCCTGTTCTAGGGTGGTTCCTATGGTCTTGCAAAGCTGTCTCAATGGGCTTTAGCTCCCACTATACTGAAATGGGAATACAGTTTCAGTAGAAGATGGCACAAAATAGCGTAGATACATTTTTTAAAGTCTTTCCCAAACTCCATTCTGCAGAAATACATCAATAATTTTCTGCAGTTTCACATCTTATTGAACATTAAGAGACCGCAGACACCATAATGAGTCAGCATTTGACCAGAAATAGCAATTTACGTCTTCGACTCTGAGACAGTGCACTCGGAAGAAGAATGGCTTTCTCATTCAGTGATTCAGTGTTGAGAGAGAATAAATTCTGACAATTCTTATTTATCATACAGGGAAAAAAATTAGCCTCCTAAAGTGACTTCTGTTTGCTTTGTTTCTTGTTCCTGGAATTTCCCATCAGTTTTGAGTGTGGACATAATAAGCAATACAAACACACGAGGAATACAAACAGAGGAGCTTAGTAGTTTCTCATACTGCCACCTACTGGTCGTAATGAATATTCTAAAAACTGGTCAGTAAAATGCACTACTATAACCTGCTTCACTGTAGGCTCAGAAAAAATAATGTCACTAAACAAAGAGCAATGTTAAATTAGGGTAAGGGTTATTGGAAGATGCTTGTCCATATGGACAATGGCACTAGCGCACTCTGCCTGAAAAAATTTTTTTTCGTTTATTACCTGGCATGCACAATTCATCCCCCATAATAAATTATTGATTCCCTTTAAAAATATACCTACATCAAACAATAAAAAAAAAGTTTAAACTTAAAGTTCTACAAAAGTAATATATAGGTCTAAAAGCAGGTTGTAGATAAATATTTAAAAACCCACCCTACCTATGACCTACCTATATACCTAAGAACACTTTTTCTCAGAACCCTAAAATTGTTTAAAAATGGGAAATAAGAAGGGAATAAATATTCTTAAAATGTATTTTATTTATAAATAATTAATTAATAAACTAATTAATTGATTGATTTATTAATTAATCCACATTTACTACCTCCCCCAGGATCTGAATTTTAACCTGAGGAGCTAGGGTTATTAAATAGGGTTACTAACTTCTTCTTCTTCTTCTTCTTTCGGCTGCTCCCGTTAGGGGTCACCACAGCGGATCATCTTCTTCCATATCTTTCTGTCCTCTGCATCTTGCTCTGTTATACCCACCACCTGCATGTCCTCTCTCACCACATCCATAAACCTTCTTTTAGGCCTTCCTCTTTTCCTCTTCCCTGGCAGCTCTCTCCTTAGCATCCTTCTCCCCATATACCCCATCTCCCCATCTCTCTATGTACTAAAGCTAAAACAAAATGTCGGAATTTAATTGTATCTGGTCCCTTACCAAGATTATATAGAGGGGATGTGATTTATAGCAGATTGCATTCCTTTCACTGCTGGCTAGAAACCTGGTGTGCAAATAAAAGCATAGCATTTGTGAACAATTGGGATGATTTTTGGGAAAGGCCTGGATTTTTCAGAAGAGATGGTCTTCATCCTAACTGGAGGGGATCTTATGTATTAACCCAAAATATGGCAGCAAAACTGCCTGGTTGACTGATTAGAGCACCATCCAGGCCGCAGTCATGTGATCTTAAATCACAGGCTGTTGTTTATCCCACCTGTTATTTTCCTGAAGCTGTTACCCATAATCCCTGTTGTGGGGCATCCAGTAAATTTAGTCTTGATACAAACCTTAAATTAATTGATAACCAAAAAATAAGGTATATAATTAGACCAAGGGATAAAACCAGACCCACCACCAGGGGCATCTGTAATAGAAATTTACTTCAAATTAAAACTAAAAATATATCACCAGTTCAGAAAGAACCATGCAGTTTTAAATGCTGTTTATTGAACATTCGCTCTCTTGGCATTAAAGCTGTTTTGGTAAATGATATTATATTAAGTACAAAATCTGATCTATGCTTTCTTACTGAAACCTGGCTTAGTAAATGTGACACTGTTCCCTTAGCAGAGGCGTCACCAGATGGATACTCGTTCCTTGATAAGTCTAGAGATTCTGGTCGAGGAGGAGGCCTTGGAATAATTCATTGTAATAAAATGCAAATCACTTCTAAAAATGTAGGCAACTTTACATCCTTTGAGGTATTCATTTTAAATATTAAAACAGATTCCAACACAATTATAGTGCTAGTCTACAGACCACCAGGGCCATATTCATTGTTCATGACTGAATTTAGCAACCTTCTGTCTGATTTGGCCATAAATTATGATCACGTAGTTCTAATGGGGGATTTTAATGTACACATTGATGTGGAAACTGACACTTTTAGCAAATGTTTTACTTATTTGTTAAATTCAGTAGGATTTTGTCAGATTGTCAAAGGTCCAACTCATAATCATAACCACACATTAGATTTAATTATAACTTACAAAGTTGAAATTCAAAATTTAAATATTACTCCATTAAATGTAGTTATTTCCGATCACTTCTTAATTACATTTGATTTAGTTCTGCCCGTGCCAACGCACTCACAGATTAAAACAAAGACAATGTGACATCTAGATTGTAATTCTGCTTCAAAATTTATAGATACCTTGAGTAAGTCGAGTGTAATTGTGGAAAACCATTTAGATCAGTTAACATCAAATGTAAACATGGAAAACAATTTAGATCAGCTAATATCACATTATAATGTGACCTTGAGAGATGCTCTGGACACAGTGGCTCCCCTTAAAACAAAAGTGATCAAAGCACATAGAAACTCTCCCTGGTTTAATGAAAATACTCGAGCTCTTAAATTAGAGTGTCGAAAACTGGAGCGCAGATGGAGAACAACAAAGCTACATGTCTTTCAAATTGCATGGACAGAGAATGTTAAAAGATATAAAAAAGCTCTCTTCAAAGCTCGCTCAGAATACTATTCTACATTAATAGATAGCAATAATAAAAATCCTCGGGTACTGTTTAGAACAGTGGCTAAATTAACAAATGGGAATTCAGATCAACAGTGCAAAATACCAACAGATATTAGCAGTACAGACTTTATGAACTTCTTCAATGAGAAAATTAAAAATATAAGATCCCAGATCTCAGCATCACAGTACAAACCAAATACTAGCTTAGCAGACCCTGCCGCACATTGCATGCAGCACTTTAGTAATTTTAATCCTGTAACTGAGCAGGAAGTCTTAACTTTAATTACTAAAATGAAGCCCTCTACTTGTTCCCTAGATCCAGTGCCAACAAAACTAGTAAAAAGTGCAATGGATGTTCTTGCAGTGCCTATTCTAAACATTATCAATACTTCATTATTGCATGGCACAGTACCTGATGCACTAAAAGTGTCAGTCATTAAACCTTTACTTAAAAAGTCAGACCTAGACCCACACATACTAAATAATTATAGGCCTGTTTCAAATTTACCATTTCTCTCTAAAATACTAGAAAAAGTAGTCGCCCGTCAGCTTCAGTCACACTTTACGAATTACAATTTATTTGAGAAATTCCAGTCTGGTTTTCGCACTGGTCATAGTACAGAAACTGCACTAACACGGGTTGTAAATGACATTCTGATATCCTCTGATGAAGGAAACTCCACTGTAATTATGTTGTTAGACTTAAGTGCAGCATTTGACACCATTGACCATTCTATTTTACTGCACAGGCTAGAAAACGATGTTGGGCTTACAGGCCCCGTGTTCGCTTGGTTCAGTTCTTATTTATCAAATCGATTCCAATATGTACAGAAATATGCTGACAGTACTCCTTCATTATACACAGAAGTTCAATATGGTGTCCCGCAGGGCAGACTACTGGGACCTTTACTGTTTTCACTTTACATGCTTCCACTGGGATCTCTCATTAGGAAACATAATGTTAATTTTCACTCGTATGCAGATGACACTCAGTTATACCTTTAATTTAAATCAAATGAAGTTTCTCCGATGTTGTCTTTAATTAGTTGTGTTAGTGAATTAAAGGAGTGGATGAATGAGAACTACTTGTCTTTAAATACAGATAAAACAGAGATGTTAATTGTTGGAGGGAATGACGCTGATCACAGCAATATTTTGTCGTCATTTAACTCAGTTGGAATCCCAATTAATTTTACTGAATCAGCCCGCAATCTAGGAGTTATCTTTAATTCTAGCATGTCATTTAAAGCACATATTACAAAATTGTCCAAAACATGTTTCTTCCATCTTAAAAATGTTAGGAAATTAAGGCGCTTTCTAAATAAACAGGATTCTGAGAAATTAATTCATGCATTTATCTCTAGTAGGATTGACTACTGCAATGCGGTGTTCACTGGCTGTTCAAACTGTTCTTTATACAGCCTCCAGTTAATCCAAAATGCGGCTGCAAGAATTATTACAAGAACAAGAAAATACGAACACATAACTCCAGTTCTTAAATCCTTACACTGGCTCCCGGTTAAGTTTAGGGCAGATTTCAAAATCCTCCTTTTAACATATAAAGCATTAAATGGCCAAGGTCCGGCTTACTTGTCTGAACTTATCATGACTTACAAACCTGAGCGCACATTAAGATCTCAAGATGCCGGTTTGCTTATGATTCCAAGGATTAATAAAATAACAGTGGGAGGTCGAGCTTTTAGTTACAGGGCCCCTAAACTGTGGAATGGTCTTCCTGCTTCTATAAGAGATGCCCCTTCGGTCCCAGCCTTTAAATCCCGGCTGAAGACTCACTACTTCAGTTTAGCATATCCTGACTAGAGCTGCTGATTAACTGTACATACTGCATCTCTGTTGTTAGTCATTAGCACTAAAACATAGTAACATGATTATTATAATTTGTTACTAACCCTCACCTATTCTGTTTCTGTTCTCGGTACTCAAATGTGGCAATTGGTGCCACGGCCCACCTGCCAAGTTGTTTGCCTGCCTTTGGTAAAGTCATCCCTGATGGAGGATCATAGGAATCATGGGAAAGAGGGGTCCTTTCATCGGATTGGCTGACCGAGCAACGTTTCAGCCGTGGAATGGCCAAATGGGGAGGCAGCTTGACGGATGAGGTCTCCAGGACTCTAAAAATATCCAAATCTTATTATGTGATATCATCTACTGTTAACTTCTGCTCTGTACTTCTAAAATTTTTATTATTATGCTGTATTAAGGATTTGTTCTGTTTTGTATACTTGTATTGAACCCCTTCTTTTGACACCCACTGCACGCCCAACCTACCTGGAAAGGGGTCTCTCTTTGAACTGCCTTTCCCAAGGTTTCTTCCATTTTTCCCTGCAAGGTTTTTTTGGGAGTTTTTTCTTGTCTTCTCAGAGAGTCAAGGCTGGGGGGCTGTCAAGAGGCAGGGCATGTTAAAGCCCATTGCGGCACTTCCTGTGTGATTTTGGGCTATACAAAAATAAACTGTATTGTATTGTATTGTATTGTATACCCAGCATCGCTCCTCTGCACATGACCAAACCAACACAATCTCTCCTCTCTGACTTTGTCTCCCAACTTGTTGGTTCAGTTCTTATTTATCAAATCGATTCCAATATGTACAGAAATATGTCCAACCTGAGCTGACCCTCTAATGTCCTCATTTCTAATCCTGTCCATCCTCGTCACACCCAGTGTAAATCTTAGCATCTCTAACTCTGTCACCTCCAGCTCTTTCTCCTGCTTTCTGGTCAGTGCCACCGTCTCTAACCCATATAACATATTAGGGTTACTAACTATTAGGTTTAAAATATACAAATAGGGGTAAATATTAACATTAGGGCTATTAATGGAGTGCTTAGGGTTAGGCTTTCACTGTCACAATAGCCCTGTCACCTAGGGTTAAGGAAAGGGGTAGGGTGATGTTAAATTATGTAGTAGTATTATTAATAAGACTAGCAAAATACCTGCGCTTCACAGCGGAGAAGTAGTGTGTTAAAGAAGTTATGAAAAAGAAAAGGAAACATTTTAAAAATAACATAACCTGATTGTCAATGTAATTGTTTTGTGACTGTCATGACTGTTACTGTCATCAAGGATTTGATTATCATTATTTCTTTCAATCAGGTTCATATTTGGAGGACGTGTTGTGTTCAAGTTACATTCCGTGTTTGTCAACCATTGTAAAGATAACAGGTTTCATTATATATATATATATATATAATATATATGTGTGTGTGTGTGTATATACACACATATATATATACATATATATATACTAGCAGAATACCCGCGCTTCGCAGCGGAGAAGTACTGTGTTAAAGAAGTTATGAAAAAGAAAAGGAAAAATTTAAAAAATAACGTAACTTGATTGTTAATGTAATTGTTTTGTCATTGATATGAGTGTTGTTGTCATATCTCTCTCTATATATATATCTATATATATATATATATATATATAGCAAAATACCTAAACTAATTTATGGTTATAAAAACCATCTTAATATGCAGAAATACAGTATAAAGAGCTGCTGCATCGCAGATAGATAACTCCTGTAGCCACAATAAATGCCTTTATTGAACAGACAAACCAGGGATGAACAAGTTCCTTTCTACTGCAGCTACAGCCGCGACAAACATAAAAAAAATCAATA
The DNA here is from genome assembly GCA_026402145.1 of Polypterus bichir lapradei. Taxonomy (NCBI): domain Eukaryota; kingdom Metazoa; phylum Chordata; class Cladistia; order Polypteriformes; family Polypteridae; genus Polypterus; species Polypterus bichir. Next base: position 9,123,792 of record JANRMT010062849.1, read on the forward strand.
ATAACTCATAAACTTGCAATATTATTTAGGAAAATCGCAACATTTTACTCACCAAAAATTCGGATTATTTCTAAACAAAATCCATCCTCCTCTCTTTCCTCAAAAACAGTTCAATTACTCTGTCGTGCGGATTATTCGTGCACTTCAGTTCCATCAAAAAGTCCCTTTCTATCGCCATCGAAGCTAATGCTGAAAGTCGAACCTGCCCTGTCGTATTTCTGGCATAAGTTTTAATTCACTTTAGGGCTGAAAATGTCTGCTCAACAGAAGCAGTGTACATGGGAATGTTCACCGCCAAATATACCAATGTGAACAGCTGCCCCATGCTCTCATTTAGATTTTTCTGATGAAGGAAGTGATGGAGATCAGTGGGAGATTTTCCTGCAAAATCATCCATGGCATACATTACAGTCAGTTCTGTTTTTAGCTGAGACAGATCAAAAACCGCTCCCTGGCTCTTGTGTTAAACTGGAGAAGGCTGCATGCAGGAAATTTTTCTTGTATTCCCGAAACTTCTGGGGGTCGAGGAGCATGACAAACATCAGGTTTTCGTGGTCTTGAAATCTGGTCTGTGTCTGGCAAATAATATTGTACTGAATCCTGCCATGAAGTTGGCCGTAGTGCGCGCGAGGATCTTGCGCTCAGAGAGCCTGCAGTGCTTACAGTGGCCTCGTAGAGTTCCTCATAAAAGCTTCTATCCAATTAATGGGTCTGAATACGGTGACGTTGCCGAATGCCTGCTAGAGGGCCCTACTGACACCAACTCAAAATCTGATTGGTTGAAGCAACAGGTTAATCGACATTTATTCTGTGTTAGAGTGCCTGCACAACGGATTGTGAAGGCCTCTCTGCCTGGCAACAAATGATGGCTGAAAGGTGATTGGTTAAATGCTTTAATACGAAAATACATGTCTGGAAGCAGCACAACCATTGGAAAAGCTATGAAAGGTAGCGGACAGACTATTTGGAATTATTTAATAAGTATTCATGGACAAAATATAATTAACATCAATTTGTAATTCAGATATTTTTTTAGGCCAGCAGAGAAGGCATGACTTCACCAGGTCTTTAGCATCAAGGCTTTATACCCTGCGTCTTCTCATTAAACTTGTATCTCGCGAATATCTTGTGCGATCTTGCAATGTCCACGGCTTTATTTAATTTTAGCTCAGACCCGGCACTTAAAAGTTTCTCTCGCACTTTCGCTGAGGGAGGGTTTCCGCAGTAGCTGCACTTATGAATATGCTAAGCACAGTCCTTCACCCGCGAATATTTACCTTATATGGGCAGGCACTCAATTACGTGGGAGGCGTGATGATGTGAGACACAACTCCGCCTCACACGGCGACCGAGCTGCAGGCTATTACAGTATATGGACGAAAGTAGGTTCCAGTTATGACCGTTATGCGTAGAATTTCGAAATGAAACCTGCCCAACTTTTGTAAGTAAGCTGTAAGGAATGAGCCTGCCAAATTTCAGCCTTCCACCTACACGGGAAGTTGGAGAATTAGTGATGAGTGAGTGAGTGAGTGAGTGAGTGAGTGAGTGAGTCAGTGAGTGAGTCAGTCAGTCAGTCAGTCAGTCAGTCAGTGAGGGCTTTGCCTTTTATTAGTATAGATGATGCAAGTAGAAACAATTTAGTGTAATAATGCAATTATAAACAGTCTACTTCATAATTGTACTGACTCAAGTGAGATTTAATTAAAATTACAAGATACACATAGTCAGGAACCTGCAAGAGTCAGAGCAGAGAGACACTCTAATCACTGATTCTCTTTTACCCTCAATAAGCTAAAATGTTAATGGAATGTTCTTAACGCCTGTCTGTATTTCTGGTATGACAATAGAATGATCTCAGATTGTTAGATAGAAAATGAAAGGTTAGATAGAATGGTATAGAGGCATATCATTTACTGACTGTAGGCAAATATGTCAAAATGCAGGCCACGGTGTATGCGATAACATATAGAAACTTAAATAAAATAGAACTGAAACCCTCAAGCCTTAAATGAAATATCATGGATAAGAATTTTGTCTTTCCTTGTGTATATTATCAGTATTTTTACTTTACTTTTTGTGTAAACTGTTTGCTTTGAATTTCAGTTAAACTTTTAAAACAAATTCATTATGACTGTGTTACACAATTCATACTAATTGCACAAACATTTCAAGTAGCCCTATTGGGAACTGTTTTGGAAACCATTGACAAACACAACAACAACACTTATTTATAAAGCACTTTTTCATACAAAGGATGTACTGCAAAGTGCTTAACAAGATGAAGAAAGAAAAAAGAAAATAAAATATAAAAATTAGACAACACTAATTACCAAAGAATAAAGTAAGGTCTGATGGCCAGGAGGACAGAGAAAACAAATTAAAAAAAAAAAAAAAACATCCAGAGGGCTGGAGAAAAAAAATAAAATCTGCAAGGGTTCCCAGGCCACGAGACCACCCAGCCCCCTCTAGGCATTCTACCTAACATAAATGATCTCAATTAGTCCTCATGGTTTTCAGGCTTCACATGGAAGAACTTGATGATGGTGGTCATGTGAACTTCTAGCCTTTAATCCATCAATGTAGGGACATCACAGTGCTTTGATCAAGTGGTGGTGGCACAGACTGCCACCACAGAAAACCTGAAAAAGAACAGCAGAGAAAGTAGGGGTTAGTACGGATTGTGGAGATACAATAAAAATGATAAATAAATGCATATAAGGAATATTAGAGTTACACTAAAATGAAGCAATGAAGAAGCCATGGGAAAATAATGACTTTTTAGCAGTTTTTTGAAATGCTCCGCCATATTAGCCTGGCAAATTTCTATCGGTAAACTATTCCAGATTTTAGGTGCATAACAGCAGAAGGCCGCCTCACCACTTCTTTTAAGTTTAGCTCTTGGAATTCTAAGCAGACACTCATTTGAAGATCTAAGGTTACGATTTGGGGTGTAAGGTGAAAGGCATTTTGAAATATAATATGGAGTGAAATTATTTAAGGCTTTGTAAACCATAAGCAGTATTTTAAAGTCAATTCTAAATAGCACAGGTAACCAGTGTGGTGACATCAGAACTGGAGAGATGTGCTCGGATTTTCTTTTCCTAGTTAAGATTTTTCCAGCTGCATTCTGCACTCGTTGTAATCGATTGATGTCCTTTTTTGGGTAGTCCTGAGAGGAGTGCGTTACAGTAATCTAGTTGACTAAACACAAAGGGCATGAACTAGTTTTTTAGCATCTTGCAAAGTTATAAGGGATCTAACTTTTGCTATATTTCTTAAGTGAAGAAATGCTGTCCTAGTAATTTGATTAATATGTGATTTAAAATTTAGGTCAGAGTCAATAATTACCCCTAAATTCTTTACCTCTGTATTGACTTTTAAGCCTAATAGATCAAGTTTATTTCCAGTATCCTCATTATATCAATTTTTACCAATCACCAACATTTCTGTTTTCTCCTTATTTAGTAGTCTTTTAGAATGTCAGAAAACATTTATTTGCAAATATGGAAACCTTGGAATTTCCTTCATACAGTCACCCATATGCATTGGAAATGTTGTGCTGCCCGGGAAGTTCTGAGTAATGCTACCAGGGAGAGGGCCGGATACTAATGTCACAAAATGGTGGCACCCATATGAAAACAAATATGATGTTGCAGTAGGATATTAAAAGAAAAATTCAAGAAGTGCCAAATGAGAAAATTGTTAAAATGAATAAACTACAGGGTGGTCCATATCTAATTATGCAAATTCAGATCTGGATGACTTTGATTTATGCAAGGACATATCCAGTTCGGTGCAAAGACGATTCTTCATGTTGTCAGTTCGCACACTTCTCAATGGATTTTTCGGGTGATTTTCTATGTAATAAACTTAATAAGTTATAGTGTAATGAAAATTGCATAATTAGATCTGGACCACCCTATATTGGGTAATAAAACCTAAAAAAGGATGTAAAAAATTATCTGTATTCATGCAGCAAAAATGAAGAATTACTAATAATGACTTAATAAAGAATATTGATCATAACAACATTGATAATAAGGTTAATAATAATTCTATTTTGTACCAAGTTTGATTATGTTATGTTATGTTACATTACGTTATGTTATGTTATGATATGTTTATAGTACGAATAAGGTGTTTTGGCCCCAGTGTGCTGCAGTCTTCCTACTTTTCTTCTTCCATTGCACCCTTTACTTACTTCTCTTTTTCATCCAGTCAGTGTTTGCACAGTCTTGTACATATGAGTTACACTACTAGCTTGTGCCCATGCTATTCATTGTGTGATGAGGTGTTTTTCTTAATTCACACAGACATTTCTGATGTCAAGCCACTGCACAAAGTTCCCCAGAAGGGAGTTTCCAGTCTAGCTATGTGCCTCAATAGTTTGTTTCAAATTCCCACGCCCCTTAGCGTGAGGAAGTGTCTCTTGGCCTCGGTCTTAAAAGGATTTTAGCTTAACTTCCACTTGTGTCCTTGAGTAAGTGATTTACTATTTAATTTAACAATGTAATTGAATTTGGAAGGAATGAAGTGTCCAATCTCACATGTAATGCAATCTTGTTATCAACAGAGCTTAGCATTAATATGCCTTTAAAAAAGGAAACTGACACTGCAATGTCTTTTTAATTTACAAATATGTTATGTTAATAAACTCTCAGCCCAACTCAAGATATTTCTCAAAACCTTCTTAGCCTGCTGCCATTAGGACTGAAGCTGTTCATAAGCACAGAGGTCTTAGGCCAGCATTTCAGAATTAAATGAACTGGTGACCAGGCCTGGCATCAGCCCTGTAATTCCAGTATGATTTCCTTCTAGTGCAGCCTCCTGTTTACTGATTCTGTGAGTTTTCTCACAATATTTCATGAGAAAAATGTACATGCCTTCATGCATTCACCCCCCAATAGGTCATCACTTACTTGTAATCCTCTGATATGATCTTTGTCTTTGTTCCTCAATCCAATACACACTCCCTTAGCAGCCTGTGGTCCAGTCCAGTTTTGTATTTACGTACCAACAGCATGGAGATGTGTCTGCAGCATCCACCCATACCAGATGTACTTAAGGGAAGCAGTTGATGTCAAACTGCAGATGATGAGATGTCATCAGGAAGAGCTTAGGTCTTGGATTAAATACAAAAGGCAAAAAGGAGCTATCTGAAATATAAAGCTCAAAATCTGTGTGTGTGTATAGATATATATATATATACAGGTTGTGAAAAGGCGCTATATAGGTGCCCGAACCGACATAGACTGACAACGGAGGCACAAGTAAAAATAAAACAAAAAGATTTATTTTCTTCCACTGGGGGGTCATGTCTTCCCTGTGTCCCTCAGCTACAGCACAATCCCACAAAGCACCACACAAAACAAACCAAAAATATTCTTCTTCCTCCACTCCTCCCAGGCAGCTTCGTCCTCCTCCTCCCGACTCTGGCACCTTGAGCAGTGGCTGCAGGCTGTTTTTATAGCCCACCTGGAAGTGCTTCAGCTGATAATTAGCCTAATTCAGGCTGCACTTCCAGTTGCTCGGACTTGTTTAGCCGTGCAGCTCCTTCCAGTGGTGGACACGGAGCCCAACAAGGCTGAACCCTGAAGTCCCATGCCTGGGACACCCGATGTAACCCAGGAGGGCTGCCATCATGTTTTCCGGGGGACACAGTGTACATCCCATGGCTGTTTCCCTGGATCCAGTGTCAAAGGGACGTCCTGGCTGGGCATGTGTCCCGGCCGTCCGCCACAAGGTCAAATTCAGTTATATCAAACTGCCAGGGAAACCCAGGGACCTAAAAAACATTTTGTTGTAATGAAAGTTTCGTAGTAGTGAGATTCTGTATTTGTCGCTATAGTGCTTTCTTTAATTTGCGTCCAGGCGCTTGCAATCATTTCAATAGCTTCTTTCACATTAATTTTCATCTCTTCCTCTATACAAGTTATGCTGACAAGAATTTGTCTCAGCATTTCATTAATTCATCCATTATCCAACCCACTATATCCTAACACAGGGGTCTGCTGGAGCTAAGCCCAGCCAGCACAGGGCAGGAACAAACCCCGGACAGGGCACCAGCCCACACACAATAGGGACAATTTAGAATCGCCAATGCACCTAACCTGCATGTCTTTGGACTGTGGGAGGAAACCAGAGCACCCGGAGGAAACCCATGCAGACACGGGGAGAACATACAAACTCCACGCAGGGACGACCCAGGAAGCGAACCCAGGTCTCCTAACTGAGAGGCAGCAGCGCTACCACTGCGCCACCCGTTTCAGCATTTCCTTGTGTTAATACACCTTCAGGGTGCAAATGATGCCTAACTTCCATGGCTGAAGCACTGCTGTGCAATTGGGTGGGAGGAACTCAACGTGAACATTATCTAAATGTGGAAGCATGCAGCACAGTTATCAATCAGAAGCAGAATGTTCCTTTTCTTCTTCTTCTTCTTCTTCTTCTTCTTCTTCTTCTTCTTCTTCATATCCTTGTCAAGTTGTCACAGCCAGTTTCCCAAAATGTCTTGAGTCATCCAAGCTCACTGGTTTGTTTTATACTCGCAGTGAAGGAATGTAACGCACTGGAAACACAGAGGATTGGTCGACTTGCCAATGATGAGAGGAATAACTTTGTGGCTGCCTGTTGAATTGCAGTAAAGTTGAGCTGTCAACCTTTGTTTAGATTTTTTTCCTCCTCGGCATGGATCACCTTTAAGTGCTAAATTGTGATGCGGTTGCAGCTGGTAGAAGATTCCAGTCTCATCAGCATTGTAGATGTCTTCAGGCTCATAAACTGAAATGATTTTCCTAATTTCTCCTACATGCCATTCATTTGCTTTTTCAATTGGAAGTGCAGATTCTTCTCCACAAATTGCTTTGGCTGCGATTCCAAAGCGATCCCGAAAGTGAATTAGCCAACACCAGCTGGCAGTAACGTCTTTGTGGCCCAAGGAGATTGACAGTGACTTTGCTTTTTCTTGAATGAGTGGCCCACTAATAGGAATGTTTCTTGAACGAGCAACACTGAACCCCATAAAAACTGCTTTTTCGCATACATTTGCGCTGAGGCCCAAGGTTTGCAACCCGAGATTTTTCTTCTATTTTTGCTCAGTCTTTCAAGACAGTTGACAGTGCCAAAGACGAAATTCCAAATTCACCGGCAATGTCTTCATTCTTTTTGCTGGAATTGAGAGCCGTAAAAATTTCCATTTTTTTTCTAATGTGAACTGTTGTCGTTTTTTCGGGTTTGCCATTTCTATAGAAGGGTGACAATGAGTGAAATTCCAGTGGATGTTTTTCAGATGTTACAGTACATCTTGCCTGAAGGGACCTGAGTTGCCTCGAAAGCTTGCATATTATAATCTTTTTAGTTAGCCAATCAAAGGTGTCATTTTGCTTGACTTCTCACTACTAGAAAGTCATAAAATGTTCAGTCAGGTCAACAGATCACGGCTTGACAAATTCACAACGTTAGACCTAAACGTGTATGAACAGCATTTAAAATGAAAACTCAAAAACAAACATGATTTCTTTTAAAAAATAGCAAACAATTTCATTTTTCATTTTCAATAAAGATGCTGAGAAAAAGATAATTTCTGATGTCATTTAATACATTGTATAACAATACAGAATGTGCGAAATAGAAATACATCATTGTCCTAAAATACAGTGCGCTGAAGGTATCTTAAACTTTATTATAAAGTATAACCTAATTACAGAAAACATGCCCTACTGCTTCAAAGTCTGAATATTCACTTTAAAAATGCAAATCCAAAAAAAGTAAAAACAAGTAAGAGTTTATGAAAATGCTATGAATGCAGGGTGGCATGATGGTGCAGTGATTAGCGCAGTTGCCTCAACTTTTGAAGACTGAGTTTGAATTCTGGCCTGGTCACTGCCTGTGTGGAGGCTGTACATCCATCTTGTGTCAGAGGAGTTTTTCTTCTTCTACTCCAACACACATACACACACACACACACACACACACCAATGATGAACATGTTATATTAAACAGTGGCTCTACTTAATTTGAGTGTATGTGCCATGCAATAGAATGGCATTACTTCCTGCCATGCATCCAGTACTTCAAAAATAGGTCGCCAGTTACCTCTGAATTGGAATAAGATGATTCAATTAACATATAACATTGTCCAATTGTGTCCTTTTTTCTACATGTACATACTAATTTCTTAAAAGTTACACTTCAGGTTGCCCAGGATAGTTTCCATCACTGGTTATATCTACTATAATAACTATTGACTGAGTAACTGCAACACCAGCCCTGTTTTCTTGTTCTTGATAGGATCGAGTAAAGGAGCCCCCATTTCTTCTTTTCCACATCCTCCTTCCACGCTGACTTTGAGTCTCCCTCTGAGGGGTCACAGTCCCTCTCACAATCCAGTTTACTAACCCAATCCAGGCTGTAATCCTTCTTGAGACTCCCCAGGAACTTTGTGCCCAAGTAAATGGATTTCAATGATGGAGAGTCTCATAACAGGCAAGTGTCTACACCCAACTCTCCCACTACGTCCAACCCCAACCCCATTTTTTGCATGAGTTTCTTTAATGGACATTTTGTCCAGAAAGTTCTGCCCCTTCTAACAAACCACATTAAGTGTAGAATATTGCACATTCGTATAGAACATCAAAATCAGACAGTCACTAGCATCAACATGAAAACTATTTTGTTTTTTTGCAACTAACACTGTAGTCTAGTTTAGCTAGGGAGTTAGTGATAGCATGTTAATATGACATAAAGATGAAAGGATGTAATGCATTTTGGTAAACATTGTTACAATACAATCTAACCATCCATTTAATGAATTTGTAGAATCATCTTATTCCAATTCAGAGGTAACTGGCAGCCTGTTTTTGAAGCACTGGGTGCAGGGCAGGAAGTGATGCCATTCATTCATATTAAGTAGGGCCACTGTTCACTCTGACATGTACATCATTGGGTTGTGTGTGTGCGGAGAGTGTGTGTGTGTGTGTGTGTGTGTGTGGAGGGCGTTAGAGTAGATGGAGAAAAACTCCTCTGTGGGGCACATTCAATGTTCTTCTTAAGTTTCTGTGTGTTTATTTCTTGGAGCAAGGTCCAAACAAATTCTGTTACTTCAAATGACCCTTTTGTGTTGAATGTACCTTCCAATAAACTTATTATTATTTGTTTTTGTGCTTAATAGTTCTGGACTTGATTTTGGCTTCTCTTAGATGTGAATCAGATTTAGTCAGTAAGAATGTGGTGACATGGCAGCAGTAAAAGCTATGAAAGAACAGTAGGGGGCAGTATTTGTCATTTTATTATAAGCTTCACTGAAGTGAGCAGCTGAAAGAGTCCAAAATGAATTCTCCTATTATAACACAGGCATATATGTGATCTATAATGGTCTTTGCTGAACTACGCAGTAGTATGAATGCTATTTACAAACATTCTCTTGTTCTTCACTTTGAATGTCTTTCTTTGGACTCACACTGTGCTCCACGGATAACCAACCCACGACTCCAACTACTTGGACAGCATGCGTCGGTAACATTCATTGCAATATCCGTCACACTTGACATTCCCAAAGTTCTTGCATCTCTTTTCCCGGCATAGCCTCATGGTCAGCTCCACATTTCCAGTCATCGTTGTCCCTTGGTTCGCAGCACCATGAGGCACATTTTTGGTTTCCAGATCAACCTTCTCTCTGAACTGTTCACACAAGGGGTCTTGCTTAATGCTGCTTTTGTAGTGCGGCTCAATTGTAGAGCTTTTTTTCTGACAACAAATATTAAAACAAGAAGCATGATTTATTTTTCGATGGATGTAAGTTCACAAATATTCTGTTACTCTCATTCAATCCTTTTATATTAATCAAAAAACCTTCCAATGCAAAGTAACATGTTTGAAATGTAATCATTTCTCTTTTTGCAGATTTATTTTGTGTCTCATTTATGTTGCACAAAACCAATAATAGTAGTCATGCAATAAAATTCTCATAACAAAACATGAATAACTGTAATTTAGCAAACTAACAACTTTTAGAATTTTCACTTTTTCCTCTTTCATTTAAAGTTTCATATATTTAATGTGAAGAGGGTTCAAAAATTGGTCTGAGTCACTTTACAGTACAGGTAGTCATCGACCATGCTCAGTTGTGACACACCGGTCATAAGTAGATCTGAACATAGGAAGGATCGGTGTACAGTATGCATTCAAACCTGACCGTATGTATAGTCCCTTAAGTCATACTGTTTGTTTTATATCCTTTGTTATCATCATTCTTAGCACATTGTGTAGATTTTCTAGCATTTTCTGTAATTTTTTTTTATTTTATTATTTTGTTTCGTTATAACTCTTGCTGATCCCTTAACAGCTTCGCAAATCTTTTCTTTGTCTGTATTATGTTACGTGTGAGCCTCTCCCAGTGTTCATTGTGTTGACTGTGAGAGGAGGAATTGTACCGACAGAGTTTGTGCACTCGTATGTTTTCCATTTTAACATTTTGGCTTGTTAATAATAAACTTTAGCAGATAATGGAGTTCAGTGTGGTTGTATTACCCCTTCATGGTGGTTCGTATGAAGAGGCACATCGTGAGGTTAACCAAATTCAAAGACAGAGCAGCAGTACAGCACTGAGGTGAACACTGGTTACAATGAGATAACGTAAAAGCCACATGTGATTGCATTCGCTTTCTTTCCTCTCTCATACTGCTTGATCATCTTCATTTTTGTGTCAAGATCAATTGCCTTTTTTTTTGAAATTGTAAAACAAATGTAAGTGAATGTGGTTGAAATTCTCGCAGGTAATAAACTGAGATTGAGATGAATGTGTCACGACATACAAAGCTGGTATGGCAAAAACTGTCATTTGGCTGTAAAACACGGTAGCAGTTGTATGTCAAATGGTCGTAAGATGCATAGGTCGTAAGTCGACAACTACCTGTATTGTGCTCAGGCAGCAGAATGAAAATTAACATTAAAACACTTTATTATATAATTGTTAGACTAGTTAATGGCCTAGCCATAAGACCAAGAAGCTGTCTGACTGCGGGCAGAAGATTTGTCCTGGACAGGGTGGTAGATGTGGGTGGCCAGGGGAATAGTCCTTCACAACACTCAGGAGGAGCAAAGACCTATAGTCATGCTTGCATTAGATGTCTAAGCCTTTAAGGAGATGGCTGGATGCTACCTGAGAGGTTAGGAAAGAACAACTGGTCAGTCAATTGACCGGTGACTTTGGAACGGGACTTGGGCTACCCTTTAAGAAGGACTTCCTACTCTCAGCGAGGTGAGTTTGGAGTCTGAAGCAAGGTGGAGGAAAGGGCTCTACTGGAATGAAAGAGAAGAACATTCAGGATCAGAAAGGAAGTAAGAGGCATGGTGGAGCAGAAAAAGAGGAGCGTTTTAGGATAAGGCAAGATATAGGAAGATAGGTTTTGTTCACCTTGTGATTTTTTCTCCTAACCATCTTCAAAAAGTCCCTGTTATTTTTGGAGTTCATGTTTTGGTCTAAGTGCTCTTTTAAGTTTGGGGCTTGTTCAAGACTGCACCCTGCAGTTCACACAGGGCAGAAAGTCTGGCTACAGGGAGATCATATTTAGGCTCCTCTGCCCTTACAGTACCAACAATGTGATGTCCTCTCTTCAGATTTGAAGCCTAGTTATATACTGGAGTATACTCTGATGACCATGCTTTATTAGCACTTTATTGATTTAGCTGAGTCCTCATTTTGGTTATTTATATATACATGTATCCCATACCACACTGGTAAAATCGATTCTATTTATGACTGCCGTTCACATCACCATGGTTGACAGCAGTATGTTTTTTAAAAACGTAACAAGATACATATTTTCAACACAAAGACACACTAAAATGCATCACCATGCACATCACTGTGTTTGCTCCAAAGGAAGATCTCACTACGTAGGAAGCCTTCTCCTGCTAACTAGCATATCCTAGTTGAGGATATACAGAAAAATGCAGAGTTAATACATTAAAATGCTTCCAGGCAGAAAATAAATGTACTTCTTGTGTGAATGGCATAAATTTCACTGGAAGTAAAATACAAATTATTTTGCAAATTTTTTTGTGAAGCACAACTGAGTCTATTGCAATTGGAATAAGAATTTGCATCTGTAAATGTAAGGCCGTGGTCCTCTTCCAGAAAAGAGTGGCTTGCTAGCTTTAGGTAAGCAGTGAGCAGCTGCCAAAGATACTTAGGCTGTGCATGAGAATGGGAGATAAGACCTTGGAAGAAGATTTCTGGTCGGTCTACATCATCCCCATATTCACTTATGGCTACAGGCTGTGGGTTGTATTGAATAAATGAGAAGGAATGAGATCCATGGAAGGCCGAGGAGCTCAGCAATGCCTTAGAGCTAAAGCATGTCTCCCCTGGATTTAAAGGAACCAACTGACGTGGTGTGGACATGCTGGATAGATATAATTCCCTCTGCTGTCTCCCATGCAAGTTGTACAAAACATGGGCCACTGGAAAAACCCGGGGGTATGCCTGAAGTTTCATATCTCTCAGCTGACTGGGGTTTACCTGGAAATTCCCCAGAAGGATTTGGCACAATTTGCTGAAAGAGTGGACTTGTTTGACCAACTTGGCAAGTTTCTACTGCTGTCCTCAGCACGATAAGCACAGTGAAAGTGAAATGAAGGAACTAATTCAGCTGGCTCATTTCCAGATGAGTAACATCCAAGTAAAATTACATAGTCAATAAAAACAAACTATATTAGTAGATAAGCACACAACTAAACTCGATTCCCACAACCTCCCTGCAGCAGGCCGACAAATTTACATGTTTCTTTTAATCCTTTCAGATTGCCACCTTTTATAGCCACTCTTATCTTTAGTCATTTTGTTCTTTTTTTCACCTTCTTCCCTGCTGCTAGAACTCTTTAGCATCATTCTTATGTCATTGCATATGTTTTCTGCATTACTGTCTCAGGTGGTGGAGTTTAAGTATCTCCACCTTGGTGTTTTGTTCATGAATGAAGAAAAAAAGGATGATGAGATTGACAGGTGGATTGGGGAGGCAAGCACAGTTATATGGTCGCTATATCAATCCATAGTGGTGGAGACAGAGCTGAGCGAGAAGTCAAAGCTCTTGCTTTACCACTTGATGTACATCCCTACCCTCACCTATAGCCATGAGCTTTGGTTAATTATTGAAATAATGAGATCAAGGGTACAAGTGACCACAATGACCTTTCTCCGCAGGGTGGCTGGGCTCTCCCTTAGAGATAGGGAGAGAGGCATAGACATCTAGGAGAGGCTTGGAGTAGAGACTCATCAAGAGGAACTAAATGGGGTGGTTCGGGAATCTCATATGGATGTCTCAAGGACACCTCCCTGTGGAGGTTTTATGGGCATGACCAGTTGGGAGGATACCCTGGGGAAGATCATGGGCCCTCTGGGAGTATTTTATCTATAGAAGGCCTAGGAATGCCTTGGGATACAACAGTATGAGTTGGCAATTGTGGCTGGGGAAAGGAACAGATGGGCCTCACTGTTAAGAATGTTGCCCCCATGACCTGGTCACGAATAAGTACTGGAAAATGAACAAAGGCTTTTTGTCAGTTAGTTATTCAGACACTAAAGTTATATGCTCTTTTGTTTATATTTTATTTTCATTTCGATGAAATAAATCACTTTGGGTTTGTCATCTTTGTTTCTAGAAATGTAGTTGCAGTTGCCTGCTGAGTTTGTATATATATTGGCACAGTTTGGTCCAACTCACTGTGATTTCCAGAACAGGAGCACATAGAGGGGTTCAAGATTCCCTAGAGCTATCCTATTCTCACTTGGACATCCACTGGAAAGGATCAAGAAAGCAAAAGACACAAGGCTCTGGAATAACTCATCGAGACCACCTTTTTTGACCCAGGACATCTTGAAAAAAGGTGGAGATGGAAAAGGTCTGGAATTTAACACCTGGAAGCTGCAACAGGAGGAGCTCCATCCTATGGAGGGTGCATTATTTGTCTGATGTGGGCACAGGCTCACAAAGTGAAGTGAAACCTGTGGAACGGAAAAGCCTGGCTAAAGGGACTAGTTAATAGACAGAAGAAGGCATTTGAAAGAGTCAAGAAATTATTTGAATTGATAGAATTACAAAGTTTGAGGGTAAATATTTATATTGTCTAAGTGGTCTGGTTGTGGAGTACGCTCTCTTTCCGGTAGTTACATTACTGTGTGAGATGTCAGATGATGCAGCCTTATATAAAATTGAAAATTAAGTTCATGGCTAAAATTTAAATATAAAAGGAAGGACCCACTGCATACTGGAATATCCTAGTCTAATAAATATTTGATTACAGACTCAATACTGCATTTTGAAAAATCCTAGAGCACATGTGACCAACAGGTATTGACAATTGTTTGTTCACATTTCAGCTGCTTTGTGTTTTGGTTCCTTATCTATGCTATTTTGAATTAAAAAAAATACCAAATTTGTTCATACTTTGAAAATGTTGAAGTTAATATTTCAACCACAAACCTCATATCTCTTCTATAGCTTACTATGTTCTCCACAGCCCCAAGGAAAACTCAATTTTTCAATTATATCCTCAATTTGATTCAGCTTTAATCAAACAACTAACACTAAAATACCTTTGCAATGACTGACACTTTATTTCTCAATTAAAACAAAATACAGAATGAATTTGCTTTTCCCCAACTTCTCACCTTCTCTGCCTTAGAACATCTGGGAGCCTCTAGGTCCACCCTGGTCAAAAGGAAACATTTCTTGCAATAGCCGTTATGCTGATGACTTCCTAGCCTGGTACATTCGAGTGCTCGACATTTCATCAGGTTCCGCTGTACAGAGGAGCTTGGAGATGGCTGGCTGCCCAGCATGGCTGTTGTGCTTACACTTTGACCGTGGTGATCTTTGTTGCCTGTAAGAGTAACCAAGCTGAGTTAAACCATTGTGGCAAGTGTTGATGCATACATCACACAGAAACCACATGGATCTAGTAGACAATGACTTGAGAAGAAGTGCAACCCAAATCTGTTCTTTTTTTTTCCTTTTTGCTGATTCATAACATAAAGCCAGATGAAGTACATGTTGCTGAGAATTTTTGCAAGCTTACAAAAAATGTTTCTATTTTAATAGTAATGCTGTCTTCCAGGAAATGTAAATTAATATATGGGGTTAGGTCAAATTGAGGGAGGATTTATCACTTGAAACAAAAGCTAATGACAGAGAATCTGTTAAAATTAAAACAAATATTTTTAAGCTTTGCAATAAGGTGCCACTGGTGATGCTACCTGCCATTTTAACCAGAGACATCAGGAGTCATATAATTATTAAATAAAAAAGACTGAAAATATATGGCTGTCTCCTCATCCCTATCTTATATAACATATTACTTGGCTATCAACTGCTGCTCTGGCCATCGGTCATAAGGATACTAGTGAGCTCACATTCATGTCTGAATTTCACATACTTTGAATATTCAAAATGAACCGAAACATGTGTAGCTCTCTATTTAGGTTGGCGTTCCTGAAGGCGCCATTGTGCAGCCATATGTGATTCTTCAAATCAACCTTTAACTTGGCCATATCCCCACATCACTTCCAGGGACAAGCCATTAGTACTTTTGCTTGGATAGGTTCAACTCTCATCAATGAAACAGACAGCCTATTGCCCAATGAGAAGGAGCAGACATGTCCTTTTCACATGCTGGGTGTATGGTGGAGCTCAGCTGCTCTATGCAGTAGGATGACTTGGCCAAAGTATGGCTCCAAAGGCTCCATCTGACAGAATGAATTACACCCCATGTGGAGGTGAATTTCCGATACTCCATGCACACATATTCCAAAGGAGAGCAGACCCATATCAGTTTACATCGAAGCCCCATTCCACTTGTGCACAGACAGACTACAAGAATAGCAAAAATTGGCAGTATAAACTCAGATATGGGCATGGATATTTGACCATTAAACCGCAAGACAATGACAATATTTTTATATTATGTACATTAACAAACCATCAACAACAAATCAAATCAAATTAATAATATATTGAACAATTATTGTAAAAGTAAAGTTGAATAAATCGTACTCTGCAGCTGCATGAATAAAAAAGTACCACTTCCGGTTAGAGGAAATAGCTCCAAAGTTGATACAAATCTACGTTTTGTACCTAATACTTGTATGCAAAATTTGGTTGACCAAACTGAAAGCGTACTGAAGTTATTGTGTTTACATACACACACACACACACACCCACACCCACACACACACACACACACACACAGACTTAATTCCAAAAATAGTATTTTAGGTCTAAAACATCGAGATTCATTAAGATCTCAACATCGAATTTTTGGAAGATTCCAATACTTTTCCTATACTTTGTATATGAGAAAGTAAAAAACAAATGAAATCAAATGTGAGTGGTCAGAAATGCTAAATACTGTTCATTCGGCAGTTACACTCCAAAGGGACAGCCATAGGGATATGACTGCCAGTCTCTGTGGTGTAATTTGTAACAATTAGTGATGAGCAAAACTGGCACATTTAGTTTGGCATGTAGTTTTGCAAAACTTACACTCAGATTAATTTTGCATGCAATTTCAAAATTGTGAAATGAGAAAATCATGAAGTTGTTTTTTTGGAGTGGAGTTTGAATTAACATAAGATGGCCTAATTCAGGGTATTAATATGAAATGTAATGATTTACTTAAGGAGATAGAAGTACACAATAAACAAGAAGAATTGCATCAATAATGCTTCAGTCTAAATGTTTAAAGTCTAAATATTCTCAATTGTAATATACATTTGTCATTTTACCCTCTGCTAGAGGTCCATCGAGCACTAGATCCCTAGTAAAAGATCATAACTAGCATAATATTTGTAATCACTGACCTTAAAATAGTCTAAAACAATACCCCACATGCTTATGTTTGAAAATTGTCATGTGTAACCTCCTGGGAGTGGGTGTTACAGGACTAGAATCACCAGTAAAGAATTAAATATCACAAATGTTATCATATTTGTCATCAGCATCCTTGAAATAGCATAAAACAACACTTTACAAGCCTGTAATACCGATCTCCAAAAACTATCATAATATTCATAATCAGCAACCTTGAAATAAAAAAGCATAAACTGACACTTCATATGCCAGCATTACTGATCCCCATTTTCCCTTTGTTTTCTGAAAAGGAGCAAATCTGACACTTCATACACCATTAAGGGTTGAACCCTGGGGTCAGTTAATGTGCCATGCACAACTTTGAGCCCTTCTACATTTTACTAACTTGCCTGATATTGTTATCCAAGGTGACTTACAACTCAATTGGTTGCATTTCTTTTGGTTTTCCAGTTGGTGCACAGGCAGGTCAAGTGACTTGCTTAGGGTCACACAGTGTCATTGGTGGGGTTTGAACCCACATGTGCAGGATTTTAAGTCCAGAGCTTTAACCACTACACCACACTGCCTGCCTTTCAAGCTGTTATGCTGCAGATACTGACTGGTTTACTCTTTATCATAAGGGTGTCATTTTCTACACAAGCTATGGACCAAAAATGGCCTACAAAAATTCTTTTTTTGGGTGAAGGGGATCACAAATAGTAGGGAACTCCAAAAGCTGGATGTCTTGTATAACTAGACATCAAGATGAGTCAGACAGTATCATATGTGTGGATTTTCTTATACCAGTGAGTCAGGATATGGTGTGGGAAAAAAAGCCAAGTGATTTCAAAGTGTTGATAAGTAATTCTTACAAACACAACAAGAAATATTACTCCTTAAAGCCTCATTCTCACTTCCATGTTTATGTACGTTTTTATCTATAGCTGGATAATCTGTAAGATCAATTTTATCTATTTCTCTGATTGATATCATTGCTAAGAAATGCTGTGTATTTTAAAAAAAGTATGACATATTTACCATACAAAGACACAGTAAAACAAACTATTGTGTTTTCTCCACAGGTAGACTCAACACATCGAAAGTCACTGCTGGCAAAGCATTCTTCCCACATTGTTATCTTCTCCTAGCTGAGGATATGCACACTTCTGGTGATTGGTTTTTCACTAAGAATCTCATCTCCTCTCATTCTCTGAAATCACTTTACCTGATGAGGGTTGCTGAGTTCACTTTATTTAAATACTGCAAGTGGAAGTAATGCATGAAATCGCTACCAGGTAGGGTCTAAACTTCTTTGTTCTTGTGTGAATGGCACATTCTTTATTTAGCCATACCAAATTCCACTGAAAATATAATTTGCACGAATCATTTTACTTATCTCTATGAAATATGAGACTTTACTCTTTTCATAAATTAAATAACTTGGTGTATTCAGCATCATATTTATCAATGTTTATAATGATGATGATGATGATTTATTTAATGTGATCACAAAACCTCTATACACTATCATGCAAGCACACCAGGGGGTTGCCTGCTAGGCTCACCTAAGGTATGTGGAACCACCCTGGGATAAGGGGGACCTCTGCTGCTAACAGTCTTTTGTCCTTTTACCACACAACACCAAAAGTAACCACCCCTTGAGGGGAGGGGAGGGGAGCCAGAAAAGCCCCACCCTTCCAGTCCAACTGATATAAAAGGGAGACAACCCTGGAAGGTGGCGTCTCATTTGTACCTGAGAACGACTCCAGACCTGTAAAAGCAGAGAATGCTGCTAGAGGGAGATAAAAGGCCTGTTTGCCGCTGTTGTCTGGTGAGTGCCACTGTGCACCTGTTAAGTTCATTTTTGTTTTTTCTTTTAATTAATTGGGGTTTGCACAGTTGGCACCTCAACTAATCTGGGAGTTGTTCTGCCTTCTCACTTGCCCTTACACAACACAAACATTTGAATGATTACAACAGAGAAGAGTTCCAAGACCTTTCTTATGGTGAAAGTTTCAGATAAAAAAAGCCACACTATAGATGGAGCAATGACCTCAGATAGCCTGGATCTTCTAATCAGTAGATGACAAGGCGGTTTCACTTTGTTACTTCTGAGAGCTACAGTTGACACACAGATGCTTTAGGAATAAAGTAAATTGGTACACATGAAAAATGTAGGAAAAACTGGAGAATTGGGATATATTAATAGTTTTGTTTTCAGTATGTCAGCACTGAATACTTTTTTCAGGTAAAGGTAAGCAGACATTTTGGTGAGAGGTACTTCTACTCAATAATCATGGTGCCACAGATTGTTGATAAGAATTTCACTGTACTCTGTACATGTGTCTAGAATGACCCTATAAAGACCAACGAGTAGGAAAGGACAAAGTTACCAAACAATGGAGAACATTGTTTTAAAGCTTGGAAGAATAAACACAGCACTACAATTAGTCCCAAGACTTGATGAAAACCGGCAGGCTACCATAACCAGAGCTGGCTGACAGTGCGGCTAGTCTGGGTGGCTAGACATGTTCATTCAGAACCTACAATCTCCCAAAAAGGCTCACAAAAAAGCGAATACTAACATTTTGTCTGCAATGTCTGCTGCTTAGTTCTAAGGTGCACCATTCATATGACTCTTTCCATCAACACTCTGTGAACTATATGTACTTGCAGCCATTATGTTTGGTGTCATTGATAGCAGACAATGTTCAATTCAATCTGAGATTCAGGGAAGCTCCATGATCAAAAGAAAAACATGTTTTAGCTGTCTAGTGGTACAAATGAACTAATGTAAGAAATGTTAATAGAACATTTATTCTGAAGGACTTACATAGTAGATAACAAGTAGTACCCAGAATGTGTAAGCCACATATTCAAACAAATACAAGAAATATGTGTTTTAATTATTGCTACAAATAACAACTCTAAAATCTATCATTGGTTTTCTGCCAAAAATCTCACTCACCAACCTTTGCATAGAAGAATTCGCAGTAACTTACTCTGACCACAAGCACCTAGACCATTTTACCCAAATCCTCATAGGTGCCTCTAGTTCCTCATAGAATTACATAATTTTAGTAAAGGAAAATCGAGATATATACTGTATTTGATATAAACTTTCCTATCAAGCACTACGATGTCGAATCAAATCTGATCTGAAAGCAACAAAAGGGAAGAACCCACCATAGATGGCAATGTAGCAGATGGTACAGTAGCCCATATTTTCCTGGGTGCCATAGAAATTACATCCAGCATTGATACACCTCCTCCCATTCCTTGATTCAGTGCAGGAGCCACAGCTTTCTTCTTCTAGACAGGAGGAAGCCAAAGCAGATTGAAAGCCTGGAATTACTGAATCTTGATCATCATCTGATCCGAAAGCTTCTGCCTTCCTCTGCAGACACTTGTAACATAAGCCATTAAATGTCCTTGTTTCGTTTTTGCACATTATACATCTCCCGGTAAGGAGGTCCATTGTGTTTTCCACAAGTGTCTCTTCTGGGTTCAGTTCTCGCATGGTATGGCTTGCTGGGAATGGGCATAGCAGAACTCTATTAAGGGTAGCATTGGGAGGTGTGTGCTGGGTCTTATTTCCTGTGACTGGACACTTCCTGGTAACAGCAGAGCTTTTCAGGTTTATTTCATTAAAAAAAGTCATCTGAGATGATGCAGCAGGGGCAGATGCTGGACCAGGTGGAAGTTTTACTTCGGCAGGACTATCATTGCCATAGAAGGACATCCTGTCAGAAACGAACTGCTTTCGATGTGAAGAGGGAGTGGCTTGTTGATGAAGCTTTTTATGACATTCGTGACAAAATGGCTGTGTGGAAGTGGACGAGAAGTACTGACACCCCGAGGTAACGCAGTGATTGCCAGTTATTGAAAAGTTGGAAAGGGCAGAGACCTTGCTGAGCTGGTCTTGATTTGGATTCAGCTTTGGTTTGACTTTGCCCTCGACATTCCTATGGCTATTGCTTTCCATGTGTTGGACAAGCTTGAAGTAGTCCTGGACCAGGCTGAAGTTCTCTGGCAGATCGTTCCCTTGCAACCTAAAAAAATTATCAACAGCAAGATTTTATTTTTTTACTGGCTCTCTGATAAATAATCTTAAATGCTGATTAACTACTGTTTACATAATATAAGAAACACTGGAAGGCAGATTTATTATAATTATTACATAAACAGATAATTCTGATCAAGTCTCAGACGTACTCATTTTGATAAACTATAGTTTGTAAAAACTGAAGAAGTGATAAGGTTACACAAATCAAAAGTCAACCAATGTCCTGAGCATTAGTGTGACAGATGGCTTGATGGTGACCATCCTGCCATCCTTTGTTATAATCTGGGACTAGTTTTCTTCCCATTGAAGTTTCTAATGTATAAGGAATTATTTTCTTTTATGTATAAAATTACCCAAAATGTATTTAAGAAAATTTAAAATGGTTAATGTTTTGCCACAACACTGTTATTGTTAATCTTAGGCCTTGGAATGTTTGTTTATGGATGCTGTGGTTCTTCCACCCAGTGAACACCAGGAGTGTGTGTGTTGCCTCACATATGTGACGTTTTAAAATGTGAGCGCCATGCACTTCCTGATTATATGAGTTTTTGGGTAAAAACAAAGAAATTCTCTCTGTTAGTGTGTGCTTTATTAAAAAAAAATACTCTAGTTTTGATTCTTCTGCATTGACTTTGCAACCTGGATGTGTCTACTTGGTTTAGAATTTGGCCTAGCTTTTGACTATGTCTATTTTCTGGTCATTTAGCTGCCTCCTTGAGACGGTACAACAACCTTGATGGGATACAAACAAGGGGAACTGTACAATGGGTAATGTCTAAAGCCAGAGGTATGAAGAATCTGTTTCCTCTACAGCTTGAAAAATGCCAACCAGGACTCCAAACTTTGATCCTGTGCTTGCCCTGTCCACAGATGTATTTCCAAATGGGTGACTCTATTGCTACCCATTAGTTGAACAGACACTGTGACAAAAGAGGAAAAACACATCTAAAGGAAAGTTTAAATTAAATAATTCAATCAAGAACAGTAAAAGACAAATGTAGTGGTGCGGATTCCTACCTGGCGGCTGTGATGAACTCTTCAGTGCAGCCTTCTACATTAATAAGGTTTAGGTAGGTGTCCAGACATTGTTGTTTAGCATCATCATTCTTTTCAAATAAGAATGGCACTCCAAACTTGAGAAGTCTGTCTCTACAGGGTATTACTAATGGAACTGCTTCGATTTCTAAAAAGAAGAATTAAAAAACATCTGTGTTTATATCTTTATATCATGCTAACTGAAAAGTTTTGAAAGAAGGCACCTAACAAGCAACCCTTTCTTCTTGAGATTACATACAGCATTGCCATTCCAGTTTATCTTTGTCCAGTCTACTTCAAGGTGCAATTTCTCTTATGCAAATAAAGTATTGCAAATAAATGAAACAGTAATGTGTAGATAAATATTTTATAGCTAAAATAACAACAACATTTCAGACTTAATAAGAGGATTTCATTCTTTAGGAATTTAACTTGTAAAAAATTGCAACCATGAAAAAAGCAGAAAATAGCAATTTCAAAAAAGTTAAACACATTTCAAACTGGTATCATCATTATCGTTATCATCATTTCCCGTTTCCTTATGTTGATAAGAGTGGTGGTATCAGCAAGCTAAGCTGAGCAGCTGACAAGGGCATCCTGCCTTCAGCAATGTTTTCCAGGTCTTCTTTGGAAATTCCCAGATACCCCTGGGCCAGATAAGAGATATAATCACTTTAGCATGTTCTGGGTCTGTCTCTGAGCCTTTTCCAGGGGCTGTGCCACAGACACTTTGTGTAGCCTTCCTGTCTACATGCCAAAAACACATAAACTGGCTTCTCTTGATCTGTAGAAGCAGTTATTCTACCCCAAAATTCTCCCACATTGAACCTATTGTTAAGAATGAGCCCAACAACCCAACACTGAGATGGACATTGAATCTCATTTTGGTTGCTTGTATTTGCAATCTCATTCTTTCTTTCACTACGAAGAGCTTGTGACCTTAGGTGAGGATAAGAAAGCGGGCTGGATGGTAAAGTGAAAGGTTTGTCCACAGGCTTAATCCCCATTTCATCACCATGGCCAAGTATAACCAAATCACTGATGAATCTCATGATCACTTTTCCCTAACTTGTGAAGAAGACCCTGTAGTACCTAAAGTCCTTCATATGGAACCCTTGCTCACTCCGTATTTGAAGAAAATAAGACACTCTTTTCTGAGGGAGGACCTCTACCCCAGCTTTAGAGGTTTCAATTCTCATTCCAACTGCATCAAACTTGGCTGGGAAACTTTCTGGTGCAAGTCGGAAATCAAAGTCTGATGAGGCCAAGAGGACAATAGTACTCAGAAACACAAAGCTGCAACCCTTAAGTCCCCAAACTGAACACTCTCTAATCTTCTGCTATCCCTTGATATGCTGTCCATGAAAACCATGAATAGTAGACAAGATAAGACTCATCCTCTGGGCAGCTTAATTCCCACATTGAATGGATTCAACTTAACGGAACAAGTATGCAGCCAGAGCTAACACTCCACAAGTTCAGGCAACAAATGGCACTGTCTTCTGGAATTGCAGGACCACTGCTGCAAGCCATTCTAAGCAAGGTATCCCAATTACTGTAAATAATATGCAGTAGAGTTGCTTTTTATCTGTTAAGAGTTAAAAATACATTTTTAGGCAAAAAACACATTAGTTATAAATTGATTTATAACCTCCACTCTGCAGAATGTCCAAATCAATGCAGCAAACTCAGCTGCCTGTGGAACCTGAATTCAATCAGCACAATTTTAGTGTAAGAAAATACATTTGCTATCTGCTCAGAAAGCATTGTAAAATCAACCTTGTTTCAGTAAACAATTATAATTAATCATCTTTATTATTTCTTACAAAGAACAGTAGAGTACCATTTTTGGCTCAAGTTTACTGTTTTCTGAAACTCCAGCTTCTGCAATATTTCAATAAAGAAGAAATGAAGGATTAGGCATACCTCAGGTCCGCAATCTAGGTGTTCTCTTTGACAGTAACCTCTCTTTTGAGAAACAAGTTAATTCTGTTCGTCAAGAGTTGTTTTTTCCAGCTTCGTCTATTAGATAAGATCAAGCCTTTTTTATCTTATAGGGATCTTGAGAAAGCTACTCATGCTTTTATCTTTTCTCGCCTTAATTACTGCAACTCGCTGTATTCTGGGATTAGCAAATCTCTGATACGCAGGTTACAGTTGGTCCAGAATACTGCCACTCGCTTTCTGGTTGGGGCAAGAAAGTATGATTCTGTTTCTCCAATATTAGCTTCTTTACACTGGCTGCCTGTCAGTTTTCAAATTGATTTTAAAATCTTGTTGCTAGTTTTTAAATCTTTACATGGGCTTGCTCCTGCCTATTTATCCGAATTGTGTGCTTTACACCAGCCATCCAGAGTGCTTAGATCTTCTGGTCAGCTGTCTCTTGTTGTCCCTCATACCAAATGTAAAACTAAGGGGGACAGGGCTTTTGCAGCTGCTGCTCCTTGCCTGTGGAACTCTTTTCGTCATTACATAAAGGAGTCGTCTACAATTGAACTGTTCAAAACAAGATTAAAGACTCATTTCTATTCACTTGCATTCCATGACCTTCAGTAATACTGATGGTTTTCCTCAATGTGATTATATAACATTACTTCTATTTATTATTTATTTATGTTCATTTATTTTATTTCTATTTATGTTATTCATGTTAATTGTATGTTTTTCTTTAATTCTATTATTGTAAAGCACTTTGGCCACAGCATTCCTATGTTGTTTTAAATGTGCTTTATAAATAAAGTTGACATTGACAATTAACATGTTTAATTCCTACTGATATATACTTTAGAACATTTTAGTATCTTACAGTATATGTAACAAAAATTCCAATAAACTTTTGAGTCAGACATGATTTCATCCAACATGGCAGTAAAGGATTTCTCTGTTCCTCTGTCTCAACAAATGGTCTACCAAATATCAAGTTTAAGACTGTACAGCATTAATCAGTATACAAAACCTGAACTTGAATGTATATCCATAGCAGATCAAAGGCACAGCATTTGTCTTATTAATATTCCTTCTAGAACATAAAAGTAGCATGAAATAAAATCAGTCTATCCTATCTTTCCTGAGAATGTACACAACCTTGAGGTGATGACTGATACTCAGCTAATCTTCAATCACATTACAACTGTCTCTCATTCACGCAGATTCACTCTGTATGACTTCTGCAACCTCAGGCCATATCTGACAGAGTATGAAACACAACTACTGGTCCAGGCATTGGTCCTGTCTTGTCTGGATGACCTCAACTCTCTGCTGACAGGAGTATCTTCATGTACTGTCAAGCCACTTTAGATGATTCATAATGTATGTAACGCATCTTCAATCAGCTGAGGTGGACACATTGATCCTCTTTTGAGGTCTCTACGCTGGCTCCCTGTAGCAGCATACATTAAGTTTAAATACTTAATGCAGAGTAGTCAGTAGGTCATCACCCATGTATATGAAAGTACTCATAAGGTCCTATCCTCCTTCTTGTACACAGGATGGACAGGCATTCTGGCCAGGAGGTAGGATCATTTCGTGCTTGGATTGGAGACCAGAATGGATGGACAGATGAGGATGAGGAAGTGGCTTTGTGCCTGGCTAGAGTAATATAATGGATGGACTAGCAGAAGTTGGAGGTTGGGAACAGTTCCATTCCCCATACAGCAGGTTGTGGTGTTCTTTTGATAGCATCCCAGGTTTGGACACACACAGGGGTGCTTGGGAGTTGGAATCCGGAAGTGCAGCCCTGTTGGAGTCCTTGAGTGTTGGTAGAGGGTGAGGTCAGGTGAGGACCTCCCTGCTTTCCTATGACATGGAAGTGCTTCCAAGAAGACTTGTTGTGGCACTTCCAGCATTTCCAGGTCTAGCTCGAGCAGACACTCAGGTCTGCTCGTGAATGGCATCTGGTGATACAACCTCTATGTAGCATGAAATCTCAATGCGGAGCCCTTTTCTCATGTAGCTCTTAGCTGGTGGAACAAGCTGCCCACCTCCATCTGAACAGCTCACTCCCTCAGTGTGCTTAAGAAGCATCTGAAGACTTTCTTGTTTTATGAATGTCTTTCCAACTGATAACAGTTTTGATGCAAGGCTGTAAATAGCTAAGATACGAGCAACTGGGCTTGTGTAGTTCTGTTTGGTTTAGAGCTCTTCACTTGGTATGATCAATTTTGTGATCTTGTCCTTTAGTACTTGGTACTCGATTAAGTTGATCTCTTTTGTAAGCCAATTTGGATAAAAGAGTCTACTAAATGAATGCATCAAAATGTAAATACAGAATGAGTTATGATGCCTTACAGGCATTGTTGTAAAAGAGCTTTTGCCTAATCTTCCATCCATCCATTATCCAACCCGCTATATCCTAACTACAGGGTCATGGGGGTCTGCTGGAGCCAATCCCAGCCAACACAGGGCGCAAGGCGGGAAACAAACCCCGGGCAGGGCTCCAACCCACCGCAGGGCAAACACACACGCACACACACCAAGCACACACTAGGGACAATTTAGGATTGCCAATGCACCTAACCTGCATGTCTTTGGACTGTGGGTGCCTAATCTTTCACAGTATGATATGTCATACTGTATATTGATGAGTAGAATGGTCACATATGATTTAGATAGTAAATTTATTAAGTGGTTAGATACCTGTAACACACAATATATTTAGAAAAGAGTATAATGTGCTGAGCTGGTTATGTACTGGTTTGACTTTTCTGTATTCTGAAGGATAAACTTTTCCAGGCAGGCAGAACATCATCACAAATGACACTAAGGGACCTTACAAGAAAAGATTAACTGCTCTGAGTGTTTGATGAAGGTAAATATGTGTTAGCACAAAGAGATACATGAATAATCTGAATTGAAATGAATTTTTAAATTGTCTACACTTGATCAGTCCAATTTGATTCATTAACACACGAGTGACTCTGGAAATTCTGCTTGCAAGTATTTCCTGATAAAGAATAACTGTAAAGCAAAATGTCCTTATGAATAAGTATTTTGCATTGATTTCTTTCCTTGATAAAATAAAGTAAAACAAAAAATACCTGGCCCTGGGTCATTTGCATAAACCAGAGGTGTGAAATGTTGTTCAGAAAAGGCAAGAACAACGGGGAAACAGCAACAACGGTTTGGAGACCAGAGGAGCGGTAAATACACGCCTGAAGGCTCAGGCGCTGAATTCAATGAAACGTTAATTGTTTCCTCAGGACATCCTGTAAAACAAATCAAAGATCATGAAGACAGCTGACTGAATCATTTTCTAATATTAAAAGAACAGTTTTAAAAGGGTTTATTTTATTAATATCTAGCAAATCCAGATATTTTGAATTTACAACAACATACCAATGACACTTGCACATGTGAAAATGACCGGCTTTATCACTGTCTGGGTGAAAGAACATTAAAGAAAAATATGCTACTTATTTAATTGGGAATACATTGTTAATGTATTACACAGTATCATTTTGCTTTATCCCATTCAGCAAATGTTTTCCAAATTTAGCCAAGAACTAAATTAAAACTAATTCACCAGAACATCCACCCATTACTGAACTTGCTTAATCCAAGTCAGCTTTGTGGAGACCAGTAGTATCAGCTGCAAGACAGGAACAAACACTCGAATGCTAAGTCACAACTGGACCAATTTAGAGTGGACAATTAACTTAACACTGAATGGCAATTTTGGGGAGGTGGGAAGAAAACTGGAGTATCTGGAAGAAAACCAATTCAGACAAGGGGGGAACATTTATACTTCAAGAGGTACAGCTCCAGAACTCTGTTTACACTGTATGCAATTTTTACTATCATATCAGAAAAATAAATCAATTTATGGATCTTTGACATTGTCCTTAGATAAATCGATAAACTGTGTTTTGCTCTTGCATCAGACCCTAAAATATAAACGACAGTAAGGGTGTTACCTGCTATGACAATGATTGGCCTTCTGATTATATTAGCTAAAACGAAAAGGTAGATATCCTGGTAGCGCTGCTTCCGAGTGGCCTTTGCTTTTGATTTTGGATCAGCTGTTTTCACAACATACTGCCATTCCTCTTCTTGCAACTATTGATGGAGACAAGTAGATGAGAAGGTTGATCAGAATTAAGAATTGCATATAAACAGTACACAAAAATAGATGAACGTTATAAATCTCATATATATATATATATATATATATATATATATATATATATATATAGTATATATCTATCTATTATATAAAAAAAATTTGGGTTGAGACATGAACATCTCTGAGAGACACTTTGAAGTCACGCGAGACTACTTGCACGTCAAACATTGTGTCATATGGCTCCTTTCTTCACAAAGCAATTATGACAAAGCATTTTTCCAAAGCAATTAAGAATAAAATTTCAAAAAGGGGTAAATAAAAATAATTTCAAAATCCATAGAAAATTGGTGAAACCCAAAAATATAATAGGATAATTGCTGAAAAAAGACAAGGGCAGAGATACAATTTAAAATGTGAACCTACATACTTCATTAATTTGAACAAAGTAGAACGTAATTCAGTTCAAACTTGAACATCATCATCACAACCTGACTCCACTAAAATTCCCTAAAATACCCATTTATTGTATGAATACCTCAGAAGGTACAAAATTGTGACATGAAAGATCTGTTGAGATATCTTACATTGCACTAGTCATGAGTCAACTTGTTTTACCGAGCTGGAAGTATCCCAGCCCACCAAATAAACTCAACACCACTCCATAGAATTTTCCAAGCCAGTATAACCCTGAACAGGGTCACAGTCCCAGCTAGCAGAGGGCACAAGGCAGGAACAATCTGTGGACTAGGCACTAGACCCAATTTAGCGCTGCTGATCCACCTTTCCTGCATGCCTTTGGACTGTGGGAGGAAACTGGAGCACGAGGAGGAAACATGGGGAGAACATGCAAACTTCATGCAGGGAGGACACGGGACATGAACATTGGTCTCCTTACTGTGAGAAAAAAACACAACAGTAAAAATATGTCTTATTATTTCTTCTTTCACCTAGCATTTGAAAAAATATTATATTTTCCAAAGAGGAATGGTTCAAAGCTTTTTCAGAATTTGGCAAAAATAGATTAATGGATTTTAAAATAAACATGCCAAGTCTTTGTTAACTTTTTTGATGTCTCAATATATATGAAGAACTACTTCAACTACTACATATGAGGAACTACTTCACTGCTGGTTTAACTGATCTAATATGAAATATAAATGTTTGGTAGCATTGATTGTATACTTTACTAAACTGTGTCTCATGTATTGTAATAAGATATAAAAAATCAGCAACATAAATAAATACAATCAAGAAAAACTCAAAAAACTACAATAACTGACAAAGTCATTGTTACAGTAAACACCCGATGTTGAAAAGGCATTTTTGCCAGTGTTTCCAAAATGTTGTTTGCTTTGGCCTGTTTTTCAAAATTTGCATCATGGTGCATTTTTGACTTAATTTTGTAAAACAAATGACTCACTGAACAGGAAATGCATTTCCAGTTATAAGCCCACAAGCTGTGAGGTGAACCTGTTAAATAGTGCAGGTAGATGAGTAACTGGAATCATACAGTCACCACACTGTATGAAGGAAATGCATTATCCTCTTGATGTGGTTGGACAATGAAATATTTAAGGCAAGCAGCCAGAAATGTAAATATTTCACATGTTCATGCTCTCCTTAAAGTAGGCTGTCTTTTAAAGTATAACATCATTTTTAACTTGTGAAGTTGCCTCTAAATATTTACCACAGACCTAAGTGTGGACTCAGTGTCACTTACTGTAATTTGCAGTTAAACTAAAGCACAGTACAATATTTTTACATAGTTGTTCTCACTTCATTTCAGTGCATAAGTCAAAGCTACAAGTGAAGCAGAAATGTCCAACATGTGCTAAAACTAAAGCTTAATGGCAACAGAGAACTGAAAAATGATACATACCTGCAAGGAGAAATCCAAACTTACTTAGTGCACAACGTAAACGTGCATGCTGACAGCACACTGCGGTTAACACTGTAGCCATAATGAATGGTTAAAGTGCTCCATGGTAAGATCTATCTATCTGTCTATCTATCTATCTATCTATCTATCTATCTATCTATCTATCTATCT
>JANRMT010062849.1:9153857-9177271 GCA_026402145.1 Polypterus bichir lapradei
TCTATCTATCTATCTATCTATCTATCTATCTATCTATCTATCTATCTATCTATCTATCTATCTAGAGTATATACAAAAGAAAATTACACTTCCAAAAAAATTGAACTTACATGGAATTTGTCATTCCAATCATTCACCTCATATATATATAAAAAATTAGTCAGTGATAGGATGTGCTAAAAAGAACTTAAAAATTATAATGAGGCAACATTCTCATTTATACCTCCACACATGCCAGGCATTTTAAGATGTTAGGATAACTTTATGACCTTACACCCCAACAAAAATAAAGTATAACAAGTAAATCTAAAACAATTTAATTCCAACAGTCCCTAAAAGTAAATACACTTACTTTTCCAATAATCTGTAATATGTTTTTACTGTATTTGATGTCTTTTTGGTACCTATTACAGTGGGCAGACTGGCACATTAATGGTGAATGGGGATCTGTACTGCAGGAAATCCTGATGCCACATGATGATATTCTTGAATTATGGTCCCAGCCCTTTCAAAGAGCACTCCTGACACTGGATGTCACTCCCAGAGTGGTCCCAGAAGGAGGAGCTCAGGACTGTGACTTAAAGAGCACTTTGCACAGCATGTCAGACTTCAATGTTAATGTTTGATATTAGCCTTGTGTGCACACTTACCTTAGTATAAACGGATTGACCAGAAACCGTCATTGCAAAGAACATAAATACTCCTAGCTTGAGTGAGTGTGGGCATGTAGATGTTCTGTAGTGAGTGATGTTCTGTTCAGGATGTTCCTGCCTTGCACCCTGAGTAACCCTGTGAGTAGAGGTGGGAAGGTGAATGGGGGTCTAGCACCTGTCTTATGGAAGAGACAGGTCTGGATTGAGTTGAATACAGAAGTGGGAGGTGAACAGTAGAAGGTTTTATGTGGTACAATTTTTGGGTAAATGAACAAGCAATCCACTAGCCAAAATGGGGGGTCGGGGGGTGCGGGAGAAAACCCCGGGAGGTACTAGGATATTGGGTAATTTATTTGGTAATTTCTCCTTCTTCATTTTTATTGTTCTTCTCCTTAATTTATTTATAATAAACCTAACTAATTTGCACATTTTGCCATGTTTTTTGTATCATCCTGGGTTTGGTAACACTATAGGATCGCCCTCTATTGATATCACATTCTTCCCTCTGTTGTTTGCATTTTTAACATTAATATCCTCTTTGGGATGACATCTCTGTGCACTTTAAAATAACTGGGAAGAAGATGGGCAGAAATATATTGCAATCAAAGAGCTAAGAGATAGTACGAGTAAGCGGAGAGATGAACTCATGAACAGCGGTGCAGCTCACACACTTTCAAGATGGTGGATGTAGAGCTTAAACTCTGGTAATGCTTTCGCACTACATTTGATCAGCAAGATATACAGTAACCAAGGATCCAGAATGAAAACAAAGAAACAAATAGCTTAAAATAAAATATAATAACATGCACATATTAATGGAACAGCAAAATACCTAATGAGGAAATCCACTAGCTCATCAGAGAGAAAACAAAATAGCATAAAAATGGGTAGTACAACAGAAAACCAAAAACATTTTATTTTTTATTTAAAGGCCTGACGCCAGAGTTCTTTGACTTTGAATGATGAACTTTTTAGAGTAACACTGATGCTCACCTGCACTCACACAAAGCTGGCCATTGGAGAAGCAGCTCAAGCATAAGGCATCTCCTATTCTAAAATTCTGGGCTTATGCCTTGTTAATAAACTTGGCAAAGAAGACAGTGACAGATAAATTGCAGTTTTTGAAAACTGAAGTAATTATATGATACTAAAAACTTCATAGGGTGAATGCCGATTTTGTTTTGCTACACACCGTTAAAATTATTCCTTCAGTTAGATTTTGGTGGAGGATCTTAACTTTATGTTAGTTAAAAGTTTTAGAAGCCTTAAATGACGTAATAATATTTTCATCACTCTAATTTTCTGAGTAAATATATATACTGTATATATCAAGACCAGACACAGAAACAAAACTTGAAATCTCAGTGAGTATTAATGAGTGAAACAGCAAGTTTCATTCTGCGTGCAGTTTTGTAAAACTGGCATTAAGTTTGTTTTGCAGGTAATTGTGCGATTGCGAAAAAGGTTATTTGGGCTTTTAAAGGTGTTTTGGGGTGGAAAACAAGTTCCCTAAAGCCATTTTCACACCTCTGTGTTTAACTGTGCTCTTTTTGACAGCTGCATAAAGCACACCAGTAAAATCAATTCTATTTAGGTCTCTTGTTCATGTTAGCACAGAGAAACGTGTTGCGTGTTTTAAAAACATGACATTCTGCACATCTTCCACACAAACACCCCAACCCCCCACAGCCCCAAAATTCACCTTCGTGCACATTAATACGTTTTTCAAACAGGACAATTCACAACAGAGGAAGCTGCCCCTCTGCCCTTACCTAGAAACCGCCCTTTGTTTTTTCATGATTGTGTAGAAGAAGTTGAGGACCTGTATGCTCCATACACTGTGGAGTTTTGAGTTTCTCTTCAGTCTTTGATGTATCTTTAGGATTATCAACACTGAGATTGACATCATAACTGATAAAGATGAGATCATACTACCACAACAACCACAACACATGGCTAATCTTCTTCTTCTTCTTCTTCCTCTTCTTCTTTTGGCTGCTCCCGTTAGGGGTTGCCAAAGCGAATCATCTTCAATATCTTTCTATCCTCTGCATCTTGTTCTGTTACACCCATCACCTGCATGTCCTCTATCACCACATCTATAAACCTTCTCTTTGGCCTTCCTCTTTTCCTCTTACCTTTCAGTTACATCCTTAGCATCCTTCTCCCAATATACCCAGCATCTCTCCTCTGCACATGTTCAAACCAACGCAATCTTGCATTTCTGACTTTGTCTCCCAACCGTCCAACTTGAGCTGACCCTCTAATGTATTCACTTCTAATCCTATCCATCCTTGTCACACCCAATGCAAATCTTAGCATCTTTAACTCTGCCATCTCCAGCTCTGTCTCCTGCTTTCAGGTCAGTGCCACTGTCTCCAACCCATATAACATAACTGGTCTCACTATCGTCCCGTAGATCTTCCCTTTCACACTTACTGATATTCGTCTGTCACAGATCACTCCTGACACTCTTCTCCACCCATTCCACTCTGTCTGCACTCTATTTTTCACCTCTCTTCCACAATCCCCATTACTCTGTACTGTTGATCCCAAGTATTTAAACTCAGCCACCTTCACCAACTCTACTCCTTGCATTCTCACCATTCCACTGACCTCCCTCTCATTCACACACATGTATTCTGTCTTGTTCCTACTGACCTTCATTCATCTCCTCTGTAGAGCATATCTCCACCTCTCCAGGGTCTCCTCAACCTGCTCCCTACTATCGCTACAGATCACAATGTCATCAGCAAACATCATAGTCCACGGGGACACTAGTCTAATCTTGTCTATCAACCTGTCCATCACCATTGCAAATTAGAAAGGGCTCAGAGCTGATCCCTGATGTAATCCCACCTCCACTTTGAATGCTTGGCTAATGGCTCAACAAAATGCCTACATGACACAATAAGTCTGATGATTTTTTTGTCCACTAGAGATCTTTATCTAAATCCTAAATGTCACTCAGATACATATAGAATTTAAATGCCTCTAGGCAGGATCTAAACGCCTTTCCTCTTGTGTTAATGGCCTGTGTTTTATTCAAACCCAACACAAGATTTACTTTGACAATTTGTTTGCAAAGTGAAACACATAGTTCACATAAATTCAATTTCAATTCATGTCACTATTAGTGAGCTACTATACCTGAATGAGTACTCTTCTTACTCACCATGTGCAGTAAACGGCCAAAGAGCATGCTATCAGTTATGGTTGTCCTGTCATTAGTATGGGTCACTACAAAGTTTTCAAAATGTCAAAAGGTATTATTTAATTGTAACAGATAGCAGTCTAAGTAAGCATTCTAAATAAATTCTTCCACCACCCCAACAACATTACAAAGTTCAGAAAGATGAAATATTCTATCATCCAAGCTTAAGGTAACATCTCCTGCTTTCATCAATATGTCAAAACATATCTGGCAGTCTACAAAACATTTCTATAATCTACTTTTAAGTAGTAGTAAAAGTTCACGGAATGTCTTAACTTACATGACTTACTAACATGCAAGATGTCACCACTCTCCAGCTCCATGATAATGAAGAATGCATTAGAAGATACTGTATGCTCACTGAGAAACTGTATACCCGCTTATTCATGGCATCATCTCATCAGCCAATCATGTGGCAGCAGAGCAATGCATAAAATTCTGCAGATACAGGTCTGTTCATTTTCACATTGAACAGCAGAATGGGGAAGAAACGCAATTTCTGTGCTTTCAACCGTGGTATGATGGTGCTAGACGAGCTGGTTTGAGTATTTCTGTAGCTGCTAATAGGGGATTTTTGTGCATAACAGTCTCTAGAATTTACCCAGAATGGTGAAAAAATAAATAAAAAACATCCAGTGGGTGGCAGTTCAACAGATAGAAATGCCTGGTTGATGAGAGAGGTCAGAGGAGCTTGGGCAGATTGGGTTGAGCTGACAGAAAGACTGCATTAATTCAAATAACCACTCTTTAGTGAACAGAAAAGCATCTCAGAATGCACAACATGTCGAACCCTGAGGCAGATGGACTACAACTGCAGAAAACCACGTCGGCTTTCAACCAAGAAGAGAAAGCTGAAGCTGCAGTGAGCCCAAACTTACCAAAACTGGACATCTGAAGACTGGAAAAACGTTGCCTGGATAAATTTTGATTTCTGCTGAGGCACACAAATGGTAGGGTCATAATTTGACAGCAATGGCAGGAATCCATTCACCCAGCCTAACTTATGTCAACAGTCCAGGATGGCGGTGGTGGTGGTGTAATGATGTGCAGAATGTTTTGTTGCCACACTTTGGGCCTATTCATATCAATCAATCATCACTTGAATGCCACAGCCTATCTGTGTATTTTTGCTGTGTATCCCTCTGCGGTGCACTGGTGCCCTGCCCGGGGTCTCTTTCCTGCCTTGCACCCTGTGTTGGCTGGGATTAGCTCCAGCAGACCCCCGTGACCCTGTAGTTAGGATATAGCGGGTTGGATAATGGATGGATGGAAGGATGTGTATCCTTTGTTGTTGGGAGCATGTGCTGATACTAGCATGTTGCTGCACCCAACGGCAAACCACCCAGATTAAGATCCGAGTGCAGTTGTGCAACGGGTGACACCTCAGCACCACACTGAACAGTGTGAGGTTTCTACAGTGGTCATGGCCACAATTTACCCATTTTCTAATGGCTTGTTACAGCACGATAATACTCCATGTTAGAAAGTAAAAGCCATGAGAATCTAGTTTCATGAACATCACAATGAGTTCAATGTTCTTCAGTGGCCTTCCCAGATTTTAATCCAACAGGACACCTTTGTATGTGCTAGAACTGTAGATTCAATGAATGAATGTGCAGCTGATAAATCTGCAGAAACTGCGTGGCCCAATTGTGTCCCACAATCTGAAAGGAACATTTCCAATATCCACAACACAAAGAACTCAGACTGTTTTGAGAGCAAAAGGAGGTCCCACTCAGTATTAATATGGTGTTCATAATAATTTCTTAGTAAGTGGATAAATTTATTTTATTTAAGAGAGAATACAAATCAGCTAGTCAGTTGGCCCACCCTACAAATGTCATAAAAATTGATTCTGCCATTCTTTCATGATAAAAGAGAAACACAATATTTACTTTATTTGTATCACTTTACTTACTCTTATGTCTGGAGTCAGGGGTAAAGCTCTGTAGTCTGATTTCTGGGATTCCTTATGGCCGGCCAGTCCGAGGTAAGTGGGGCTGTTCTTGGTCAGAGTTTTATACAAAGCTGTACTGAGTACCATATCAGAGTCATGCACACCCCACATATATAGAGACACTGCATCTGGTAAGCTGCTCTCTTTGCCTAAATGAAACATAGAAGGGTAAGTCAAAACTGCTGATCAGTAGCTTTGTTTCATAAGTTAAACAGTAATTTAAACAATGAGGCAGCACGTGTCTAATCAGAATGTGCTCCATAAATGTAGAGAAGGTCGGTTCATGTGGCGAAGACCCAAGCAGAGCATGAGAAGCACTTCTTTACACCCTATCATACTTTAAATATGTAAATCTATGCAAAGATGAACCCGATATTTTCTTACCAGCATTTTTCAGAGGAAAGAGAAGCTTCAGCTGTTTGCACCAGTTAAGCCACTTTTTTTCTTCAAAGAGTCTCAACACATTCAGATCAAAGAGGGATTTTCGAATGAGCTCCCTGCAGTGCAGGCTGTAGGCCTCGTATCCAATGAGCTGCACGTTGTGCAGGTGTAGGGTGGTGCAATAGTACAGAGCAGGCTCACCCACTGGCAGTTTGGAAACGTCATCAGCAATGCGCTCTCGAAGTTTAAGGGCTTTGGTCAGGTTGCTGTTTTCAAGAAATGTTGGGAGCAGATTTCTTCCTTCCATATCATGGAAACTAAATAAAAGAAAGTACCACTGCATATTACTATTTAACAATAGTAGGATGTGACAGAAAACACAAACATGTAAGTTCAAGTTGAAAGGAAGTCCATTAGTACTTTAAGACAACAAATTTTAGTACTCACTAGAAATGTTGCCAACAATCACAACTAGCCTTGACAATAGAACACTTCAGATGAAAGGTGATCAAAAATGCAGCACCTGCTATAAACAGCAGGGTTGGTATTGTTATTACTATCATGTCACCATTTTGTTTTTTTCACAGGAACCATGGTTTTCAGTATATTAAGCTCCTCTGTTGCTAACAATAACATCCTGTTGCTACCATGTGATGGCTGGAATTCACACCACACAATGTCATTGCAGCAACCTTCCTGAAGCCAGTGTCATGTGTCCGAGACTGTTTTGAGGTGTATTCAAAGATTAAAACTTTACAAGGAATTAGGATATTAATTAAGTCTTATTGTCTAAGACTCTTTGTGTTTATAAGAATTACTTGTGAATCCTTTGGAATCAGTTTTTTTTTTTTCTTGTCTGGTGCTTCCTAACTCACCACGATACATAATATACCATTCAGCTCACGTTTTTTGTTAGTTATGCAAGATGTCAAGCCTTTTGGGGTTTACACCTACTTTTGGCCCTCTAGACCTGATAAGCCCTCACTTTTAGGCAATTTTTGGACCATGCAGGAATGTACACCCTCATGATCAGAGTAAACCAATAGGTGTCTTCAGCAAAAATGATCAGAAGGACCTGTAGTTGTGCAGTCCACATCAACAGACCACAGGGGTTCAGTTCCTACTCCTTTGCTCAGGAATGTAAAAATGGGGATCAGTAATATTGACATGAGGAGTGTTAGATTATTTGAGGTTTGGTGATCACAAATATGATATAATATTTTTGATATCCGATTCTTTACTGGTGGTCCTAGCCCTCTCAGACCCATTCCCAGCAGGTCACAAATGACAAATTTCAAACATAAGCATGTGGGGTATCATTTTAGACTATCTCAGGTCAGTGATTATGAATATGATGTTATTTCTGATTTTTAATTCTTTACTAAGAATCTAGCCCCGTATAGAGCTCATCCTAAGGATAAAAAATGACAACATTCTATTACAATTTAAGAATATTTAGACACTTTAAGCATTTAAATTAAAGCACACATTTTAATATTTTAAATATTTGATGCAGTTATTCATGTTTATTATGCTTTCAAACTTATGAAGTAAATCATTACAATTCTTATGAACGCCCGAGTGAGGGCAGATTGCGCTAATTCTGATATTTTCATGTTATATTTGAGACGTCGATTTTTTGCTTTTTGACCATGCAAGTTTTTTACGTTGCTTTGCTCTTTTTTCACTTTCCAAACCTTTTCCTTTTGTTTCCAACAGTTTCATCTTGGCAAAACATGCAATTGTGAAAGAAAAAAATCAGCTATCGACACACTACTTTTTCTGATTACTTTATAAGTTAAACTGGTATTATCGCCAATATACTATTAACCCAATAGCGCTTCACTCACTCAGAATATGGAACCAATGTAGGAAGTATTTTAAGATAGATAAGCTTTTATCTGTGGCACCTCTGCACTATAACCACCTTTTTCCACCCTCTCAAACGAACGCAGTTTTTAAGGTCTGGAAAACATTTAGGATTAAATCACTTAGAGATCTGTAAGTAGATAACATCTTTGCATCCTACAAACAATTGCACTCCAAATTTAACTTTCCATCAACACATTTCTTTCACTACCTTCAAATTAGAAACTTTGTTAAACCTAACCTGCCCAATTTTCCTCACCTAACACCTACCTCTATGCTGGAGAAAATACTGATCAGTCTTGAGGAATCAGACAGCATCCCCATAATATATAAAACCATGTTACAGTCCCTCTCTTTCAAAGATCCAAGAGCACAGTGGGAAAAGGATCTCTCACTCAACATCTCAGAAAAGGAGTGGAAGGTAGCAATGCAGAGAATTCACTCGAGCTCCATATGCGCAAAGCATACAATTATTCAACTCAAAATTATATATCGAGCACATCTGTCCCGTTTAAAATTGTCCAAAATGTTTTCAGGTTAAGATCCAACCTGCGAACGTTGCAATCAAGTTCCAGCCTCACTGGGTCACATGTTTTGGGCCTGCACCAAATTAACATCATTTTGGATCAAAATCTTTAAATGGCTTTCATACAGCCTTGGTGTCACAATCCCTCCTAATCCACTAACAGCTGTGTTTGGTGGACTCCTAGATGGGCTAAAGTGGAGAAGGACAAAAAAAACTGTGATTGCCTTTACTTCACTATTGGCACGTAGACCAGTGGTTCTCAACCTGTGGGGCGGGCACCCCTAGGGGGGCGCGAAGTAACAAAAAGGGGGGCGCGAAGATGTGAAAAAAAGAAAACAAGAATCAAAAATTTGAAAAAAACATCTGTTGAAACCAAAACAAATTAACTTAAACTACATTCTGATACTAGAACAATAAATATAGAGTTAGATAAATGTCAATAAAAGTTAAGTAGGTATAATAAAATATGCATCTACATTTCAAAAAAATGTTAGGGGGGTCACGATTAAAACTGTTATGAAAACTCAGGTCGCAAATATTTAAAGGTTGAGAAACACTGACATAGACTTATTTTGCTCAACTGGAAGAATCTTAACTCTCCTCTTTTAAGTCAGTGAGTAACTGATGTTATATATTATCTGAAATTGGAAAAAACCTAATTCTCACTTAAAGTATCTGTACAAAACTTTTTCAAAACCTGGCAAGAACTAATCAATAACATTTAAGAATGAGCATTTTAATTGAGGAAGCAAATTCTCTCCCCTCTTTTTTACTCTATTTATTTTTATTCATTTATTAAAGTATCTATTTACTTATTTTTACTAGCTTTAAGTTTTACTCTGTTGGCCTAGCTCTCTTTCTTATGGGTGTGGGTTGATTTGTTTTGAAATACTTGTATTCGCGATCTCGTTCTTTCGGTCACTACCCATACCTCATGACCAAAGGTGAGGGTAGGAATGTAGATGGACTGGTAAATTGAGAGCTTTGCCTTACGGCTCAGCTCCTTTTTCACCACGACAGACCGATGCAGAGCCTGCATTACTGCGGACACCGCACCGATCCGCCTGTCGATCTCACGCTTCATTCTTCCCCCACTTGTCAATAGACCCCGAGATACTTAAACTCCTCCACTTTGGGCAGGATCTCGCTCCCAACCCTGAGAGGGCACTCCACCCTTTTCCGGCTGAGGACCATGGTCTCGGATTTGGAGGTGCTGATTCCCATCCCAGCCGTTTCACACTCAGCTGCGAACCAATTCAGAGAGAACTGAAGATCACAGCCTGATGAAGCAAACAGGACAACATCATCTGCAAAAAGCAGTGACCCAATCCTGAGTCCACTAAACCGGATCCATTCAACACCCAGGCTGTGGCTAGAAATTCTGTCCATAAAAGTTATGAACAGAATCGGTGACAAAGGGCAGCCCTGGCAGAGTTCAACTCTCACTAGAAACGGGTTCGACTTACTGCCGGCAATGCGGACCAAGCTCTGACACCGGTTGTACAGGGAACAAACAGCCCTTATCAGGGGGTCAGGTACCCAATACTCCCGGAGCACCCCCCACAGGATTCCCCGAGGGACACGGTCGAACGCCTTTTCCAAGTCCACAAAACACAAGTAGACTGGTTGGGCAAACTCCCATGCACCCTCCAGGACCCTGCTAAGGGTGTAGAGCTGGTCCACTGTTCCACGACCAGGATGAAAACCACACTGTTCCTCCTGAATCCGAGGTTCGACTATCCGATGGACCCTCCTCTCCAGAACCCCTAAATAGACTTTTCCAGGTAGGCTGAGGAGTGTGATCCCTCTGTAGTTGGAACACACCCTCCGGTCCCCTTCCTTAAAGAGGGGGACCACCATCCCGGTCTGCCAATCCAGAGGCACTGTCCCCGATGTCCATGTGATGTTGCAGAGACGTGTATGCCAAGACAGTCCTACAACATTCAGAGCCTTGAGGAACTCTGGGCGTATCTCATCCACCCCCGGGGCCCCGCCACCAAGGAGTTTTTTAACCACCTCGGTGACCTCAGTCCCAGAGATGGGAGAGCCCACTTCCGAGTCCCCAGGCTCTGCTACCTCATTGGAGGGCGTGTTAGTGGGATTGAGGAGGTCTTTGAAGTACCCCCACCCCACCGACCCACAACATCCCGAGTTGAGGTCAGCAGCGCACCATCCCCACCATATACAGTGTTGACACTGCACTGCTTCCCCCTCCTGAGACGCCGGACGGTGGACCAGAATCTCCTCAAAGCCATCCAAAAGTCGTTCTCCATGGCCTCCCCAAACTCCTCCCATGCCCGAATTTTTGCCTCAGCAACCATCGAAGCCGCATTTCGCTTGGCCTGCCGGTACCTATCAGCTGCCTCCAGAGTCCCACAGGACAAAAGGGTCCGGTAGGACTCCTTCTTCAGCTTGACGACATTCCCTCACCGCTGGTGTCCACCAACGGGTTCGGGGATTGCCGCCATGACAGGCACCGACCACCTTACAGCCACAGCTCTGGTCAGCTGCCTCAACAATAGAGGCACGGAACATGGCCCATTCGGACTCAATGTCCCCCACCTTCCTCGGGATGTGGTCGAAGTTCTGCCGGAGGTGTGAGTTGAAGCTACTTCTGACAGGGGACTCTGTCAGACGTTCCCAGCAGACCCTCACAACACGTTTGGGCCAACCAGGCCTGACCGGCATCCTCCCCCACCATCGAAGCCTACTCACCACCAGGTGGTGATCAGTTGACAGTTCCGCCCCTCTCTTCACCCAAGTATCCAAGGCTGCAAGTCCGACAACACAACCACAAAGTCGATCATTGTTTTGAACTAAGTCTTATAAAACTTGACTTATTTGTGTGGAATGTTATTTGTTATTAAAAATCAATAAAATCCAATAAATAAATAAATACATTGTATTATGCTGTGCATTTCAGCAAACAGCACAAAAGGCCTGTCAGTCTTTCAAAATAACTTTTATTTTTCTGCAGGCATAAAAATGATCTATCTTTTCAATTAGTGAATCTGATTAATGTAATGTTAGGATCTTTGCTTACTGGAGTATCTGGCAAAAGGGGAGAAGGATGGCTGCCAATTCCAGCACAGGCCACTCTCATCCATGTCAGGCCAATTTAGACTTGTCCGTTATACTAGCATGCACTTCTTTACAATGTAGAAGAAAACATTTAGGATAAAGAGCTTTACTCAAGACAACCAAAGACAGAATGTGCAAACTATAATATACAATTGCTTATATAATATACAACTACTTAATTAGTGAATTCATTAATATTCACAATTAATTACAGGGGGTCCTCGGGTTACGAGACAGTTCTGTTCCTACATCAGTGATGTAACCCGA
This sequence comes from Polypterus bichir lapradei, assembly GCA_026402145.1. Classification (NCBI taxonomy): domain Eukaryota; kingdom Metazoa; phylum Chordata; class Cladistia; order Polypteriformes; family Polypteridae; genus Polypterus; species Polypterus bichir. Next base: position 9,165,806 of record JANRMT010062849.1, read on the forward strand.
ATTTTGGTGTAAGTCGAAACACACCCTAGCCTAAATCACTTACCTATCCTAACATATTTGCAAAATCATAATCTCAAACATAAAAACTTAACTAAGCCACAGAAAAAGGAAAAGGACATAAATATACTGTACTGTACACTGTACTGTAGTAACAGAAAATATGACCTTTATTCCTTCTCACGTCTCAATTTTTTATAGTTTTTATGGTAGTGAGCGTTGTAAACTTGAAACGTTGTATGTCGAGACATTGTAACCCGAGGACCCCCTGTAGTTAATTATAATATACAATATAATATGCAATTGCTTAGCACATATTTAAACATATTTCTCCAAAGCTACTAGACTGCAGTACTAATCAGTCTGGCCATATATGATTCAAGGGGCAAAATTAGAATGTAAAAGGAAAAAAGAAATGTTATAATAAATGATGTTACTGACAGTTTGTGTACTTATTTATCCCACAACCTGTTTGAACTGAAAAATAATTTCCAAAATCAAAACAAGGCTGGCTCAAGGGTCCATGGTGCCCCTAGGCAATAGTGGGTGGAAACTCCCCTGGTTCACAGATGATATTGATCTCACTTGGAGATCAAAGCACATTTTCAGAAATTGAAGAGTGAGGAGGGGTCTCCCCTTGGAGAGCAGAGTGCACTTGCAGCCCTATGTAAAATAAAAGGGCAGGAAAGGTCCCCTCCTGGAGGTGGGAGTGTGCTCACCGCCGCATGTGCAATTGATACCCTTTGGACAGCAGCTCACACTAGCAGCAAAATCTGAAACCAAAGAGAGGGGCTTCGGGCTCCCCTGTAGAGTTAGCAAGTTCTTCTATAAATATATGGACACGCCACACTGAGATCTGAGGAGCGCTGCCTGGATGAGCTTTGAAGGTCCCCAGTTCATGGTCCCCCTAGGCCAGTGCCTACTCTGTCTATGCTTAGAGCTGGCCAGCTTAAAGGGGATGTACAGTAGTACATAAATACATTAGCATTAGCTTTGAGTTTAGCGGCACAGTTTCAGTGACTTCCCCATTACAAAATTAAAGCGTCACTATCTAAGACTGATGTTTCTCCCTTGGAGTTTGTAGCACTGTGATCGAAGAGAACGGTGGGGGTTTCTCCTAACTAAATGCTTTAAGCACCACAATTGAAGAGCAGGGGTGAAAGGGAGAGTCAGTCTTCAGTGCTGCAACTCAGGTCTGAAGGTCAATGGAGTGGAATGGATAAGCAAAATGAGAGCCATTATGCAACTACAGTGCCGGTCGTGAACAGCACTTAAACAGCGCTTGCTAACCATTGAGACTGGCATCTTTCTTGAGCTTCAACGTATTTTGTCTTTCAATTTTACAACGTGTTCACATCTCTTTTTTCCTGTCCAGGACACTGCTGACTTTAATCATCTAACCACCCTACTGGTTACTGATGCTATTCACATGGCCCATTAGTCATTTTGCTACACCATTCATTTTCAGAAAACATGATCTCAGCAGGGATGGCACAGTGGCACGGTGGGTAGCGCTACTGCCTCGCAGTTAGGAGACCCAGGTTTGCTTCCAGGGTCCTCCCTGCGTGGAGTTTGCATGTTCTCCCTGTGTGTGCGTGGGTTTCCTCCCACAGTCCAAAGACATGCAGGTTAGGTGCATTGGCGATTCTAAATTGTCCATGGTGTGTGTGCGCCCTGTGGTGGGCTGGCGCCCTGCCCAGGGTTTGTTTCCTGCATTTTGCCCTGGGATTGGCTCTGGCAGACCCCTGTGACCCTGTAGTTAGGATATAGCGGGATGGATGATCTCTTGAGCATATACAGATAAAATGTATTATTATTATTATCTCAGCACAGTGCCAAGCACGCAAGTTAGCATAATATGAATAAATATATGCATAGGCTAATTTTCTTTTTTCTAAAATGTCACCATATTTCATCAAGACATTTTGATGTATTTAGTATTGTATGGTATTTTGTTTTTACACCTAAACATAAATATATTGAAATATCCTTTCTTAGCAGATAACTACTGGCCTAGATGAGCCTTCCTGTCATATTTCAGCTTTTTAATTAAATGGGAAATAGTGAGTTTGTTCATGAGTGAGTAGCTGAGTGAGTCAGTGAGCTTTGAATTGTATACAGTAAATACAGACCCTAACTGGACAACCCTTAGGCAAATTTAATACCAAACTTTACAAAAAGACAAATGAACACATTGAATATAATTATCTGGCATAAAATATCTTCCTAAAGAATTTTAACATTGAAAAGCATTCATTAATGGAAATGCAACATGTAAAATCAGTGAAACCCCATCTCTGCTCCTGCAGGTTTCTAACGGATATAGGTGTCCATTCTAACAAGTTTCTTTATCAAAGGTTAATTTCTTTTCTTAATGTATAGAACAAAAAAAAAACACCTTAATAAAGCTTCTAAGCTACTATAAACCAGAGAAAATACATATACTGTATGCTTTGTCATAGTCTACACTGTATTCATTCTGTTGTTTTTTTTTTATTTCTTTTTTAATTCCTTTTACTTCACCTAATTTCTTTCTTTTTCACACATTTTGTCTTACAATTGCCAATTAACAAATAATAGGCAAAAGTAAAGTAACAGCTACGTTAATGAATCTTCATTATCAAGCCTCTGACAAAGTGGCAATAAAGAGCACAGCAGTGCTAGATGGCGGCCCCGGCCACAGTTCGATTTTTCTTTGCTGTCAAAACTGAACAAACAGGCTCCTGCATTCTGATGCACCATATCTCGATAAACTGGGCTTAGTAAATTCAAGGATACGTGACTGGACAGAGCAGAACTATGAAACTGATATGCACAAAGAACACTTTGCTATTTTCCATCTTCAAAATATCACACAAAGGTCTAACTATTCTACATTATACTACCTGTAGGTACAGACATAAATTAAGTCACTTCACTCTTCAGTAACCACATATTACCATATAACTTGAGTTGAACTAAAATGTTAACAATGATGTAATTCACTATGAAAGGTGCTATAAAGACTGCCTGAATAACAAAATTATATGCAAATGGTGCAGGAGGAGAACAGGCATCAAGGCCAGACAGGGGGCCAAAACAGAAGGACAGATGGGATGTCCAGATGGACGAGGAAATAACTTTATACCTGGTTAGACCAATATGGATGGACCAGCAGAAGCTGAGAGTTGGCAGTGGTTCCATCCCCTATATGCCAAGTGGCAGTGGATCTCATATGGGAACCCAGAAGGGACACCCGCAGGCATGCTTGAGAGATGGAGTCTGAAAGGGCAGTCCTGTTGGGGTTCCAGGGAAGGATCTCCCTACATTCTTTATGACCTAGAAATATTCCCTGGAAGTCATTAGAACATTAGAACACTCTAGACGAGAACAGGCCATTCTGCCAAACAAAGCTCGCCAGTCGTATCCACTTATTCGTTCCAAAAAACCATCAGGTCGAGTTTTGAAAGTCCCTAACGTCTTACTGTCTACCACACTACTTGGTAGCTTATTCCAAGTGTCTATCATTCTTTGTGTAAAGAAAAACTTCCTCATGTTTGTGCGACATTTACCCTTAATAAATTTCCAACTGTGTCCCCATGTTCTTGATGAACTCATTTTAAAGTAAGAGTCTCAGTCCACTGTACTAATTCCCTTCATAATTTTAAACACTTCAATCCTGTCACCTCTTAATCTTCTTTTGCTTAAACTGTAAAGGCTCAGCTCTTTTAATCTTTCTTCATAATTTAACCCCTGTAGCCCTGGAATCAGCCTATTTGCTCTTCTCTGGACCTTTTCTAGCGCTGCTATGTCCTTTTTGTAGCCTGGAGACCAAAACTGCACACAGTACTCATGATGAGGCCTCACCAGTGCATTATAAAGGTTGAGCATAACCTCCTTGGACTTGTACTCCACACATCGTGCTATATAACCTAACATTCTGTTTGCCTTCTTAATGGCTTCTGAACACTGTCAGGAAGTTGATAGCTTAGAGTCCACTATGACTCCTAAATCCTTCTCATAAGGTGTACTCTCGATTTTCTGACCACTCATTGTGTATTCAAACCTAACATTTTTACTTCCTATGTGTAATACTTTACATTTACTGACATTAAATTTCATCTGCCACAAATCTGCCCAAGCCTGTATGCTATCCAAGTCCTTCTGTAATGATATAACGGATTCCAAATTATCTGCTAATCCACCTATCTTGGTATCATCTACAAACTTAACCAGCTTGTTACTTATATTCCTATCTAAATCATTTATATATATTAAAAATAGCAGCGGCCCTAGCACTGACCCCTATGGGACACCACTCTTAACATCGGCCAGTTCTGATGAGGTTCCTCGCACCATCACCCTCTGCTTCCTGTGTCTGAGCCAATTCTGCACCCATCTAAAAACATCACCCTGAACTCCCATTTCTTTTAACTTGATGCCCAACCTCTCATGTGGCACCTTATCAAATGCTTTCTGAAAGTCCAGATAAATAATATCATATGCTCCACTTTGATCGTATCCTTTTGTTGCCTCCTCATAGAATTCCAGCATGTTAATAAAACACACCTCCCTCTTCTGAGTCCATGCTGACTGTTCAGAATAACTCCTGTCCTTGCCATGTGTTGCTCAATCTTATCCTTAATAATTTCTTCCATTAATTTTCCTGTGATGCATGTTAAGTTTACTGGCCTATAGTTGCTTGATCTGCCGTGTCACCCTTTTTATATAATGGGATGATATTTGCCATTTTCTGGTCCTTTAGAATCTCTCCAGTGTGCAGTGACATCCTAAAAATATGTGTCAAGGGTTTATATATGTACTCACTAGCCTCCTTAAGAACTCGAGGGTAAATATTATGTGGTCCTGGTGATTTGTTTGATTTCAGCTTATTTAATCTTAGCAGCACTTCTCCCTCTACAATTCCCAAATCCCTCAGTACCTCCTTAGTAGTCGTGTTTACCTCTGGGAGGTTATCCACTTACTCACTTGTAAACACCTCAGAAAAATTTAAGTTTACGGCATCTGCTATTCCATTGACTGTGTCTTTTAATTCCCCTTTACTATTTCTGATGAATTTTAACTCCTCCTTGACTGTTCTTTTACTACTAAAATACTGAAAGAATCTCTTGGGGTCTTCTTTCACCTTATCTGCTATATTCCTCTCCAACTGTCTTTTAGCCTCCCTGATATCCTTCTTAATGGTTGCCCTCATGTTCTCATACACTCTACGATTCACTTTGCAGTCATTAGTCTTATATTCCTTATATATCAGTTTTTTCCTTTGCAACTTCTTTTTTAAATCTTTATTAATCCACTGTGGAGTTTTTTTAGTTTCCTATTAATTCCAATTTTAGATATGTATCTGTCCTGCATTACATTTAACACATTTTTAAACCTGTTAAACTGTCTCCACACTTAAAAGCTTATCCCAGTCTATCCTACTTAGACTTTGTCACATCTGCTCAAAATTAGCCCTACCAAAGTTCAACTTAACAATTTTATTCTTTGCCTCTGTACTCTTACAAAATACTGAGAATTGTATTACATTATGGCACTTGACCCTAGTGGTTCAATCACCTCTACACCATCAATTCTATCCTGATTATTACAAAATACTAAATCCAGACAGGCTTCACCACGTGTTGGTGCTTTAACATGCTGTGTTAAAAATGGCATGGCATGGCACAGGAAGCATTCCTGGGTGTGGCATAAAAGGAAGCCCACTGCAACACATGAAGAAGTCAGAGTTGGGAGGCAAAACTCAGCAGAGGTGGAGAAGGAGGAAGAATAGTTGGTTTATTATGCCTTACTGTATTATTGTGGCTTATTATTGGAGAGGTGAATGTAGAATTAAAATCCTTTATTTTACTTGTATAGGGTGTGTTGTATTACTGTGTCAGTGGTTTGTACTCTCTGGCGCCCCTGTGTGGTCACAATAGAAAATAAGTAAAAATGCATTCAATCGACTTTAAATCAAAGTTATCCACACTCAAACAAGAATCCTCTGCTTCATGACACAAGAACACCTTAATCGGAGCAAATTAAATGACGAGTAACCCACCACATAAACAGGTATACCATTGATCTGATTAATCAATAGGACTGCAAATAAGTTACCACAAAAAAGTCACGTTAATAGAGATCATGGTATACAAATGTGATTGCTGAAATGGTAACACTTATTTAATAGAATGTACCAATGCGCTTGTTACTTAGTTCTTTTTTTTAACAAATAGAAAATTCATCAGAAAATCAGCATAGGACAACACAAACATTGAAAAAAAGAAGCATAAAGGAGTTCTAAGAAATGGAATTAATCTCACTTAGATTGTTCTGGATAGAGCAATAAAAAACAAATAAATCAGTAAAATTTTAAGGTATAAAGAAGCAAAATATATGTAACACTGTTGTTTATTCACTTTCATTAATAAGTCATGAGCAAATATTAGTTAACTTACGTTCAAACTGTTATAAATGTCATTAAATGAGAGCTCATGTACTCTCTTAAAAATAAATGTGCCAGAGTGGTTTTTCAGAGAGATGTCATAGAGCAGGGGTCACCAACTCCGCTCCGGGAGGACCTCTGTGGCTGCAGGTTTTCATTTTAATCCTTTTCTTAATGAGTGACCTATTTTTGCTGCTAATTAACTTCTTTTGAATTTACTTTATTTGACTTGCTCTTGAAGACTCAGACCCCTTAATTATTTATTTTTCCTTAATTATGAACCAGATAATAATGAGTTACAAAATGAGGCAAAACAACTGGTGTCCATCATAAAATATCTGAAAATAAAGAAAGATGAAGTTCTCAGCAATGTTGGTCTGCTCAGGTCCACAAAACATTTTAACAGTGCTCTTAAAAAAGAGAAATCAACAAATTTTGAAATATCTGCTAATGCACCACGAGAGCAACAACAAGCCACGGAATTAAAGAACGGGTTTAATTGACGACAAGAATCGGCACCTCATTAAACGATTGGTTGGAGTTTGAGGCCCTGAATTCATTGGTCTTCTGTTGGCTCCCCACTTCACACTTCATTTCTGTTTGGGTGCCATTTAAAGAAAGAAATGAAGCAATTCAGAGGAATGATGAAGAAATTCAGGGGAACAAATCTTAAGAAAGTAATTCAATTAAAATGAATTCACAAGGAGTTAATTAACAGCACCAACAGGGCACTCATTAAAAAAAGGGTTAGAATGAAAACTTGCAACTATGGTGGTCCTCCAGGATTGGAGTTGGCGACCCCTGCCGTAGAAGAACCATTTTTGGTTCTTAAAAGACTCGTCCACATGAAGGTTCCAGAAAGAAACTTTATTTATTTTCATCCAGAGCTGGCTCCATACAGTAAACAACCACAAACAGATGGTAACAGATTTGTGAAATAACAATGGCTCATGATTTTAACAGGGCACTTTCCTCATAGCATAACAGGCTCAGTCTTGGTTTTCTTCATCTGCTAGTGTCCTGCTTAGGTAGTCTAACATAGATACATTAAAGAGTTCAGTTTTTTCCTACCTATTAGGAAGTTTTTCAAAGCAGAAAAAAATGAAATTCATATGTAAAGAACACTTGCCAGGATTAAATGTTGCTTTGTCAAGTAATATTTCTATGAGGAATCACACAACACAGTAAAGAACCATAAAATGCCATTAAAGAACCAGTATTTTTAGAAGTGTATTGGGCTGTGTGTTTTTAAACACTTTAGAGATTATTTAGCAAAAGACTAATAAAATGCATGCCCCCTTCAGCTGTGCTTTATTCTTGTTGTCAATTCATTCATCAATGTCTAGCTGATTAGTGACAAACGTCTTCAAAGGCCAAATCCGCCTGTTTTTATTTATCTTACACACGTTTGTTGCTCATTATGGTACTAAAATGGCTCTTTTATGTTTTTGCCCGCTTTGTAACACTAAAAGATTTCATGCAGCTTTTGCATTTTACACATTTAAAAATGATTTACTCATTAGTAAAACAAACATTTTGCAGTACCTAAAGCTGAAAGTATTCAATTACAGTAAAGGTTTATACAACGAAAGACATTGTAAAGTGTTACCTGAAAACCATTGCCCTGACTTATGTTCTTCAACACTATTAAATGTTAATGGTGTCTCTGTGTTTCTATTGTAAAATAAATCTATTAATTAATATGTATTTTTTAATTGTATTTGTAATTCCCTTTTAAAATATTGCAAAGTGTCAATAAAATTGACTAATTAATAATAAAACACAGCATATATTAATGGAAGGCATTTTTGTATTTGATCAAATGAGGCTGTTTCATAAATGATGCCTTTGTTTAGAAGTAAACCCGATTGAACTGCACATGTTGAATCTTTCTCATGTCTATCCAAAAAAAAAAAAAAAAAAAAACTGAACGTATAACAACAACTTTTATTTATATAGCACATTTTCATATACATGAATACCTCCATCAACTTCTGACTAAATAAATTAAATTTGTATATTTAAATAACACTACACTAGGGCTAATGAAGTAAATATCAGTAAGAAATTCATATCCAGCATAAAACCTGCAAACAAACCCATCATCACAAATTCAGACTTGACATAATGTGTAACCTTTTCAGGCAAGATCCCGAAGAAGGGGCCCGAGTTGCCTGAAAGCTTGCATATTGTAATCTTTCTAGTTAGCCAATAAAATGTGACATTTTGCTTGACTTCTCGTTACATTCATAATGGCTAACACAGTACTGTACAACACCCTATAGTACTCCTGGCTTTACATAATCATTTGAACGTATGTGTGAAAATGTGTGTGTTATAAATGTGTACCTTCATTAAAGTTCAATGGAATAAAGAAGTGTATTAACATTTTGATTAGCATCAGCCTGCCCTGGCACACACTGGTTTTAGGGCACACACTGAACTGAATGTCTATGTGCTGATGAGCATTCATGTTCTGACTTAACGTTCTGTGTTGGTTCTTTCTAAGGTCAGACTATGAAGCAGTGAGCGTACATGCATACCTCCATCAACTTCTGACTTAAAATACATTTATATATGGTATTAGGACCTCGAGAACTAGCCCTTAGTAAAAGGGTTTAACTAAAAAAGAGTTATTGAAGTAAACATCAGTATGGAATGCACACAAACACATCATTGCACTTTCAGACTTTATATGATTGATTGGATTTATTTATAGATAGCACTCATCAAATTAAAAGGCCCACAGTGCACTGCACATATTTATAAAATATAAGCCCGTGATGGTGAATATCAAACACAATATATCAATACATACACACATAACCTTTTCAAACCCACTTAATCCAATATAGAGTTGGAGTATGGAGCCAACCCTGTTAGCTCCAGACATGAGGCAGGGCACTAGACCATCACATGGACCATCTAATAGTCTGTATATTACATATAAACGTGGCCTTTCAAAAATACAACACATTGACATAAATAGTTAATTGTAAAGTTCAAAAGACATTCTAGTTTGTGGTTTCTAAAGATAGAAATGCAAGATAAAAGAATGCACGGTGAGGGACGATAACGTCAATGTACAAAGGAGACATGAAAAGGTAAAACTCCATTATGCACATACTACACTGGAGAAACTTTTACCTCTGGCTATTAAAAAACGATTTTATCGACTCATAGGCGAATTGGTCACCTACCTGTAAAATGTTTGCGTTTTCGTACCACCGAACTTCAGAATACTAACATTTTAATTAGCACAGCCATCCACTAGCTTGTTGTGGCACAGGGGGCACACACTGAAGCGAACATATTCTGGGGCCAAATGCCACGACAAGGACATCGCTCGTATTATACGACATCAAATGAACATAAAGGACGCTCCAATGTGTGCACACCTAAGGTAATTATGCTCGGCAGGGCTTTTTTTGGCACATACAGGTCACCTGTCGTTTTACAAAACGAACTTTATAACGAGTTTGCAGATAAACCCATCTAAAATATTTTGTTATAAGCTCGGAGAAAATAATTCCAGGGGCCTCGTTTTAGTAGTAATATGCATATGTACGAATTAACAAGAGATACGACCCTACATTACAAGTATCACCTACCTTAGGCTTACAAATTCTTCACACGGCTCCCATCAAACCTTTCCTGAAAACCGTGTAGAGTGACCAAGAAAGAGACAGATGGATTCTTCGATTTTTTAGTGGAATGCCTGCAAGAAATCGCAAAGAAACGTCAACCTACTCGAGTCGCTCGTGCGCTCCCACTACTCTCTAGGCTTCGGTCTGCGCGACTTGCTTCACATAGACTTCACCAATCTATCAGATTTTTAGAAAGTGTGCATCTGAGATGTGAAGAGTGACATTGGGTGTATATGCAAGGGGGACTTTCCAAAACTGTCAAAATAACGGCAATTCTGGTCGAGCCAACCGACAGAGGGCGCTTCAGAAGCTGGCGTGGCGGAGGTCGCGAGCAGCCCTCCGTGTCGGAGCACGCGCGACGCGGACGGAAGCAACGGCAGCCTTTCGAAGGCAATTAGGGGACATCAAGGTGCTGAGGCCGACCCTTTAATCAGGGTGAAAAGAAATCTATAGATGTGAACACCTGGAATGTAACTGTTGCATCATTACAGATAAGATCGCCGCTATTTGGAAGATAGGCACGCGGTTTAAGTTTGCGTGCTTTGACAGATAGTGAAAAGAACAAATTTCAACAGATAAATGGCAGAGATACGCAGAGTAAGATGCTGTAAGATTCATCAGCAAGTTTTGGCAAGCAAGCGAAGAATCGATATTTTAGGAAGTGATCATTTCAAAGATTATCAAAAAAAGTACAGCTCGATAGGAAAACAAGAATGTGGTGCTGCAATAGTTTAATCTAATCTTAACAGTAATTAGCTTTTTCATTCTGTGGGGTTTACATGAAGACTGAGCACATTTACACCGGTGTAAGCGACAACAGTTTTGAATACAGTGTGGCATTTTTCAAGTCGCACTTTGGTTTGATATTCTTCTGAGTACAGCATAGGTTTAAAGAGTCACAATTGTTACCTATACAGACTACAGTGAAGATCTTATTGGCATGCGCTGATCAATGAGTAAAGTAAATGTTCAAATAATCTCTTTTTACACGCTGTTTGAAATATTTTAATTATGCTTCATTCCTTCTACTTAGATGTATCACATATGAAAATGCAAACATATGAAATTTGAGTTATGTGTAAATTCGGATTTACATAAGTGTGAGTTACTACGAAACACTCCCACATGTGGTTACAATTGAGTCCATCATTTTACACAGTAGCAAGCAGAATATTAGAACGCAATTTAATATCACAGTATATTTAAAATTTAATGACCTTTAGCAATTTAGAAAACAGTTCAATAACAAGGCACCTCATTTCTTCATATCAGCCCAATATTGAGGATGATTGTGCTTATTTTTAAATAATAGTAAAGTATGATTCTGTATACAGGAGACACATAAAGATCTATCTATCTATCTATCTATCTATCTATCTATCTATCTATCTATCT
>JANRMT010062849.1:9177281-9190019 GCA_026402145.1 Polypterus bichir lapradei
TCTATCTATCTATCTATCTATCTATCTATCTATCTATCTATCTATCTGCTGCATATACCTATTTCTGTATCAAAATATCCATCCATCCATTCTCCCTGTTTTCGTTCTTTTCTGTGTTCCACAGGGGCATCAAAACCCTTTGTCAGTCAAACTAATGATGCATCAGAAGAACTTTATTGAAGTTACATTTACATTTTACATTGACATTAATTTAAATGAAATGAAATTCAAAGTAAAAAAATGTATGTAAATCAAATAAGCAATTCCTAAATGAATGAACAATTTAATTTAGGTCAGCCAGATTAGTCCCTTGAACTGCAGCTTTTGAAGCAAACGGTAACAAAATTATTGCATGTTAGCTGAACACAATTGACAAGTGCTGATTGCATACGTCCCCATTATGTACCAGTGTCGAAAACATTTAGACTGAGACATTGTAAAATAATTTTGTTTTTGTGTACTAATTATAGCAAGTGTCTACACTCTTAAAAATAATGGTTCCCTATTGGAATTTTATGGTTCTTTAGTGAATTGTGCAGTTCCTCATAGCTCAATTGCTTGACAAAGCATCATTTGATTCTGAGAAGGGTTCTATGCAAATGAAATGCAAAACCTTCCTAATATGTAGAAAAAGGCAGAAATCTTTAAAGTATTGTGGGCTATCTAGCAGGATCCTAACAGATTAAGAAAGCCTGGACTTAGCCAGTGTTATTGTATGCAGTCCTTTTAAAATTATGACCCAGTTTTATTTCACAGATTTGTTACCATCTGTTGGTGGCTATTTACTGCATGGCGCCTGTTATGGATCTAATTAAATAAAGGATCTTTCTGGAACCTTCATCTGGATGGGTCTTTTGGGAAGCAAAAACGGTTCATCTAATGCATCTCTCTGACGAACCGTTCCTTAATTTTTAAGAGTGTACTAATCATTTTAATTATGTTATTAGGCAACATAGTAGACTAGATAATGTCATTAGATAAGAGAGCTCCCTCTTGTCGTATAGTCATGTATGGTGTCAAATGTTTTACCATAGTAAAGAAGATAAATGAGCTCAGATTATCTTGTTTCCAAAACCACACACATGTGGCATCTTACAAGTGTTGTTACAGTATGTCCAGTGTTCAGTTTTTCCTTGCACTAGATAAACAGGTGGGTAGCACAACAAAAGCACAAAGTGACAAATGCATGCAAGAAAAATTGCACGCAGCTAATGAACCCTTTTTTGGGGAGTAGCTTTATTTACTGGAAAGATGTCACTTTTTCAAATAATATTAATTAATGTTATATGTAGTGTAAGTGCCACACGGGCAGGAGGTCAGTTACCAATCCCAGCCAAAGAAGGGAAAGGAGCCATACCAAAACGAGACTTCCCAAGGGGATGGACAGACAGCCCGGACAGAGAGGAAGATTCCTTACCCAGGCTGGAAGGCCCAAGCAATTGGAAAGGCTTATCGACCAGACATGTTTTGAGGACCTTCCCTGGCTGAGACGAAAGAAGAGGACAGGGAAGGACTGTCTGTAAGGGGTATTTATTCCTGCCAGCTGAGACATGGCAGAAGCCCTCCATATATTTCGCCCACTTGGGAACCAGCAGGGAATGCTGGGAATTGTAGTCCAGCAGTCCATCCCTATTGGGGTGCCACAAGGGGGCGCTGCAGGGAGATGAACTTCCCAGAAAATGGGAGTTCCGTATGATCCAGAAGTACTCCCAAGGTCCTCAATAAAAGGGACCTCACTCCCTTATCCGGGCGAGTCAGAGCTGGGAGGACGTAGAGCAACACTCGACTCGAGGAGAGCAATGCGATTAGTGAGAGAGAGAAAGAGAGAGAGAGAGAGAGAGAACCTGTGCTTGTCCTTTTGTCACATTTTGGAAGTATTGTGAATAAACACTCCTTTATTTGAACTCAGGACTCTTTATGTGATTTTGTTTTGGGGCTCGCTGATGCCCCTGGATCCATCATAGTAGTATAACAAAACATATAACAAGATAAGAGAAATATAAATATAAGAGAAATACAGTACACATGAATCAAATGAAGAAGGGTCATAAACCTTTAAAAGTAAACCACACTATATTGTGCAATCCTTCACAACAAGACTTAAAATGGCACCTGTCCATATGTCAGTATTAACTGTTGCAGACAGTGATTCAGCCGGATACATACAGTGCATTGATTTGATTGAAGGAATAGGCAGCATGGCCAAAAATCCATGACAGTTTATAATTAAGTGTTTGGATGGTTTCTGTAGGTACCAGCATTATGTATTTTGCATGTACTTTTTCAGACAAAGTAACACATGTTTTATTGATTAATTGTGCATTCTGGTCCACCATTATATCTGTTGAAATGCCTGTTAATGATCAGCTCTTTAGGTGGATTCAATAGCAGGTAATTTTTCTTATCTCTCTTTCTGCTTCTAATCACATAGCACTCTGGGGAGTATCCTTAAAAGGCTTGGCTCATTTATTACATGCAGTTCACATACAAACCCATACACAAAGACATGACATTTTAGATGTTAATTCACCAACATAAAATCACATTTCCCATTTCCTTTTGCATATGTCATATTCTTAAATATGTAGGCTAACTTATTACACAGAAATCATCAACAACGCAATATGCACATTAAATTCCTGCCAATTTCTCCACAGCAACTTCCTGAGATGGAAAGAGCAGCCCATTAACGGTGCACATTTTCTACAGTGTGCATTTTTCTTGTGCACATTTGCCACCGCACGCTTTTGTCGGCACTCATTTGTCTGCATATTTTTGTCAGTGGATCAAAAAAGAGGAGATCCACAAAATTCTTTCCAGTATTTTCTCCAAATAAAAAAGATATTCCCTTTGACACATGAATATGTATATATCAAAAAAACCTTCCATTTAAGCCATTTAAAAAGTGTTGAAAAATAAAGAAACATAAGCAAACCAACCCATCTGTCAGAAGTGCTGCATGATATCCAGATGTGCTCACTTGTGGTGTCACCAGATGTTGTGCAACGTAAGTAAGACGCTTCACTCAGTAATTTGTGAAAATGTTTACCACAGCTTTGTCTTTTTAAAAAATTTCCAACTTTGTATCATATGCTCAATTATTTATATAGAAAAATATTGCTTCTTGAAGTATGTAAAACTGTCTTTGTTTTGCAAGCCTGTTACTGGGACCAATTGACCCTGCAGTGTCCTCTGTATGCTTGTGTTTGTGTTTGTCCAAGCTGAACTCTCCAGTTTAGCAATGAGTGTGAAGAACATCGGCCATTTTAAAATGAAAACTGCCTGTTTTATTTTATTTTATTTTTTTTTGTCTTTTTAATTGGTTTGAGCTTTTGCCAGTTGTGACCATGGTAAACATCCCAGTGAAGGGTAACAAAAAATCCAGTACCATATGCTTCCATAATCTTCTTCTTGAAAAAAAGAAATAAGGGCAATATCAGGAATGCCTCATTCACAAGACGTGATTCTGTGTCTATTCTGTATCTTGATTTTCACCCACCACTACGAAGGTCTATGCTAAAACTTGAAAAAGTACTAAGGCAGCCTACATGTGCTTCTTCCACTTTGTGGAAAAGAATCTAGCAGTATGATGTTCCTGTTTCAAAGAAGCGCAGAGTCCCGAAGCATTCAGTCACGCACGTATATAGAAAATTGTTTTTCCAGTTGTTTTTGCTGGCCTTGCACTAGCCAAAATGGTGGTTAGTACTGCCACCAGACATGCAATGAACAGTTAGAGCAAGAGTTCCCAAACTTTTTTCGGCCGCCGACCCCTTTACCAAAAACTTTTAAAACCATCGACCCCTAGTCATTTACTTTACTTACTCAAATTAATACATTTGTACAGTACTCAATATTAAATATTTCACTAGATATCAGATTTTAATCACTTGTAATTATGATTTAAAAAGATAAATGGCTACAGAATATTTAATATCGAAACCTGCACTAATGAAAATTTAAGCAAAAAAATACAAGCAGAGTTTTTTTTTTTTTTACATTTTTGACATTTATGAAATAAATATGTAAATTCAAAATAAGTACAAATAGTCCAAGCTGTACTGTCTGCATTTCTTTTTTGGTTCAGTCATATTATTATCTGAAGAAATACAAACTTTTATTAACAAACAATTTCGACAGCCCCTGTGATTAAAAAAAAACAAAAAAACAATAAAGTATGTACTTACTTGAAACAGAAGATTTTTGTTCTTACTCGAATAAATAAACTGTGTCCTCCAATTTTCTTTTTCGTAGTACTGCTCCTCAATAAATAATTATATGCAAAGTTCAAATCACAAATCAGTACATGTCACATCAAACGAACCAATTTATAGTGTTTTATGAAAGCATGACCGTACAAGACTGATAGATTCTGCTAATATAGAATATCCGTCGTCTCGTCCCACCGCAAGCAAGAGCGGACATGCAACGGTTTTTCATGTCCGCACTTGCTTTGATACGTTCGATAAGACAATGCACAGATACTGTATGTTTGTGTTACATGTATTTTCATGCATTCTTACGTGTGACTCTTTTAATGACACATTTTACCTTTTTGTTCGCAAGTTTGGTATGTAATGTGCTTTTATCAAAAAAGTGTTTTTTTGAATTATTTTACTTCTTAATTAGGTACCTATTGGAATCATAGATATTTTGAAGTAACAAACAAATAGCAGTAGTAAGGGGGTCTATTTTTGCTGTCGTTCACCCCCCAATTTTTTTATTGAAACTATCGACCCCTAGAAAGTTCAAATCGACCCCAGGGGGTCGATATTGACCACTTTGGGAACCCTTGAGTTAGAGTCACACAGTGTGCGTGTATTGCAGTATGTGTGCTCCTCACTATCTGCAAAAAAAAATAAGTCCAAAATTGTTACAGTGAAGATCGGAATAAAGAAAGTAATCAAAGCGCAAATAAAATTACAAGACTAGAAGAGAAAATGACAGAGATGTCAAAACCTAACCAAAAACCAAAAATCAAAGTCAAAAAGCAGAGCCTGTTTCTAGAATTAATAATTGAAAAAATCAGAAGAACCACAAGTTGCTATGTTTTGTCCAATCTTTGATACAATATGGCCACCAAGATGACCTTTTAACTCTTCACCAATTGACCCTCCCAATGTCATTACCCCTGAGAATCACAATGACAGATTCCACAAAATGGCAGCACCCATTGTCAAAACCAGAATGATGTCCAAAAAGACATGAAATAAAAGTGAACTTCTAAGGCTTAAATCATGAAGATAGCCACAGAATCAAATTACCCGAGCATAAACCCCTCAGAAACATCACCAAGGTGTTTCTTTTTTATAGCTGTAAGGAAACCCAGGAAAAAAAAATTAAAAGAAACTTCATTAATAACAGAGGTTCCTGTCTAGGATGTGGTCTCTTAGTTTTGTTGGTGAACCATCTATGAACCCTAAAAAGAAGATCAGGTGCATGAAGGTCAGTGGCACTGGAATGGACCCAAGAGGAGTCCTCTGAGCCATACGCCTTTCAATGGAACCACCCCAGGAATGACACCTGCATGATTCGTATAGCTCAAGAGAAGCCCAGGAAAAAAATACAAAGAAACTCTCAATCTAACGTGTTCATTCCATGTTAGTGGGGCGTTTTTCACCTCAACACTGTTCAGTTCTAAACTTGAGGTGTTGCCATTTCAATTTAGGTAGTTCATAGATGATAGATTTTCTTGAGCAGCTTGTGGTTGTGAGCCTCGCACTTTACTTAACGTTTAAATCTATATGGCCATATACTGTTAGATGATGATTGTGTCAGAGGGAATCAGACCTGGCACCAGCACCCCATTGTTTGATTTTCTATGACAGGAAATGTGAAAGAATTTGCATGTTTCACTAGTCATTAGCAAAAGGGTTAAAGACATTATTAGCTAGGTAGGTAATATTTATGTCAGAGAAACTCCACAATGGCCCCAGCAGAATATTCACAAAAGAAGTGCCACTGGTAACTATTGGTTTAAAACCAATGAAATGTATTTGCTTTGTTTGCAAATAAATTAACCATGTAAATATGGCATCCAACAGATTACCGTACTATATGTTAAGTGTGTTTATACCAGATACACAAAGAGTCTAAACATGCTTATTTTAAGTTAAATCTACTTCAGGTAGCCATGAAATGGCCTCAAACTGCATGCCAAGAATAGTTTTAAAGCACGTTAATTTTAAATAGAAATCAATCTAACATTAATGGGCATTGTAAACATATCCCAAAAAATACTTTATTGAGGAGGTGCTGCAATTTAATGCAATGAAATATATTTGCATTCATTGCTTTTGCCTAAATGAAATCAGCTAATACAATTCTTAAGACATTTATGGACAAGTAAAACCTTAAAGGCATTCATTTTCAGCCGTGCAATGGCAACATAACCCCAAGCTCATTCATTAGGCATACAGTACATCAGGTATCCCAAAGTCAGTTACACGTCCTACAGCTTATCATTCAAGTCAGTTTTAGTCATTAGAAGCTGGTTATTGCCCCAATGGCTTCATTTGAGTTCACTATGTTGAAGGACTTAGAAACCGTAAGAGCTTCTTTAACTCATAAGCTGCATTCAGTTGTATTTCCTTCTTTATTTCTTTCCTTCTGCCAGTTAACAAAGTAGGGACACTAAAGTAAGAAAGCCAGAGACTGATGAGGTCTGATCTGCATCTGTGTAAATGACACAACCTAAACAAAATTAAATTTTTTATAATGTAAAAAGGTGAAATGACAAAAATGAAACTTATTAAAATACAGTCATTTACTTCAGCTGATTCATACTTGATTAACTAAATTAAGATGGAGTTACTCAAGTAATTTCCATTATCTCAGTGTGTTACATTGGAGCTGAAATGTCTGGACTGGCTAGTGTTACATTAATAGAGAAATATGGTATTTTTCAAGTCGACGTTATTTCTTCACAGTAATGGTATATATTCATGTGCCACATGAAATGATGTTCTAAAGTGTTACAAATCTCTCTATTATAATAAACAAATCCTGGGATGAAACGTGACTTTTTCAGAGAGATATTTTCACATCATTTGAGACGAGACTTTGTGCCAAGAGATTTAACCACGCCCGGGGCCAGAAATAAAAGACGAAAAAGTAGATGACAAAGTAGAACGTCGTAAAGAATTCAAAAATGTTGTTGTGATACTCATGCAGAGCAGGTTAGAGATAATGTAAGTACAAAAATTTCGAAACTCTCAAAAAAATCATAGTAAAGATTGCATTAGCACAAACAAATGGAAATTATTACTTGGTGAAATAACGTAACAGCGAAAAGAGATGAAATATATTGTTTGGATTTAAACTTTAAGTCGGGGACTTGTAGATTGTCTAATTATCTATCACATGCCCCTTTATTCCAGGTGTGCAGCTTGTTATGTAAGGAAACATAAACACTGTGAGTGACTATGTGACAATTTTTCTGTTATCATTGTATTGTTGTCTGCAGAACAAAGACATCAATTCACCTCTGGGTATCATTCAATAAAGTCAACAACAGCATTTGATTTTTGGTGGTGAAAAGTGAATGCGGAACTAAACTGTGCCCCTGGGGCTAAAAGAGTGCCATGGAGGAAGGCGAGAAGTCAGGTGAAGCTCACAGCCAGTCTCCTTTTAAAATGGCAGAATCTCACAAAAGTCTTTGACTTTTTGCTTTATTTCTACCTAAAATAACACAGCTGTAAACTTTAGCAGTACGTATGCAACATTTAGATGCAGACCAATACTTGATTACACTTTTGGCTTAAAACATTCAGTAAGCTTAAGGCTTTTGTTTTTATGTTTCAACCCCAGTCATCTTCAGCCCCATTGTAAACTGCAAGAACAGACTTCATTTTAGAACGCAATTTCATGTGGTAAATGAATACATACTATGATTGTGAAGAAATAACTGATTTGAAAAATAACAAACTATAATGAATTACATTTCAATCGCATTGTTCGTTCTTTTTCAGTTACACAAGTTAGTTATGTGGAACCAGTTTACAGTGCTGGATAAAGAATTTGCCAGAAATTTTAATACTGAGTGTAATGCTTCACCACAGAATAGATGGAATACACTGACATCACTAGAACTAGGGTGTTGTACCATGTTAGCCATTATGAATGTAGTGAGAAGTCAAGCAAAATGACTCCTTTTATTGGCTAACTAAAAAGATTACAATATGCAAGCTTTCGAGGCAACTCAGGCCACGTCTTCAGGGCAACTCAGGCCCCTTCTTCAGGCAAGATGTAAGCTTGCATATTGTAACCTTTTTAGTTAGCCGATAAAAGGTGTAATTTTGCTTGACTTCTCACTACTGACATTACTAGAAATTGATCCATCAGCAGACCCACAGAGGGCGCCAGTTGGTCAAACACTACAATTATATATATATGGAGTATGTATGAAAAACTAAGATAGATAGATAGATAGATAGATAGATAGATAGATAGATAGATAGATTTAACTTTATTAATTCCAAGGAGAAATGTCTTTCATGCTTTGAAGTGTTAATTTCCTTATTACAGCCTTATATACTGTAGTGACTGTTATAAATCACTTTATTCAATCCTAGATGAACTTCAAGCCTACTTTTATTTTAGTAGATATTTATAACAAGCAGATTTGTGGTAATATATCATTGAGAGGAAATAAAATAGAGGGAACACACAAGCTTCTCTCAAAAGATAGCCCAGGTAAGAACTGAACTAGGGTTTATACTCACTTTACCGCTTAGTAAACATATAATAATGTTTAATGATAAACTGTTTTCCTAGTTTCATGTGACCACGGTGCAATTTTGATACTACCAGAATAAGCTTCAGCCCTTAAATCCATGAAATGGATTACTCAGGGTATGGCTGGATGGACAAATTCATCTTTCATGTTGTTGATAATTAAATAAACTTCATTTTCTATCTCTAAATTAGTAGCAGTGGTGTTGTTGAAATATTGGAGAATGCAGTGTATCCTTATAATCCCAGCTGTATTCTAAGTGTTTTTGGCTACAATTCTGGTTTAGGGGGAATCGCTCATCAGCAGCTTTTCCTTTTTAAATTCTAAAACAGCGTACGGCATTTTTCTTAGAATCACTGAAGCCTTTCTCTTCCATGAATGAAAAAAAAAAAGAAGGAACAGTAACCAGCTACCTGATATGGTTTTGTTACAAACCACAGTAATGGTACTTTGCTTTGATGTTACAATTGCTTAATCAGCTAGGGCTGAATCGTTTCCAGGATGTGGTTTAATAAGACCATTTTAGTTTAATTTAAGGTGACAGGTGTTTTTGTTTCCATTGTAATGAAATTTTCTCAAGTACAAAAATACTATCCAGCTATATAAACGAAGCAGGTCAATATAAAGTTCTTTGTTTGTGTGTCAATAATGGGTTATTGTCACTATTTCAGGGGGAGACGTGCAAATATGAATTTAATGAGAAACTGGAACTTGAATTCCTACATTTGCCTATGCAAGTGAAAATTCTTGATTACTGTAGCATACATGAATGTGCATCAACAAGACAAGAGTAGTGAAAATCTCATCCATCCATTTTGTAATTTCATTTCCCCATTTGTAGCATTCTGGGGAGCTGTAGCCTGCACACTGACTCAGTAATGGAACCAGTAATGGAGAGGTCAGCACACCATCATAAGACATACACACCTGCATTCACTCATTCAGTTCAGAGCTACTAAGCAACCTAATGTGTTAATTTTTGACATGAAGAATAAAACTGTATGCTCAGAGATGGCCAAGGGAGAACATGCAAACTGAACACTGGTCCCTGATCTGAATCAGCCGTGCTCAGCCATCAAATCAATCAGGAGATTTTTATTTTATATGTAAGCCGTGGTTTATAGTGTTTTTAATGAGATAAAAGTGTCAGACAAAAATACATCAATCCATAGAATCTGGATATGAGTGCACCACGATACAGCCAGTAAGCGAGGGACATTTCAAGTGTCATTGGATTGGTGGGCTTCACGTGGAAGAGGAGGTCAAGACATCATGTAGCTACTAAGACTGTTCTGCATCCCAGCAGAACATCGGTTTTATGTCTTTTTACTTTTCTAATCTTGCCTTCTCCTTGAAGATTATTGTGCAAGTAGAGAATATGCATTTAAAAAAAATAGTGTACTCAATCATTCTGGATTGGAGTAAATTAAAAAAATTATAGTTCACATCTTTTTTAAGATTAGACATCCACAGTATTTACCTGTTTAATATTCTTAATATGTAGTCCACAAGTGCAGCGGTAGCACTGCTGCCTCGCAGTTAGGAGACCTGGGTTTGCTTCCCAGGTCCTCCCTGCGTGGAGTTTGCATGTTCTCCCTGTGTCTGCATGGGTTTCCTCCAGGTGCTCCGGTTTCCTCCCACAGTTCAAAGACATGCAGGTTAGGTGCATTGGCGAGCCTAAATTGTCCCTAGTGTGTGCTTGGTGTGTGGGTGTGTGTGTGTGCCCTGTGGTGGGCTGGCGCCCTGCCCAGGGTTTGTTTCCTGCCTTGCATCCTGTGTTGGCTGGGATTGGCTCCAGCACACCCCCATGACCCTGTGGTTAGGATATAGTGGGTTGGATAATGGATGGATGTAGTCCACATGTGGCTGGCAGGAACCTAAAAAGAACAAAATGTATTTTTGCTATTTTCACAATGAAGAGTTAAGAACAGAATATGTGATAGTTATATGTAATAAGTCAGAAAACTCGTAATCTGAATTTACTTCATTATCACCATCCATCACCGACCCTTAAATACAATTGACACGAATGCCAAGGTAAATCTGTTGAGGCCAGGGAGGTGTTTGCCATTTACAGTATGTCTCCATTGTTTGGTTTGCATTAAAGCCTTAGTTTTGATATTTATGTGATTTGGAATATAATATGGTTCAATATTTGTCCAGTGTAGGGTTGCACACTGGTAAGAATGGCTGGGGTTCAGGTTTGCTGTGTATGCTGAATCTTTCAGTTTCTCTTCATTCTCTGGGTTTTCTGAGTGGTTCCTCATGTGCCTTGCAGGCTTGCACTCTTAAGTGTACAAGGAATTGGATGGCCGTCCGTAAAAAAATGGGCTCCTGGCTGTGCTTGCTGCAGCTTGAATAGGCAACATGATGACCCTGGGATGGAATTAATATATTTGTAAAATGGGTGAATGCTGATGTTTTAATAGCTGCCACTCTGGTTTCGTGTTTAATGCAGGAATACTGTGTATAGTTAGGGGCTTCCATTTCATGTGGCACTCATATTAGTGCCAGGGTCTGTTTGCATGCAGTAACATCATGAGGAAGATATCAGTAACAACAGCACCAACAAGCTGATTCAAACAGCGAATGATTTTCGTTTTGGAATTTTGTATGCACTTGAAATACTCAGGCCAAAATGTACAAATGGTAAGAGAGAAACTCCGAGTTGGTTTAAGATTTTTTAAACAGCTTAACAGGATCATGCAGGATACAAAACTCATAAAGCTAAAATGATGCAGCAGCTGAACACAAAACACCCCATCAGTGTAACAAAAAAAAAAGTCCAACCTTATAGATCAGAAAAAAAAACAATCTATCTGCAAACCATTTCTTAGTAGAAACTTGAGCTTGCATTTGTCATATTCTTTAAGTAGGCTGTGTTATTAGATGGCATACATTACTTAAAAAAACAAAAAGGTCATTTTGAATTTAAAGTACAAGTAATCTGATACACTGTTAGTGGTATATACAACATTTTTGTAAAACATTGCATGTGCAATTCAGTCCATTTAATTACACTATTATATTAAATGTAATATAATATTCTCAAACCTGCTTAATCCAGTTCAGGGTTGCTATTCCAGTGACACTTGGTGCAAAGCACATACAGTAGATTATAGTGTACTTAATTAAATAGAAAAATGACTGAAAGCATAACATGCACATGCTAAATTCCTGAACTAAATTAGCACATTTATATTACAAGATTATTTATCACTGAGACTAACTTGTTCATATGTGGTGCAAGGACAGAACAAACCTTGGATGTCCATTGCAGGGTACACTCTTAAAAATAAAGGTTACCAGAGCAGTTCTTTAGAACGATGCCATAGAGGAACCATTTGTGATTCCAAAAAGACCGGTCCACATGAAAGATCCAGAAAGAATCTTTATTTATTTAGATCCACAACATGCTCCATACAGTAAATATCCAGGAATTGGTGGTAACAGATTTGTGAAATGCCAGTGGCTCGTAATTTTAAAAGGACTATTGCCTCATGCAACAACACAGGCTAAGTCCAGGACTTCTTAATCAGGCAATGTCCTGCAGCCTAGCAGACATTAAAGATTTCAGGTTTTCTTTCCATATCTTAGGAAGTTTTTGAAAGCACAAAGAATCAAGTTCATATGCTAAGAACCCTTCCCTGAATAAAATAGTGCTTTGTCAAGGAAATGTTCTACGAGGCACAATACAATCCAGTAAAAACCATAAAATTCCACTTAAAAACATTATTGTTAAGCGTGGACACTCACCAGAAAGACACAGTTTGATTCTTATGTTTGTGAATAATTTATTTATTTGCATTTAATAAAACAGGAGGAGCTAAGTAGACTTTGTATGTGCAATCTGTACAAAACACACATGCAAGATGTGTAGCTTATTACAGATGAAAAAGATTTCAATATAAGGTTTCATTTTTTTAAACTGCCAAGACAAAATCGGCTGTTTTACTGTTATTTTCTTTCTTTCTTTCTTTCTTTCTTTCTTTCTTTCTTTCTTTCTT
>JANRMT010062849.1:9190838-9207196 GCA_026402145.1 Polypterus bichir lapradei
TATATATATTCTTAGCTTAATTTTGCAACCAGAGCCTACAGAAGCTAAATACTTTAGCAGAATATGGAAATACACATGCCCCCTATAAGCTACTAGCTCCAAGGGGTTATTTACATCTAGACACACATACAGTACACCCCACCTATCTATCTATCTATCTATCTATCTATCTATCTATCTATCTATCTATCTATCTATCTATCTATCTATCTATCTATCTATCGCATAACACTGTCCAACCTGATAGTTATGTATACAGATCTATGTAGATAAATGCTTATTCCCACTACTTAAAACAGCAATGCACACAAATATCCCATACACAACACATTAAAATTCCCAATAAAAAACAATGCATTGCCCTCTAGATGGCAACGACTACAGACTGAGTTCCCACATATGTAAGTTGATAAATTGAGCATAAAAGAAAAAATGCAGGTGTCTGAGAAAATGATTAGCTTGCCACACCTTGAGAGTCATTTCTTCAGCTATTTCATGCTATTTCAATGTATTCTAAAGGTACTTGTTTCTTTTTTGCTTTTCTTTACCATATAATTGCATGCAACATTCCACCCTCAGAAAACTGTACAATTATCTGAGTTACTTGCATCAGTATGAAAAAGAGCTTTTAAAACAAATCTCAAAGGACCCCTTGAATGGTAAAAGGCTGGCTTTACCTTGTGTGCTTTGGTTTTTCTTCTGAATGGTTACATGCAAGTTATGGTGGTGATATGCTCATTTGTGTAAGACCCACTTTTCGCTTAGGTTCACTTGGTTTTCTGCCCCCCCCCCCCCCATTTCCCCTCCCCACCTCTTCAGAACTGAAATGACTTCAAGTTAGCCGTGGTGTTCGATTGCGGCTGTACAAATGGCATTGCCCTTTTAAGAAGCTGCAGTGGAATTCCCCTTTTATGCAAACCACATTTGTTCCTAACTAGTTCATGTGACCTTATCTTTAACAGGGGATTTTCCTCTCTTTTAAGTATAGCTGAAATTAAAGCTACAGACACTGGCTAGCACTGAGCAGATATTGGTGAAGCGAATGCACTGCAAAAATGAACATGTTGAAACTAAAATAAAACATGTCAGAACCACTAAAGCAAAGGGTGTGTCTTAATTTCTCACTGCAATTGAAGGTGTTATTCTAAGTTTTAAAAATGTTAGTACTTTATATGTTAATTATTCAGCCACTCTTTTAATGAAATTATAATAGTTAATGTTAGGTTAATTGACGACTCCAAGTTGTCCCTTTATGAGTGAATGAGGTTGCATGAGTGAGCCCTGTGATGGACTGACATCCTGTTCACAGCTCTTTCTCACTTTGCACACAACACTACTGGGATATAAACCAGCTTCCCACGACCCTAAACTGAATACGATGGTTACACAAGTGGACAGATGAATAAACTATGAATGATAGGTAATATGAAAAGGTCTTGTGTGCTGGAGCTAAAGCTGGCTTCCTCTTAATGGGCCACCCTCATGTTTTGCTTCTGAACTGCCTCATACAATGACTTGATGAGCATGTGGGGAATTTGGTCTGTGCCCTTATATACTATATATTGTATAAAATAATATGAAGGAAAAAAGAGTTAAAGGTTATTTCCATGCTGAAAAGAATAACAAGTAAAAGAGACAATGTTTTGGCTGTATAGCCTTCATCAGGTGTGCAACAGAAAAGAAAAAGCAGGTGAAACCAGGTACTAGAATGTGAATGTATGTCAGCATTTCTTTTCATCCTCCCTAGACCTGCACATAAGACATATTGACAATTGTGGCAATTCTTCCTCCAGTACACAGATACAGGAATTCATGAATGCTTTTACTGGTTTCCATCTATCTCTCAGGTTTACAGTCAATGTTTCTCCCACAGCTCTATACATTTTAAATATCAGTCTTTCCGTTAGTTATCCTGGACCTAAAACTTCTGTCTATTACAAACCAGTTTCCTTCTCTGCAGCTCCTTCTATCTCTTCTGAGTTTGACTTTCATCTACATATAGCAAGTGAAGCAGGGAGAGATGGCTAGCAGACCATTTCAGGGCGCATATTCAAGCAATTAAAATCAACGACCTTACAAAACGTATTGTAGAACACTTCACGTCCCTTGATCATAGCTACACAAATCTCTGAGTCTGGGTTCTTTCACAGGGCTTCAAAGACACTTTTCCAATTGAAACAGAAGAAGCTAAGCCCATTCTAAGCTTGGGATCATAGTTTTCCAAGTCTTAATGACTAATTTTTTAATCATTCCGTTCATCTTCTCTAATAACAGCTTTTTCACACCTAATCTCACCTCTTCTCCTTTTACCTGCCCTGACTTTGTTCCCTCCTTCTCCCTATTTATGTTGCCTGCTTCTTCCTTTTTAGTTGCAGAGCTGATTGATGAAGGCTATATAGCCTAAACATTGTGTCTTTAAACTTCTTTAATTTTTCAGCCTGGGAATAACCTTTAACACTTTTTTTTCCATAATTCCACATTTTAGCACATTTTTTTAACAACCCTTCTCCCAGGTGAAGCATACTATGATTATCTTGAATTACACAGCGGCAGCTACCAAATGCTGAATAAAAAATCCTGCCTTGATTTGTGATGCATGCTAACACAGTTCTTTACTATCTCCGTTTAATATAATATGTAATGCTATCTAATTCATTGACATTATATTACAAAGAAACATAGCCCAAAACACATTGCACCTCAGACGTTATCAGAGATGACTGCAGCAGAGTTGATTATTAAGGCAATAGGGAGAGTTACCTGCTGTTACCCCAGCTCTTTTCCTTTGTTTTTCTGACCTCATTTTCACAGTGGTATAGACAGTAGGATCACAAATGTCCAATAAGACAGAACAACCAAGGACTCTAAAGACATTTTAGCACATGCCAAAGTGTATGCAGCAGCTGTAACTCCAGGTTCTAAAGCAAACTATGTTTTCAGAGGCGACAGGGTGGAGAAGGTTTGAGGAAGATCCCACGAGACATATCAAGATAAAATTAGCCCAACTTCTAGCCCTGCTGCAGAAGAAGGAGAACGTCAAGGCGTACCTTTTAGTTTCAAGCAATCAGCTAACCGTTATCAGTGGCTGCTGCAAGACTTAATACATTATTTAACACCTTTCCTAACAGGTGGGGTATTTATTTAAAAAATAAAAAAAAAAACACTGAAAAAAGATGTCATGCCTTGATTTGCAATGACCCCAAGTATGTGTGCCTATAAGTACAAAGAATAGTGGAACAAATCATCCAGATCTGTCAGGGTTCTGCCTTTTACCCTGTGATGAAGAATGGCTAAATGTCTGGAAATAAATTTAAATACTGCGGAGAGTGTAATATTTATGTGTCAACAAAATATTAATACATATCAGCACAGTTTTGTTTTAAGATATGTCATTGAAATGTATTATTGTTATCAGGCATTTTATAGACAAATATGTCATAAGGAAAGCACTGGAAAAAAAGGACCTCAATTGTGTTTTTTTTTTTAGTTTTAGAGTATAATGTAGAGCACAGATGCCGTGGATGTAAGAGAGGAGAGAGGTTAGGAGCACACACTGATACAGCACATTGTCGCACCCACTACATGACGAACCAGCTCAGGATCCCAGATTAGGACCCGAGTGCAGCCATGCAATAGATGACACCTCAGCACCACACTGGTTCAGAAGGAATGGAACAGCGTGAGGTTTTTTATGGCGGCTGGAGTGCCAATTCTGCCACCAACCCCCAGGTTTTTCCCTGCAGGTTGGAGGGCCTACATGCAGGGCTGGATGCAGATTAAGTGCCTTGAGCATGGGAAAGGCGCTATATAAATAAAATGTATTATTATTAACATCATACCCAGGACTGAGTAACTGCAGGTTAAGGGCCTTGCTCAAGGGCCCAACGAAGTGGAGTCACTTTTGGTATGTACGGGATTCGAACCGGACCTGTGTTAATTAAAGCTTCCCAGCATATTTAAAAAATCATCTTGCCATCACTTCATTTTGCACAAGGCATGAAAACAAGACAAGATAGGTTTGTAGGACTCATAGTCACAGAATATTTTTTGTGACCTTTTCCCAAAATCTCATTCAAGGTTGAGATCAGCAACACAACAGGAGTTTGGTAAGAATGGTCCGAGGACTCCATCGCTTAGCTCATCCTTTCACTTGTCTTCTGTCCCTGTCCCCTACGGCCTAAGCCTGTTAGTGTTATAAGAAGGAAAGCCTAGGACGATAGCTTCTCTCTAGATTTTGCACTCTTGCCCTTTGTGACCTCCATTTCCAAGAGCTTTTCTTGATTTTTTTAAGTTTGTTTAGAATTTAGTGTGTTTTTCTGAGTTTTGGTTTTCTGGATTTGACCACTGCTTTTAGATTTGCCCTTTTCTGATTTTGAATATTTTTTTTGTTATTTTTGCATACAACTCTCTGCCATATATTTTGAGATTTTGCTTTTTAGAATACAGGCTTATTTAAATAAATTCATGTTTTTTCCCCTAATATGACTGGTTCCTCCTATACTCACCCCAATCTGCATTATTTTCTGGGTATGTTTGCAATGTTTAAAATGTGCTGCTTAGCATGGAGTCCTACTGGACTGATCGTACCTGTTGAGGACCTGGAACCAGGTAGCCGCAGTGAATATGTGCACTCACTTCTGTGAGTGTGTTGACCTGCTGCATATCCTGATATGGGAGGCGAATCGATCACCATTGCAAGGTCCTAGAGGAAAGACAGACAGAAAGAGAGGAGACTTCTGAGATTAAAAAGAGCCATCAACCAACACCTCCTACCTGACAGCCCCATGCTTCCTGGTCTGAGAAATCACATCAGTAACCTTGCAGGCTAGACCACCCAAGGTGTTTTTCGTTGGCCATTTCAATGCTAATTGCCCGTAGTCCAACAAACCAATGGAATGTGCCTGAGCCGAAGGTAAACAATGCCAAATGCTGATGGTGCTGAGCTCTCTGTCTGTCCCCTTGCCTGAGATTTTAATTATGAACGGGGTTAAACTTATGGGCCTTTTTAATTCAGGAATGACACATCTGCCTCCCATGTTGTACAGCCAGAACATTATTCTAAAGAAATGACATCTCGTACCGGTATTTATAGTGACGGCCGCTCCTGTCCTACTACTCACTTTCCTGTCACATTCCACAGTCTCATTAGATAATGGGAGGTATTGTTCTACTTGATCCTCCTGTATAAGACTAAAATAGGCTAAAACTAAAAACAGGTACACAAACTCACAAGCATTCATCTCTTAAACATCACTTTAAGAGTTGTACATGCCACATAATGTATGCTGCATTGACAAATGCACATTAAAAGGTAATGAGCAATTCAATGTGTCACGCATGTGTTTGGCTTTTGGGCTCACCTGAGGTAAGCATTAGCAGTTCAGGACACGAGGGAGCATGGTCAGTGATGGTAACATCCCTCTTTTCCCCGAAAGCCTTGAGAAACCACATACAGAGGGAACATGTCTCTACCCCCCGCAGCCCCTCAACTTTAAAAGTGAGAAACTTGTGGCATGGTGCATCTCACTCAGGAGCGAGCAGACTGATGACTGGAGCTGCTATCTGAAATTGAAAGTACCTGAGAAAAACTGCAGAAGCCTCTTGTCTAATTTTTAGTTATTCTGCTTTTTCATTTTGTTTTATTGGACGGGTCATTAAGCCTGGTGCCTCAACACTTCCACCATAACCAGTGTATTCCCTTAGTTGACAAGTGTGACAGCACACAAGAATATGTTGTCCTGTCCTACAACAGAGTCACAACTCCCTCCACATAGCCGGTGACCCTAATGACTTCTGATCCCACCTTGCTGGCAGTGGCTTACAGTAGACAGAGTGATTTTTTTTTTCAGTATAAAAAGCTAATGTGGGACAATGACTCCCTAAAGCATACAATAAACATTGTTATGTCCATAAACAGACAGCCAATATGGGCCATACCACAAGGGCCACATTTTCTGGTAAAAGATGATCTCTTATATTGAGGGTTTAGTCATCAAGGTTAAGAGTGCCATCAGCTACTGAGTCCCGCTTCATATCCTTGAGAACCACATTCATATTATGGGGAGATGACAATTTTAAACAAGCATCCAAACCTGTTAAGAATTAAGCATCTAAACAGATTAGTAAATAGTTATTCTGGAATATTTAAATTACAACAACATTTATTTCTAGAACATATTTTCATACATAGCTCAAAGTCCTTTACAAGATTACAAAGAGAAGGTTAGAAGAAAAGAAAAACAAGATAAGGCAGTAATATTAAAGATGAAGTAACAACAAAACAAGGTAGGGTCAAATGGCTGGGAGGACAGAAAAAAACTCCAGTTGGCTGAAGAAAAAAAACAAAATCTGCAGGGGTTCCAAAGCCAAAAGACCACCCAGACCCCACTTGGCATTCTAACTAATATAAATGCTCCTAAATCAGTCCTCTTTGTTTTCAGGCTTTACATGATAGGATTTGATGAAGTTGGTCTCGTGGACAGATGAGACACCCGTCTTCATTTCATCATCACTGGGGGCTGCATGGTGCTTTGATCAGGTGGTGATGGTGCAGATCTTCACCACAGAACAACTGGAAAAGACAGCAGAGAATAGTAGATATTAGTACAGACTGTGGATCCCTGAAGAATATGACTCTGTATCTATATAGTCTATTAGGAATACAACTGAAATGTAACTACAAAAAGGCCAAATTAAAACAATGGTTTTTTAGCAGTTTTTTTAAAGTGTTCCACAGTTTTCGCCTGGTGAATTTCTATCGGTAAACTATTCCAGATTTTAGGTGCATAACAGCACAAGGCCGCCTCACTGCTTCTTTTAAGTTTGGCTATTGGAATTATAAGCAGACCACCTTTTAGCAGATCACATAGTATCCTGCCGCAGAGCTTCCCCCACACAAGTCATGAAACAAAAACAGTCAACAACATACACCACTAATATACAAATGTGAAATACAAATTCATGAAACCAGAGTCCTTTAAAAATTCACAGTTAAGCATGATCATTTATAGTCTGTTATGGTAAAGAATGCACCGAGCTGTACCTCCTGTTCTGGGAAATGTAATACTACACAATTCCTTTTACTGGGCCCGTCAGGTCCTCTCCCGATTGACTTCACCTCATTCAGAAGAAAAGAAAAATGACTCTTATAGAAATGAACCCGGGATCACCTGACTTTGTCCATTGAGATGAGTACATTTCCCTCTTGTCATTTTGGTGGTGTCTGCTTCTCCTTTCGCTCTGGCACTCTCTTCCATCCTCCTTCACCTTTTTCCCACCACAGATTTACATATTGTCAGCTCCTCCTCTTACAGTTTGCTTGGTCAAAAAAAAACAAGAGAAACTGTCTGATCAAGGTCAGAACATTACCAATGTTACAGTAACACAGACACACCAAGTTTCCATTTGTGTGCAGGGAAAGCTGTACTGCCAACCAAAACAAAACGATCACAAAAGTGTTAACAATTAGATACTTACCTTGTATAACAGGATATTCTTTCTGCAAGTGCTTTGGAAGACCTCAGCTACATGCAGTGCTCCAGTGTGTCTTTGTGTCCCAGCAGAAAAGGCCCTGATAAATCCCAAACAACCCTAATGTTACATCTCCTAGTAATGTTTGTCCGGAGTAAAGTGCAACTGCTCTAAATGGCTGTATAGCCTGCCTCGTTAATGGTAACAAAGAATACGATTAAAATATCAAAAGATTCCTAGCTAGCTCGCTAAATTGCATTGACAGGTCAAACACTATGCCAACAAGAAGTTTGTCCAGATGAGACTGCACAAGTGTTTCCACTCTGACTTCACCACAACCACCTTTGTTTCATTTGTCAAAATGGACTGGACGAAATTCCTTCAAAAGTGTGGAAGAGTTTAGAAGAAGAGGGAGTAGATGTATTGTGGGATCTAATGCAGAACATCTAGGAACAGGAGAGAATACCAGAGGAGTGGATGAACAGTGTGATTGTGCCCATTTATAAGGAGAAGGGTGATATTTGGTAATTTGGAAACTATAGAGGTATAAAGCTGATGTTACACACATTGAAAATTTTGGAAAGTGTTATAGAGAGAAGACTTAAGTGAAGAGACCACTATAAGAGAGGAGCAGTTTGGTTTTATGTCAAGGAGAAGAGCAACTGATTCAGTCTTTGCATTGAGATAGCTCATAAAGAAGCTTTGAGAAAAACAGAATGGATTGCATAAGGTGTTTATTGATTTGAAGAAGGCTTATGTTAGAGCGCCATGTCAAGATGTCTGACAGTGAATGAGAGAGAAAGGAGTACCAGAGATGTATGTGAGGATTGATCAGGATATGTATGAGGGAGTGAGGACTTGGGTTAAAAGCAGTGTTGGGGTAAAAGGAAAAATCCCAGTTAAAGTAGGTCTACATCAGGGATCTTCTTTAAGTTCTTACCTCTTTGATCTGGTTATGGATGTGTTGAGTCAAGGGATAAAAGACCAATCCCTCTGGTGCAGGCTTTTTACTGATAACATTGTGTTGAGTAGCATAATAAAAAAAGGAAGTGGAGAGGAAGTTGGAAGAATTGAGAAGGACTTTGGAAGATAGAGGACTGAAGATAAATAAGAAGAAGGCAGAATTTATGAGGTTTAATGATGATCAAAATTCAGAGGTTAGCCTACAGGGAGAGCTATTGAAAAAAGAGTGGACCCATTTAAATATCTAGGGCCAGTAGTAGGCCAAGATGCAGAGATAACCCACATAGTGAAGTGCGAATTGAGCATTTGGAAGAAAGTATCAGGAGTACTGTCTGATCGAAGAATTAAGGAGAAAGTTAAAAGTAAGGGTTTTAAGACAGTCATAAGACCAGCAATGATGTATGAAGCTGAGACATGGCCAGAAAAGAGTGCACAGGAGAAGAAGTTAGATGTGACAGAAATGAAAATGTTGAGTTGGATGTGTGGAGTTACAAATAAGGATGGAAAAGGAAATATGACAATTAGAGGATCAACAAAAGTGAGAGAGATATCTAAGAAAGTACAGAGGAGTATGTTGAAAAGGTATGGACATACAATGAGGAGAGACAATGAATATGTGGGCAAAAGAGAGATTGGAATGGAAGTACAGGGGAAGAGAAAGTGAGGGAGGCCAAAGCAGAGGTGGATTGTGTGAAAGAATACACAAAACAAAGTGAATGGTTTGGGGATCCACCCTGTTCTACTTGGAAAAAGGTTTGGTAGGTAGGTCTTTACAGACGTGAGCTCAAAACAGATCTGAAGAAAAAATGAAAGATAGCTGCCATACACAGAGTAGCTGGTAAACAGAAAGTGACGTAATGGGTTGGTGGAATTCTGTGAAACAGAAATGAGATCAGGTGGAGGTGGGATCTTGAGGACCAGAAGAGGAAGTGATGTTGGTTAAACTCTGAACTAGAAGTGGCTTAAAGGCGAGGGTTTGTTGGCTGCTCTGCAGGGAAAGAGGAGAAAGAGTTAGTGGGCAGCACCAGTCCCTGGTCTGGCGGGAACATACAGGTATTCAAGCCCATAAATTGTCTCCCAAATGCACATTAGGGTGTTTCATTTTCTAAGGCAAAAAATAAAATGTAAAATTTTTGCAGGCTTTGCTTACGCCCCGAGTCTTAGTGATATAAAAGATATATATGCCAAATTTCAAGAAGACTGGATAATATTTAGAGGTTGCACACTTTGATCAGTTTTGTAAAAGTAGGCAAAAAATATGATTTTTCAATGTTAATTACTTTTATTGGGAAAACTAGAAATCACAAACTTAAAATAATATTAAAACTAGACACTAAGATTAATAGATAGTATGCAAAACATGTCTTATATTAATCAACTTTGAACAATGCAATCCCTTCTTTTGTTCGCTTGGTGACGACTTTTCTGTGATGCTTGACTACCCTCAACAAGAATTGTTTTTGTTGTTTGACCCTGACCGATTCGTTAAACTTTTTTATCAGAGCAATTCCTCTTTCTGCGGTATCATTGACCACCTTAAGAGCGTTCACATGGCTTCTTAGAGAATCACTGCAGTATTCTGTCACGTCGTGGATCCCAAACAATTCAAAGAACGTCTTTGTTTTATTAGTAACGAAATAGCTCAGGTCTTTTCCTTCAAAAACTAGGTTTTTACCCTCTAATCGTTTCATTTCCTTTTTCTTTGCAGGTTTGGTTTCTAAATTTTTCCTTTTCAGCCTGAGTAATACGTTCGACCAAAAAATCCAATCCTACGTTTGTTTCTGACAGATACCAAAGGTGTCTCTTAACAACTGTGAGAGCACTTTTTTGATGTCTGCATCTGGGTAAGTGCTCAGAAGCTGTAGCATATCCAAATCATTTTTTGAAGCCCATCGACTTACAATTGCCTTGTGCCAAAAGCGAACATATATGAGGCTGACAAAATGTGCAACCCGTTTCATTCCTTTCAATTCTTGTTGAGGAATGTTCAACTGTTTAGTGAAGAGGACAATTTTAAGTGCATATATTGCCTTTGCCATCCACCTTGCTTGATGCAGAGCCCCTGGGATCCTGAAACTGAAGTCGTTTTTGAAATAAAAGTGATCAATGTGTGCAACCCCTAAATATTATCCAATCTTCTTGAAATTTGGCATATATATTTTTTACATCACTGAGACTCGGGGTGTAAGCAAAGTCATATGAAAATCACATCTTTAGAAAAATGAAACACCCTAATGCACATGTATAAAAATCTGTAAAGTAAAAGAAGATCTGAAGGAAAAGTGCTTGACTGAGGAGGTGCAGGACCGAGCTCTATGGAGAGGTTTGATAAAACACAATGACCCCACATAGAAGTGGGAAAAGAAGAAGAAGAAAATGGAAATAAACAGGGTTACCTCCCATAACACCGTATTGTAATATAGTATTTGTGGTCTTATTTTCACACTACCTGTAAGAGAAAACCCTATAAATATTTATAAATATAAATATTTATCGCCTATAAATGTTTATTGTTATTTTTAATATATTAGACACATATCCAATATGACACACAATGAAATAAGACACAGCTAAAAGGGACACTCTGACTCATTCATTAGTTTAAGAATTCTCTTAGCAGTGTGTTATTTGATTACATGTCATTATGCACTTGCTCTGTGGGCCTTCTACTATTAAAAAGGATAATTAAGAATAACTTTTGATAAATCTGTACTTTGTAAATAGAATGGTGCTGAACTGCAAAATTGAATTAATTCAGTTCTGAAATAGACTTTTAAGAAATTGACACCAACATTTGCTGTATGTTATTATTATATTGTGTCATAGTGACTAACTACTTACAATTTAATGTTTAAAAGTGAATTGTTTTTGAAAGATGCCCTCTTAAGGCAACATTCCTCAGTTTCTCAATTAGTTTTGTAAAGCTGGTTGTTAACAGCAACAAAAACATTATGATTCATGGTTTGGACTTTCTTGAGGACTGATGCATACTGAAATCACAAAGAAGAAATGATAAACGTAAAAAGGGCTGAAGTTGCAGTTGGTAAACCCATTTAAAGAGGCTTAAAGGGTCAAAGGAAAATGTAAATGAGGGTGCAAAACAAAGGGCATACAGCCAGTCAATGGAGTGCTGACCTGGAAAGGGTGGAGCTTTGTGGCAGAAGCGGAAGCTAAATCATGTGAAAGGTCGTGTCATGGAGCGTTTAAATTGGTGGAATCATTTAGTTGATTGTAGCAGGTATAGTGCTTTTCCCATTGTCTTAACTAACATGGAAAGTTGGCTCAATCACCTGAGTTAATGACTGAGGATGTGGCACGGAACATTACAAGCATTGGCTGTGATTAAGCAGTGATATAAATAAGGTAGGGTGAAACAGGGAGAGAAAGAAACAAATGTACAGTACAGTTTGAGGTGTGGACTTTACTGGAGAGAGGGAGTAGCTCCAATGACTGCTGTAAAGTTCTGTAAAGTGGCAGTGTTCAAATCTTGTGTAAGTTTTAGCTGGCAGAGGAGAAAAGTAGGGGACGGCTGAAGGAAACAGGAACTCGGGAAGGTCAGAGTTCGTACCTTGTGCCATCAGTGAGTAGAGAGCTGAGCGGAAAGAGATTATCGAGGACTTCATTGGAGAGCGGATGTGGTGGAAATCTCATTCTGTCCTACAAAAAGTTTGTGAGTACCAATTGAGGTGGCAGAGAGTGATGCACTGAGGGAATTTGTTCCTATGTCCTGGTAGTGAGAAAAGAAAAACATCATGGATTGATTTTATGATGTTTTCATTCTGTTTATTTATTGCGTTCCTGTGGGTGCTTTTTATGACACAACATGATATGTATTTATTTATTTATTGGACTGTAACACTTTCATTCTTTGCTTTGAATAAACACTGCACACTTTTGTCACTGAAAGTCTCGCCTGCTCGCTAAGCTGCTACTAGTCAAACTCGGTCATAAACTACAGAATGACCCAACAGGGCTAGGTGCCCATCACAGGTCACTCATCATCCGGCTCTTGAGCCTCTAAACTGCAGATGGATAATGAGATGGAGTTAGTGACAGTGCCCCTTCTCTGCTCAGAGCGGTATTGATTACCTTTCTGGAGCCCTGATGATGTCGCCTAAGCATAAATGTTTGACAATACGCACCTTTAACTTGCTGATCAGTCTTTAAAAACTGTTGTGTGCAATTTGAAGTTGTGTATAGCAAACAACAATTTTGTTAAAACTGGAATGAATTTAAAATTGGTAGTTTAAGGCATCAAAAACATACTGGCGTTAAGGTTTTTCTACAGCTACAGTCATATGAAAAAGTTTGGCAACCCCTCTCAGCCTGCATAATAATTTGCTCTACTCTTAAGAAAAAAGATAACAGTGGTATGCCTTTCATTTCCTAGGAACATCGCAGTACTGGGGTGTTTTCCAAACAAAGATTTTAAGTGAAGCAGTATTTAGTTTTATAAAATTAAATCAAATGTGAAAAACTGGCTGTGCAAACATTTGGGTCCCCTTGTAATTTTGCTGATTTGAATGCATGTAACTGCTCAATACTGATTACTTGCAACACCAAATTGGTTGGATTAGCTCGTTAAGCCTTGAACTTCATAGACAGGTGTGTCCAATAATGAGAAAAGGTATTTAAGTTGGTCGATTGCAAGTTGTGCTTCCCTTTGACTCTCCTCTGAAGAGTGACAGCATGGGATCCTCAAAGCAACTCTCAAAAGATCTGAAAACAAAGATTGTTCAGTCTCATGGTTTAGGGGAAGGCTACAAAAAGCCATCTCAGAGGTTTAAACTGTCAGTTTCAACTGTAAGGAATGGAATCAGAAAATGGAAGGCCACAGGCACAGTTGCTGTTAAACCCAGCAGGTCTGGCAGGCCAGGAAAAATACAGGAGCGGCAATTCTCTGGATTGTGAGAATAGTTACAGACAACCCACAGATCACCTCCAAAGACCTGCAAGAACATCTTGCTGCAGATGGTGTATCTGTACATCGTTCTACAATTCAGCGCAATTTGCACAAAGAACATCTGTATGGCAGGGTGATGAGAAAGAAGCCCTTTCTGCACTCACACCACAAACAGAGTTGCTTGTTGTATGCAAATGCTCATTTAGACAAACCAGATTCATGTTGAAACAAAGTGCTTTGGACTGATGAGACAAAAATTGAGTTATCTGGTCATAACAAAAAGCGCTTTGCATGGCGGAAGAAGAACACCACATTCCAAGAAAAACATCTGCTACCTACTGTCAAATTTGATGGAGGTTCCATCATGCTGTGGGGCTGTGTGGCTAGTTCAGGGACTGGGGCCCTTGTTAATGTCGAGGGTCGGATAAATTCAACCCAATATTAACAAATTTGTCAGGATAATGTTCAAGCATCAGTCACAAAGTTGAAGTTACGCAGGGGTTGGATATTCCAACAAGACAATGACCTAAAACACAGTTCGAAATCTACAAAGGCATTCATGCAGAGGAAAAAGTACAATGCTCTGACTTGAATATCATCGAAAATCTATGGTTTGATTTGAAGCAGGCTGTCCATGCTTGGCAGCCATCAAATTTAACTGAACTGGAGAGATTTTGTAAGAAAGAATGGTCAAAAATACCTTCATCCAGAATCTAGACACTCATCAAAGGCTATAGGAGGCGTCTAGAAGCTGTTATATTTGCAAAAGGAGGCTCAGTTAAGTATTGATATAATAACTCTGTTGGGGTGCCCAAATTTTTGTACCTGTCTAATTTTGTTATGATGCATAATGCATATTTTCTGTCAATCCAATAAACTTAATGTCACTGCTGAAATACTACTGATTCATAACAGATCATAACCTGGTTCTGCTTCAGCCTCACTACAAACCAAGAGTGAGGGAGCTACCTACAACCACACGCTCATTCAGGAAGTGGTCCTCTGAGGCAGAGCAGGCTCTGAGAGACTGCTTTGGAACTACGGACTGAGATATATTGACTGCACTACTGACTACATCAACTTCTGTGTGGACATTGTAGTTCCAGTAAGAACAGTACGCTGCTATGCTAACAACAAGCCATGGATTACAAGTGACATCAAGGGCCTTTTGAACCAGAAGAAAAGGGCTTTTAAAAGCGGTGATGAGCTCAAGCGCGTGCAGAAGGAATTCTGAGTCCAGCTCAGGGCAGTGAAGGAGCAGTACAGGAGAAAGCTGGAGCAGAAGTTGCAGAATAACAGCATGAAGGAAGTGTGGGATGGGATGAAGATCATCACTGGCTGCAGCTCGAAGCGGGGTGCCACCATCGAGAGAGACATAGAGAGAGCAAACCAAATGAACAACTTCTTTAACAGGTTTGACCACCCTAACCCACTCTCACCTCGGAGTACTGCACCCTCCACTCATCCTTCTGCTGATACCAGCATAGGAGAGACATCCCCATCCACAAAAACAGCAGCCCAGGTGAGCAGAGAGCTGAGGAGACTTTGTATCAGCAAAGCAGTGGGTCCAGATGGAGTATCACCACGACTGTTGAAGGCCTGTGTGCTGGAGCTGGGGAGTCCCCTACAGCGCATCTTCAACCTGAGCCTGGAACAGGGGAGAGTCCCGAGGCTTTGGAAAACATCTTGCATCACCCCAGTCCCAAAGGTATCACGTCCTAGTGAGCTGAATGACTTCCGGCCTGTTGCTCTAACGTCACATCTGATGAAGACCATGGAGTGGCTGCTGCTTTACCACCGCCACGCCCTTGACCCTCTGCAGTTTGCATACCAGGAGAAGGTGGGAGCGGAGGATGCCATCAACTATATGCTACACCGATCCCTCTCCCACTTGGACAGAGGCAGTGGTGCTGTAAGAATTATGTTTCTGGACTTCTCTAGCACCTTCAACACCATCCAACCTCTGCTCCTTAGTGACAAGCTGACAGAGATGGGAATAGATTCATAACTTGTGGCATGGATCGTGAACTATCTTACAGACAGACCTCAGTATGTGCATCTCGGGAACTGCAGGTCTGACATTGTGGTCAGCAACACAGGAGTGCCACAGGGGACTGTACTTTCTCCGGTCCTGTTCAGCCTATATACATCGGACTTCCAATTCAACTCGGAGTCCTGCCACGTGCAAAGGTTTGCTGACGACACTGCTATCGTGGACTGCATCATGAAGGGGCAGGAAGAGGAGTATAGGAACCTAATCAAGGACTTTGTTAAATGGTGTGACTCAAACCACTTACACCTGAACACCAGCAAAACCAAGTAGCTGGTGGTGGATTTTAGGAGACCCAGGCCCCTCCTGGATGCCATGATTATCTGAGGCAACTGTGTGCAGAGGGTGCAGACCTATAAATACTTGGGAGTGCAACTGGATGATAAATTGGACTGGACTGCCAATACTGATGCTCTGTGCAAGAGAGAACAGAGCCGACTATACTTCCTTAGAAGACTGGCATCCTTCAACATCTGCAATAAGATGCTGCAGATGTTCTATCAGATGGCTGTGGCGAGTGCCCTCTTCTACGCAGTGGTGTGCTGGGGAGTCAGCATAAAGAAGAAGGACGCCTCACACCTGGACAAACTGGTGAAGAAGGCAGGCTCTATTGTAGGCACGGAGCTGGACAGTTTGACATCCGTGGCAGAGCGATAGGCGCTGAGCAGGCTCCTGTCAATCATGGAGAATCCACTGCATCCACTGAACAGTATCATCTCCAGCTTCCTGCTCCACTGACAGAATGAGGAGATCATTCCTCCCCCACACTGTGCGACTCTTCAATTCCACCCGGGGGAGTAAACGTTAACATTATATAAAGTTATTGTCTGTTATACCTGCATTTTTATCACTCTTTAATTTAATATTGTTTTTTATTAGTATGCTGCTGCTGGAGTATGTGAATTTCCCCTTGTGACTAATAAAGTATCTATCTATCTATCTATCTATCTATCTATCTATCTATCTATCTAT
>JANRMT010062849.1:9210346-9226096 GCA_026402145.1 Polypterus bichir lapradei
AGATAGATAGATAGATAGATAGATAGATAGATAGATAGATAGATAGATAGATAGATACTTTATTAATCCCAAGGGGAAATTCACATACTCCAGCAGCAGCATACTGATAAAGAACAATATTAAATTAAAGAGTGATAACAATGAAGGTATAAAAGTATAATATTGTATAATATTAACGTTTACCCCTCCGGGTGGAATTGAAGAGTCACATAGTGTTGGGGAGGAATGATCTACTCAGTCTGTCAGTGGAGCAGGACAGTGACAGCAGTCTGTCGCTGAAGCTGCTCCTCTGTCTGGAGATGATACTGTTCAGTGGATGCAGTGGATTCTCCATGATTGACAGGAGCCTGCTCAGTGCCCGTTGCTCTGCCATAGATGTCAAACTGTTCAGCTCCGTGCCTACAATAGAGCCTGCCTTCCTCATCAGTTTATTATTATTATTACTATTATTATTATTATTATCCCCTGCCCCATATTAGCTATCTCTCCTCCTTTCATCTCCCAACAGCTAATGTATGGTAAGTGTGCTGGCATAAGAACGGCTGCCATCTAATCACCCAGGTGGATGCTGCACATTGTTGGTGATTCAGAGCTCCCTACTGCCTACTGCTCCCTACTGTCTTTGTAAAGCACTTTGAGTAGCCAGAAAAGCACTATATAAACGCAATTAAAAAATTAAGTAACTAATCTATCAATTGCCAGAGGCTCTGCGCAGCCCTTATTTTTTCTCCGGTTTTCCCATTTGTATCTGTTATTAGACAAAATGAATTAGATAGACGGTGCATAATGGAAGGGTCAGTGGAAATGAAAAGTTAAATCGAAAAAGTTTGTTTGCTCTAGCACTGCCTACTTTTTGTTTGTCTGTTTCTGATTTTACAACTTTGACCTCTTTTTGCTTGTATGTTTGTATTACAATTTACGTGTATTCTAATGCTTGTTTTCATTTTCAGATTGTCAAAGTGTGACCTCTACCTTTTCTTGGGACACATTGAAAATATAAAAACAGTCATAGTGTAATTATCTGTTTTATATGGGAATTGTGACTTATTTTAGAGTTTTCTGTAATCAAGAATCACTTTTATAAGAATGTTCGTTTAGATGTAATTTTACAAAGTTTATTTTTACTTTTGCTTTGTCTTGTTCGTTGTTCATGTGACACAGGAGTCTCGTCACATGACCATGGCTGTCAAACCTCTGATGTCATCATACTTTCATTATAAATACGGTGGCAGGTGCACACAGATTTATCCCTTAGTTGGAAAAAAAAAGAAAACGTAAAATGATTAAATATAGCTACCTTGTGAACCAATGTAAGCCTGGCTTTAGGTTCAGTTCTGTATTTCAAAAACTCCTTTTGTTCGTGACCCTCAATTCTCATTTTGTTCTTGTATTTGCCTGGTGCTATTATTCTTTTTGGTTTTTGACTGTTTCTGGCTTTTCACTACAATTAAGGGTTGCATTTCCATTTTCTGGTCGTCGTTCTTCTCATAATAGTCCTCTGAGACACAGTCTTATTATAACATCTTGCTGGCTATTCATTGAGGTCAACATTAGAAGAGATTTCCTGGAAACCTACACCTTTTAAACAAAAGGGAGTTTGTGGTTATGGCATCACATTAATCTTCTGGGGCAACATTATCTGGAAGTTTCAGACAAACGGGGTCACATATTGTTATGCCAGTCTCAAATACTCAAAGTGGCTTGGCTGGACTCCAGCACAAACTCTGTCCTGTATACATTGTCTGTTGGCGCAGTTGGACTGTGAGCAATCATAAAGATGCTGTTAAGAATGGACTCCGAGATGCATGCATTGTCGAGAATCCAGAACAAGAAGAGTTTTCTAGAATACCAAGATATTGATGTTAAAAACAAAATCCTGAAAGCATAATTTTAAGGCAATTGCAAGGAGTCATGCACAAAACTACATACAAGGAAGTCAACAGAACCAAAACGCTAAGACTATGAACCGAATTGAGAAGTGGGTAGTTAGGAGTTGTTAATCAGAATAGTGAACGCTGTGAGACTAAGGGCCCGTATTTGAGTGATTTTCAGTTGTAGCCTTCATTTATTTGAAGGCCAGTTACGTAGTCTGACATGCCCACTAATTCACCCAGTAGAGGCTGTAGACCCTTTTCGACTCACTCCAAGTAACCCATGACTTGCCCCAGTTTGATTTTGCCTTTAGTCATAGAGATGTACATAAGAACTGACAACCAATAAACGCTCATCCAGATGTATAATTCACGTAATGCAACAACGAGGAATAAGAAACGCATGTGTTTGGCCTGATGTCTCGTGTTTTATATACCATGACAGAATGGGAAAAAGGACATAAAGGGCAGAGATTGCAGCTGAACTCTCAATATCTGATAACCCTTCATACAGCTCTGGCTCCATCAGTCAGCACTTTATTGGTTTTAACAAAAAGTCACTAACTTGATTTTCAGTATTGTAAATTGGCATGGTCATAGCAATAAGATCAGCAACTGCAGTCGGCAAGTCTGACATACTCCATGACTAGAAATCGCTTAATGTAGCATCGGTTCAACACTGTTCAAGGCTGAAATCTGTAATCTCAGACAGACAGGTGAAGTGCATTACTGAGATTTATAGCAGAGCTTTTGTGACGTGGCGTGTAGTACCTCTTGGGAGGCTGAGTCTACAAAATGCCAGTCTGATTCTCAGAAAGATAAAGAAAAAAATATTACTGCCTTTCTAAAACTACAAAATTAGACCAAACACATACAGTATTTGGTCATGTTACTTGAAATTAATTTTAAAAGAATGTTCATATTGGATGATCAGAAGAAAATGTTGTGAAATGATACAGACAGCACAGCAAAAAAAGGTTTGGGGCAGGGACGCTGTTTACTTGAAAGTTGGCTATGAAGAAAGCAAAGATTTGAGCAAATGGTCTTGACAGACATTAGTCCAAAACAGAACTGAGGAGACAGACACAATATGGTGGTTTTAAAGCCGGTCAGGGGAAGTGATGTCATCAGGGCAGGAACTGGAAGTAACGTCATCAAGTCCAGGCAGAATTTCCTGTGGTTGGTCTGCAGAGGAAAATGAGAAAGGATCAGTGCACTCTGCCACCCCCGGTCCAGCATGGAATTACCTTCTTTTGAGCCCTTTAGCTGCCTCCTATGTGCATGTGTGTGACAATGTATTTAAGACAAAATGGTTTTTTTCACCAAACATCTGATGTTTACCAATAATGTAACACTTGTAAAGCATGTGACTAATCAGGTGACTCCTCATTGTGGAATAATAAAAGTCACAATCATCAGACTAGTAAGTGTGGACCTGGGCAAAGCATTGAGGAAAGGAGGTAGTGCAGTCAAAGATTCAAGGTGACATCAAGGCTGTTTGTGACTAGGTATTCATATTTGGGTTTGATTCTGGAAGTGGCCAGTAGCTAAACATGTGGGTAAAAAACAGAACACAACCTTATGTCAGAAAGTTAGTGTCTTGTAATTTTGTGTTTGAATTACTCCTTTTGCTCCTTACTCTTTCATGTACGCAAGAATAAAATATATTTTATTGTTTTTACAGAATTATGTGTGTGATGTGTTAACAGGTGAACCTAAACGGTGGATATGCACGTGTGGCGAGTGAGTCTTTTGAAAGACTGGCACTCTGTTTATGGTTGCTTTCTGTCTTGACTTGCTACTGCTTACCTAAATGATCAATCCTCTACTTGGTTGCTCACCACCAATTTCTGCTACACTTGACAATAATAATTAACTATAATGAGACTGCATGTGGCATTCATTGTTAGCTGTAGGAAGCTTCTCTTGGCCTCCATTTTTAATCTCTCTGTATACAGTGGGATGCAAAAGTTTGGGCAACCTTGTTAATAGTCATTATTTTCCTGTATAAATCGTTGGTTGTTACGATAAAAA
This sequence comes from Polypterus bichir lapradei, assembly GCA_026402145.1. Taxonomy (NCBI): domain Eukaryota; kingdom Metazoa; phylum Chordata; class Cladistia; order Polypteriformes; family Polypteridae; genus Polypterus; species Polypterus bichir. Next base: position 9,214,252 of record JANRMT010062849.1, read on the forward strand.
ATGTCAGTTAAAAATATCATATAGGAGACACACACAGTGATATCTGAGAAGTGAAATGAAGTTTATTGGATTTACAGAAAGTGTGCAATAATTGTTCAAACAAAATCAGGCAGGTGCATAAATTTGGGCACCACAAAAAAGAAATGAAACCAATATTTAGTAGATCCGCCTTTTGCAGAAATTACAGCCTCTAAACGCTTCCTGTAGGTTCCAATGAGAGTCTGGATTGTGGTTGAAGGTATTTTGGACCATTCCTCTTTACAAAACATCTCTAGTTCATTCAGGTTTGATAGCTTCCGAGCATGGACAGCTCTCTTTAACTCACACCACAGATTTTCAATTATATTCAGGTCTGGGGACTGAGATGGCCATTCCAGAACGTTGTACTTGTTCCTCTGCATGAATGCCTTAGTGGATTTTGAGCAGTGTTTCGGGTCGTTGTCTTGTTGAAAGATCCAGCCCCGGCGCAGCTTCAGCTTTGTCACTGATTCCTGGACATTGGTCTCCAGAATCTGCTGATACTGAGTGGAATCCATGCGTCCCTCAACTTTGACAAGATTCCCAGCCCCACAGCATGATGGAACCACCACCATATTTTACTGTAGGTAGCAGGTGTTTTTCTTGGAATGCTGTGTTCTTTTTCCTCCATGCATAACGCCCCTTGTTACGCCCAAATAACTCAATTTTAGTTTCATCAGTCCACAGCACCTTATTCCAAAATGAAGCTGGCTTGTCCAAATGTGCTTGAGCATACCTCAAGCGGCTCTGTTTGTGCTGTGGGCAGAGAAAAGGCTTCCTCTGCATCACTCTCACATACAGCATCTCCTTGTGTAAAGTGCGCCGAATGGTTGAACGATGCACAGTGACTCCATCTGCTGCAAGATGATGTTGTAGGTCTTTGGTGCTGGTCTGTGGGTTGACTCTGACTGATCTCACCATTCGTCGCTTCTGTCTATCCGAAATCTTTCTTGGTCTGCCACTTCAAGCCTTAACTTGAACTGAGCCTGTGGTCTTCCATTTCCTCAATATGTTCCTAACTGTGGAAACAGACAGCTTAAATCTCTGGGACAGCTTTCTGTATCCTTCCCCTAAACCATGATGGTGAACAATCTTTGTCTTCAGGTCATTTGAGAGTTGTTTTGTGACCCCCATGTTGCTACTCTTCAGAGAAAATTAAAGGAGGAGGGAAACTTACAATTGACCCCCTTAAATACTCTTTCTCATTATAGGATTCACCTGTGTATGTAGGTCAGGGGTCACTGAGCTTACCAAGCCAATTTCAGTTCCAATAATTAGTTCTAAAAGTTTTGGAATCAATAAAATGACAACGGTGCCCAAATTTATGCACCTGCCTGATTTTGTTTGAACAATTATTGCACACTTTCTGTAAATCCAATAAACTTCATTTCACTTCTCAAATATCACTGTGTGTGTCTCCTATATGATATATTTAACTGACATTTTTTATCGTAACAACCAACGATTTATACAGGAAAATAATGACTATTAACGAGGTTGCCCAAACTTTTGCATCCCACTGTATGTACATATAATACTAACGATTATCAGTCTGTCACAAAACAACTCGTGAACCACTGGACCATGAACCTTGATCTTGGTCTTAACTGAGAGTTTATGCCATAATAAGCATAACACAACCCATAAATTGAACATGTGTGCTACCTCAGCCATGTAGTTGGGCTTTGGGTCCTGCTCACAGCAAACGGCAACATTAAAATAACTACCATGTGTGCACTTGCCATGACTTACATCGGTGACATCTGCTGACAGTGAGGCACATTGCAGAGGCCAAACAGACACGCATCAACAACACACCATTGTGCCATGAGAAACAACATAATCTGCAATCTCGGCTCAGGAACCACTCAAAAGATGGAGTTGTTTCCTGATGTGAATGAGAAATGAGGAATGAGGAGATGGTGGGACACTGCCACCCATACCAAGGCAAGAGGTCAGCTAGAATATGGAGCCATTCATCCACAGTCCAGACTACAGAACAAGAAGAGCAGCAGCAGTGGCATCTGCTCAGTATCAAGTGTGGCATACACAATGCAAATGCTGATGAAGAACTGCAAACAACACATTATGATTAACTTCATCATGATGTTTGATTTGTGTATTTACAACACATACATGGCATCAACAGCTGTAAGCATCACACACGTAACGGAAGGCATTTAATGCAGGATACAGAATGCAGAAATAAAAACAATAGAGAGATGCATGCTGACAAATGAGCAATACTTTGGACATTTCATTGGGACTAAAGGCAGTTAAGCCTGTGTGTCAGCAAATCACTCACCAGGCTCATCTGAGGTATGTACTACCACCCCAGGTTGAGAAGGGGAGCTGGTGCTAACTATGATCTCTTCTGTTCCTTCCACAGTACTGAGGGGATACCCAAAAGGGACATTTGACTCCGCCCCTTCCAGTTCCCCACCTATAAATCCTGAGGCCACTGGAAGGAGAGGTCACTCTGGGAATAGAGCACACCACAGGATGGAGCACCTACCTCGTGACTGGTAAACTCCTTACAAAGCCTGATGGCTCCTCTGGTTGATTTTTGGACTTTCGTGTTTCGGTTTGGGCCCAGAGCTCCTACTTTTGTTTGGTTTATTTTCATTTGATTAACCAGGCTGGCACCCCAACATTTCTTCATGGAACTTGGAGTTATTCCTGCGACCACAACATAGAAGGAATTCATTTTCTACCACTGCCACATAATTGGGCTTTGGCTTCTTCTGATGTTATACAATTCGAGCAACATACACACTGTTAGGGCATGAAAAATGCCAGGGTGACCTGAGGGGCTGTGTTTTGTAAGAACCTCATGAACCACCTTTCTTCAAGGACCGGATGTCGGAGTGTTTCTTAGTCACTCTATAATACCCATCCAGGATAGATGGTAAGGATAATCCTACTTCTCCTTAAAAGTACAAGTTACCTGTGACTGCATCAAAGTCGTGATTTACACAAAGACACCCAGAATCAGAAACAAGTCAAGGATAAGGAAGAAAAGGATTTCATTGTAATGTGTGATCAGCGTAAGTTTAAAATGATTGCATTTTTATTTTTAATCTATTTCTGAGTGGCTTTACTTTCACAATAAAATACCAATAATGGTGAGCAATTAGCTGTTTTCTTTGGATCATATTCGCCATTTTGACAGTTATTGACAGTTTTGGGGGAGTTCCTGGCTCCGAGGAGTGTTTGATCAGGTGTTAGTTACATTACTGGCAAGAGACCAACTTGGCTCTGTGAGGTGATGTGTGCACAAGTAGCCTTTAACAGCTATTGCTGCAATGTCAGTCAAGTGTCTGTTTATGCTCTGAGCAATGAATGAAGGGAGGATCTAGGAGTTTCCCTAACTTAGGAGGAAACACCCTGGCCAAAGGGATCTCCATTCACAGGCGTCTGTCAAAAACAGCATTAACAGAGACAGCACGCTGAGGCTGCAAATGGTCTGATTAACAAAGAGAACCTCTACATGAACTGTATTAAAGGTGGAACCTGCAGCCACAGGATCAGAGCGATTCTAATAGAAAACTGTGCATTCGAATCACCTGAACAAAGAACTGCAACCATGGGCTGAGTTTGAACTTACTGCTATAATTACGATACCATAAACTTGCAAGCAAGAGTGTCTGTAACAGTGCAATTTAAGATAACATCAGTTATTAGAGCACGGCGCCAATTAGTTAAGGGTGTTATTACAGCACACCATTACTCAGCCTTGAGCCTTTCTAAGTATTCATTATCACAGAATTCTACAAAAACTCAACCTTTAAAAAAAACTTTAATTGAGGACACCTTGACAAGCCAAATGACAATGAAATCACAATGAGCAGTCTTTATTTTGTATAGCACCTTGCATTTGTTTATTCTTCCTTTTTCAAATCTACTAAATCCAACTGTTGGGTGGATGAGATGAGATTCAAATGCCGCCAGAACTGAGCCAGGTGAGAACCAAACCTGGAGGGGGCATCAGTAGCATCTTACATAGTGAGTGGTACCATGCAAAAAATCATGAGTAACATTGTAGTCATTGATTATTTGGTATATTGCTTTTAATAATGTTCTCTTTTAGAGAGAAATCAAGAATCTTACTTCAAAAGGTACATTTCATAGAAAGCAGAGTAAGTTGGGGTTTGCATAAAAAATGACAAATTCCTGATAAAAGAAATTGTAATGGTGAATGAGGGACTAAAAATCACTTCTCCTCTCTTGGTAAATGAATCTTAGCCTGAAGAGGCCTCTTAAATTTTTACATTTAAGATGTCTCACTTAAAGGTTTCCCAGTTCCCTGTGTGGCATCCAGCCGGGGCTAGAGGACCGGAGGAGGGCTTGTACCTCCTCCAGACCGCGAGGGGGCAACTGCCCTGGTTATATTGGGGGCCACGGGTAAAGGGCTTGGAAGCCCAGCCCTGTAGGGACCCGTGTCCACCCACACATGGCGCCCTGCTGCCTGAACAACCCTGGAGCCCAGCACTTCCGCCACACCAGGAAGTGCTGGGGGGAAGAAGACAGGGGACACCCGGAGGGCTTCCGGGTGCGCAGCCGGTACTTCCGCCACACGGGGGCGTGTCTGCGGAGGAATGCCGGGAAGTGGTTCCGTGGCGGGGACGGCGGACTTGCCGTGTGGAGAAGCCGAAAGAGGGAGCATCAGGGTGCTGATCGGAGCAGAGAGCGTTGGCCCAGCTGAAAAGACGAGCCGAGGGGCTGCGTCAGGGCAACGTCCCCGCCCCTTGTTTTTCTATTTCTTTTACAGGCTGCCCTAGGCTGCAATGTGTCGGCTTGACGCCAAGGCGTTCTCGTCCTCGCGGATTGGTCCGCTGGTGCCAGGAGGTCCCAGCTAGCGGGGGAGTAATGTCACAGGTGGCTGGGTGCGGTCGGCAATCAGCCGCCTATTTAAGGAGCCGCCGCACTGCAATCAGGGCTGGAGTCGGGGGGAAGCAGGACAAAGCAAGAGAGGAGAGTGGAGGCGCCCCTTTTATTTCATCCCGGATGGGCTTCAGGTGTATCCCGGCACTCCTCCCTGGACACGCCCCAGAGTGGTGGAAGTGCCGGCTGTTCTCCCGGAAGCTCTCCGGGTGTCCCTGCTCCTCTTCCCCCCAGCACTTCCTGGTGTGGTGGAAGTGCTGAGGTCCAGGGTCCCCAAGGCATTGGGACGCCCCCTGACGGAGATCACGGTCCCTACAGGGTTGGGCTTCCAAGCCTCCTACCCGTGGCCCCCAAAGCAACCAGGATGGCGGCCCTCACGTGATCCAGGGTGGGCACAGACCCTCTTCCGGTCCTCCAAGGCGTCCCGGCCGGGTCGTTGCCCCTGGCATCCCTGACACCATGATGAAGAGAAACCCCTTCACAACAGCCAACCAAGTGAACAACACTCTCCAGGGGGAAGGTGTATCAATATCCAAGTCTACCATAAAGAGAAGACTGCATGAAAGTAAATCCAGAGGGTGCACTGCAAGGTGCAAGCCACTCATAAGCCTCAAGAATAGAAAGGCTAGATTGGAGAACATCTAAAGAACATCTAAAAAAGCCAGCACAGTTCTGGAAAAACATTCTTTGGACAGATGAAACCAAGATCAACCTCTACCAGAATGATGGCAAGAAAAAAGTATGGAGAAGGCGTGGAACAGCTCATTATCCAAAGCATACCACATCATCTGTAAAACACGGTGGAGTCAAGCAGTGTGATGGCTTGGGTGTGCATGGCTGCCAGTGGCACTGGAACACTAGTGTTTATTGATGATGTGACACAGGACAGAAGCAGCCGAATGAATTCTGAGGTGTTCAGAGACATACTGTCTGCTCAAATCCAGCTAAATGCAGTCAAATTGATTGGGCGGCGTTTCATGATACAGAGGGACAATGACCCAAAACATACAGCCAAAGCAACCCAGGAGTTTATTAAAGCAAAGAAGTGGAAAATGTTTGAATGGCCAAGTCAGTCACCTGATCTTAACCCAATTGAGCATGCATTTCACTTGTTGAAGACTAAACTTCGCACAGAAAGGCCCACAAACAAACAGCAACTGAAAGCCGCTGCAGTAAAGGCCTGGCAGAGCATTAAAAAGGAGGAAACCCAGCCTCTGGTGATGTCCATGAGTTCAAGACTTCAGGCTGTCATTGCCAGCAAAGGGTTTTCAACCAAGTATTAGAAATTAACATTTATTTCCAGTTATGTAATTTGTCCAATTACTTTTGAGCCCTTGAAATGAAGGGATTGTGTTAAAAAAATGCTTTAGTTGCCTCACATTTTTATGCAATCTTTTTGTTCACCTCACTGAATTAAAGCTGAAAGTCTGCACTTCAACTGCATCTGAGTTGTTTCATTTAAAATTCATTATGGTAATGTACAGAACCAAAATGAGAAAAAAAGTTGTCTCTGTCCAAATATTTATGAACCTAACTGTATATAAGCACAGGGAACTCCAGTTTCTGTATTACATTTTGCCTGAAGAAGAAGCCTGAGTTGCCTTGAAAGCCTGTATATTGTAAACTTTTTAGTTAGCCAATAAAATAAGTCATTTTGCTTGCCTTCTCACTACATTCATAATGGCTAACATGGTACAACACCCTAGTACTAAATCACTATTGAAAATTTTCAGATCAATTCAGTTTATAACATATTTACCACAAAGTAGAACTGAATATATCTCCGTGATTAACAAACACATCATATACTGTAACGTCCCATTAACATTTGTTTTGTTGTGGCAGGGTCCTAGGCAGGGACATGCGGTCATGGGAGGCAATGATAACATAAAATAAATTTGTCCACTGGTCTGTGCTATAAATTTGCTTTCTGTATGATTCCAATAATTGTGATCATTTTTATAGTCAAAATTGCTGAATTTGTACATTTCCTGTGCAAACAGAGGAGAGAAACATGAGGTGCACCAGCGAGGTGTGCTCTCCCTCACACACGGGGTTGATATATGCAACTGCCACGCGCCTGTTGCTGTCTCTCTGTATGTCACCAATATAATGTTTGCAGACACGTTTATTATACACCCTGACTTCCCACAGTCTGTCTAATATCATTAATTAATGTTTGTGACTTATTTAGTCTTGCGGACCGGACATAAAACAGCAGTGAAAAGGCACAAGGTGAGGCAGACAGTACCGTGTCTCACTGAAGGGGCCACATGGGAGCCCAACAGGTGCTTTTTGCTGCTGTTCTTCTGCACAGAGGCTATATAGCGATATCAGAAAGTCAAGTGCACTGCAGCGGTCCATTTATTAAAATTTTTTGTTCAGATTGACTGCCAAAATGGAAGATTAAGACTTTTAAAACTAAAGGAAAATAAGGAGGCCTTTTAAAGGAAAGTAGCAGAGATTTTCATGGAGAAGGATAAGCGCATGGACTTCATTTACAAATAAAGGTAAGACCATAAACGGTTTTCAGTTTTATAAAAAATGGGATCAGACTAGGAGAAAAACCAATCCAATATTTAAAAACTAAATTTTGACCTTAAATAAAATATTCTTTCTTGTTATCGTTTTGTTGAACAGTCTGTATTAAAAATGATTAAAGCATCAGAATTAAAAGCTTTTAAAAACAACTAAATATATCAATTAAGGTCAGAATTGAAATCCATTTTTTTTTGTACACCGCTCTATACTTTCATTTGTATTATATAAGTATGAATTGTGGAGTTGCGACACATGGAGGGTGCAGAACAAATGCGCTCTCTCTCGACGCTATAAATGTAACATTCTTTCATAGCCAAATATGTGTCTTACCTATGTGTGTGTAAAGAATGCTGATGAGATATGAAACATAACCAGTAGTCCAAGAGTGCCCTCTTCTACGCGGTGGTGTGCTGGGGAGGCAGCATAAAGATGAAAGACGCCTCACGCCTGGACAAACTTGTTAAGAAGGCAGGCTCTATTGTAGGAGTAAAGTTGGACAGTTTAACATCTGTGGCAGAGCGACGGGCATTAAGCAAACTCCTGTCAATCATGAAGAATCCACTGCATCCACTGAACAGTGTCATTTCCAGGCAGAGGAGTAGCTTCAGTGACAGACTTTTGTCACTGTCCTGCTCCACTGACAGACTGAGGAGATCTTTCCTCCCTCACACTATGCGACTCTTCAATTCCACCCGGGGGAGTAAATGCTAACATTTTTTTTTTTTTTTCATTTTTATTACTATTTAATTTAATATTGTTTCTTTTTATCAGTATACTGCTGCTGGATTATGTGAATTTCCCCTTGGGATTAATAAAGTATCTATCTATCTATCTATCTATCTATCTATCTATCTATCTATCTATCTAGTCAATGTGCATGCAGGCTGCCGATTGAATAGTGAATAAGCTACTCTTGGGTTCATATATTTGTAAATCTCACTCTGAAGGAGTCAGTGCCTCACCAGCCATGAATCACACTGCACGTCACTGGTCCTAGGGTGACCCTTTTATGTTCTTTATTATTTTGAACTTAACAAAATGTCTCCAAATCACTGCTAAAGTCCTCACGTCACCTTATGTTTTATATCTAGGACTCCAGGTAGTTGGATAGAGCAGGGGTTCTTAAAGTTTTTAATTTGAGGACCCAACTTAGAAAATTGGTACCATAATGGGACCCAAGAAGAGTATTAAAGGTAAAATGACAGCAGAGTCATAAACAGATAAATAACAATGGCCATATAATAATAAAAGAGTCATTTGTTTGTTTGAATTCAAGTATGTTTCTCACATGAATAAAGTAGGAAACAACTGTATTATTAAAACAATACTCCATCTATCCAATTTACAAACCTGCTTATCCTGTGCAGGGACATGGGGCAGCTGGAGCCAATCCCAGCATGCAATGGGCCCCTGACCAGGACCTCAGTGCATTGCAGGGTGAACACACCGACACACACACGCAGCAGATGCCAGTTTAGCATTGGCAGTCCAACTAACCTGTGGGAGGAAACCACAGCACCTGAAAAAAATCCACACAAGAATGGGGAGGACATGCAGACTTCATACAGGGAGCACTTGTAGTTTGAACCTAAAACAATGATTGTCATCATTTGAAACAAGAATGATTTCTGAGGTGTAGCATGCCGGTGCAAATACTTAGTTTACGCTTTAATAAAGCTGAAAGAAAGAAATTCTTGGAGTTATATGATATGATGATTTTTGAAAGAGTAGTATGCAAGATCACTTGACTCATGGCACTAGTTAAGGACTCAGTAGTTCAGTACATATAGTGACCAGAAGGGGTTACCACTAAACCCCAAATCCCAGACACAATCAGACCTGACAAAGTTCCAGGTTTAAATAAAAGTTATTTTATTTAACGCTACCTTCTCTGTTGGCTCAGCCACAAAACAATCAATGCTTGGTACTTTTCCCTCTTCTTCTCCAGTTCTGTGTGCCGACCATCTTCTCCAGACTCAGACTCCCATATCAAGGTGAGGGGCTTCTTTTATATTGAACCCAGGAATACACAGCAGAAGCACTTCTGAGTCATGGGAAGCTCTCCAAAACAGTGAGGTTTCCTGCCAGCAGCACCCTCTGGTGGCACCCAGGGACCCCAACAAGGCTGCTCTTCAGAACTACAGAACCCTTGCAACCTTGCCAGTGTCCAATCTGGGACCACGCCAGAGAAGTAGTGCCACCTATCGTACTAGGCGATGACTTGTCTTTGGAAGATAAACTCCTCCAGTCCTCCTGGGATTAGACATGATTCTGGTCAGGATGTACCTCCATCCATCTATTATGGTTGGGTATGACATTGTTCTTCATTCTAGTCGAGATGCCTATCCATCCATTATGGCATCGACAATGTCAATAACAGTCTAGATTACAAACTATCTATGATGCATCTGTTAGTCACATACTGTTATATAAGAAGACATTAATAAAGGCTTCTTTTAGAACTAATAACACTCATAAAGTGGTTATTTATCACTGTGCAAGCTGACATACTAAAATAACTTCACTTTGATGGCTTAAATGAGTAATGATATGTCTCTCAGTATTGCACACTTAAGTATGTACATTCTTAATTAATGCTAAATAAACCCAATTGAACTCTCAAATTCATACGTCATTTTAGCACCATATCACCTGCTCTTAATACGACACACTGCATAGAGATGAAGAGTCACTTTACTGGTGCGTTATAAGTGTTAGTAAAACCAAAAGAAGCCTTTGTTAATGTCTTGCTATATACCATGATATGACTAATAGAGGAATTATAAGCAGTAAAAAATCTAAAGTGTTATCAAAATATCCTAGTGTCTTATTCTAAACTCTAATTATTGAAAGGTAATATTTACATCTGTCAGTGAATTAGCCAGTTCTTGAATGTGGGACACATGAAGCCAAAACATTTCCCTTTATCCTCCCTAATGAATCTTAGCTTAATTTAAAGAACATAAAATGAAAGAGGAATGAATTAATACATTAAACTGCCTATGAGAAGAATTCAAAAATAGAGGCTTATCTTAAAATTATCAGCCCAAAGATCTCAACAGCACCATCTCTTGGCATAATATGGAAACAACACATTGCTGGCTTAGTGAATGGCTTTGTAGATTTACTAATAATAATTCTTTGCATTTATATAGCACTTTTCTCACTACTCAAAGCGCTCAGTAATTGCAGGTTAAGGGCCTTGCTCAAGGGCCCAACAGAGGAGAGTCCCTTTTGGCATTTAAAGTCGTTATGCTCTGCACTGAGTGCAGTGAACTTTTTAAGTGTATGTGCTGATCAGTATGCAAATGTTGCATTTTCTGAGGCAGAAAGAAAAAGCAAAGAGGAAAATTTACAAAAATTCATTTTAAGATAGTGATAGTCTACCTGTCCCTTTAAAACTTGACAAATGCCCAAGTACCTTTTTTATTTGTGAGATGTTGTGGAATGAGGATTACTCTTTATCTTATGTTGTATACTTATTTGTGGGAACTTTACCAATTCAAAACCCAAGTAACTAATGTTGTTATGGAAATAAAGTATTTTGAAACACATTTTTAGGGTTTATTCAAATATTAGCATATTAGCATGGAAGGAAAATAAAAACACTCATTATAAAAACATTTTAAGGATTTTAAATCAACCCTTATAAAATACAACAAACTATGATATAACATAATATTTTCAAACCCAATTCAACGTCATGGAGACCGTAGCCTATCCTGGCAGGAGTGGACAGAATACAAGAAAGAGGCCTGGATAGGACGCCAGTACTTTGAAATCCTATTTACACGCACACACACACACACACACACATACATACACACACTCTCAGTGCCAATCTGAAATCAGCAATAAACCTAAAAAAACATGTCTTTGGGGCTAGGAGGTGCTGGAGTACCCAGAGGGAAACCACAAGGACATTGTTTTACCAAATGTAATCCAGATGACTAAATCTTTTTTTTTTTTTTTTTTGCTGTTTTACTTTTTTTTTTTTTTACAAATTGGCTTCATACAAAACCGAGCTCTTGGCAAATAAAGACAAATAATATATCTGTATAACTTCAAGGCTGCTCAACCAGTATTATGATCATAACTTTATAACACTACTAATTTGCAATGACATTCCATGGCCTAAGTCAACACTTGCTTTTTGTGCAACTTTCAGGTGAAATGTCATACTTACAGATTTATGAACTTTATCCTGTTACAGAGGGACATCAGTAATGTGATTAGAAAATAAATCAAAACTTATCAATAATACAATTAAACATAGTAGTGAAATGCTCATATAGAATAAGCATTTATCTACATAGATCAGTATAAATAACTATCGGGTTGGACAATGTTATGCTATAGATAGATAGATAGATAGATAGATAGATAGATAGATAGATAGATA
>JANRMT010062849.1:9226713-9245342 GCA_026402145.1 Polypterus bichir lapradei
GATAGATAGATAGATAGATAGATAGATAGATAGATAGATAGATAGATTTAACTTTATTAATTCCAAGGAGAAATGTCTTTCATGCTTTGAAGTGTTAATTTCCTTATTACAGCCTTATATACTGTAGTGACTGTTATAAATCACTTTATTCAATCCTAAATGAACTTCAAGCCTACTTTTATTTTAGTAGATATTTATAACAAGCAGTGGAATACAAGATTCAATTAACAAAATGGAAAAATTAACAAAATTAACAAAATTTTTGATTCCTTTTATACACCTAGCCCTGCTAGGATAGGCTCCAGCCCCAGTAAGTTCAGAACAGCTAAACAGGTTTGAAGTAATTGTTAATTATGGATGATATTTAAATAAACATGAATGATATTTACGAGGCAGTCTATCGAAAGAGCTAGTCCATTAGGATGGATGTTGGTCCTGATATGAACACATAGATTTCTGCAGCTGATTTGCATGTTGCTTCTGTATTGTGCTTCTGTGACCGAGACTGTCAATTATTCTGTAAAGCATGAGTGGAAACCCATGCTTTAATGTGACACCTTTGGTACCACTCGTTTCCCAGGCATCGATAGTCATGATAGGATGGCTAGGGCAATGGGTACATAAACACCAAGGTTGATGCAAACAGGGGAGTATTCAGTTCTATTCCATCAGCAATCAGTTTTCAAATAAATAAGGTGCAATGCAAGTTCTCTTCAATAAATAAATAAGTAATCCAATAAAACAGGCGATTCTTCATGGGAGTTAAAAATAAGTCAACAATAACTAGATAAATCCAAACAAGGGTTAAAAACAAGTATAAAAGTTAAAATTAGGTTTTCTGAGTCTCAGTGCCTTTCTGACACGTCAGCCAGTCACAGCTAGGATAGCAAAGCCTGGTTTCATTATCCTTCCACTATCTCAGGTGGTCTGTAGAAGGATCCCACAATGTCCTTTGGTTGCTCCTACTCCCTGGATGCTCAGCAGGAGTGACCTTAATTTGGAATGCTTTTCCTCTCACTCTCCATGGAGTACTCTCTGTCTGTCTGTTGATTTATTCCTTCTTCTTTCCTCAATCCTCAATCTTTCTGTACTACTCAGACTATTTATATATAGCCGCACTGTTTTTATATAAAACCCTGCGCTGCCATGGACCTTTAACACGCTTCACCACAATGGAGTATTGTTATGGGGTAACATTTTCCAATATCATCATCTTCTTTGTTTATATGTCAGTGTCTTTTTTAGAAGCCTGGCCACAGTTCTGCACATAACTTTCTATGCAACTCAAGTTACTGTCTAAAAGTTCTCTATCTGCAAATAGTCCATCTCACTGTTAATGACAGACTTTAAATTTTTTGCAAATGGCCTTATGCTCCTGCCTAGACAAATGCTTTCCTAGTACTATTGTAGACGCATTTTCTGTTTAGTATGGTGTTATCATAAACCTAAATGCTCCATACTTGTCAGTCAAAGGTTTTGCTTTTACAGAGGTGACTGCACTTCATAATCACCAAGTAATCAAGTGCACTCTAACACCTTCTTCGTTGATACAGAAGCAGTAAGGATATACTTCTGTTGGTGGTTTTTAAGCTCATTTGGTTATGTTTGTCACCCGAGGTTTAATTTCAGGAGTGTGTGACAGCTCCACACTATTTATTTATGTCCTTATACAGTGTGTAAAACCAAACCCTTTCTCTCTTTATTTTAAGTCCCTTTGCCATCATTCTATGGGATTCATGTGCTTTCTGTTATATGTTCGGAGGAGCTTTCTCTGCTGACATTAGAAACAATTTTCTAAGCAACAGATGCCCAGTTAATTTGAGTTGATAAGAAAGACACACAAATTAAAGAACTGTAAAAAGTGGAAAAATCAGTAGCAGCTCCACTGAAACCTCAAAGTGGGTGGATTACAGTAAGAGATCAGACATTAGACTTTGCCACCTAAGTCATCAATCTGAAAACAGAATAGTTACACTCAGCAGCTTGTCTATTGATGCTGACAGTGCTTATCATTGATTATTCTCCATGTTTCCTAGTTTTGAGCAACAAGTCGTGGCTCGTCCCAGGTAAGGCCTGTCTCTTTCATCAAGGCTATTGAGATCCAATTGAAGTCCATTCTGAACCATCAGGTATGTCTTATCAGCCTAGTGTGACAGAAAGTGTTTCACTGGCTTGACAAAATGTACACAATGGCTGGGACAAATTGGACTTTAACACAGTCATTGACTACCTTTCCCTCTTTGACTCTAGAGTGGAGGATAACACTTTGGATGATGTCACTTCTGGTCTGACAAATGAAGTCCTGCCTGTTCCTCCCCATCCACTATATAAGCAACCCTCAAACAGGAAGTCATCATTCAGTTTAGAATGAGCCTTTGATAAAGACGGAGCTACCTCATCAAGAGCTACTCATTCACTTTGGAGATGGATGGATGAATATGCTTATGGAACCTACACTTCTTGTATTATTGTTATTTTTCTTTAGGCACCTGGAAATTAAATGAAATGGACCCCAACATTTTATGGTTGTGTCTCTATAATTCATTAGTCTGTATTTGATTTCACCAAACTGTGCGGATTGCTATTTTTTTTAGAGTTGCTCAATTTTGATTTTATCTAGGCAGAAGATGTGTCAGATATTTCTGAAGCATCCATTATCACAAGTGTTGATCACTTTCATATTCATTTTAACAGCTTGTCAGCATTCTGAGCTATTCTGCCAAACTTACTTTCCATTGGTGTTAAGCAGTCACACCTTTATTTTTAAGCTGTGCTGCTTTGACTCCTAAAAAGACCAAAGTCTTGCAAATGTACTGCGAGTTTTTCCCAATTTTGACTTGATGTCCATATGCTCTGCATGTCTGTACTGACCTGACTTCCCAGAGAGGTCAACTCTGCAACATCGACCTTAGCAGTGCTGCAGTAAATCTAATGATTCTTTTTCTCAGCCATACTACAAGAGTAGATCATTTCATTATGACACTAACAGTGAAGTCAGCAATGAGATTAATAAAAAATATCTTGCTTAAAAAACAGAAAAAGATAAAACAATCAAACTTCTGTACTCACACAGTCAGAAAGTCCATATCTAAGATGACCACTTACTTTATTACAATAAGTGCTTTGCTTCATTTTCAAAGATGTGATTGAGTTTGCACTTCACAAATTTGCCAAAGTGACCATTTAAAAGAGGAAAATGTATCTTAAGTGAGAGCATACAGCTGGATGAAGATCCTATCACTAAGCATTTAAAGGAATATGTACCTGGAGGTTGTTAAGTGTACTGAAATTCAGCAGGAAAAGAGGCAGGAGGGCATTGCCCAGAAAGGTGTTTTTCAATTTAAAAAGTCACACTAGGGACTTGTAGCTGTAACTGAAGAAAACTTCAGTGCATGATCTGTAAAAAATAAAATGTAATAAACAAAGTCATGTATAGTTTGCTTTCCTTTCATAATCTATAAACACTATTTGAATATCAATAACAATTTATGACCTAATATAACAAAGTTTCTGTGGGTAGAACAATACAACCATAAGCTTAAGTAACTCAGTATACTGGCTAGCAATCATATAGCAGAGAGAGGCAATGCAGAAACGTTTTGAAAAATATTGAGCGCTACATCGGTGATTTCCGTTGCAAAAGACAGTACATCTTACACAGAATACCCGAGCATGGTGACACGTTGCATGTTAATTAGCACATGCAAGTAAGAATATTCCATGTACTCTGTACACGTGACATTAATGACCCTATAATGACATTATAACTTTCCTGGGTGTGAAGTGTTCTTTTTTTTTATTTCAATGATTGCTACATTTCTGGCCGTTGATGCCAGGCACTGAAAATGAACAGATAAGAAGACCTGGCAAGGCAATATGTCTCATGTTTTTTTGGTAGTGATCTCATTTGTTTTACTCAGTAGAAGGTCTTTTTGATTTGACAGAACTTTCACTTCTTTTTCAAGACTCTGAAAATATAAAGATAATATAGTCTGGTTATACTGTTTAAGAAATGGATATTCCCTTTGAACAAATATCATGCTAAAAACAAGCATTGTCCAAAATACTGTATATCAGGTGCCTTGCAAAGAAACAACAGTGTGCAGTTTGATAAGTCTATTAGGTCCCAACCATTTACCTGAAATCTGCCAGGTGAAAAAGTGAAAGCATCTCCTCATACACCTGGCTAGTATTTACTTTATGTTAGTCTGTTGTTTTTAATATACTTGATTTTTTTTTTCTTCCTGTTTACTTTCTTGTACACAAAATATATGGAAAGTATTGTAATCGTCCAAAAATTTGATGTAGAGATTTTGATGAATCGTGATGTTTTAGACCTCCCTGACTTTCTTGTATGTAAACTATAGGGAAACTATTTGAATCCTCCAAAAATTCCATTTTGAGATTTTGATAAATCTCGATGTTTTAGACCTCCCTGGGTCCGAAAATACCATTTTTGGAATTATGTCTCTGTTTTCTTCTGTCTGTGTTTGTGTACATGTAAATACGGTAACTTGAGTAGGCTTTCACTTAGGTCAACCAAATTTTGCAAATATTTATTAGGTACAAATCGCAGGTTTCTTTCAACTTTTGGGCTATTTCCGCTAATCGGAAGTGGAATTACCTTTTTTTCATGCTGCTTTAGAGTCTGATTTATTCTACCTTAATTTGATAATCATTGTTCAATATATTATTAATTTGATTTGTTTTTGATGGTTCTTTAATGTACATGATATTAAAATATAATCATTGCCTTCCAGTTTACTCCTCAAATATCATTCCCTATATCTATGTATACGAAAAAGTCTAAGGGAGACCACTCCCGATTTTTTTTAAATGTTATTTCTGTTACTTTTATAATTTTGTGCTGCTTCTTTAAATGTTCTTATGTATCTTGATGGTGGAGCCTGAGGAGGCGGGGCTGTCCTGATATCACTGCTACTGGACACGGTATAGGGCTGAGAACAGGCGAGATCCAGCAGCGGGTCATTGACTTGTGGCTTGGGATGTCTGCAAGTATTCATTTTGCTTGTTTACCTTTGGATTGCCTTTTAGACACATCTGTTTGGCTCTTTTGAGCATTTTGTTTAGTTTTTCTATTTTCTTCTTTATTTATAAAGATTTATCATTGCTCTTGGTTCACAAACCTAAGTGTTTCACGGTTTCTCCCTTATTTTTGAATTCTAATAGCTAATTCACACATTTTTGGGGGCCTGCTAGGGTGGAAACCAGAAGGTAATGGTATTGGAACTAGCTGGATTGGGCTAGCCAGTGAAGGTCCTGGCCTGCTATTTATGAAACCTGGAGGAGGAAGACATTTATTTAGTTGTATTATAGTATTTGCAGCCATTTGAAATGGAAAAGAGGTCAGTGAAAATAAAAATCTTTTATTGTACACCCAAAGTTGTCATTCAGAAGCTAATGTTTGAAAAATAATTCTGATAGATCAAATATGTGATTGTATAACGAAAGTGCAAAAAAGAAACTATTAGTATTTTCCCCTTTGCATCCAATTCTTTGATCAGACTCCATTTCACCAGAATGCATAACTGCTTTGTCTATTCTGTTCTTGTATTTATTTTACTGTGTGGTATTTCAGATTTGTGACTTTTACAATATATTATTACTCCCTACTAGGTCGTTCATGAATAAAACTATATCTCTGCGATTTATCTTTTTATCAAAATTATATGACTTAACATTTTTTTTATTCATGTATTCTTTTATTTTCTAAGCTCACTATTTGCAATGTGTAGTTTGGCTAATAGGTGGTGAACTTATCTGTCTCTCTATGCAAAATTGGGGAGGGATCCATAAAAAATATAAACACAGAATAAGGAAAAAATAATTTAATAAAATGACAGAAAAATACATAAACCCGACAGCCATTCATGGGCTTACCACTACAGGTTTCCTCCCATAGCACACTGTAAACCACAACCACACTCACATTGTCTTATTTTCCACATCTGGTCTCTCTTTCTTTAGCCCGTTGTGCCCTTGCCAATGTCTATACACCCTCAGCTCAAAGCGTGAGGACTTTATGGCTGGAAAGCCCTTTGACACCTCAGTGTTTTATCATGGAAATGTGTATGTACTTTAATGCAGCCTCTTTATTGAACCCCACGTCCATAGCTTTATCTGCACATGGACAGCAGCTCCAAGCAAAGACACTTTCTAGCTAGACACAAGCAGACCCAATGGTGGTCTTTAGACATATTGTACATTTCCTTTGCCAACTACCCAGCAGAGCGCTCTGCTGTTAGTCTAGTTAAAGCCAAGGTCAAATGAACATGGTCGCTCTGCTGCGGGATTGCACCATCATTGAACAACACACTGTAGTGAGATTTCTTTGGGCAAAGGGAGTGAAACCTGCTGAAATTCACCAGAGGACATTGGCTAAGTAAGGAAGTGAATGTTTATCAAGTTAATGAATGTGTGGAAAGGTTTAAATTGGAAAGAACATGTGTATCTGACAAAGAGCGATTTGGTCGACTACCAACTTCGCGCACACAAGCCCACATCGACATGGTGAATGCCTTCATCAGAGAAGACTGACGCATTATGCTGTCCACTGTTGCTGCACATTTGGATATCTGTTATGGATCTGCACATACCACAGTGCATGATGACTTGGGGTACCATAAAGTTTACACAAGACGGGTACCCAGACAGCTTAGTGAGCTGCACAAGCCAACATCCTTCGGTGAATTTCAGCAGGTTTCACTCCCTCTACCCAAAGAAA
The DNA here is from genome assembly GCA_026402145.1 of Polypterus bichir lapradei. Classification (NCBI taxonomy): domain Eukaryota; kingdom Metazoa; phylum Chordata; class Cladistia; order Polypteriformes; family Polypteridae; genus Polypterus; species Polypterus bichir. The sequence goes on from JANRMT010062849.1 coordinate 9,233,459, forward strand.
TCTCACTATGGCGCGTTGTTCAACAATGGTGTAATCCTGCATCCGTGCAACCATGTTCATTTGAACTTGGCTTCGACATAGACTAATGTCAGAGTGCTGTACTGTGCATTTTTGAACTAACCATAAGCCATCATGAACATGTTTCATTGCATTAGCTTCTATCTGTTGACAATACCACATCATTTTCACATTGCCTTTACATTTTGATCTACCCTTGTGCTTTAGTTGTGTATCCTGTCTGAACCTAGTATCTAAATAACAAAGGTATTAAAATGAAAACATAGAGGCTCGCACAGTGGGACAAGAATCTTCTTAGCTACAGTGATGCCATCTATGCAGTGATCTAATTAAGTAAAAAAGCAAAGGAGTGCAAGGAATGCTGTTTGTCAGTATAAAGTAAAGCAATGATGACACACAACTCGTAAATTTGAATGTGAACCTAATACAATACAATACAATTTATTTTTGTATAACCCAAAATCACACAAGGAGTGCCGCAATGGGCTTTAACAGGCCCTGTCTCTTGACAGCCCCCCAGCCTTGACTCTCTAGACAAGGAAAAACTCCCAAGAAAACCCTTGTAGGGAAAAAATGTAAGAAACCTTGGGAAAGGCAGTTCAAAGAGAGACCCCTTTCCAGGTAAGTTGGGCATGCAGTGGGTGTCAAAAGGAAGGGGGTCAATACAATACAATACAATACACAGAACAGAACACAAGTAATCCTCAATGCAGTATAAAAATAAAAATATTACAAGTACAGAGCAGAATTTAACAGTAAATGATATCACATAATATGATTTGGATTTGTTTAGAGTCCTGGAGACCTCAGCCATCAAGCTGCCTCCCCAATTGGCCATTCCATAGCTGAGACAGTGCTGGGCCAGCCAATCCGATGAAAGGACCCATCTACCTGACGATTCCTACGATCCTCCATCAGGGATGACTTTACATTAGGCAGGCTATTGAGCCTTAGAAAAAACAACGCACAATGCCATCTCAGGTGCTTGTCAGACTTCTAGCATGCTCTTCTGCTGTTCAGACTGGTTGCATATACAGTACGTGAACCACAGAATGCTACCAGAGTACAGTGAGGAATGATATATAAGCACTTGAAAAAAATGACACAAACTCCAAAGAGATGTCGGGGGACCTATTCACTGGGAGGCAGCAATGTGAATCAGCTTGCTATCATAATGCCGTTACACATGATCAATGCTGTGGATCCATCATATTCTGTGAAACATACTATTAGTTTTGTTGCTGGTATGCTACTCGTTTCTTCATTGTTGTAAATGCTGTTAATTTTCTTTAGGCCCGTTTGAATACCTGAAAGGCACAGCGGGGCTTGTCATCTATTAGCTTGCTCTGTCATTCTAATGCTGACAATTCGGCCTGATGTGTTAATTCTCCTAATGATCAAAGCAGTAGAGCAGGAGCTTTTGGTAATATGTTAGTAATGGTCTGACGTAGACATGACAATAGGATGTAGATGAGCCCCATTCGAATTACAAATCTCTGTCAATTGGGGGTTATATCACAGTAAAGTGTTATGCATGAAAAATAAAGAGTTTCAATATGATAAACTCTATGGTGGATTAATAAAGGGTAACCATCCATGCATTCATTTACTAGATGACCTCACCAATACATAAGGGTAACGTTCATATAAATTACAAGTCAGAGCATTTAGTCCCATTTCTGCTGTAAGTGCTTGTTAGTGTTCACGTGATGTGTATTCCATGTTATACATTCGGTTTCATATTTTTCGTGTATATGTGCTTACATCTGTGCCAATAAACCCTCTGGGGACTTTGCAAAGCATCTTGTCAACTGGATTAGAGAATCCATCTACCCGTTACTGAAAACCAGAAATGTGTGCCTCAGACCAGTTATTTTCATCTCTTAATGGCAGAAATGGTAGAAATTATAAGTCATCTTAACAAGAAGTAGGGGCTTTCTGTCTGGGAGGCTCATAAGGTTGGTGCTGTTCCAAACTTTTTCAAGTAACTGGTCTCCACTGTGTGTGCGGCATGTGTCTTGTGGATGCAAAGCTGTGATCCATCACAAACACATGAAGTTTTAGTACAGTAATTATACTTTAAAATCTGTTTATAAAGCAACCTTATTTATGACCAGCACAGTCACACAAAGTTTAGCAGTACCCCCTACAACTTCCAAGAAGTGGGTTTAAACCGCATCTCAGGCATCAACTCTGACTCCATGTCTTCTCATGATTTTTCTCAATGTTCTAATGTTTCTCCCCGACTTCCAAGCATGACCAGTGTATGTGTGCCCATGATGGACTGGCACCGAGGCCAAATTTGTTTCCTGCCTTACCCCAGTGCTGAGGGCGTATGTTCTGATTCCTCATGACCCCAAAGTGGACTTCTCAGTATGAACGAATTAAATGTGACTTGCCACAATGTACTGAATATATTTATTTCTCCTGATCCAGGAAATAATTCTTTTTTAACATGTGTATTTGAGTAAGATAAATAATCATTAAAAGTAAGCATTCACATCATTTAAAGCTTATTTTATGTTTTCATTTGATGTGATTAGTCATCTTAATGACCATCCAAGAATAAAAAATTACTTAAACAGAAAAAAGACTTCTTACAATTTCTTAAGTCAAAGCCCTCAGTCACATTCCTGCTTTCAGTGCTGTTCAGTGTTCACATGATATGTGGGCCAATACCACACGTGTTCAAAGACGTATAATCATTATATTATATCGTGTAATTTATACTTGTTCTCCTTCTGGACTTGAATTTCATAGAGCTAGTCATATAATGATGTGATATACTTTGGATTCAAAAAGTATTCAGATCCCTTCACTTTCTGCACCTCTTAAAATATGTTCTCACTTTGTCATGGGTTAATGACTGTAGATTGATGGGTAAAAATGGCAGAATTATCCATTTAAAATTGAATCTACAACACAATAAAGTATGTAGAAACTGTACTTTCTGAATCAACTGTAAATATTGTATTTCCTATGATTCTAAGCATTTGCACAATGATGAAGGTTACTACTGTATATTTCATCAGCCGGAAAATTCCAATTTAACTATCAAGTGTAAGTATGGAAGTGCAAGTTGATGTCATTGTTTGGGGTTGCAGAGAGCCAGGGTCTTTTTAGGAGGTATCTGATGAAAGACAGAAACCAACCCTTAACAGGGCACTAGCATGCCACAAAACACACCAATTAAGGTTGATTTACACTTCTGCATTGGGCCTAATAGTCTGTGTCACCCACAGTGTATCTACGGCATAGCCTGATGTACAATTCCTCAAAAATATCATGTTGATGTGGACCCTATGCAAAATCCTACGACTCTGAGGGGCTAGTTTGGTAACAACATATTTCCTGAAACGCATGTCCATTCATCTTCTGGTTTGGAAGTTGCCGAATGTATAAAAAAGTAATACAATGTGAGGGACAAATACATTTGCCTACAGAAGAAAATTGCCCACATTTTAATGGACTATTCACTTTTCTTGTGTGCATACAAACACCAGCAACTGTTAATTGTGGTTAACTATGGAAGATTCAATGTTTTATGACTAAATCCTGGAAAAGTGTCCGTAAAACATCTCAATTACCAAATTAAATTTAATCCACATGTGTTGTGAACTAAATAACAATAATTTTCTTCCTGACTATGCAGCTTATTATACATTTAGAATCTTTAAAATATCTTAAGGCTTTCTTTTATAGTTTCATATCTTTTGTGAACCACTACACATATTACACATGCTTTAACACATGATCTACATCAGTTTTTAAGTAAAAATTTAAAATCAGAGCACCTACTCAAGCACAACACTATTGACTCTGTGTCGATCAACCATCAACCATCAGTGCAAGCTGTGTATCTTTGACATGTAAGCAGAGTGTGTGTGGGGTCGGGAAAGGGGCTTAGTAGTCTGTTAAAACCTGAGTAAACATGAGGCGCCTAAACCGTGATGGGCTACGATTTGAACCCTGGAGTCTAGAAGGGCGAAGCAGCAGCTGTAGCCACTAACAACCACATTGTTATTGGCAGTCAGTTAATTGTCTTCTTAGTCTTGTAGTTCCATTCGTGACAATCAACTTGAACTTGAAAACTGATGATGTTCTAAATGTGCATTTAACGCTCATGTAAAATTGTTGTTATTTGGTGATGCTGATAGTGTTGCCTCTCTGCCCATATTTCAAACCTTGAAAGTTCATTTTAGTAGGAAATTTTTATACTGGATATTTTTACATGCTATTGAAGCCATTACTTGTCACTGCTAATTCAACAGGGTATATTTCTTCTCACACCTCTCCTCTCCTTGGGCAAGGAGGAGCGGCTCCTTTTATTGTAGACCCAGGAATACTTCCGGCATTAGGACAGGGTCCGTCGGAAGCACTCCCGGGTTGGACTGAAGTTTCATAACATAATGATTATATACATCCCTGCACCGTCCTTTGGTAATGTTTAGTTTAATAATCAGCCTGGTCAAATCCACAAGAAATTCTTGAGATATTGTAGAACTTAAAACATTCTGGATTAGCTTGAGTTTGCTAAATGATATAACTCTGCAGAAGCTACTGTTGCTGATATTGTATTTCATAGGCTGACACATACAGTTGGAAACAGGTCACCAAGCCCGTATTCTGTTAATATGTTCAAAAGGTCTAATGGTACTACTGGGTGACACCCTCAGTGAGTTGTTCACATCTAGTTGGCTTCTTAACTTCTTTTTATAGCAGTCATCTCCACAAGTCAATATTTTATGTAAGAATTGTCATATTTCCAATTACATTTAAATTAAGTCCTTTTCATTGGAACGTTTCATTGACGCTGACATCCAAACACCAAAAAAAGCTTTCCAAAGTATGCTGATTCTTGCTTATTTTAAGAGCGTTGTTACAGTAAGTGCACACAATGAATGGCAACCAATACTTAAATAAATTGAACGAGGAACATTCAGCCCAGTGATTGACTGGCATACACTGTATAAAATAGTGTAATGGCACTGACACATTACATCAGCCTTCGCACAGCAAAACTGTTAAATTCACAATGGAACCTCTCTTTATTTTTTATAAGTTATTATAAAAATGTTATATATAAGTTATTTTTACTCTATAGGAGTTTGAGAAAAATGACTTTGCACAGGAAGGATGAGTCACCAACAAGGATGAGTTTCAAGTGAGCAGTTTTGCCAGCCAAAGAAGAAGAGGAAGAAAAATGTGCATAAGAGTTCAAACTACTGTGGCAACAGCAAGCAATTTGTCTAAGGACAGCGCACTTCCAAAAAGAGCGACGGAAAGAGGGAGAAGCCAGTGAGCACCTCAGCGGAGTGCCGCAACAATATTAAATAAGCCAATTTGTGTGACTGTGCCTGTTAAAATATAAGTTAAATGTGATGTGTGACATTAAAGAATTTAATAAAAACAATAGCAATCCTTCCTTTTTATGTAGGAAAGAAACTGAAAAAGTAATTTTGCCCCACAATCAAGGTCAGTTTTTACTATTTTCTGTCTGAATATAATTTTTGCATGATCATTGTTTCTTTGGTCCAAGCCAGTGACTTTATTTGTTCGGCTGTCTTCAGTCATCATGCAGTTTGTCATAACGTAAGCACATACACTGATATCTTGGCAGAGTGTGGTTTGCTCTGATATTTGATTGACAGGCACGTACAAGGGAAACGACCAATTGCACCCATGCATTATATGGAAAGCAAAGTATGGAGTGTACAATAGCCTTGATTTTGCAATAGTTTTCCTTCAGTTTAAAATATTTTTTATGGATGGTTGGCAACCGCAGTCAGGCTTCCTTTGTGCCACCAGGGCACCAGTGCAATGCAATGGCTGATCACCCCACCTCTTGTAGGGTCTGCACCCTGTCACCATCCTGTGCAATATGTCCCCTCTCATTGGCTCTTTTGATCAATGCTGACAATCACCTCACATTTAGACATCATTTTAAACATCCATGAAAACATTGTTGCCATTTAGTTGCATCAATAAGCTAGCAATGCATTGCTATTCTTTGAAATATTGTTAACTTCCAAGCTGCTGTGCTGTTAAGTAAAATGGCATTTTTTACAATTAAAGATTACATTTATTTGAAAGTTATGTCCAATACCCAATGTCTGAAAATCAGTGTCTTTTTCATTGTTTTAATGTGTAGTGAGGCGATGTGGCGCAGTGGTCTCAAATCCCTGACAGATCCCCGTTCTCCCGATCCTGGATACTCTGTTTTCGCTCAGACAAATACATATTAGGTTGGTTAATAACTTGAACTACACTCAAAAAATATAAATATTTGGATTTAATTACTTTTATTATATTTTCCCAGCTAAATAAAGTAAGTATATCCGAATAATAAAATGTCAATATTATTTAAATAAAATATGTCAAATTTACTCAAAATATTTACTTTAACACAATGAAATTAATTAAATCACTTTAGATTTTATTACTTTATTTCTCCATCTAAATAATTTAAGTAAATCATACTTTAAAATAAAATGTTGTGTTTACTAAATATATTTGCTTTATATTGATACAATTAATTAAACACACACGGATGACTTCATTAACATAATATTCAAGCTTAACTACATACAGTATATCACATGTAATTATTATTCAAACTACATTGACACTGTTTCATTTATTAAGTGTGTGGTCGATCACACATTATCATGTAAGGTGAACAAGTTCCCTTTTGGTTGATTGCACTTTTCGTGTGGTCATAAAATGAATTTCATTTATGTATTGGAAACAAAGAACAAGGTGAATTTCTGATGTACACTCTAAAAAATAACAGTTTTTTAATAACACGTTATGTTTTTTTTTTTTTACAGGGTTGTGTGCTTCCTTGTGGAACTGTTGCTTAACAAAGCACCATTTCATTCTGGGAAAGGTCTCTTTGCATATGAAGTTGGTTCTTTGTGCTTTGAAAAACTTCCTAATATGTAGAATAAAACCTGGAATCTTTAATGTATGGTACACTCACTAGCAGGAGACTAACAGATACAGAAAACCTGAAAATAGCCTGTGTTATTGTATAAAGCAAGGGTCCTTTTAACGTCATGACTTGTTAATATTTCACAGGTCTGTTACCAAATTTCATGGTTATTTACTGTATGGAGTTACAGATCTAAATAGGCAAAGGTTCTTTCTGGATTGCTCTGATGCACTCTGATGAATGGAGGATGGGTTAGGTGTCGGAAAAAAAAAATCATAAATCATCCCTAAAGACCCCACAAACATTTGAAACACAAATATTAAAAGTCTTGAACTTTCTTTCCAACTGTAAAAAAAGATTTGGGGATCCTTTGGAACATGTTGTCAACAAAAGGGGCATGTGTTTATGCAAAATATACTTTAAGCAAATAATGGATAGCCATGTTCATAAAACTTGATTTTTTTTTGGTTAAATTAAGTTAATACAATATTGTATTGAGAAAAAGATTACCTTGTTTGGAGGAATACAAAAGTATTTATTTTGGAGTAAGATTAACATAAAAATTAATGACAGCAGTCCCTTAGATGGATTATGCATCTTTTGAAAGAAAATAACCTGATTGCTTTGCTTAAGTGTATTAGTGTGATATCTAACTAATTTAGCTCAATGCAACTAGAAAAGCTAAGTAATGCCAGCAAACCTATTTATTTTAAGCTAAATTAACTAAAATTAAATAAAGTTAACATCCCCATAAATTAATTTTTTTATAGATTATGCATAAGTGTTGTGACCTGTAGGTGGCGCCAGAGCATCCCAAACCCCAGACACAACCACACAAGACACAAGTCCCGGTTTCAAATGCAAGGTTTGCAAGGAGCTTTGTCCTTCTTCCACCCAGCTCCAACTTGCCTGGATGAGGTGGACTGATTTCTTTTATCTAAGACCCTGGAGTACTTCCAGTGCTATGACAAAGACTGTTGGAAGTACTTCTTAGTCATTAAGAAGTTCCACGTAGTAGGGATTATATCTCCCTGCAGTGCCCCTCGGTGGCTCACCCTAGAATGCAGTGGGGCTACACCCTAAGAATCCAACTTCAAGCATGCCCTGTGGGTATCTAAATAAATAATGTAGTCCAAGGATGCTTCCATCTAGCATATCAGAGGAAAGAATGTATTCAAAATCTGATGTCTTCTCCAGTCCTTCCAATATACTGGCTTCCTGACCAGTTAAGGGCCTCCCTGTCCCATCTCGGCTGGGAAGCTTGCCCATGCATGCCATCTGTTACAGTGTATATACGTGCATGCCCTTTAAAGGATTGCCATCTCATTCAGAGTTGTTGTCTTGTGCCTTATGGTGCCAGAATAGGCTCAGATTACAAATTAGCTTTTAGCGATGCAAACATTCTAGACGGACTGAATGGCCTCATCTCATTTTTCAAACTTCTTATGTTATTTCAGTCCTGTTAAGGAGTACTGTCATTGATTCATCAATTTATTGAACCTGTTTAGTCCAATTTTAGAGTCATGGGGAGGCAGACACTGTCCCAACAGCACTGAGAGAGAAGGCAGGAGGCCACACCAGCAATTTCATATATGACATTTAAATAGACACCCACATCCACTCAGGGTATAAATACTGCAAGTAAGATGTGCTTTTATGGAATATAAACAATGTATGCAAGCTTAAAAGGTGGCAAAAATATTTATTTATGATGTTCTTGATGGTCATTAAATTATAAAGGTGGTTGATGCCCAACATCTTTAGGGTCCTGGGTCAGTCTACTAGGAGCTTGTATGTTCTTACTGCAACCTCCTGGATTGTTCTCCAGTACTGTTAAAATCTCTGCTTTACCCAGCATAAGTGTGGTCTGTGACGGACTACCATCCCACTATCATAGCTGGTTCCCGATATTTGCCTAATGCTTTCAGGGAAGCATCAAGTGTCTGCAACCTTGAAGTGACAAAAGCGAGATTAGAAATGTACTGTGTAGAATTTTAGTGGTATGCAAAAAAGCAAATAAAAATCTTAAATTCCCTAAATTATTATTTTAACAAATGAACAGTAATCAGGATATTGCATTTCATTTAAAAAATGCTTCTACAACAAGGTCACACTGAACTCTACGTGTTTCATTTGTCTTAAAAGCCAACGAAGAACTTTGCATGAAAATAAAGTAAGACCAGTGGGGCACATGCACATGCAAATTTTATAGGCCAGCAATTAAACAGTTTGTTTTTTATGACGCTATTTATTTCAGCTAAACCATAATAAAGACAATGCAGCAGAGAATCAATCTGACAGGGTTCTTTAGAGTCTCGGCTGTTCTTGCCAGGGCTTCTTTCTGTGACGGTCTAATTGCCCTGGGCTAGTCATTAATAGACCCCCCTCTTTGTTCGAGTCAGCCCATGGTCTCATTGAATCAGCAGCCGCTACCTGTTCACAGGATTGTCTGCATCTTGTGCCGTCTTTCTGGGCTTTGGAGGCCACTGATGAAGAGAGGGGAATGAAGCATTGCAATCTGGTGAGGCGCTTAGGGAATCGAAGTATTGGCAATGGCTGCTCAACGTAACAAAACTTCACTGAGGACCATATGTCTCAGTCCTGTTGTAATTAATGATGGGTGCTGTGGAGTTCAGGCGGCCCTGCCAATCTCTGCGTTAAAAGGCCAGAATGTCAACCAACAATACAAAGGAAAAGACGCATCATTAAGCATTTCACCAATATTAGATGATAAATTTTCAACTTTCTTGGGCTGCTGCTTCTGCCTTCCAAAATATCTCATGATGAGCATTCCCTGTAAAAAGAACTCTGTGAAACATGGTTGGATTTCACTTATAAATTCTCAGTTTTTTAAGCTGCAGAATGAATGGATAAATCATGCAACACATACATTCAAGTCTCTCGTGTGATATGTGTAGTAAAATTAATAAACGCAGCCAATGTATCTTACTAAAACTGCTTCGCTTCAGATCATCACCATTCTAAAGAAATTAAGTGAGCGCAATCAAATAATTATGTTTATTATGCCTTACAATTCCTATTTTTTCACAAATCAGACATTTGCCAAAGGTTGGGGATAAAACAAGCGATGAGGCTTTGATGCAAGTTCCTGCATTAATGAAGCAACATGCTTTCCCCTTTGTTAAAGGGCAGACTCTCGGCAGGAGTGAAGGCTTTCCAAATGTGCCTTTCTTTTGAGAAGCTGGAGCAAATGTGAAAGTTTAACTGGAATCTAAATGGGAGCTTTCATGTGTCATTACAACTGCTTTACGAGAAAGATTTATAATGTAGTTAAGGTTTATTGCAGCCAGTAAAAGAGTATTAGCATTTCATATTCTTAAGCATGGAAGCAATTACCATTTAAACCACTTTCCCTTTCCTTTTAAAAATGACTCCTTCTCAGAATGTAAAGAAGCAGCAAATACACAGATAGATAGCAATGGGGAACATTTATGAAAATGAGTCAGAAGCTTTTAAAAAAGGGTGTCCCGCTTTAATGTTCTATAACTGTACTTAGATTTTGGGTTGCCACTGAGAAAAGTTTTTAACCAAATTAGCTGAAGTAAACTAGATGATGCTGATTATGGCTGCTGGTGAGCAACACTGCAAGATTCATAAAAGACGTGTTGCATTCAAGTAGAAGAATTTTCCAAGGCTTTCATTCTGTTTGGTTATTTTTATAACCAAGTGTAAAAATTACTCATCAAATCAGATATCTTTAAATGTTCAGTTTGTACAAGTTGCACTGAACTGAAAACTTACAGCATGGTAGTTGAAGGACCCAGACTACATCATAAGATGACTTTCGCTAATTGGGTCTCAACAGAAGGGGACCATAGCACTCTGAGAGGGAGAAGGTGACAAGCAGTAGCCGCATCATTGTGTATTCACGGCTCGAGAGGCTTCCTTAGCTTGGGGAGCTAATTCAGTTCCACTTGTTAAATAACAGGAGAAAGTAAATGAAAGGGTCATGACCTTTCAGCTGTAAGGTCATTTATATCGATATGTAGATAGCCTCTGGCACTGGGTTAACATCCAGGGGTTCTAATCTTTTGCTTTCTTTTCACACCCTATAAGGAGATAACAAGGGTGGATGTTAAAAGGGTCTTTTGCAAAAAGACAGTCTGTGCCAGTCTAAGAAATGCAAGTGAGATTTTGAAACTCACAGAGTCCTTTATCTTTTCATCATTAGCCTGTTTATTTTTAAGTTTTTTTTCATTTACCACAAATTCAAATGTATACACATTTTAATAAAGTATATTGTATCTATTCATGTGTTCATGGTGTAATCGGAATTTGAATAGTCTGACAGAGTCTGAGACTAAATAAACAGAAATATTAAATGCACTAACTTGCAAAAGAGTTAACTAAGTTCTTGAAAGTAAACCAGTATTACACCAGGGAAAGTATTCAGGTGCAGCAAAGCGACCTACCTTATGTATTTTTCTTCTGACCTCAGATCTTCAGATAATGTTCTGAGTGACGACCAGAAGATTAAAAAATTAGTTAATGTATATTACACACACAAACACACAAACACACACATCTATCTATCTATCTGAGAATTTCAGTACTGTGTGCAATTTAATTATTGATAACATTTAATTTATTTTCTAATCACATTGCTGAAGTCCCTCTGTAACAGGATAAAATTAATAAATCTGTAAGTATGACATGTCACCTGAAAGAGTGCACAAAATCAAGTGTTGACTTAGCCCTTGTCATTGCAAATTTGTAGTGTGAAAAAGTTATGGTCATAGCACTGGCTGAGCAGCCTTGAAGTTATATAAAAATAGTCTTTATCTTTGTTTGCCAGTAACTTAAATGTATGCAATCAATTTGACAGAACAAAAGTAAAGTTACATCTATCTATCTATCTATCTATCTATCTATCTATCTATCTATCTATCTATCTATCTATCTATCTATCTA
>JANRMT010062849.1:9245352-9266706 GCA_026402145.1 Polypterus bichir lapradei
CTATCTATCTATCTATCTATCTATCTATCTATCTATCTATCTATCTAATGATGAAAATTTAATTTGAAAAGGTGTCTGAAAGCACCTCCACCACATATAATGACTCATTTTCAAATAGAAACATTCCATGGAACTGTATAAGTTCACAACAATGACATAATTGTTGTCTGTTCTTACAATTACAGCAGCCAAGTCGGAGTTGGGACTGAACTCATGAAGCCATACTGATTGACCTCTGAGATGAGTTTACCAAACTTTTTTTTATCTTTTTTCTTTTAAAGTCTACTTACATTTTGCTGTCATAAAAACTATTTTGTGGTGTGCTACAAATTAAGTTTGTTAAAAAAAAAAAAACTACTATTCATCTATTCATTTTATGATCCAATTTCACTTCATGAATCACAGGATTATCAATTACAAGATCACTTTTTAAGGCTACATCCAAATGATTATGTTTTCATTTTCTTATTTAAATAAAAGCAATCTCTGTCCACATTGGCATTTTCACATTGTTCATGAAAGTATCTCCATCCATATTGACATGACTGAAAACGCATAAAAGGCAGACACCTACACTAGGCATTTGTTCACTGGCAGAAAAATCCTTGAAGGGATGGTAATGCCGTCATCCATGGGATTTATTGGAATCTGAAAACTGTAACAACTGATACATTATTTGCCTTTTTTGTATGTATGCAGCATTCAAACTGTACAAAACACAATTTAGATACATCCAGTTAAGGGAAACAAAAAGCACCATGAAACTAACTCCTCTATGTCCACTGTGTTGCAATAAAACTATTTTGTGGTGTGCTACAAATAAAGTTTGTAAAAAATGTATCAGTCATCAATTCATTTTATGATCCTATTGCACTTTATGAAGTACAGGATTATGAATTACAAGATCACAGTCAAAGGCTACTTCTAAAACAGTATATTTTTAAAAACAGCATTTTTAAACAAAATTGTCTCCGTCCTCTCTGGCATTTTCACATTATTTACAAAAGCATCTCCATCCACTCCAACACGACTGAAAACTCATATGACGTAGATGTTTACCTACACTATGCATTTGCACATCGGCAGAAAATCCTTGAAGGGAATGTAATGCCACCTGCCGTGGGATTTACAGTAATCAGAAAATGGTAGCAGCCGATATATTAATTGTCTTTTTTGCATGCATGTAGCATTTAAACTGCACAAAATGCAATTTAGATGCATCCAGTTAAACAAAAGCGCCATAGCAAACTACCCCTCTATGTCTGCTACTTTGGAATATGATTTTCTTCCATGAAGGGTGACCAGTCAGGGAATGAGATGTTGTAATAAGAAGGATCCAATGAGGGAAGGGCTACATAATAAGCTTGAGCCAATCAGAGTGTGATTAAAGTCAGTGTTTTTAAAAGTCTATGTTTTTACCCATCCAAATTTCATTGCAGAAGTATGGAACTCTGGAGAACATTTTCGAAAGGGGATGAAAGGTTAATGTGGAAACTAATGTTATTGTTTTTAAATGAAAAAGTTGGAGTGTGGAGTAGACAAAGAATTTAGACATGCATCTGTCCTAATTAAGATGTCAGTCTGCTGCATGGCATACATACATGCATAGCAACACTAATATGGACAATTTAGGGAGCTGAGAAGAAGAACTTGCACATTTTATAGAGAAAGGAAATATAAAAGTGTTGGAAGTCCATCCCTCAGTCTGTTAATTCATTTTTGGAAGCTACTTGATCCAAGTCAGGATCCTGGGGTTCTTAGAGTCTACTCCAGTAGAATCAGAAAAAGGCAAGGCATAAACACTGAATGGCATATCAGCCCATCACATTTTTTCTAATCCATTGCTTGAAAAATAAAACAAGGTTTTAATTGTGAATACTATAATATGTAACTTAAAAGGCCTACATTAAAGGAGGTCAATTAATCTTGAATGCTTGGGGTATTTGTAGAGGAACTGTCCTTTTAGCAATGGTTAACAACATATCTCATGTGTCACTAACTGATATTGGCTCTTAAATGGACATCCACTACACTGGTCACACTTCCACCAAAAGAATTTACCAGCTTCTAGAAAAAAGGGCTTAGTTAATCAGCACACAAAAGACTGAGATGGCCACCAATGCAAACTGTTTGTTAGGTCTGACCTCAGGTCGCCAGTGAGTACCCCAAGATGAGTGTAAGAATGACTTGACACAATGGGCAGTAATGAAGATCAAGAGGCGGCGTTGGACATATGTCAGGTCTGAATGGCTAACCGGATTCAGCGCTCACAGATGGGATAGCAGGCTTTTGGAGGGTTGCCTAGGCGAGTGAAACTAACCAGAGGTAACTCAACTGTAACAATGGAAAGAGAATGAAACTGTGAATCAGTAAAAGGGGATTAGGCCCTGGCAGAACTGGATAGTTTGTTTTGTTTTTCATAGAGGGACGGCAGTACAAGCAGCAGAAGTGTGCAGATTGTGAACACAATGCTTCCCACACGCTCCAGCGAGCGACCACCTGTTCATAAGTGTGACTCGCGCCTTGCTGCAAAATAGAAGAGCAATTATAAATTCAGAGCAGCACTTTATTGTAAGAGCAGAGCCCTTAGAACGGGGCTGCTTTTCCAAGATCCTATCAGGGCACTCGAGCTTAGGTGACTTTTTCTTTAAACTGAATCAGTGCAGGAAGACAAAAGTGGAGCAAGCATTTTAACGTCTTTTCTCTTTACACATTCCTCAACGGTTTCCTTAAGCAATGTGCTCATTTCCGGTACAAACACTGCTGAGCTGCTTATTCAACCTATTTGGCCAGGGCTTCAAAAATAAATTTTGCAATTTTATTACTGAGGGTGCACATTGAATGATTTGCCTTCTAGCCTTGTGTTTTTTGTATGTGGATCTAAATTTTAATCTAGGGGTTGCTTTATTTGAAAAGGTCAGTCACATTTGATTAAAATGTCTGAGAATATTTCCAGAAGACAACTATTTAAGGTCCCAGTTCTTTTTATCATGTTATCAAATCCTGACAAGGCACTTTATTGTAAAATAAAAAGGAGCAAGCATATTAGTGTAAGCATACAGGAAAACATGTAAGAAGTATGCTGTCCTCTGCACCTCTGACAGTCACTGAACAGCTCCTATAGCGTGATTTAATGAACACATAGATTCAATGTGTCATCAAGTATTTGCTTCATCAGATATTTTCCGGCTGCTGGAAAGAGGGACCACGCATTCCATTTAACTGCCCATAACTTTGCTGTTTATTGGTCACATTGTGCTATTTTGGGTATTAGACAGGAAATAAACAGCTGGCAACCTGATACTAGGCAAACTCAGTGCCCACAGATAACTTAAAAGGCAAAATAAAAGCTGAACATGACTTTATGAAAAAATGTGTCACACCACTACTGCAAAGAGCATACATACAATATATTGTATACAAATGAGTAAAGCTGACACAGGATCAGGCTGAGATGCAAGCTCAGTGCTCGTCAAAGGTTTAGTCACATAGTATCAAGAAGGGTGAGCGTAACTCACCAAAGGGTACTTGGTGAGGGAAAGGAACACAAATTTAGTTTGTCTGGAATTATCATGTACTTAAATTGATTGGCTTCCTATTATTTTTATTAATATTATTATTATTACTCTTTTTTCTTTGGTAGAAAGCTTTATCAAGGGGAACAAGATCAGGATACACAATACCCAACCATTTTGCCATTGAAATTTCCAACATTTGTAAAAATTCTGCCCTTAACAAGTTTCCAACCCATTCTCTTGTTCTTGTTGTAGAATTTATTTTAAAGTAACATTCTACTAAATCTCTGAGGTTTGTGGATTACATTGACTGATGACTGCGGTGGGCTGGCGCCTTGCCCGGGGTTTGTTTCTTGTCTTGCGCCCTGTGTTGGCTGGAAATGGTTTCAGCAGACCCCGTGACGCTGCAGTTAGGATATAGCGGGTTGGATAATGGATGGATGGATTGACTGATGACTCTGTGTGAAGAAAAGCTTTCTAACGTTTGTTCAAAATCTGTCTTTTCCAAGTGTGTCCCTGTGCTCTTGTTAGATTAGATTAGATTAGGTTAGATAAACTTTATTAATCCCAAAGGGAAATTCGGATGTATAGAGCAGCAGAAACATAAAAAACAAGGGTACAGACTCACAGGACAAATAATATAGCCAGTCAATTGGCCAAACAATCAATAAATAAATAAACTTCACGAGTAAATCGGGTAGAAGTATTGAATTGCCTGATAGCAGTGAGCAGAAAAGACACCCAGAGATGCTTCTTCACACACTATGGTGGAATGAGCCTATGGTTAAAAGTGCTCCAAAACAGCGCCTCTTAGAGGGGATTTTTCATGATGGGATCCTGTTTTGCCACTGTCCTATTTTGCACAACAGCTTTGAGTGATTCCATGGTCCACATTGTGACGGATCAGGTTTTCTTGATAAATCTGTTCAGACAAAGCATTTCTTTTGAGCTCAGGTTATTTCTTCAGGAGACTGCACCACTACACTGACTACTATGGACTGGTAGAACAATTTCAATTTTGTGATCTCCTTTGAAAGTAACAGACTGAATCCACTACTTAATTTCATAATTATAAAAGCTTCATTTTTTACCTTTTAATCCTCTTAACTTGTATTATTTTAAATGAAAAGGTCCAACTACTTTAATGTCTCCTCATAATTAATTCTCTACAGCAGTGGTTCTCAACCTGTGGGGTGGGCCCCCCTAGGGGGGCGCGAAGATGTGAAAAAAAGAAAACAAGAATCAAAAATATGAAAAAAACATCTGTTGAAACCAAAACAAATTAACTTAAACTACATTCTGATACTAGAACAATAAATATAGAGTTAGATAAATGTCGATAAAAGTTAAGTAGGTATAATAAAATATGCATCTACATTTCAAAAAAATGTTAGGGGGGGTGCGATTAAAACTGTTATGAAAACTCGGGTGGCAAATACTTAATGGTTGAGAAATGCTGCTCTACAGACCTGGAATCAGCCTAGTTGCCCTTCTCTGTACGTTTTGTGGCGCTGCTATGTCGTTTTTGTAGCCTAGAGACCAAAACTGCAAACAGTATTTCAGATGTTCAGATATTTCTACACATCATGCTATATAACCAAACATTCTGTTAGCCTTCTTAATGGCTTCTGAACACTGTGTGGATGTAGATAATTGCAAATCCACAATGTCTTCCAGAACCTTCTCATAAGAGGTGCATTCAAATTTCAGACATCCCATTGTGTTTCCAAATCTAACATTTTTAATTCCTAAATGTAATCCCTTAACCCAGCAATTTAAGGTGCAACACAAAGACCATGAATGCAGCTAAAATAGACACAATAAAACTGTTTTCATTCCATATTTGTTTTTTTCGATTACGTAATCTGCTTATTTTATACATGTTTCTTACTACTGGCACACAGGCAGTTTGAGTGTCTTTGTTTAGGTTACACAGTTAGATAAATTAGGGGACGATTTAATGAGATTTTTGGATATTTTTGTTAAATTTTGTTAACAGTTCAGTACAATAACATATTGTATTATTAAAATGTTACATATCATTATTCTCCTTTTCAAACATCCAGTTTATTTACCTACGTACACTTATCATTAGCGCTATCAAATTAAATAGATATCCTGTCAAATGATATTATATTGCCAGGGCCCACACACACACCAACAATAAATCACCATGCCTGGTGAAGTTCAGTTAACTTGACCACACCTAACTGGCGCAGGGCTTCTCAACCACCTTGACAGCTGTCAGAGATCAGCCTGGGGCTCATGACTGCAGCCCATGGAAAACCCCATGTCAGTCCAGGCACCCACTTGACAAATATTTCAATTTGTCTGTAGATATTGTAACAAAACTAAACAAATCTACTTGTTCAAATTGAGTGCTCTGCACTCTTTGTGTCTAAATTACATTAGGTAGATGTTAAATTCCAAATGGCTCATTAGAATCATTTTGCTTCAAACCATTTCTTTGCAAAATGCAAATTCATCTTTGATGATGGAACCTGCTAACGGCACTTTTGACTGTTATTGCTATGCTTACTCTATTTTTACTGTGGGCTACTTCAAAAATAACACATTTGCGTTTTTTTTTTTTTTTTTTTTTTTAATAATGGTAGGTGTTACCCTTACACACCAGGAAGGAAGCACAGGTAGAAAGAAGTCTAGATTTTACCACTTGTATTCTTCTTTGGTTGAGACTGGCTTGGGGGTTTCCAACAAAGCCAGGCATTGCAAGCACTAAAACACAAGTTCATTTTTTAATTTTTAATTTAAGAGACACATGCAGTATATTTAACCATTTAGCAAGAGAAATAAGTGGCATGTTTTTACCAAAAGCATTTAAATGACTCTCAGTTCTTCCAGATATGTTTATAAATGGGCAAAAAAAGATCATCCATCTGTTATATGAACAGTTTTTAATTATGGACTGTCAGAACAATCCTGGCAGCGCCGGGCTCAAGGTGTTAACCCATGTCTGCATACTGGGTATTCTTATTTTTTCAACCCTAAAAGGAACACCAGAAGAGACCTACCAAGGTAAGTTACCAGGTATTCACATCTTCTGCATTTTGGAGAAAACCAGACCTCCTGAACAAAAACTCTGGTAATTTCCACAGTGACAAGTCCAGGAGCTGAAGGTAGGCCTCTGTAGCTGAAATGCAGTCACACTAATTACACTGTCACAATGCTAGTCAGCAATAAAATAACATAATCCAACTCCCTGAAAGCTGTTTAAACCAGTAAAGGGTCACTGAAAGCAATGAAGGAGGCAGGAGGCAACCCTAGATGGGGTATCATTCTATTATAGGGTCTGGTGACACATACATCCACAGTTATTCCTTTAATTTACTGTAATCAGATAAGATAACATACACTTGTATGGGATGCAGAAAGAAGTGAAATATCCCACTTCCTCCAACCCCGCCCCCCCCCCCCCCCCAAAAAAAAAGCCCATGCAAACACACTGAGAACAAACAAATTTCATACAGACAATTATCAAGTCAGAATTCAAATGTGGGGCATTTTACCCATGGGACAAAAGCGTTAACCATTGTGTTACATGTTTGCTAAGTTTCGTTTTTGTGGTGTCCAGACCACAACTAATGGGTTAAAGCAAAAAGATAAAAATAAAAAGCAAAAACCACTAGTTTGTAATAGTGCACTTTGAAGTGTTTAAAAAATAAGTGAAATTAGAGAATGAATCATGATGTAAATGTATTCATTGTATACAATTTCTGAGCCATCCATTCAATATGAAATGCACAAAGGAAGCAGAGCATCCTGACAGAATTGTGTATAGGGCTCGAACCAAATCTCGATGGGGAAGTCCATTATAGGGCACATGCGCACACACACACACACACACACACACACACTCTCATATATCAGGCCAATTTAAAACTGACCAGGACAAAGACAGACCCTGCAAAGTAATGATTGGACTGGGATTTGAAACCAAGATCTACTGTGCTAACGTGCCACTTATAATGGAAATGTGTTTTCCCCTAATAAAATGCAGGATATTCCAAAGATGTGGTGCAATTGAATTTAGAAACTGTGGTTATTTCCTCTTACGAACTTAAACCTGGCAGTCCATTTGCCTTGAAGAGATGTAATCTGATACAAGAGTAAAATGCAAATGGCATTCATATGACTTTATTTTTTAGTGTGTGAAGAACAAATTAAAAGCAGTTCAGCTCACGTTGGACATTGTAATGGAATATTTTGTTTTGCTTCTGTTGTAGTTTCACGTAAACGCATGAGTAAATGCCCAAAAAAGAGCTTCTATGCTTATTTTGAAACTGTGGGTTATCGCTTATTAGGAAAGACTGAAGACACCAAATCTTTTCAGCTAAATGACTAAATGTGATATGATGAAGGTTTTTACATTTTTGAAGGGAAAAAAATAAAGTTTTTGTCATTGGTTACTTGTAAAATGTGCTGTTTGAGTACAACATTTAGGCACAGATAGACACCATTTAGCCATGAATTTTAAACAAATGTTAAGCCACACTTTTGTAAACAGTAAAACATGCAAATAACAAATCAGTTAAGCGATAACATGATTAAAATCCTAAACTATGTCTCTTTGAAGGTACTTTATTAATACAGGTGGCACAGTGGTTCAGTGGTCTTCACTGCTGCCTCAAAGCTACAGGAACCTCGGCTTGAATCCTGGCCTGGCTATGTGGACCTCACACATTCTCCCTGTGTCTGCATACTGGGTTTTCTTTAACTCTTCCATATCCTAGGAATGACTGGTGTTTCAGAATTGGCCAGGGAGAATGAGTGTGGATATATATTCTATGAGACGCAACAGCATCACATAGAGGGTTTTTTCTTGCTTTGCATCCAGTGTTGTTGAGATTGGCTTTGTCCTTCAGAAACTGCATACTAGAAGAAGTGGGTTTAAAAAATGCGCAGCAGAATAGGAATTGATCTAGCTTGGACTGATGGTCTTTATTTGTCAAAACATTTTCTTATCTTACATTTTACCATGGAACAGACTTAAAACATTTTTTGACCATAGCATGGATGCTAAGTTCTTTCCTTGGTATGGGTGTGCAAGCTCTTGCTATAGAGAGACATCTCAGGAGTGGGTTGCCTTGTTAAGCCTTAGACTGCTGAGATGGACTCCATGTGACGCACTAATTTTAAAATAATAGTAGGATCACAGAATGTATAGAGGGTGACCAACTGGAAGGTATGTAGTTATCAAAATGTTTTTAACCCTATTTATCTCAGATTTTGGGCCATTAAGAGAATTTGTCTAATCATTCCCTAAGTGATATGGACAGGACACAAACAAATGAAAATTCCAACTTCCAAGTGAAATGTTTTGACAAGAACAGGTAATTTAATTTCTTAACATAAACCCATTCCTGTGATGTTGGTAAATTAATGGATAAATGTCCTACCTGCCTATGAAAGCTGAGTCTAAAGACAAAGCTCTCTCACCAGTTGATCTACGTCCCTGTCCTCACCTATTGTCAAAAGCTGGCTGAAAAAATGAGATTGCAAGTACAAGCAGCAGAAACGAGCCACTGGGCTAACACTCCATGATAGGGTGAGAAGCTCAATGATTCAGGAGAGCCTCAGAGTAGAGTTGCTGCACCACTGGATCGAGAGCTTCAGGGACATCATAAGGATCGGCATGTCCCACTAAGTAAAGACCCTGCAGCAGAACCAAGACACACTAGATGGATTATATTTCTTGGATGGTTAGGGAATACCTGGAAGTGGCCCATGATTACATGAGTCTGTAGCTGGGGAAATGGAAGTCTGGACTGACCTGCTTAGCTTACTGCTACCAAGACCCTCTACAGGAAAGGAGGTTTGAGAAGATGAAATTATGAGATAAAATGAATGGAAAAACGGAAAAGTAAAGGAACCAGAGTGGTTCCTCAGAATAATGCCATAGGGGAACAGAACCAGAGCTATCCACATGAAGGTGCCAAAAGGAACCCTTATTTATTTAAATATGTCATGGGTTCCTTTTTTGCTGCATACAATAACAGAGGCTAAATTCAGGTTCTTGATCTGTTAGTATCCTGCTAAGCAGCCAACTATTCACTAATGATTTCTGCTTTGTCTGCGTATTAGTAACCTTTTCACATGGAAAGAATCCCTTCCAGAATGAAATAGTTCTTTGTGGAGTAACGGTTCTAAGGTTTGACTTCTTATATCTAAATTTAACATCATACTTAATATTTTATTTAGCTTGATACATTCAAAACTTTACTTTATATATATATAAGTAAATATATCTGCTTTGGCTTTGAATATTCTACAATTTATTATATCTGCCTGTTTGAGATCATTCTTTTTTAATAAAAGTTAAGATTTTACGGCATCCAAATGTCAATAAATAAATGTCAGTACACAGACTAGAACGAGAGTCTAATTTATAAACTAGACATACAGACACAAAGATGTACTTATCTATGCATGTAATGCCCCAAAAACAGATCACAACAGATTTCAGTCATTTTGAAAAGTGTTTTTTTTTTTTAAATAAAAAGATGTCATATTAAATAAAAAAGAAACTTAATTACTATGTAGAATTCCTCAAAGACAATAGTAACATACAACATTTTTGGTTACTTTGACTAATTAATTGGGTAATTTATCAACAGCATCTAAAGCAAATGTTTTCCCCCCTCATGTCTTGCTGATGAATGTGGTCGCTTTCTCCACAGTATGCTTCTGTGACCTCAGTCACCATCCTGCTACTTTAAGGGTAATTTATTGCCAGGAAGCATGAAATGTTCTTGTATGTCTACAGCCTGCTGCTCGGGTCTTTTCAGCTTGCCAGAAATAGGCTGTCCCTTTTAACTTTTCCTTTTTAAGTGATAATAAATTATGTTCTTTTGCACAGGGTGCCATCAAATGCACCCAGCGGCTACATAGCTCATTTTCTCCCTTATAAACTAAGCTTAATGATTAAGGCTCTGAAGCTTTAACTGTTTAGAAAATCCCCATAAAATCTTTTAAGCCAAAAAAAAAAGAGAGAGAAAGAAAAAAAAAAGCCATTTGGGTCCCAAATGAGGCTGAAGATGTTTCCTTTCTCCTTAGTGGTGATCTGTTTTAGTTGCTAAAGGATTTTCTAGAAAGAAAAAAAGAAACAAAAAACAAGGACCATAGAATATCACCAATGAAGAAGAAAACAAAGTTTGCTTTCCATCTTTGCATTTTTATTAGGTTTTAATAGGGTTAATCCTTCTTTGTCTCGTGTACCTACAAGCTCATGTGTTTCTTTCAGCCTCGCAGAAAGGCTTCATTTTCTGGTTACATGAACCTTTTCAGAATGAGAGAAGCAAACAGCAATGAGCGCACGGGGTGAATCCAGACAATGGTTGCAGGTAGAATTGATGCACAAAAGCTGTTTTACATACCACGCTGAACGGGTTAATGCCACGGAGGAGTGGGAAGAAAGACAGAGAGAATAAAATATAATATCATTCAAAAACTCTTATACCCCATCAACTTGTGTGGCCATTCATGATTACTCATGTAATACATTTATTAAACCTACTGATAATAAATAATAACAATTCTTTACATTTATATAACACTTTTCTCACTACTCAAAGCGCTCAGCAATTGCTGGTTAAGGGCCTTGCTCAAGGGTCCAACAGAGCAGAGTCCCTATTGGCATTTACAGGATTTGAACCAGCAACCTTCCGATTGCCAGTTCAGATCCCTAGCCTCAGAGCCACCACTCCGCCTGGGGTGGCACAGCTCCTCAATTGTTGATGCTATTTCCACTGACTGAACGTGAATCTTAGCCAGGTTTTTAAGTTTTTTTTTTTTACATTTTGATTTGATATACTTTACATCAAATGCATACTTTATATACTTGATATACTTCCCAAGGTTGTCATACCGCATGACTTTTGGTGGTCAGAGCGCAGGGTCAACCATTTTTTGCAGTTCAGTGTGGAATATCTCTTAGTGTTTTTGTACAGGGCCTCTCACCTTCCCCATACCTCCCAGAGATGGGTGTGGTAGTTTATTTGGTGATTATAAATGGAGTGTATGAGGGCGTGTAAGAACACTCATTGTGATGGACTGGTGCCCTGTCAAGGTCTGGTTCCAGTGCCCAGAGCTGCCTGGCAAGGCTTTGTTCCTCACAACCCTAAGAAAGCGGCTAAATGATTAGGCTAATGCCAGGGCTTTTTCTTCAATCAATGTTTATGTGCTTTTCTCTACACTTTACACCAACATCCCAAATATCAGCATATTATGTGTGTTTGCCCTGTGCTAGACTGATATGCCAGGATTGGTTGGGAAAAGTGATATATAAATAAAATTATTAGTATTATTATCATTGGTTCCTGCGTTTTGCCAAATGTGTAGGAAATGGAAGACTTATTCTTTTTTTTACAAGTATCCCCTAAAAACATGAGATGAATTATTTGCTTATGGGAAAATACACTGTACACAAAAGATGCTTGCTATTAAGTGCCATTGTCAAAAAAACAACAGTTAAGAGTCTGAATTAGCATAAGCCACACAAATTCAGGGTCTTCATGAAAAAATGTAATGAGTTACTTCATGAGGTAGAAGTAAATCATAAACAAGAATAGTTGTGCCAGATATTGGAAAGAATAAGATGTGTGCTTCAATTGAAATATTTAAAGTCTGAATATGCTCAATTGTAACAGATAGTAATCAAAACTAACACCATATTTGTAATCACTGACCTTGAAATAATCTAAAACAATACCTCACATGCGTATGTTTGAAACCTGACACTTTTAACCTTCAGTGAGTGACTCTTAAAGGGCTAGAAACACGGGTAAAGATATCAAAAACATTATCATATGTTCATCAGCATAAAAAGGCACTCCACACGCCTATATTACCAATCCCCATTTTTTCATCGTTTTAAAAAGGACTAACTTTGATCCCTTATGTTCCAATAGAGGGTGAACCCCTGTGGTTGGTTGATTTGGCATACAGAACTTCAAGTCCTTCTGGTTATTTTTGCTGAAGACACCTACTGGTTTACTGTTTAAAGTGAAGGAGTAATTTCCTGCACAAAATATGGTTAAAAAAATAGGCCTAAAAATGAAGTGATTTCAATGTGTGCATAAGTACTGTAATTCTTATGAACACAAAAAGACTTTGCAATCAATGACCTACATGTCAAGTATTTGATATAAGAGGAAACTGCTGGGTACAATTTACACTGCAAAGAGCAAAGTATAAGGTCTGCCTATGTTGAGCTCTTCAGTGAATGAACTAAGCTTCATACAGTACAACAAAATGGCAATTCATCAAGTTTTCAATGATCACAATATTTCACTGGTGCTAACAAATACAAATAAACAGCAAAAAACCTTTTTTGAAGTGTTGCATGCTACAATGACAAGTACGTTTATTGAGATTTGGTGGATTTGCCAGCAGCTCTTAAGAACAATAATTCTGGCAAGAATAGGTTAATGGAAACTACTTGACATGAATATGGTCTACACAGTGGTTTAAAACATAAGAAATGTGGAGACCATTCAGTTCATTAAGCTCATTTTCACGGCCTATTGGTTCAAGTCATGAAGCCAGGTGCCTGAGCCCCCACACCTGCCATGACAGTGTCACAGTATGGTTCTCAAAGAGTTTTTCCATATCCATAGTACTCTGGGAGAACGATAATATTTTTGTGCAGTTTTCTTTATTACTGTAACACCATTTGATCGTTCGCACTTGATTGCACTTGATTTGACCCCACCTGTAGTGTCTGCATGTGTTTTGAGCGGCAGGCACCCTTTTCTCTTCCTATTGTGCTAGCTGTGGAGGGACTAATACAGTTATCATGTCATAACTCCTTTGTTTGTGAAAGGTGGAAATAATGCATTTCGTCAAAGTTATTCCCTTGACAAAATTAAGTAGCTGCCTGTTTCTTTTAAAAAGTTGCCACAGGCATTTTGCTTTGAAATTACTTTTCAATAGTGGACACCATGTTTGCACTGAGCCATAGTAACATTAAGAGGAGGCAGCATGGTGACTTGCTCAGGGTCACACAGGAATTTGAAGGTGGGGACTGAACTGGTGACCTTGTAGTTTAAAACCTAGGATTTTAGCCACTAAACCACACTGCCAACTCATTTAAGAGCGTAAAGATATCTCACTTTACAGCTGTCAAGTGTTCTCATGCAAACTAAGTCAATCACTGCCTAGTATGTCCATGTACACATCCATAGTTAAAGTCACAGATGACAGAACTTTTTCTGGAAACCTTGGCCATGGCAATCCTGAACTGCTATGCTCAGGTCTAATAATGAAGGGAATAATGAAGGTCACTTATTTTATAGAGACCTCTTTTTCCAATACACAGCCATGGGCAGCTAGAGCCTATCCTGGCAGCACAGGATACAATGCAGGAATTATTAATGTATAGGTAACCAACCCATCACAGGGACACTGTTATCAAAACACCCACCATTTCCTCTTGTGTACATCATTTTATTTAAGTATTGTGACAATAGATGGCACTATACCAGCGCTTAACCCGACACAGACAGATGCCGGAGGCACACTGATCAAACCCCATGCTTTTATTTTACAGTTCTTTCTTGCACATTACATGGTGCCCAAAATAGTCACAACAACTCAGTCCTTAACTATACTTTACTTTCTTTGTTTGTTCTGCCCCCTTTGTTTACTAATCTCCTCGCAAGCTTCATATTCCACCTCCCGCCTCCGGCTCCCTGAATGGAGTGAGGCGGCCCCTTTTATAATGCACCCGGATGTGCTCCAGGTGCTCCCTGATGATCGTCCTGCAGCACTTGCTGGTGTGGTGGAAGTGCTGCATACCATGGCTTCTGAACCTTCCAGGCACCCCCTGGCGGTGGCCACAGGTCCCCACAAGGTTGAGCTTCCCAGCTCTGTGGTTCCCATGCAATCCCCTAGGGCTGCCCTCTTGCATCCCGGGGTAGGAATTGCCCCTTTCTCGGTCCCCTCCTTTTCCTGGCCACCTGGTGGGTCAAGGTCCCCAGCTGTCTATCACAGTACTTAATTTAGTTATCATATTGAATGGCAGATCCTCATGTCTCTTAAACCAGCAATCACCATAAAATTTCTCACTAACTTTTTTTCAAGTGGCCTTGTCTTTCTCAGTATAAACAATTCTTCTCAATTCTCATCCTGTTTTCATTATGTATATTGAAAATGACAGCAGGTCCACACTGAACAGCAGTTTGTGCCATCATGAGTCACTAAACCCCCGTCACTTTGATTTCCCCACCTTGACCAATCAGACACCTGTCGTGCTTCGACAACGGGCACTGTTTGTTAGTCATTCTCATTCTACAGTTGTCTTGATTTTTGCAAATTACAAAAATGTGCCGGAAATGACTTTATAACACACATGTGAATTGCAGATGCTTTTGTCTCATCTTTCAATAAACTAAGGACTCATGTTTTGTCACCTATTTTTTAATTGTACCATAATGAAATGGAAAATTAGAAATATATACACTAAAAAATTAAAGGAAAAAAATCATGTGTTTAAACATTGCACAATATGACACCAAATGAGAAATGTCATAAAATCCATCCCTCCAACTATCCCTATTCTAAAGCTACTAATTTAAATTCAGGGACATCAAAAGCTTTGTTGACACTTCATCTTGTGATTCAAGGACAACAACCTGCAACTCAACATTAGCAAGATGAAAGAGCTAGTGGTGGACTGTTGATGGGTCAAGAAGCCTCTGAGACCAGTCACCATTCGGGGGGAAGACATGGAAGTGGTGCAGAGCTACGGGTACCTAGGGATTCACATGAGCAACAAACTGGTCTGGCTCTGTACAAGAAGAGCCAGAGCAGACTGTACTTCATAAGGAGACTCTGATCCTTTGATGTGTGCAGCAAGCTGATGGAAATGTTCTATCAGTTCATAGCAGCCAGTGTGGTGTTCTACACTGTAGTCTCCTGAGGAAGCAACCTGAGTTCAAAAGAAGCACAATACCTGACGAAACATATCAGAAAAGACTGCTCCATCCCAGGGTGAAAACTGGATGCACTAGAAGCTATGGAAAAGAGGATGATGGCAAAATTGAATGCCATCATAAAAATACCATTCATCCCATCCTGGAGGTGCATTTTTGGAGCACTTTCACCTATAGGCTCATTCCACCACAGTGTGCTAATAAGTCTCTCTGGGCAATTCATTGCTTCCTCCTGATGTACTCTTTCAGTTCATTTTGAAATATCTACACAACATGGCTGTATTATGTGTCCTATGAATCTGTATCCTTATTTTTTTATGGTTCAGCTGCTATATGCTTCTGAATTTCACTTCACACTTCAAAAGACTTTGTTGGCCAGTTATCTTATCCAAAGATCTTGCCCATACATAGTTCTTTTCTCTTGTTAAACGAACCTTAGCCTGAAGGTGTCTATTAATTTTTTTACATTTAAGATGTCTCACTTAAACATTTACCAGTGTTGTTACTTTTCCTAGTGTGTACATAAACTCAGGGAACTCCTGTTTCTGTATTACATGTTGCCTGAAGAAGGGGCCCTGAGTTGCCTCGAAAGCTTGCATATTGTAATCTTTTTAGTTAGCCAATAAAAGGTGTCACTTTGCTTGACTTCTCACTACATTCATAATGGCTAATATGGTACAACACCCTAGTACTACTAACATGGAATTAATAACATTTACCTAATCTAATCTAATCTAATCCAATCTAACCTAATCTAATGTTCTGTTGTTTATGTGAAATACAGCTCAAAAGTACAAAAGAATGAACAAAAACTCTGAGCACAGCTCTTGCAGGTGTTATAAAAAGACACATCAAAGGCAAAAATGAAAACTGAAGCATTTGTTTTGTACCTAGTATTTGCACATCTTTTAAAAAAGCATCCAGATCAAGCTGGGAATGTACTTCAAAAACGTTAAAGTTACAAACAAAACACAGACATTGTTAGATGTTACTTTGTAAGTAAAGGAGATGAAAGGAAACCTAAATTACAGTTGCGATTGGAAACACCAATAATGTAGAAAAAGACAGATTCAGCCACTGGTCAATGTGCAAAGTGTGATATGTCCAAGATTTCCACTGGATATTTAAATATGCTAACCATAGCTGCAACAAACACTTTTCTTCATTCAGATATCAGGCACTATACTAAGTGTTATAACTGTGCATTGATGCAGTATCTCCCTGCTTTTTCTAACAGAGAAGTCCATTTAGTTAGGGGCAACCATTTCTCTTTCTTCCTCTGATTCACTGTGTGATCCTGATTGGGTAACGGTACCTGCCAATGCAAGAATTATAAATAAATATTGTATATTAAGGGAGCCACATTACTGCTCTGCAGTTGTAAAACATCTTGGGAGGGCATTCACTGAAAAAAATACCCTGGAAAAAAATAAAGATGACTGTGACTTGCTATTAATAGCAGGATTATCAGTTTCTGGTTTTTGACAAAAGCCAAACTGATCATCTCTGAAAAATAAATACTGTACTTACTTTAATTGAATCTATTTTTCCACTTCTAGGGCATCTAGCGAAACACCTTGCTTTAAATAATTCAGTGAGTTTGTGACAAAGATCAGTTCTCATGTCTGTCAAATGACCCTCAGTGTCAGTACTGCAGGCAAAAGTTTCAAGATGGCCTGTTTTGTTTAGGTCACCCACTGAATCAGTGATTGTTCTAAAGTTTCATAATTTACTTTAAAACTACTGTATAATAAGTTGTCAGGTGCAGAAGAAGCACTAGAGGCACACAGGACAGGAGAGGAATCCAAATGAAATACTATATTAATGGAGGAACTCAAACTAGTGTCAGAAAAGCCCCTCTGAGTACTAGTGTAGTCAAAACAGGAGCTTACAGGAGGCAACAGTCCCTGTGGCAACAGAAATTACCATGTAGAAGCAATGAAAGAGAATGAAAGACACTGAAGAATCTGAAGAAATCTAGATGAATTCCTACAGCTTGCTAGCGAAAGATTCTTCTGGATATAATAGAAGACAGGTATCTTGGAAGTTACCAAGGTGACTTGGAACTTAATTTACTCCTTGGCATTCTGGGATACAGTAAAGCCAGGCCATCAGAAAACACTTTCTTTAAATGGCACCTCCTTTATCCCTAAAGTGTGGTTCACTAGCCTTTTCTGTGGCCTGCACTCCTAGAAAATGTTTGCTTTATATTCGCACCCCCTACAAAAGTAATACAACATTTGAAGATAAGGAAGTCAAATTTCTCATTTTTGAACCATAAGCCGCGTAAAGTATTATGGATGAACAAATTCAGCAATTTACCTTAATAAACCTCAGTAATCTTGTAAACGTGCCCCACCATGAAGCTTAGATACTCAATTGATAACCCGGGGTTTGGGGTATTCTGCTAAGTATCAAGCACCACGAGAATATGACACATGCTCAAGGATTGAGGGATTTGGGGAATTGAAGACCCACTATGAAGCAATAGGAGCTAACACGCTACTAAGCAATGAAACAAAATTGATGAGCTTTGTCCCACAATAACACATGCACTGCAGTTCAGAAACAGATGCTCTGCACAGATAAAATTACTGCACTACTGCCAAGACTGCCAGCAGGAGAGATGGGCTGAGTGTCCCCCTTGTCCCCAAAGATGTCAATCGAACCTCAAAATCAATGATAAGCAGGGCTTGCCCAGAAATCAGTACTAGACCTCACCCATCTTTGTAGACCACTGCAAGGTCCAAATTCAGTTCTATTAATAAAAAGTTATTTACCTTTAAAAATGCTCCATATGCAGCAATAACCCATGAGGACAAGCATTTCTGTGACAATTGCATGTGCAAAGTTTGATTCTTTTCATATCGTACAACAGGAGCACTAATTGATAAAATTGAGAAATGCCATCTCACAATTCCTGGGGATGCAGTCACCCCAGATTGGAAACCCCTGTCCTAAAGTAATCCAAGGGTGAAATTTCAAGGCCTGGTCAGGAAGGAAGTTGGGGCAAAGACCCTTTTTGCAGGGAGGTAGTTAAATACAAAGTAACTATCACATTACAAATGAAACCTACTGTAGTCTGAAGACGTGAAACACAAAAGCAGCAGTATACAGTAATACCTCAGTTAACAAAGTTTAATTCATTATAGGAAACTTCATTATCGGATGCAGATGTGCAATAGAAGGAATAGAGTTGGGGCTCGTTGCCAACAACTCCACTGCTGCCTTCTCCAATATTTAATTGCTCCTTTCACATGGCTCCAAGTGCTGTGATCTGCATTATCCCCTGCCTGCACACTGATGAACCTCACATCACTCACTTTGGTTTCACAGGCAACACCGGCAGCCTTACATTACCCAACTCTGTGAGCCAAAGCATTCCAGGATCCTTAAGGAGGACTGTCGGTAGCCATACTCCCAGGCCGACAAATTTTATAGAATAAGCACCTTCTAAACTCCTGAATGTAAGTGTACAAGTGTGCCTCTTCTTCCATGCACTGCAGCCGCTCCTTTTATAGTCAGCCAAGCTCCAATGATTCTTCTACGTAACATGTCTATAATCCAGCTTCTAACATTTTTATAATCGGCAGTTTAACGCATTTTGATGAAATTCCAATTATATTACTTTAGAAAATAATACAAAATAACTAAAGTAGGAGTGAAATTCCTAAGCACTCATGTATAACTTCACATTCTACAGTGTGCATGATACCAACTATTCAGTGCAGGGACACTGCACTATGACTTCCATGTCACTCTAGCCAACAGTTTGCTTGAACATGCACATGCGCCATAATGCATTTTATGCTGAATTCATTATAAAGGAGCTTTATGCTAAGAGGACTTGTTAACCAATGTATTACTGTTTTGTGAAAGTGGCAATAAACAATAAAAACAAAAGCTAACTCAGTGTTGTGACATTGTGATGAGTACTTAGTGGACAAGAATAGTCCACAAGCTTAATTCAATTCAGTTTAATTTAAGTCCACTGGTTAGCTCAACATGCTATATACTGTGGTGAATTTGATGTAGTTAAATTAAAACACAAAGTTCCATGTAACAAAAACAAAAAAATAACAACAGATGGAAGAGTTTTACTTCCATAACAATATACACAAAGGAGAATATGGTAAAACACAAAACTTAAAAGTCTGAAAGGTTCATCTGACTTTTAGATAATGTAGCCAGGAACAAGTGAGAAGGTGACAGGAGAATATCATTTTAGAAGTGCTGAAAAGGCCCCAAGGGCTATTTATATTATATTATATTATATTATGTTATATTATATTATATTATATTATATTATATTATATTATATTATATTATATTATTGCGAAAGAAACAGCCAGACACACAACGAATGTTTGGGGCAGCCACCCGTACAGTTTCCCTGGCTGCAAAAGGCTTTAAATTAGCATATTTAAAGTGTACAGGTTAGAGTCCAAAACAGAACAGATTATGTATGGAGGATGAGGGGTTTTTATAGCTGGTTCACAGGAAGTGACGTACTTGGGGCCGGGACAGGAAGTGATGTCCTCTGGGCCGGGACAGGAAGGATTTGTCGTGTTTGGTCTGCAGAGAGAAAAGAGAGAGGTTCAGTGCACCCCATCACTCCCTGGCCTGGCGTGGAATTGTTGTTTCCTGGTGCCTTAGGTTGACTCCCAAGCGCACGCATGTGACAATTATATTTTATATCATATTATATTACATTATATTTATTTAAACTAAAGTTTAGTGTTTGATAATGCATGATTGTTTCATTCAAGATGAAGAGCCAAGAGCAGCTTTCCTTGAAATGTTTGCCTCAATAGCAACCCTCTTACAGTTTGTGATTACATTCACTGTTAAAGGTACAACATTAAATAAGATTTTAGTGACTAATAAGGTGCTGCCTCCTCTAAAAGACAGACAACCTAGAGTTTGAAATTACTTTCTTTAGACACAAGATGAGTCAGCGGCTCACTGGTCTAATCCAATAAATGGTTACATTGAAAGATGTTTAGCGTTCCACTCCTTTTTCAAATGAATATAATTTTTTTTAGAAATCCGCAGTGGTTGTCATTACAGGCTTGTGAATGGTCAGGCTCATTCACCCCATCCAAGAGTTGTTAATCATGAGATTAAAATCAACTAGTGCATTCACAGAGGAGCAAATGTTTCCAGTGGACAAATAACTTCAGTATATTCACAACAACCTAGAGCGACTTCATAGAACACACTTCACAAGTGTGAGCACAGTGTCACTCCCAGCCTTAAAGTGGTGTATGGTGTCTATAAAAAGTATTCGCCCATTGGAAATGTTCACATTTTATTGTGATAAAATATTGAATCACAGTGGATTTAATTTGACCTTCCTGACACTGATCAACAGCAAAAGATCTCGGCAAAGAGATTTAAATTAATTACTAATATAATATACAAAAAAATAGCTTTGGCTTTATGATTGGGTTGTTGACTTGCTGAAAAACAGATCTATGAAGGTGCAGGGTCCTTGCAAACTGCATCAGGTTTCTCTTCAGGTTTTCTTCATATTTTGGTGAATTTGTTTTACTCTCACAAGCTTTCCAGGACCTGCTGCAGTGAAGCATCCATATACCATGATGCTGCAACCACCCTCATTTAGAGTGGGGAGGGTGTGTTTTTGATAATGTGCAGAGCTACATGACATTTAGTCTGATGGCCAAAAAACAGAGATGTCACATGCAATTTTTTAACAATGGCTTTCTCTTTGCTACACTTCCATAAAGTTGCAACTGGTAAAGCACCAGTATACACACTCTCCCCAAACTCAGCATCTGTAAAGTAAACTGTAAAGTGTAAAGTGTATGCATTAGAGCAGGGGTGCCCAATGTGTTGAGCGCGATCGACCTGTAGATCGCAAAGGT
>JANRMT010062849.1:9267106-9279826 GCA_026402145.1 Polypterus bichir lapradei
TGTTTTCACTTTGACTTTAATGAGTCTTTTTTTGTTGATCAGTGTCAAAAAGCCAAATTAAATCCAATGTGATTCAATGTTCCATATCAATAAAATGTGAAAACTTCCAAGGGAATGAATACACTGTAGGTGGACATACATTTGGACACAAAACAGATTTTATTTGCAAAGAAAACATGACTTGGGTCAGTTGCTGGAATAGTTATGACTGTACATTGTTAACGCTGATGGAGAGCTAGCATTATAACAACAAGAGGAACTTAAACAAGCGAACGTTAGATTAACCAGCTTCAGTTTGAGTCATCTCCTCTTAGTTTGTGGTACTCTACACATTATCTCTGTGATCATTTTCAGTTGTAATTTTGAGGAGTCTTTTTATTGAGTATTTATTTTAACTAAGAAAAAAAATTCAGCCAGAAAATAAGATGTGCTTAATAGTTTGGATGAAACTTTCTGCACACTGTTTTTGTTATCTCTCCTTCAGATTCATTGCCATGATCTTCATGCAGATCATTTAGTACTTCCTTACTTCCTTTAATTGAAATATTCTGCCTCAGTATTTCAGGAATCACTAAATTTATGTTGATGAGCTGAACGTAAAGTGCTAAGTTCAACAGAACAATCTCAGAAGAAAGAGACTACAGGCTTGTTTTTGAATTTATGGCAGCCATTTATGAAGTTTAATCTTTGTTATAGTGCATTTTCCTGCCTTAACCAGGTTTCTCACATTATTCTGGCTTTGTGTGTTCATGTAAATGTACTCACAGTTCCTGTGGGTTTTCATTTTGGCTTACTTCCCAATTAGAAACCAATTATGGCTGCAAACACACTTATTAATTTTAATTGACTTGCTTTTTTAGAATCAGAACCCACAGATGTTCCTTTTTTAGCAACCAGCCACCAAATAATAAAACAATAATGAGATGTAAAGTTACAGTCTGTAGCTACTCCGGCCCTCCAGGATTTGGGTTTGACTCCACTGGTAAGTATATGAAAACCTACTTTTATCATAAAATACAAACAATCATATGCAAATGTTCAAAATACAACACAAGAGACATCCATCCATCAAAATAGCCTCAAATCAATTAATCAGGATTGCCTGTCCCAAGAATGGAAGCAGCATATTAAAGCAATACATTTCTATGAAACTGCTATAAATCCCATTGTGGTCACTATGTGAGATGTTTAAATGTTCAACCATGTGAAAGTGCATGTTCTCATTCTGATTTCATAGTTATTTATGGGTATGCCACCTTCCTCCAATGCTCCAAAGACATTCTCGTTAGGTTATTTGTTGGGTTAGTTGACCATTCTTTATGAGTGCAAGTTCCCTATAATGGACTGGTGACCCATACAGAACTGTTTCCTGTCTTGCATCTGTTTTGGCAGTATAGGCTCCAATTCACTGGGAACATGTAGTGGAATAAGTGCATTCAGGAAATAATTATTGTCAGTAGTTTACAAGTCTAAAAGTTCAGTTTTGTCTGAAGGACATGAATTGGATGTAAATTGTGAATAAGACATCTTGAGTTTTGTCTGCCTTGCACCTAAAGTTGCTAGCCTACAGCTTTCCATGACCATACATTGAGTTGGTAGTGTTAAACAAAACAATTACCTTGATTATTCTGATGAAGGTAATATCCTGAGAACATTCAGTATTATTAAGAACAGAAAGTTTACTCTTTTGTGAAATCTTAAATGTTAACTGGTTGAAAACAATAATGATGTTCCTACTGTTTTATTTTTAAAAAGAAACACTTTTTTTTCTGTTATTCATAAATAATAGCAAATTGTACCTGATCAAGGGTCAGAAACTTTCAACTGCTCTCAGGGATAAGAGCAAACCAATCAGAACGCCCATGACTCATTGTGAAAGAGCAGTTTGTATGAAGGCTTTGTACATTAATGAAGTGGTGCTCTTGAGGCAAATCAGCTGCTAATGGCCACTTCAGAGGACACAGTCTCTTTGAGAGTACAATCCAAGAGACCTCCTGAACATACTGTAGCTTTGCCTCTAATCAGGCACGGTGTTCTTGTATGGTTAGGCAAATGAAGAATTCTTTCCAGAGGTTAGCCTTTGTGTCTTATGGAAACTGTGACCTAAAAAGGAGAGACAGGAAATAGTTACTGTAATCTTGTACCTTCTGGAAAACTGCTATCAACCCATCATAAATGCTCTGATAATTTCAAACAGGACTTCAAACTTAATAGCATGATAGGTCAGGGTGCTCACACTGCTTTGGCCGTGCTTCAGGGTTGAAATAAAGTCTTCATGTCATATAAGGGCATCTTTATATATGTCAAGTCAAGTCAATTTTATTTATAAGGCACAATTAAAACAACAGCAGTTGACCAAAGTGCTGTACAGTTTTCATAAATGCATATAAATAAATAAAAAAACAAACATTACTCTTATCCAAGTTTAAAAGGTTAAGGCAAAAAGACCAGATTTAAAAGTGACCAGAGTTGATGCTGACCTAATATAAAAGTGTAAGACAATTCCAAAGCTTAGGGGCAGCTACTGCAAAGGCACATCCGAGCTTAAGCCTGGATCCAGCACAACCAGTAACTTCAGTGGATCTAAATGATAGTGAGGGAGAATAAGGGGGTGTAAGTGGTCAGTAAGACAATAGGGAGATAAACCATTCAGAGACTTAAAAAAATAATAACATTTTAAACTCAGTCCTGTAGTAAACAGGACACAAGTGAAGAGAAGCTAAAATTGGGGTGATGTGATCATACAGTACTCTCGTATGCCTGTGAAGAGCATGGCCACAGCATTCTTCACTAGCTAAAGGCGGACACTTGTTGGGTTAGCTGGCCATTCTGAAATATTCCTGATGTATACTTTAGTGTTTGTGTGTCTCCTGTGAAGAAACTGCATCCTATTTAAATCACAGTCCTGCTGTGGGTACATGGCTGCCAGGGCAGACTCTCTTAAATGATGCCTCTCAATGTCATGTCAAGTCAAGTCAAGTTGGGGAGCATGCTCTGGTTCAGTGTGTTGCCGCACCCATTACACAACAAAACAACTCAGGATCCCAATTGGCAACCCCCCAGGCAGATACGCGGTCCAGTCCCACCCTCCGGAAATGACTCTCTATCTGCTGCAGCCTGGTGTTATGTGGGCAACCCGTTGGCCTGGTCCAGCCATTCGGGTCCCCAACGATGAGGATCCTACGAGCTGGAACACCCTCAGGGAAACGCGCTACATGGCCGTAGTGCTGTAACTGACACTCCCTCACAATGCAGGTAATGTGTCTCATTTGGGACTCCATGAGCAACCGCGCATTTGACACAAAGTCAAACCAACGGTACCCAAGGATTTTCCAGAGAGACACAGTACCAAAGGAGTCCAGTCTTTGTCTCAGGTCACTGGATAGCATCCATGTCTCACAGCCTTATAGCAAGACAGGAAGCAGCAAGACTAAAGACTTGGACCTTCGTCCTTTTGCATAGATATCAGGAGCGCCACACACCCCTTTCCTGCGATGTCATGAAACCCCCATGCTCTCTCAATGTATCTACTGACTTCACAGGAAGAGTCACCAGACACATGAATGTCACTGCCAAGGTAAGCAAACCTCTTAACAAGGTCAACACTCTCTCCGCAAGCAGACACACTGCTGATGGCTGTGCCCAAGAGGTCATTAAAGGCCTGGATCAAGCATCAGAAACTTATGAACAAGTTTTCTCATTTTTATTCCTACAAATGAAGCTCATCTCTCATATGTGAGTCCAGCTTGATGAAAGTCTTTCAAAGTGATCTTCTGCTCTTCATTATAGAAAGGGAAAAATGACATGCTTAATGAATTAATAGTACCTTTAGGCCCCCTATTTTTTCTTTTTTTCTTAATATATCTGTTTTTACTGATATCACATCTATAGCTTAGTACAAAATTTACTGTTAAGAGCATTCCCACTGGGTGGTTTAGTGGTGCTGCCTCACAGTTCCAATGCCATGAGATTACACACCTGCCCAGCACCACAAATACCTAGTTTACATGGCCTGCTCATGTTTATTTGGATTATTCTCCAGGCAGTCCAGTTGTGTAAGGTTAACTTCTGATTCTAAACTGGTCCGGTGTAAGTGTGTGTATAAGTTTGCCCTGCAATAAAAATACATCCTGCACATGGTCAGAGCCCACCTTGTACCATGTTTGCCAAGATAGAGACTGTTTACTTATGACCATGAATTACAAAAGGGGGTTAGAAAATTAAGGAGTGGAAGGATGGATACTTTTAAATTTTTATTTTAGTTATTTACATCTATAGATATTTTAGAAGAAAATCAGGTTTACAATTTAGAGGGGAGCATTTGGTTACCTAATACCTTACATTTCTCAGAGTTTTGCCCAGCAAGGATAGAATTTCTAATTTAACTGTTAGTTGGATTATTCAAAACTTACATAATCCTCTGTTTGAAGAACAGCTTCTTGGTTTGTGGTTTTAATGAATTTTCCTTCATTTCCAACCATCGCCTTAATGAAGACATCTCACAATTCTAATGCGCATGTTAATTGGTTCTAAATTGAGCAGGGGTAAGACAATACTAACACTGCTGTTTTTTTAGAAATAGTCCAGTGTCCATAGTCCACACTGTGTCGCTGTCTGTGTCGTATTTGCACATCCCTTTTGTGTCTGAGTGGATTTTTCTCTAAGCATTGTAGTTTTCCTTCCACATCCTAAAAATGTACAGGCTAAGTAAAGTGATGATTGTAAGTTCAGTCCCTATGATTGTTGATGTGTGTGTGTGTATGTGTGTGAGATGGTGGAAGACTGGCTTTCTGTCTGCTTGGATTCCTGTCTTGTGCTTGATGCTTCAAACACAGTGTTTGACTCTTCAACATGCTATACCAGAACATGTACAGTACTTTAGGTTTGGGAAAATGATGAATGGGATTTAAATCTAGAATATCTTTATTTAATTTTTTATTCATTTTATTTGTCTTTGTTCTTTAGGTGCATTCAGATGATTGTCAAATATCTGAATAATTGATACAAGAAGCAGCAAACTACCTACAATCTTTATTAAGATTTACTTTTCTCTGTTTTCTTTCCTGGATCTTCTGTGGTGGCATTCTGCTTCACCACCACCTGATCAAAGTCCTGGGCAGCCACCAATGATGTATGAATGTTTGAATGAAAGCAGATACCCTCTGGTTTTAAAAATGTGCTGTTAATTCAGGAACCATACAGATACACCAGTAGCGTTTCTTCACATACTTTTGCTGAGTGCCTCGTTGGCTGAACGTCCTCAGTGTTAGTGTGTTAGAGAGGGGATGCACAGCATTGTTTATAATGCCACTCAGTTCTGTTTTAGTTCTCTCCTTCACTACGACCTCCAGGGGTTTCAGAGTGTGCCCCACAACTGAGCTTGCCCCTTTGATTAGCTTGTTGATTCAGTGGGCCTCTCTTGAAGTGATGTTATCGGCCCAGCACACCACACCATAGAAGATCGCAATGACCCTCTCAGAGTTACAGAAGATATACGAGGTAAACAATGTCACTTCCCACATTAAGGGAATACAGTCCCCTATGAAAAAAGAGTCTACTTTGCCCTTTCTTATAAAGTTCCTCTGTGTTCTGAGATCAGTCCAACCTGTCATTAATGTGGACCCTTAAGTACATATGGCAGTGTATTACCTCCACATCCACTGGTGACCAAACACAGAGGCTCTTTGGCACATTGAAAGTCAATAATCAGTTCTTTACACAATCTTACACTTTATGGTTACTTCAAATTACACTTTTTAAAACATGTTATGATAGGATATCCTACCCGAGTTTCAGTAGCATTTTAGTTTAGGTACTGCAAAAATGCATGCATTACTCATTTACTCTTATGTAACAAGACCTTACCAAAGACTTCTTTTGGTTTTGATGACAATTACAAAATGTCAGTAAAGTGGTTATTTATCTGTGCATTGTGACCTACTAAAATTACTTTAAAATAAGCAATTTAATAATTGAGATGTATTTCTCCTGATAATGCATACTTCAATATATGACCTGTGAATCCTTCATACTCATATTTTTACTACCATATCAAATGCCACATGGCACAGTGATGAATAACCATTTTACTGATGCTTTTTAAGCATCATTAACTGTCATTACCACCAAAAATAGCCTGTGTTAAAGTCTTGTTACATAAGAGTAAAGGAGTTATAGATGCATTTTTATAGTACCTAAACTAAAGTGCTACCCAAGTGTCTGTATAAAGAGCATTTGAGTCCAAGTGATCATCCATTATTCTAAATGAATAAAGGCAGCCTGAGGTTTAGACAGAATATTTTGGAAGATTTTCTGCTATGGAGTGTCTTCTAGAACAGCTTATATATTTCAAAGAATACAATCGCCATCTGAATATATCTGTTGCAGAGCTACAAGACACAGAGTAGTCAAGTGAAAAGAAGGCCATCTTCAGATGCTGAAGTATTACTTTGTAAGTCTTCAGTCCAACAACCCCAAAATTTGCATAACTCTGCATAACATCCTCTGCCCAGCATCTTGGTGGTGGAGACCACAGGCTTTACATTGTTCAGAACTGCAATCACCAGCTCAAAGGCCAAATTTGAAAAAAGGTTTCATAACTAGAATAAACATAAGAAACATAAATGTAGACAAAATAAGAAATAAAAAAGGAAATATCAAAAAGGAAGTGGAATGAATCACTGGATGTTACTGTTACTGACAGAAGGCACCCAGCATTATGGTAATTGGATTTACTTCCAGTAAGAGAGCATTTAGCTGTGTCGTACCACTATAAAGTAGAACATTTCTGGAAGGTGGCCATTATTTGTAAACTAAGTATTATGAATTAGTGTACTTTTGGTACAAATTCCTTTTTATTTATTGTTTCTCAGCCATGTAGCATCTGTTATTATTACTTCAGGAAGTATATTCTGCATTATATTCATTCCAAATCCAGACACCCTATGCCATACAAAAATTCTTTGGAACGTTAAAAATGAAAATCTATGGAGAATAAGAATAAATATTATACTGAAGAGTTCTTGATGAGTCCTAGTAGTAAATCACTCTCAGTGGTTGACTGTATGAAGTTTACATGCTCTCTGAATGTGTGAGTAGTCCAGTTTTCCTGCCATGTAAAGATGTGAGTACTAAGGTAATCAGCAACTTTAGATTGGGCCTGTCAGAGCGTGGTTACGTACCTAAAGCTGATGTCACATTACACAGCTTTTTGTCGTGGAGTATGTTAGATCTGCTGATCGCAATCGTATTGTGTCATATTACATGACTGGAAATCACAGCCCATGTCACTTTATCGACTGAGCGCCAACCCTCCAGGACAGTTGTGCTCGCCCCTTATTCTGACAGCTAATAGTGTGCTGCCTGACAGTGCAGGTGCTGTATGAAGGGTTAATAACTGCTATGAGTTCAACAATAGTTATAATTATTTCAAACTCAATCTCTGCCCTTTATTTCTTTTTTCCATTTTCTTATGATATGTACTGTATAGGTTTTATAGTGCAAAAACTTAATAGCTTTGGTGCATTCAGCCTCAGTCTCTGCTTTTTTTTCTTTGTTCATTATTTTTAAGTACATAAAACATAAGAAAGCAGACAGATGATGTTCTCTTCTATTTGTGAGGTTCAAAAAGCATGCTTGTTCCTTACCTCTTTGTTACAGTCTATGCATTGAACTTCCAGACGAGCATTGGTTGGTTCATTTGGTTGTCAGCTCTCCTGCATATAAATCTATTTGATTTAATCCTAGCCAGTTGCAGATTAATTAGTCTCAGGCATTGGGTATATCACATTAGATGATAGCCTTCAGTGGAGCGCGCCACTGACTACCTCTAACTGGCTAAGATGTTGTAAATGAAGGCTATGGCTGAAAATCATTGGAAAAGATGTCTAATGTGACATTTAGTTAAGTGTGCCTTCCTGAAACTAATGCCCCATCCAGGTTTGCCATCTGCCTGGTGCCACTTACAGCCTGGACAGAGTGCAGCCTCCTGACTCTGAACTGACTTAAGCTGGCCTGCTAATGGAAGAATGGATCATGTTTTTGGCTGTTGCCTTTGGTAACAAGATGATTAATTCCAGTTTATTGAGAAAAGCATATGGGTAATTTCTTGAACAGCATGAACATAATAAAAATGGTCAACATGAAGTAGAGGTTGAAACATACTTTTTTTAAGGAAGTGAGAAACCATTTTTTAATGTACATACTGTTTAATATTTAATTGAAAAATTTTTTTGCATTTTTTTTTTGTTTTGGAAATGCTTCCAAAAATACTTAACTCCATCCACTCACATGTTCTCTAACAGGGTCATAGGGATAAGTGAATGCCTTCTTAATAGTTATAATTATTTCAAACTCAACCCTAAAAAAGCAATTTGGACAAAAGTGGAGCAAATGATCAACAGGAATTTACTCATTCCTCCTATTTTATGAAACCATTTATTTCATTTTAGGATCACAGTGGGCTGGAAATTATAGAAATATTATTATGCATAGAATGACCAATTACGCTAACATGTAGGTCAGTGACGGGGCTGAGATTTAAACTCAGCTCTCCAAAAACATGTATTCATTCTTTTTTCTGTTTCACTTTATCCCAAGTAGAGATGTATGTATTGTTATATGCATGTATGTATGTTGAATGTAGAGTTGTGTGTATATATGTACATATGTATGCATGTATGTATGTACAGTAGTATGTGAGCAAAGGCCTACTGGAAGGCAGCAGGTCTCTTAAACGAACATCTGATTATGAATTCACTATGTTATGCATTAAA
The DNA here is from genome assembly GCA_026402145.1 of Polypterus bichir lapradei. Lineage (NCBI taxonomy): Eukaryota > Metazoa > Chordata > Cladistia > Polypteriformes > Polypteridae > Polypterus > Polypterus bichir. Next base: position 9,275,881 of record JANRMT010062849.1, read on the forward strand.
CAATACTATAGAACAGTAACATATATCAAAGATTGATTACTTAAAGCTAAGTGACAAAGCTAGGTGACAGTCAATTCATTTCATATTCAAGGGCAGCTAAACTTTATTAAGGGAGGGTCAGGCACACTGCAGTAACCAATTCTATACACAGGGCTAGTCCATCTCAGAACACATTTAAACACACAAACGCTTGCACACTTACTCATATGGAGGGAGTGAATATAATATAGAATTCCTTTGGATGGAGGATAAAAGCCATGCACAAACATAGAAAAAGCAAACTCCACACAGACAATGTTTTAACCACTATTCAAACCTTCTATTGTGAAACTGTCAGGCATAAGCAGAAACCCCAGCACCATCATGCAACCCAGCAAGCCTCCATCTATCCATCCATTCATCCATTTCCTACTGCTTATCCAGGTCCAGGTCACAGGGGCAACCATCTAAGCACCATCTTCAACTCTTCTGGTGGGCTACCAAGGCAGTTTCCAGCCAACTGGGAAATACAATCTCTCCACCTCGTCATTGGTCTACCTCAATGTCATATGCCTAAAATAGCTCCGCAAGGAGGCATCCTAATCAGATGCCCAAACATTTTCAACTGGCTCCGTTTGATGTAGAGGATCATCGCCTCTACTTTGAGCACCTATCTATGTTTCTCACTGTATCTCTAAGGCTTATCATTACCTTACCATGGTGGAGGGGTTTGTGTGTCCCAACGACTCTAGGAGGTACAGTGGTGTGAAAAACTATTTGCCCCCTTCCTGATTTCTGATTCTTTTGCATGTTTGTCACACAAAATGTTTCTGATCATCAAACACATTTAACCATTAGTCAAATATAACACAAGTAAACACAAAATGCAGTTTTTAAATGATGGTTTTTATTATTTAGGGAGAAAAAAAAATCCAAACCTACATGGCCCTGTGTGAAAAAGTAATTGCCCCCTGAACCTAATAACTGGTTGGGCCACCCTTAGCAGCAATAACTGCAATCAAGCGTTTGCGATAACTTGCAATGAGTCTTTTACAGCGCTCTGGAGGAATTTTGGCCCACTCATCTTTGCAGAATTGTTGTAATTCAGCTTTATTTGAGGGTTTTCTAGCATGAACCGCCTTTTTAAGGTCATGCCATAGCATCTCAATTGGATTCAGGTCAGGACTTTGACTAGGCCACTCCAAAGTCTTCATTTTGTTTTTCTTCAGCCATTCAGAGGTGGATTTGCTGGTGTGTTTTGGGTCATTGTCCTGTTGCAGCACCCAAGATCGCTTCAGCTTGAGTTGACGAACAGATGGCCGGACATTCTCCTTCAGGATTTTTTGGTAGACAGTAGAATTCATGGTTCCATCTATCACAGCAAGCCTTCCAGGTCCTGAAGCAGCAAAACAACCCCAGACCATCACACTACCACCACCATATTTTACTGTTGGTATGATGTTCTTTTTCTGAAATGCTGTGTTCCTTTTACGCCAGATGTAACGGGACATTTGCCTTCCAAAAAGTTCAACTTTTGTCTCATCAGTCCACAAGGTATTTTCCCAAAAGTCTTGGCAATCATTGAGATGTTTCTTAGCAAAATTGAGACGAGCCCTAATGTTCTTTTTGCTTAACAGTGGTTTGCGTCTTGGAAATCTGCCATGCAGGCCGTTTTTGCCCAGTCTCTTTCTTATGGTGGAGTCGTGAACACTGACCTTAATTGAGGCAAGTGAGGCCTGCAGTTCTTTAGACGTTGTCCTGGGGTCTTTTGTGACCTCTCGGATGAGTCGTCTCTGTGCTCTTGGGGTAATTTTGGTCGGCCGGCCACTCCTGGGAAGGTTCACCACTGTTCCATGTTTTTGCCATTTGTGGATAATGGCTCTCACTGTGGTTCGCTGGAGTCCCAAAGCTTTAGAAATGGCTTTATAACCTTTACCAGACTGATAGATCTCAATTACTTCTGTTCTCATTTGTTCCTGAATTTCTTTGGATCTTGGCATGATGTCTAGCTTTTGAGGTGCTTTTGGTCTACTTCTCTGTGTCAGGCAGCTCCTATTTAAGTGATTTCTTGATTGAAACAGGTGTGGCAGTAATCAGGCCTGGGGGTGGCTACGGAAATTGAACTCAGGTGTGATACACCACAGTTAGGTTATTTTTTAACAAGGAGGCAATTACTTTTTCACACAGGGCCATGTAGGTTTGGATTTTTTTTCTCCCTAAATAATAAAAACCATCATTTAAAAACTGCATTTTGTGTTTACTTGTGTTATATTTGACTAATGGTTACATGTGTTTGATGATCAGAAACATTTTGTGTGACAAACATGCAAAAGAATCAGAAATCAGGAAGGGGGCAAATAGTTTTTCACACCACTGTATGTTGTCTGGGGTAACTGCTCCTGGTAGAATCACCCAAGGAAAATTGGTCAAAAGTGAACAATTAGACTAAATGCGGATCACACTGTCTTTATGAGAAGAATTTAAAAGAACCCAGTAACCTTGACCAGTAAAGGAAAACCGGGGGCCCCACTTGGAGCCAGCTTGGAGGTTGGCAACCACCTGGTGGTCAGGCTTATATACATGTGGCACAGCTTGAACGAGAACCATGGGACCATCCACCAGTGGTCCTACCATCTACATGAGGAGCCATAAGGGTCTGGTTCATTGTGGTTTGTGTGGCAGTTAAAGGCAACAATCCTAAAGCAATATTTAATTTTATAGTGTGCCTTTCTATGCCACCTCATGGTGTTGTACAAGTACAGAGTTAAAGTATAATGAAGCTGCAGAAACAGAAATTGCATTCTTGACTAACTGAGGTGGGAGAAAGCAGACAGAAGAAAAAGAAATTTCTAAATCACTACGCCCCTTTGTTCCTCTTTTTTTAGACCATAAACAGTGCATACATCGTTTAACCCACCTGAAGGTCACAGACAGCTGGAACGTCTCCTTGCAGCACTGGGCACAAGGCGAAAACCAATTCTAGATGGAGTGTCAGGCACGTACACACAAACAGGATTCAACCTGCAGCCCAGTGATTGTAATCCAAAGTAACAGGTGACAGGTAACAGTATATATTATTTGGATAATAAATTATGTTATTACTAGTGTTAAGATCATCTTAAATAAATAATGTTAGCAGTGTATTGTCCTACTTTAATATGCAATGCCTCTTACAGATAAATACATAGCAACTTCTTTAAAAATGTTCAGTAAACTTTAAATGACTAACCCATAACATTCAGGCCAACTGCAATGTTAATATTCCCAGGCAATGCCTTTACTTTCCATTTCAAGGCCTATGTTGTCTTTAACGATATAAGCTTGCCACCATGACTGCAGATTTCTGCATGATAATAGCAGTTAACATCAGAGCTTAACTTAAACGCTATGTTAGCAAGAGCCAGTGCACTTTGACATAGTGCATTATAGTGATGTTAATGAGTAGCTTAAGGGGCTGAATACATTAAAGCTCTGTAAATCAATACCTTTAGTACAGCAAGTAAGTGAAAAGTCGCCCTGGCTTACTTTAAGAGATTTGCTGCAATGCTCCTACAGTACATGCTTTTATCTGCCAAACACAAAATAAAATTTAAAGTTCTTCTAATTCTCAGAAGTATTTTCTTAGCCATTATGGCTCAATATTGGGTAAGTTTTGTCTGTGATGTACTTTATTTGTGAAAAGAAAATGTGGCTTTATGCTGGCAGTAGAAAGTGCTTTCTATTAATCTCAGTATACTGTATCTAAGGATTTTTTAGTCTATTGTTGACCTGCTATAGAGCACATTCCATTGCATGACACACATACGCACACTAACAAAGAATCATATCAGGACAAATTTAAAGTACCAATTAACTACCATACATCTGAAAATCCAGACAGAAAAGTAAAACCTACACAGACCCTGGGATGATGTACAATCTCCACACACACAGCACTGTGTCAGTGAGAAACACAACAATAGGATAA
>JANRMT010062849.1:9279836-9342203 GCA_026402145.1 Polypterus bichir lapradei
AGATAGATAGATAGATAGATAGATAGATAGATAGATAGATAGATAGATAGATAGATAGATGGGGTCCAACGTGTGTCCCATAACTGAGCCTGTCCTTTCCACATGTATCTCCACTTGGACGTTGACTGGGCCAGAAGCATCACTCAGACTCCTGGATTTGTGTGTGAAAAGTGTTAACCAATACACTGCTGTGTCATTATATTTTAATCATCCATCCCCCCATCCATCTGTCTATCCATCAATTCATTTTCAAACCTGCTGCTCTTGACCAGGGTTGCAGGGTTGCTGGAGCCTAACCCAGCAAGCAATGGGCACAAAGCAGGAACAATTCCTGGACAGGGCACCAATCTAATGCAGGGTGAACAAACTGACACAATTATGAATTACAGTAATAGTATGAGTGATTGTGAACACTTACAGGAGTGTGTCCTACAAAGGACAGCAATCTGTTCAGGGTAGGTGTCTGCCTTGCACCTGTTGTTGATGAGATAGGCTCTAGTTCCCATGTCCTTGAAGTGTATTAAGCAGGCTAGGTAAATTGTGGATTTTTGGTTAGGCTCTAGACTCCTTGCCATATTCATTCTTGGCAGCACCGGGCACATCCATTGATCCCTCACACTCCCTCATATGGGTCTAAATTGGAGTTTAAATGTGAAAAGACAAGTTCCCCTCGGAGAAGTATATAATACATAAATACATTTATAACTTAAAATGTACAACATTGAAATGTAGAGTGAAAATGTAGTTACCCACGTCAGCACAAAGAGAACATGTAAACTTCACACAGATAGAGACTGATATTTGAACCTTGGAACTGTGAGCTAGTCGTGCTAATTAGTGTGTCACAGTGTTACTGGGATAATTAACTGAAATAAAAATTCCACTTAAAATAAATTATATAACTATAACTGACAAATATCAATTCCTTAATCCACTTATCCAGATTAAAGGGCAAGAGAGGAGCTGGTGCCCATTCCAAGAAAACTAGGCGTAAGACAAAACTGATATGCTGACCCAAACGTGAAATGTATGCATTAAAAAATCACACATTTATAAGTGATTTGTAAGTGTGTGCTCAGGAGTTTGCCCTAACTTGTGACTGGTGCTGTTGAGATAGTTCCCAACTCTACTGTGACCCTGTAACAGATAAAGACTCAGGAAAAGGAAAGATGAGTAGATGGATGAATAATATTTCAAATGAAAGTTTAAAAAAAAGTTTAATAAAAAATATCAAATATTTAAATTATGACTATACTTTATTTATTATCATCATTTGTTATTTGTTTTTAAAGCTCTAAGGTTATAAATAGGGTTAGTTAAGAGAGATTTAAGGTATTTCTTAATAGTAAATATAAAATATGAGGTAACTAATTTTTTAACATTTAATACACCTGTATCTGCCTAAAATGTCATTGTTCCATATAGCTGCCAAATCATACTTATGCATACATAATCATGAATGTTAGTTGAACTGGAAACTTTCTTTTACCCAGTAATGATTCACACAAGCATTCCAGAAGTGACCTGAGGCATCCCACACTTTGGTATAAGGCAGGTGTCCACAACATGCTCCACCACACATCTGACATTTGTATTATGACACAAGATGACAAAATTATTTTAACTGAACACACACATGTGTATGTGTGTATGTGTTTCACTTAGGAAATTCCAGGCTAATTCTTTCGTGGGATGCCCCCCAAAATGCAATGGGTGCATTTAACTCATTCAAGTACTGACTCATAACAGTTAATACGCCCATTAGCTTGTTAAAACTCATCATCCCTTGCAGCCTAGATAGACAGCATACGTTTCTTTATGCATCACATTTTAGACGAAGTGTGGGCAGCTCTACTCATGGGTCATAGCTTTATTTTTTTCACTTAGTTTAAAACTTGCAGGTAATCTAATTGGTGTAATTTTTAACTCTGTTGTAAATATATATTTTCAGTCTTTGTGGGTGATAACCTAAGAAGAACGCATGCAATACAGTTCACAAAAGAAATTAGTAGGTGTCACCAGGAAAAACCATTAACAAAAAGAGTGCAACTTTTTATATTGTTAATAGATATGTTAAAGTGAAGAAAGAGCTGACAAATCTGAGGCAAAAAAATGTTAGGAAAATCGAACATTAGCCATCACCTTGTTCGTAAGTTGTGCTATGTCACAACATATTTAGAATCCAGCATAATAATTAAAAGACATTTAAACAAAAATAACATTGTTAAAGTGATCAAAGTATCATAAACATGACATAAAGTCGATGCAAAGTAAGGTCAGTCACAATAACCCAAGGAGATAGTGAGAATGAGGAAAACAGTTGACTGAGACAGAATAAAGGTCCAGAAAAACATGATTGTATTAACTGCCAATTATTGTAAATTTCACATTTTTTTCCAGGTTTTAGTATCATATTATGAACTTATTTTCAATTTTTACTTTTTTTGCAGTCTCCAAATGCTAATTGCTTTGTTTGAAAGCTCATAAGCTACACACAAAAGAAGCAGCTGTAAGTCAGCAACTATGAAAACACAGCATAAGGGAGTGGCACAGTGGTGCAGTGTTTAGTGCTAGTGCCTCTAGGTGGAGTTTTTGCCTATACCTCATGTCTTGGGGATGTTTTTTCTGGAGCTCCAGTTTTTCCCCACATGCCAAAGAACTGCAGGATAAGTTCTACTGCCCTTATTTGAGGGTGTGCCCGTGAGTGAGCTGTGCAGTGGACTGGTACCCCTTGTCCAGTGCTGGCAGGACAGGCTAGCAAATATTATTTTCTTGTAAAGAAAGTGTAAATGGACAATAGAATTAACTATAGGTCAGTATGTGAAACATTAAAGGAAGGATTATTAAGGAAATGATCCACCAGTGCATGTTTAGAACAGTAAGCTAGCAAATAAACAGCATGGGTTAATGCAGGGGAAGGTCATGTTTCACCAATATACTGGAATTCTATGAGGAAGCAAGCAACAAAAGTGCATAATGAGAGAGGTGCATATGATATTATTTACCTTGATTTTTGGAAGCCTGATGAAAAGGTCCCACAGGCTATAAGTGGTGACCAAACTAAACAAGCAGGAATTCAGGGCATAGTCTGTAGGTGGGTACAGAAATGGCTCAAATACCGGAAGCAAAGATTCAATCTAGATATAATCAGCTATCTGGTTAAGTCTGCAAATGATACCAAATTAGGTCGAAGAGCAGATAATGTATTATCAGCTAAATTATTACAGAGGGACTTGGACAGCATACAGACTGGGGCAGATTTGTAGCAAATTAAATTTAATGTAAGTAAGTAAATGAAAGGTATTGGGTATAGAAAATAGAAATGTTAAATTTGAATACACATTGGGAGGTTTGAAACTTGAAAGTAACCCTTCTGAGAAGGATCTGGGAGTTACAGTGGACTCAACACTATCTAAATCCATACAGTGTACAGAATGGATCAAGAAGACTAGTAGAAGGTGTGTGGAGTACAAGCCAAGCAAGGTTATAGTTAAGCTATATGACACACTAGTGTGGCCTCATCTGTAGTACTGTATCCAGTTTTGGTCTCCAAGGTGCAAAAAAAAAGACATAGAAGTGCCAGAGAAAGTGCTGGTAAGTGTGAATAGGCTGATTCTGTAACTATGAGGTATGAGCTATGATGAGAGACAGAAGGAGTTGAACCTTTTCAGTTTAAGTAAATGGAGATTGAGAGGTGACATGAGTGAAACATTTAAATTATGAAAGAAATTAGTACAGCAAATCCCAGCTTCTAATTTAAAATAAATTATCCAATAAGAATATGGGGACATGGTTGGAAACTTAAATTCAGACTTTGTATAAAAGTTGGGAACATTTTGCTTCACGCAAAGAACCATAGACTCATGAAATAAATTACCAAGTAGTGTGGTGGACAGTAGGGCTTTAAAGGCATTCTGATAAAGACTTAATTTAATTTTGGACAATCTAGGTGAATGCAATGGAGAAGCTGGATGGGCTGAATGACCTGTTGTCGTCACAATTGTTGTAATGTTCTTCACCTGTGACCCTCAACTGACCCGGAGAGGTTAAATGACTGAGGCATATTATCAGGAGAAAACTCCAATCTAGAGTTTGCTCCTGTTTTGTTCCTGATATAATAAATAATAACAATTTTAATAAGTATAATAATAATAATTATAGCTTTTTTTTTATATAAGATATTCTAAATCCCAAGGACATTGTAAAGACAGAATATGTCCTTGCTCCCCATAACCCTTTAACTGGTTGATTAAGGTGTTTTTATTTCTCCACTATTCACCTTTTTAGAACTTTAAGTACATTTATTCATTCATTGTCCAACCTGCTTTGTCCTGAACATATTCATGGAGGTGTGCTGGAGCCTATCACAGCTAGTAGGGAGTGCAAGACAGGGAACAAACACTGGACGAGGTGCTAGTCCATTGAAGGGCACACACACACACACACCAAGCACACACTATGGCCAATTTCAGATTGCCAGTTCAGCTAACCTGCATGTCTTTGGACTGTGGGAGGAAACCGGAGCACCCCAAGGAAATATGATTACTATTCACTGATCAAATAAAAAAATCCTTATAGCTAAAATAAATACCTACAAATGAACTGAGATCAGAACTAATAACATGATCATTCACTGATCTATCCATCTTCACAAGCTTTCTTGTTCTAAGAAACAGTAAGGCTTGAGGCAAGATATGGGCCAGTTTAGAGTCTCCAATCAAATTAACCTGCATGTTTTTGAGATATGGGAGGTAATCATAAAAACTGCAAAAATACAAAGATAATATATAAAAATTCCACACAGATATGTACTAATCCTTCACTTGAAACTCAGTCCTCTTAACACATGAAAAAAGACAGAGTTAACAACTGGGCCAAACAACACAGCCACCAAAATGATCCATTTTCTGGACCTTATTATTCCAGTACAGGAGTCATCAATCAACATAACCTGCATATTTTTGAGTTGTAAAAACAAAAGTGGAATATTATAAGGAAAGCTCAGACTTCAAGAAAATGTGTAAGCTAAATTAAAATCTTAGGTTCCAAGTATCTAATGCAGGAGAACCAAACATTGTGCTACCATACCACCTACAGCCAAGCAGTATTTTCTCTACTTTGCAAAGCCTTACCACAGTTCTAAAGCCACTGGAAAGAAAAACATTTTCCGAATTAATAAAAATATAGACATACACATATGTACATTCTCAGACCCACTTAATCCAGTTAAAGGTTTCAATGGCAGCACTGGGTGTATGGCAGGAAGCAACCCTGTACAGGACCCCCTAGTCCTTTTTGGGGCACACACCCCTAATTTGGGGCTAGTTTAGAGTCATTAGTTAACCTAACCAGCATATCCTTGGGAATGTAAGAGGAGAAGCAGAGTATGCAACACATGCAAACACAGGGAGAACCTGCAGGTGCTACATAGACAGTGATTGGGTATAAGGGTTCATACCCAGAATGCATGATCTGGGAGGCAGCAGTGCTAACCACTACACCACCCATTATAAGCCTTGCTATAATTAATTTACTACAAAGGCTGTTTCATCAAGAGTTCATTGCTATTTTTTGCTAGATGCTGCAAGAACTCCCTGTGATCTAATAAATTTTGGATAGATATTACAGGAGCGAGTTTTTTTTAACTAAAAGTGTTGGTTGATTTTGGCTTAATCACTAATAATATAAATATACTGCACTTAAAGTGCTGAAAAGGTTGATGAAGTGAATAGAGGATAAAACCTCTGAGTGGATAAATGGCTCAGTAAAAGTGTTTCCCCCTCGGTGATTGGATGTCATTCTTTCAACCTCATTATGCAGCCCATTGTCCCATTGTGACAGGGTCTGTATAAATTAGCCAGCTCTAAAAGGGCCTGCCAGTATACTCTGTGAAGCTGTACAGAGCTGCACTGAATGACCTGTTCAGCAGACAGTTGTGCTTTATATGCAATTCATAGAGTAGCTAATCAAATTTAAACACGTGTGCAACTGTTTCTATCTTAACTAATTTTACTTTTGTGGAAAAAAAAACAATCAAACAAGGCAGTTGTTCCAAGAATGGATTCAGACGCCGGTTCCACCTCAAGCCGGGCATCTTCACCAGAACTTGTGGAAGGAGCTACAAGATTCTTTTCCAAAAAGATGTTTGAAACTTACAAGCAGAAACAGACACTTCAAAGTGGGGACCGGCAAGGAAAAACTGAAAAAGCTAAGCCCAAGCAAGAACTCACCGAAGATGATTTACATGATCTTCGACTGAAAGTGAACAGCAGGGAAAGGAAGCGTATGCATGACTTGAACCAGGCGATGGATGGACTCCGGGAGGTCATGCCCTATGCACAAGGTCCCTCAGTGAGGAAGCTTTCCAAAATCTCTACCCTGCTTTTAGCTCGAAACTATATCTTAATGCTGTCAAACTCTTTGGAAGAAATGAAGAAGCTGGTAAGTGATGTATATGGGGCTGGGCACCCAAATCATCTTTCTAGATGTGCTTCACTTGGACCAGCATCAGCTCAAGTTGCTATGCACCATTTGACTCCATCTCTCCACTCTTTAATGGGCACTGCTACATCACCTACTTCAAATTCTCCCCAATCACCACCATCTTCTGGGTTTGTGAGTTTCCGGCCACCTATCCAAGGACTGCTAAAAGACGTGAATCCCTCTCTTCACATAAATGGCTCCTATAGACACTTTCCAGGGATGCCCTGTCCATGTGCACTGTGCCAACCATTATCAGCATCAGGCACCAGCATATCTTGCTTATCTGTTAACAAATAGAGACAAAACTCACAGACACTCTATATGGACAAAAGACTAAAAGATGTGACACTTACCAGAAGGCTGTGTGGGGCTGTGTTGTGACATTTGTAATGACAACAGCAGTAAATGTACAAAATCTTCTGTTAGCCTAACCCTGCAATTGTGGCTGCTTTGTGTATATTTTAAGAGAATTATTTTTAAGAGAAGTAGAATTTTACAGATTTTTTTCCTCAGGATTGAATCATTTTGTACAAGCTGGTTTTATAATTTGTCACTTTTTAGTTCTGAACAAAATGACTCATCAGTCATATAACGGTGACTAAAACACTATGACCTGAGTGGTCCAGTTGGTACATTTATTGTATCCTTTCTTTCTGCCAGTTCAATACAGGAGATTATATTATACATTATTTCTTTATGTATTTATTGCCTTTGTGTTATACACACATTAAATGGTTGTTCTATGGAGTAATGAGTACTAAATGATGGGCTCTCCCTTTTTATCTGTGCATCTATATTATATAACATTAACTTTACTTATTATTTCTTTATAATAAACATTTTATTGTATTAAATGAGATTTCTTGCCTTTTCTCTTACTATCACTAAAATCCAGATATTATATATGGTTCATACTTTAAACTATCTAAAAAGCGCTTCTATAGCATCCTTTGGTAGAACTTTAAAGTGCGCAGCATTAGTAAAATAATATCATATATAAATTGTCTTATTTTTATTTTGCACTGTCAGAATGATTACAGTTTAACATTGAATGTCTTGGCCACTAGGCCACCTCACCTGTCCATACAAATGCAATATCAAATCTTGTATTGTGAGTATCAGTAGCCATTTTTATAAAACAACATAAAAGAAAAAGGTTTTTATTAAGTATTTGTTTTCAAAATTCTGATATCTAAATGGTTATACTTTGGTGCCTTTGTAAACCCTTTCTGTAACTGTTTTCTTCCACAATTTAATATTTTTTATCAAACAGAAAACATTTTGCTATTATTTTTCTACTAATAAAAAAACAAACAAAAAAAAACATAAAAATGACACAAAACTTTTCAATTATTTGAACAGACTGAAAAAAAATTCTTTAGGGTGTATTTTCAAAAGAGATGAGGGCATTAGCACATTAGGACTTCTTTAGGAGGCCTTTAATACTGGTTTAGGACAAAGAAAAAATTAGGGAAAAGAAAAACTTTTCCTATTAGCATTGTTTCAGTTTTTAGACCCATTAGACCACTTTCTAAAGTGTTAGTCCAGTTCAGAACTGAGGGGAGCAGGTGCCTTCCACATTGTTTATATATTTACAGACTCTAAGTAGTTCAGACTGCTTAACAAGGACATTATAATGTTGTGCATCAATATTAATCTTCACATTTCTGTTGACAATTCCTTTATATAGTATTAGAGTAAATCTTATTTTTTACTCAAACACTAATGTTTACCACATTCTTCATGTATTTTACAGTCTCTTTATAGGTGGAACTACTTGATAAGAGCATCATAAAGTTGGCAATGTCTTTTGTTCCTTTAATGGTTGTGATGTTTATTTTACATATTGGCTCAGTGATATATATTAAGTTCAAATATTTTGTATATTCTCTGTGTTTATATAAGTATCAGCTATTTTTATATGGTAACCTCAAACCATGATTAAATGGAGGGTAGTCACCCAAAACATGTTAGGACCAATAGGTTAACTACTACTAGTCCACTATTTACACTGGACAATTCAAGTCCCGTATCTTATCTGTAATTACAACACAAGGCATATATATATATATATATATATATATATATATATATATATATATACACACACAAGGGGGGCCAAGACCCCAGTTGCGGCCAAAATATTAGTAAAATCTGCAAATGTACAAAAGAAAAATTATTATTTATTGGAGTCAAAATCATGAAATTCTATAAATATGTAAAACAATAATTATTATTTAACGGAATAAAAATCATGAAATGAGAATAAAATATTTACTCTCTTACCGATTGGAGTATTCCCGTTAAGCTGAGGTCCACGATAATTATTCAAAAGAGATTAAATAAACGATCCATTCATTTAAACTGACATTTTTATAGATTAAAAAACTTTATAAAAAATGACTCATTTAAATAACAGGAAAAATCACATGAAAACTAAAGTGGTATGCAATGGGCCATCGTAACTTGACCTTCAGCTAACTAAATCACCTAAATACAAACATTGGTGTTATGAATAGATCATTTTTTTTTAAATAGTTTGTTCCTGTGAAGGAAAGTTTACTCAGTCTAAAATAATGTAATTTATTGCATTAAATTATTAAAATTAATTATTGAAATAATAATGATTTATTCAAATAAAAAAACACGACTTTCTTGATATTTTAGTTTATAATTTAAAAACGGAATAAAAATCTGAAAATCTCACAACCTCACGTTAAAGTTTAATAAATGCTGAAAAGAATGATACCAAACATATATATGTAGGTTTTAAAATAATCCTGATTTAAAGCGTGACATAAAAGTGTCACATAAAATTGTTGCACTTTTAGGCATAGGATTTTATATGTATAGAGTAGATTTATATATATATATATATATATATATATATATATATATATATATATATATGTGTGTGTGTGTGTGTGTGTGTGTGTGTGGGTGCAATTTTGCCCTTTTTTCTTTTATTATTAGTATTGGTTTTTTTTCTGATTCAATATTAAAATATGAGTTATCATCTTTTTACATTCTGTATATGTGTGTGTGTTTTCACATCCAATTCTGTGTATTTCTGGTATTATGTGTATTATTATTTACTTCATAATGGATTATTTATAATTTGTCTCTCTGAGATACCCGCCCCTTTACCTTGCTGACTGCTGCTTATCCAGTAAATATTTGCAGAAAATGTTTTTTGTGCATAGTCAATTTATACTAGGACAGTTTAGACATGACACCTAACCTAAAATGCAAGCTATTGGGTGTTGGAAAGAATACCAAACTACCTGGAAGAAAAACCATACAGGCATGAGGAGAACTTGAAAAGTCCATTCTGGCATTGCCCTAGTCAGGATTCTAGAGCTACAGTATGAGGCAGCCGTGCTATCACAACCACTTTATTGCATAACCATTCTGTTTTGTGTTTAATAAATTTTACTTACTTATAGGCAGTATACAGGTATGTCAGTGGGAATGTGATACCTCACAAAAAAAATATGAATGCAGTATACAAATACACATATATAAACATATAGAGTACATATGTGTACATATGCATATACCTGTACAGTATACTAGCCGTGCTACCCATCTAAGGCAGGTTGAAATCTTTTTAGTCTACATAAACTTCATGTTCTTTATTTGATACATGGGTTGCCCATTTGCTCTGATATAATAATATGTGCCCCACCCTTTTCCCTTGCAACAACCTTTTCTTCTTTTGATAGAGCTGCCAATTTTCACTTTAGTGTTGCTCGTCAAACTGACTGGTCAAAATACTTTGCTGGAAAAATGAGTTGCTACTGAATTGACCAGGATAAGTGAAGCTAGACTAGACTTATCTGAGTTTTGGCTTCCTGATGTGCTTATTGATTTATCGTTACTTTCACATCTTCATTCCCCACCATGTGAAGCTATCAGTCATTAGCATTACAACTATAAACCTCGTTCATGTGGCCCAAGCAGACAGAAGAATGTTGCTACCACACTGCTGTAGCCGGCGTATAACATTGAACAACAGAATAGACCGATTAAACACATTTTCTTATTTAAGAATCCTTATTTGGCATTTTACAATCATTTTTTGTTTTTTATTACCCTTAGTCTACAATTTTTTTTCTAACCCTACCAAGCACAGGCAAACAGATGTACAGATACACGCACACTGCCTGTTGTCCTTTAAATAAGCTGGCTAGTATGTAGTGCTCCTACTTCAAAAGCTTCAAACATTTATATTCAAAATCCAACTGAGTCCTTGTGTTGAGTTGCTTTTTCCCCTGGATAATTATTATTTTTTTCCTAAAACAATTAATACTTGTTTTTTTGGATAAACGATGATTCCAAATTTTCACTAAATGAGTAAGTGCATATGTTTTGCTTGGTGTGAACAATAATAGACTGTTTCATTCAGGTCAGGTTCCAACCTTATGCCCTTGATACCACAATAGGCTCAGGATCTCCACATATCTGTAATGAAATTTGTGGGCTTAGAAAATGGAAGGACGTTTTGTGTGTGTAAATTAATGGTATTTTGAGTTTTGTGTCAGTTGAATAAAAATCAAAAAAATTCACTCAATTAAACAAAATTTAAATAGTTTATGAACATTTTATATTAACACATATAAAAATACGGTATGCCACAGGATGAAAGGTCAAAATCAAGACGAATGCAATTACGACCATTTTCACCCTTACTAAGACTCTATAACCAACGCTATTTAAATTAAAATGAATAATGTTTTAGGTAAAATTATTGTTACTCTTGCATTCTATTTGGTTGCACTTTCAACTAATAAATGTGTTTATACTAAATGCATAATAAAAAAAGTAGTTGCTGAGAGGGGAGACATTTGGATTTTGTCTCGTTTGCATGATAATCACTAAAAGACATAACAGCGGATAAATCAGTTTACAGCAGACAGTTGAGGGTTGTGTCTTGGTAGACTTACAAGCACAGAACAAGCTGATAACTCACGTCCATTTACTACCAGCTGGAGTGCAAAGCAGATGCCACAATGGTTAATAGATGGATTCTGCAACTGAATGGTTAAACAAACAGAATTTAACATATTGTTTCCACAAACAGTTTATACAAACGCATCAGCAGAAAAAATTGCAAGATCCTGAGATGAGTTTTCATAAGGTCAAAGATCTTGTGTTACAAACCCAGTTTAAAAATACCATCTAATTTTGACACATTTGTGGCTATTTTCAGTTAAATTAAAAAAGAAAAAAAAAATTATGAAACAGGTTGTCATTTATATGACCTGCTTTTGCTCATAATCTTTGAGCTCCCTGGGCACAGTCGAGTTAAGAAGCTAATCATTATAACAGCTCCATTTTAGGCATTTAAAAAGTACAGTTCACTTTTGATAAAACAGTGGAATAATATAACTTGTGAAGGTAGCAGAAAAAAACTCGGTTCATAGTTCAAGAATCTGAGGGAAAATTCTGTCAATAAACTGGAAAGTGCAGCATCACTGAGTTAAAAATACTCACTGAATATGCATTGCTTACTATTGATATGAATAAATGGAATAAATTGAGCTTAGTTCATCATTTACGATTGTATGATGAAACACAGTGTCTAAGTTTACCAACCTGAACACTCAAACTTAACAAAAGGACACGTGTCTGTGTGTCCCTCTATCTGTGTGTATGTCCGGTGGCTTTGTCTCTGTCATTCCAACAGATGGCAAAAGATCACAAACATTTGTATTAATAGAAATGCCTTGTATTTGTCATTCCAATAGATGGTGCATCTCAAACATTAACACTGTTTTTACAAATGCCATGCCAAATGGCATATAACAGAGACATATCCATTTCATTTGACATTCCAACAGACGGTGTATCACAAACATTTGCAGTAATAAAATCCATTACTACAAATGTTTGTATTGCACCCATCTTTTATAATGACAAATGTAATGTATTTTATTTCCACATGAGGTCAACCCACTTATTCTGAACATTGGGGATGCTGGAGTCTTTCCCAAGTAGCATAGGGTGCAAGGCAGGAATGATCCCCTGGACAGGGTGCCAGTCTATTGCAGGGTGAACACACACACACATTAACCATATATCAGGGCCAATTTACTATCACCAATGTATCTAACCTGCATGTCTTTGAACTGATGTAGGAAACACATGCAGACATAGGGAGAACATACAAATTCCAAGCAGGGAGGACCTGGGAAGTGAACCCAGGTCTCCTTACTGCAAGGCTTCAGTGCTACCACTGCATCACCCTAATAACAAGGTGTAAATGATAAAGGAGCCTTCAGCTCTCTAGCTAACAGTGTTCTGTTTATAATGGTGAATGTACATCATGAAGAATCTGGGTTAATAAAATTTTTAAAAATAAATAAGAGAAAAAAGAAAACGACTGTGAAATGCAAATCTGTTCCAGTCCACAAAATGCATGGATAATGTTCACAGAAAAGGAAATTCTACAGTGTAGTTAAAATTTGTGTGGGATGAACGAAAATACTAACCAGCAACATAGTTCATACCAAGCTGCATTATCAGCAGTCTTCTAATTAGGAATATGGTTGGAATGAAAACCTGCAGCCACTGCAGCCCACCAGGACCGTGAGCGACCATTCCTGCAATAGATGGTGCAGTGCAAATGTTACTGCTGAGGACTACATTGATTACTAAGATTTCAACCTCTCTTAGACAGGTAGCACAGCTGATATGCACACATTTTCAAAGTTTTCTGCAATAATAATAAACATAATAACATATCTTCCAAATCTCTGTAATGAAATTTGTGGACGTATTAAATGGATGGACATTTTGTGTTTTAATTAGCAGTATTTTGTTCTCTGTGTCAATAGAATAAAAAGTACAATAACTGTTAAAAATGACACTAAATTTGAACACAACAGTATATGAACATTTTTAAACATACCTTAGTGACTAACCCTGTGCACTGCAAACGTTACCGCTGAGGTTGATAATTTAGATTTTAGCCTGTCTTAGATGGGTTGCACAGCTAATTTACACATATTTGCAAAGTTTTCTGCAATAATAAGAATCATAAAAAACATACCTTTCAAAAAATTTAATTTTGGTATTGGTTAGCACTGCTGCCTCTAATCTACACAAGGCTGGATTAAAATACAAATGTAGTCACTGTATGTGTGGAGTTTGCATGTTTCCCCAGTGTCCATGTGAGCTTTTGTATGGGTATTCACATTTCTTCTCACAAATTCGCCAATATGTGTGTATGTGTGTGAATGTGTCCAGAAATGCCCCCTTCTTACACTCAATGCTGCCTATGAATCTAAAAAATGGATTAAGAAATGTTCATTAAATGGATGGATGGTACATCAACGGTAAACTTCTTTCACAACTAATAATAAAAGTATCATTAAGCAGTTCCTATTAACATTTAGGTTTTTAATAACGTCCATTAAAATGTATGTCATTGTGTGTGACAATACATTTATATGGAAAACAGTTTTTTAATAAATTGCATTTCATTTATTGAGAAATAAGCTTCCAGTATACTATTCATGCTCCTCCACCTACAGTATTTAAACACTGCTTTTCACTATTCCAACATACTTCTGCAGCAAAACCAGAGATAATAAACATGTAAATTAAACAACAGTAATTTGTTTGTGTGAATGTATATGTGTGTGTGAATAATAACTACCTAACTTTGAATGCCAAAATTGAAAGTAGACCAGATCTAACCACTATTTGACATCTAATTATAAAACTGTTCTACTCCATATCAATCCATTAAAATAATATACAAGAAAGAACAGCTGAAACAAAGTTTATTTTTAAATCTCCAACACAAGTCATTAGAGTTAGGTGTTCAAATTTAACCCATTCAGTTAGCTGGCAGCTGTTTAAGATTGCAAAGAAGTCTTTTTCTAAGTTAAAACTAGCCTCTATAAAAGTTTAAGTAAATCCTGTGTACAGCATGAGAGAAGGCTTTTTGTTTAACACAGTGTTGCATGCATACTTTAAATTTTCCATGCTTAAGTATACATTGCTATAATAAATTACCAAACATGTTGTTTAAATCAAAATTTCCTTCTGCTATGTTAAATCTATCCCGCAAAGCCCACATAAACCAGCTTCTGCTAAAACAGCCAGACAATCGCATCATCATCCCACAATAGGCCAATGTGGGGCTCGTGTCAAGGACAATAGGGGGACTATTCAATATCCATTTCATCATAGTAACAAGCACTGTCTGACCAAAGGACCTGACACTTTGGGACACAAAGGCAGTTGGGTCTAATTTATGAAGCTGTATTGACATTCTAAAGACAACCTCTTTGTTCTTTTCTCAAGTTAGTTGTTAACGGTAAGCAATGCATTAGCAGAGGCAGCTGCAAATCTTGAAAAGCTGCCTCTATCGGGGGAACAAAGGTTCTGATGTCACCTGGTCCCAGCGTCCCCTGACATTGTAGACCAGTGTGCCCAGGTGGAGTGGACGGGAAGCTGAGCACATTGTGAGGATTAGAGAAAAATCTCCCTCTGGATAATTTGTGACATTGACTTATGCAAAGCTGCTAAATTCCGATTGGAAGCAGATGGTGTAAACCTATTTTGGGTGCCTGCATTGTACGGCCTGGCTACTATCCCACCCAGCCCCCTTTTGCTTTTGATTTATTTATGAATTACTTTATTTTGTCCATGCTTGCTATGGACTGATATGTATAATTTGCCTTTTGTTTAAGGCCATTATTAGATTTCACAACCCTAACATTAGCAGCAATGGGTTGAGAAGTTAACAAGATTGCTTCGTTTTGACAGGCTTGTTAAATATGAAATGACATGTAAAGAAAAAAAAAAGCTTTAGTAACAGCATGCATGCCTGGATTTTAAAAGCCTTCAAAAATGTCATTGCTTTAATAACATATAATGTTATCTTATTTTTTTACAGGCTGTAAAGTTACACGATAGTAAGACATTAAAATATATAATAAGTATGTTCATGTTATTTTACTGTAAATTAAGTAAAGTATTTCCCTAATTATTTTAACATGTTTGGCTTTATATAGAGCATATAGCTGAAAAGTTCATGGAAGATACCTTAACCCCCTATAAGGTAACATGTAAAAGGAATATTCTCACTTATTTTAGAGCCCAACTGGAGCCCTGAGTTATCAATTTGAGTAGAAACCTGTTTTGTGTTTGTCCTACCTTGGGAGTTGGCAAGGCATGGAAGGTAAAGAGTTTCAAACCATGATGTGATGTAACATAGCATAATAATGTAACTCATAATCAGAACCTTATAACTGTAAGTTTAATAATACTTATATACTGCAGAAACACAACATAACTTATTAGCATTTAACATAACTTAAGCTTCACATCTGGAAGCTCTGATTATATTGACATGGAGAAGAAACCTTTTGCTGCTTTTTACCTTTTTTATTTTGTGAATATGTAATACTATTTTCTGTACTGATTTTGATTCAGTGGATATTTGCAAGCTTATATTTGCAATATTTTTTTTTATTCATTGCTTTATTGCATCTGTACTATCTTTTTTATTGTTACTTTCTTTACATTAATTCTAGTATACTGTATATGTACGTTGTACATTGTAAGAAGATATACCATTAGGGTACCAGCCAGTAATCCCCATCTAATTACTGATGGTAGAAAAAAATGGAAAACAAAAAGCACCCATTGGTGCTGAACATGTTGGCATCAGCTGGTGCAGAATGAAGTTGAGGTTTGGATGAGTTGCTCCATCCTCCTCTAAGTCAGGTTCTCTGTTGAACACCTACTTCCAGTGGCCTTCTGTGCTTTATATTGGTGTAATGAAATGGGTGGGGCTTCACCGTGGAAGCAGGAAGTCGGTCACCCACTGTCTGGCTGGTGAGCTTAGGTCATTTCCAGAAAGGGAGATGGCATTAGAAACAGCTCCCTCTCTTTCCTAAGTGTGGTACAACCTACCTACCTGGAGCCCTGAAAACGTTCCTGAAGTGCAGGTGTTTGACAAAATATATATGTTTATTGCACTATATGAATATTTAGTATACTCTTTCCTTGGCCTCTTGCTTTTTCATTTTATTTACATATATTAAAGTATATTTTTGTTATTGTTATTATTTTGATTTCCTTACAAGCTTCACTTCACTTTACGTGTAACTGTTAGTTCATTATAAAATTACGATTTTTATTGGTTTCCATTTGATTACTATAATTATTAGTGTGGCCTCCTTATTATCTATGTGACTTTAGTAATATATGAAACTCTACCTGTGAGACCCATGGCTAACTATAAAAAATCTTTAAAAATACACTTTTTATTTGTTTATTACAACTTTTTATTATACATTATCTTTTTTATTAAATTTATTGTAGTTTATCTCCTTCCTTTATTTTTATGTATAATACTTTTCTCCTGAATTATTACTTCTTTGTTCATCTTTTAAAACAAACCTTATTAGACTGTGGATTTTCTCATTCGTTATACATTTAACTTATCTTGCCAACTTCGTTGATGCCCAATTTTTGGAAACCTGTCAATGATGCAGCTACACCTACACTCTGCAGTACAAAAACATTTTATTAAAAATTCAGAGACCCCATATTTTTACGTCGCAATAACATCAATTAACCCAATTGATGTCTCTCTGTTTTCCAGAAAACACACATTAGCACACAGGGTCTGCTAGTTTAATTGGAAAGTGCAGGCTGTAACACTCAGTTTAAACACAGAGGGACACTGACTCCTGTTCAATGTATAAGAACATCCCTGCAAGCCGCCTGAGCACACAATCTGTGGAAAAGCATTGCATAAGGTACTGAAGCATCAGCACATTCTGCATTATAAGTAAACTGCAGTTAACAAAAACATTACTTAAATACTCTATGTAACATGAAAATAATAATAAGGTTTCATCTTTTATCATCATTAAATATTTCTAATGTAGAAATTCAAAAAAAAAACTTTAGAATAGTGATAAAATAAGTTGGCTTTAATTATGCATTTACATGGTAATATACAGTAGCTGGTGAAAACAGCATGTGTCAGCACCAAAGTATATCTTATAATGTCCAGAACAGACAACATTTTATAACATTGCCTAACTGGGATTTTAGTCTAAACTTATTATGAACTAATCTGTGCCCTGCTGCTGATTTAAATACAGTATTAGTATTAGCACCAAAATATGACTAATTAAATATCAGAAAACACATTAAAACAGTGAATATAATTAAACTTTTAGTATTAACATATTCATTCATTACTGCTTGCTAAAATATTATTTATTTGCCCTAAAATATGTCTTACAATGTAATGTCTGAAATGGTAATTATATTTTCAAAATCAATAATACTTTATAGCAATGACTGTATATTTGGGTGTTCCTTCAAATATTGTTGTAGACTAATTCATGAAGAACCACTATCTAAAATATGTATTAGCACCAACATGTGGCTTGCATTTAAAAAAAAACAAAAAAACACCCAAAACAGTAATTATCTTAGAACCAGTAATGGCACACTGCACAATAACGTGCAGTGAATACACTTGACTTGAGCATTCCTAGTTTTCAGACTCTTTCTCTGTACGTTTAGGATTCGTTTGCTCAGAGATTGATGCGCTTGCTGCTTCCTGAGCAGCTCTTCTTTTCTCTACCCTATATCTGCCTGCTTCTTCTCTTCTTTTTGTGTTAAAACTGATTAAGTCAGTGTTTGTGTTGCAATTACTTAGTACGTTTTCCTTAATTTTTCACTTAAGCTGGCACTTAAGTCTTCAATCTGCCTCAAGAATGATTTAAGATATGAAGAGGTAGGGTAAATTTCGGCAAAGGTGGTAGGGATGAAAACGGCGCCCATAAGCATGCGCTGCAAGGCCGCCCTGCTGGCTGCTGCCGAGAGTTGATTCTACAATAAAATAAAAACAGGAATAACCTTGGAGGTCAATCATCACCCTGAAAGCAGATAGTAGACATCACATAGCATACTGTATGTGTACCAAATTTCTGGTCAATAGGTCAAATGGTTTGCGAGCTACAGGTGATTTAAAATCCTGGACAGACAAACGGTCAGCCACAGTAGCATATTATATAAGAAGACAACAATTACATTAATTAGAAATTTATTGAAAAGGGGATATATAACTGCTGTATATGCATATGTGGCGGTCCAGAGAAGAACTACATTGATTCCAGGGCTGAAGAATACGGTCTATAAGAAAAGGTGGAGTTTAAACAAACATTATGACAGATCATAAAAGGAAATACTAGGGTATATGTCATTGGTCATTTTAAAAGGAGTTCTGCAACAAGAATCTGGGGCCACAGGTAGAAATTGGTGAAATTGTTAAATTGTGTAAAATCTTTCTTTACACAGAGAACTATTAATACATGATAAACTACAAGAGGTGTAGTAGATTTTAATGTTTTGGGGACACTCATATGTCAGCTTGAGGATATGTTGAAAAGCAATTGGTGAAAATGGATAGTTGAGATATATTGAACTAAAATGCTTATTCTCATCAAAAATGTAATACTGTATCTATAATAGTTACAACTTCATAATTCTGACTGTATGTTATTAGGCTTTCATACTTACTTGTGTATTAGTGTCTCCTAAAACATCACACATTAGCACCATCATGGTTCGTGATGTGGTAATTAGCCATAAATAAGGACATAATTATACCTGTATAACAGTGCAGCCAAAGTCTTAATAGAGACTTAATAAAAATAAAAGTTTCAATAAATAATAAACACATACAAATGTAAATGCCAGCCTAATCCACTACAGTTAAGTGAATATAAACTGAAGCACTGGCACTGCTAGATAGGAATGCACCTTAGTGATTCAAATAGCAGATCACTAGATCTTGAGACCTCCTAAAAGCTGTTTGCCTGACCTTTCTATTCATTGTTCAAGAGACTGTATAAACACTTAATTTCTTTAATTTGGTAATGTACAAACAGCCAGAGCCTCTTACTTCTGATTTCTAATGACTAATTCTACTTAGAGTAAAGTTTTTCTTTTTTCTTTCTTAACAAGAAGGGAAACACCTTTCTCAGTATACCGTTGAGACCACTTCTTACACAACGCATAACTGTAGCCGTCTGGACTAACAAGAAAACAGATGGACATATTGAAAGAGGTGAAATGCAAATGAAGTGGCTGTTGTAAGCTGTCAGACATTCAGGAATATTGGTCAGAGCCTTTAGAGAGATGAAGGACTAATTAGGAGGATTGCTGCAAAATAAAACAGCCATATTGCAAAACATACACACACAAGAATCGTTTATGAGTTGAAGGGGGCTTCAATTAGCAAAGTGGGCACCTCACAAAGATGGTGCTGTGACCTTTGCCTTAAACACAGCACGTTTATTTTTTTTCACATGATAATGAGAAACAGACAGCTGAGGTCAATCAAGCTCCCAAGAAGCTTTTATAAAAGAATCATGCCTGGCTGCTTCATGATGGAGCCAATGTGCAAACCCCCAAACTGGCCCCGTTTATTTTGAAGGGGGGCTACATTTCCTTTAACTGACTTACAGTGATATTCATTGTGTTCCTGTACTCAGTTTAAATATGATAAACTGAAAAAAATACCTTAAACATAGATAGAAATTAAATGTTTATGTAGTACAAACAACTCCATGACAATGTATGCTTTATACCAGTGTCAGTCAAGACTTTCTTGTAATCTTTTTTTTTATTGGATCAAAAACAGAACAAAATTAAAAAAAGAAAAGAAGATAACAAATGAAAAATGTGATAACAAAAAGAAGAAAGAGGAGGACAGTGCCAAAACATGAAGAAGAATATTCCTTGGTTCTCAAAAGAAGAGAAATCATTATGTGTGAGGCCTGTCAGATGGCACTGGCAGGGTGAAGGGTAAATTCAATGCAGAATTCTGATCTAGGTGAGCTGGAGGTTGGAGTTTCTCGAGCAACATCTCATATCAAGAAATATATTATCCCATGAGAAGGAGGAAGATGAGTTTGGGAAGAGAGAGGAAATGTCTATGGTACAAAGTGAATTCAAGATTGATGGAAAAGTGGTAGAGGAGCACTTGTTCTTTTCATTTTTGTTCTTTGAATTTAGTGAGAAGTCAAGCAAAATGGCTAACAAAAAAGATTACAATATGCAGGCTTTCAAGGAAACTAAGGCCCCTTCTTCAGGCAAGATATAATACAGAAACTGGAGTTCCCTGTGCTTATATAAACACTAGGACAGATACAACATTGGAAAACCTTTAAGTGAGACATCTTAAATGTATAAAATTAATAGACCTCTCCAGGCTAAGATTCATTTAGCAAGAGAGGAGAACAATGCATAGTCAAGATCTTTGGATAACTGTCCAGCAAAGTCTTTTGATGTTTCTGATGAGTTTTTCAACACAATGTGGATCTGTAGACAGGTTGTCTGTGTCAGTCTGAGAGATGCAAACAATAATCATCTCTGGCCATAAAACTTTTGTCTCTATTTAAACCATGTACTAAATTTAGGCATGAGATTAATTTCCCATCCTTTTCTCTCTTGCTGTGTTCTGAAGTTGCCCATAAGCACTGTGACTTTAAAGTCACTCTCACAGTGTCCATGGCTGTTTTAGTGGTCTGCTACAGGAACACCTGTATTTCCATGCTTGATGTGGAACCTGTGTAAATTCATTCTTTGGCGGAGTGTGTGTCCAGTTTCTCCCACACAGAGTGCAGTGTCAGGACATTTCAAACAAAGAATTAGGTAGACCACATTAGATGATCTGCAGGAAAACGATCCCTTTATGTGCTGTTCGAGCCGGCACTATGGTATAACTACACGGTATGTATTATAAATGTGAGCACACGTTTTACATCTTTTCTGTAGGCTGGAATATGTGCCATTTTCTGCTGGTTCACTTAGGGAGCTTCGGACAATTAGTTGCTACAGGTTTGGCAGTCATCTGTATGCCAGTAGAGGAGGTTCTGGAAATACATTTTTCAGCGTTTTGTCATTGGCTTAGCATTGGCTGAAGTTCTTTTATAATATTTCAAAGTGTTTCAAGGTGTGGGTTATAGGTGACAACAAGGGGAATGCGATACTTGTTGTTCTTGTTTTTATATCTAAAAGGTTGTGTCTGGGTATGGCAGCAGCTTTTTATTTAAGTGTCTGTTGTTTTGGGGGTATAACCTTGTCTGATGAAATCTTGTCTAAGCTCTTGCAGTTGTTTATCCTGGTCTGTTGGGTCTGAGCAAATACAGTTGTATCGTATTGCTCGGCTGAAAATAATAGAGCACCTTATATGCTTGGGGGAAGGAAGTTATCACTTCTCTGGTAGGTCCGTCTGTCTGTCAGTTTGTGAAAAACAGAAGTTACAAGGGTGAAGACTGAAGCAGAAACATCTACACATAAATATCTGAAACTATCAGATACAGGAATAAAAGAGGGGAGGGAAACTTGGCAGTACTGGTTATTAATATGCAGAAGACAAGATTTAGGCCAGTTGATTTTGCAACCAGGCACCTCTTCAAAATACCTGATAAATCTAACTTATGGAGAATGTCAGGAAGGGCACTGACTAATTAGAGAAGGGCATAGGCTACAAATAAGAATACTATATAACTGAAATGTCAAACTTTAATAGGCATTACAAACTGGGACTTTCAGATGACAATATCAAGGGGTACAAGAGATAAATTAAAAAGTAAGGGAGACAAGGGGCAGTCTTGAGTTGCATCTCTACTATTTCGGATTAAGGAACCTAAGATATTTGAACTGGGACAGAGGCACTGCTGTGGGGTTGAGTCTTAATGAATTTACAAAAACCATGCCAAAGTCCATTTGATCCATCGTTTGTCATCAGAAATTACATCTCTGCATCAAGTTAAAGCAGAGTAACAGGGCTTGAAAGGGAAGGGGTACAATTAATGATCTCACTAATATGTGCAAGTTATCAGAGACTAACTGCAAATGTATCAGGCCAGATTAATCAGGAAGATATAATTTATTAATGACGTTCTGTAAACGATAGGCCTAGGCTGTGTTTTGTAATAGTTTTGACTTTCTGTTCATAAGAGAGTGGGGCCTGAAACCTCTGGCAAAGAGTTGGGTCCTTAATTTAAAAGTGATAAAGTAAAGTATTAATCCCTGAAAGTAAGTTGCCAGATGAGGAGGCTTCTTCAGTCCTATCAAAGAGGGGAATAAATAATTGTTTTCAAAATGAAGAAATTAGCTCAGGAGTGAGCTGATCAACCTCAGAGTCTTTCCAGTGCAAATAAAGTTCAAAATGTCCAGGAGTTCAACCAAATAAATGGGAGCATCTAAAAGGAATGCTTCTTCCTCTGTGAGATGTGGAAAGAGAAGGTTAGGAGAGAATGATTTGATATTAGAGCGTGAAGTGCTGGAGGAGTTAATAAATAATTTAGTGTAGAAATCTAAAAATTAATTACTGATTGTTGATGATCATTTGAAAGTGAGAAAAATTTAGTATGGATGTAAAACATAGAGGAATTCTTTTGATTTCAAATGCATGTAGCCTGCTTGGCTTAGCACCATATAAATAACAGTGAGTACTAGTACAGTAAATTAAAAAATCGGCTCTATGAAATAAAAGACTATTAAGCTCTGTCCTAGTATTGGCCATTAAAAGTTCATGAGCTTCATTGAACATAATATGAAATGTATTTTCCAGGGAAGAGAGTTGAGATTTGGACTCCTTTATTCCTTGGAGTTTACAGTAAGGTGAAAGCAGGGATAAAATGATAGTATGGCTCCAAATAAACAGACTAATTGCCTGCCAGATTACATCAGCATTTGTCTATAAAACCAAGACCGAAAGACGAAAATTCACTAGGGAAGTATTACATTTCTACCTTGGAGTGTGGGATGTAAGAAATGACAGGAGTAATGGCAAATGGCTAAACCTTTGGTCAGATTAAACAGTTTTAACATATGAGGCATCTATAATTAAGAGAGAAAAGGTAAAATGGCATATAATCAATAAACTGTATATTTGACTATAAGTATAATCAATATAGGATTGCAAATTATAATTAGAACAGAAATATGAAAATTCTCTAGATAAAGGGTACAGAAAATGAAAAGAATCGATTAAATTAGGATTAACAGTAATTTTACATAAAGAACATGTAAAATGAGAGATGTGCTTGCCAATAGATGATGGGGCACAATATAACAATGCATTAATTACAGTGTTGGCATCAATACCAACGAGAAGGTCACTGAAATTAAGCAAATAAAATGTAAGGTCAAGAAAAAAGGAGATGTGATATGAAGTATAGTCATAAGCAAAAATGAACAGTAATTTATAACCTCTTAGCTCTGCCTGCAAGTAATACATCTTTTCAGATTGTCACCACATGATTGTAAGTCCTTAATTTGTAGGATACGTCATAGTAGACTAAGAATGGTGTAGATTTTAGCTAAAGCAGATGCAGAAGTTGCAACCCAGTAATGTTTATAATTGCCATGTTGGACATCAGTAGCTAGTAGATGTGACTCCTGAATTAAAGACATGTCAACACATTGATGATGATGAAAGAGGTCTAGCATGCATGAGCACTGTTGAGTTGAGTCCCAGTCTCTGACATTCCATGAAATTATATAATCATTTTAAAAAAAGAAAGACAGGTTGAAAACCAAAAAGTTGGTATACTATTGAATGGCAGTCAACGATCATCAAATTATAAAGGCCCAAACCCCTATCAGCTCAGCAACCATCCCAAATATGCCTTGAGTAATGCCCAACCTGTACGTCTACTGAAAAACCAACCCTTAGACCAACCCCAGCAGCTGACTCCCTTCTCTGGAGAAAGAGAATTAAATGCAGCATCTGGAAACCCAGAGTGATGCTGTAAATACCATAGCATTCCAGTTCCTCACCCCTCAGAACCCATCAAACTAGGAGATAATGCAAACAATGCAAAAGTCCCCAGCTGAACACACATGCACATAAATGAAGCAAAACAGCAAAATATGTGACACCTTATAAAGGATATAAAAGGCACAACAGAAAGGCATATCCTAGACGGCAAGTGAATAATGAGGGAAACTAATGTTTAGTTCAGCCTCAGTCTGACCCTGAATATTAATTTGTTTAATAATATGCTGAATAAAATCACCTTAGGAAGCAATTCAAGATGAGTGAAGTGAGTTTCACAGATCATATATATATATATTATCAGGGATGCTAGGGGCAACGACCCGGCCGGGACGCCGTGAGGGACCGGATGTGGGTCTGCGCCCACCCTGGATCACGTGGGGGCCGCCGCCCTGGTTGCTTTGGGGGCCACGGGTTGAGGGCATGGAAGCCCCACCCTGCAGGGGCCCGTGGTCACCGCCAGGAGGCGCCCCAATGCCTTGGGGACCTGTTACCTCAGCACTTCCGCCACACCTGGAAGTGCTGGGGGGAAGATTTAAAAGGACACTCGGAGAACTGCCGGGAGAACAGCCTGCACTTCCACCACACTGGGGCGTGGCCAACGGGTAGTGTCGGGAACACCTGGAGCTCATCCGGGGTATGGATAAAAGGGGCCGTCTCCCTTCGTTCAGGGCTAGAGTCGGGTGGAAGAAGGACGAGGCACGAGAGGAGTGTGGAGGCGGCCCGGAGAAGAAGGCATTGAGTGGCCAGGACTGTGTGTTGGGGTTTGTGGTGTGCACGGACTGAGTCTGAGTGACATTTGTAAATAGTTTGTAAAATAAACGTGTGGTGGTGAAAATCAACATGTCCGCCTGTCTGTGTCCGGGCCGGGTTCACAACATATATATATATCAGTTGTAATGCAGCCAGTGCCAAAGGTGGATTAAATAAGTGCACTGACCCGAAAATTATTTTCACTTTAGTAGGATACAGCAATTATCGCTGAAGGCCAGGAACACAGGTTTTTTTGAATCACTGGGTCCATAGTCTTCCTGTGATGCTTTGTAATGGGACTGAAGACAAGAAAAAATGGACCCAACAGCCCTTTGAAATGGATATTATCAGTCATACATGCCTTGTTCAAAACAAGCTGGCAGTCAGAAAATGAAATAATAAGATGTCAAGGACTGGTAGAATTTGCAATACCAGTATCCATGATGAGCCCTTATAATCTCTAGCGAAAGGTCTGAAAGACTCAGAAACCACTTGGACCACATTTGGGCAGAAAAGAGACTCAACTATACTTCCTGGCACACCCTTGGCACCCCATAATCTTTAAGTTATATAAGAGAGCCATCTCATTCTGTATCAACTAGTTTCATTTTTAAGATTGGCAACCTGTTTACAGCGTGAGGTTGTCTCGAAATCATGATGAGATAGTGTGGACTGCAGAGGCAGGTCTATATTCAATTGTGTTTGCTCATTTTTAATGACAGCCAGCAGAGAACAAACTGTATATCAATAAGGTTCTCTCTAATTGAGTGCCAGTACACATTCATGTTGATTCAGGGTTCAATGAGGGATGCTACAACTTCTTTGGTGAATTAAAAGTTTAGGAGTTGGTTCTCCAGCCTGATGAAGATATTTCTTGTCGGTGACAGTAAGTAGGTGTTGTGGTGTCACATGTAAGGGTGTAGCAACATGCTGTATCAGTGCATGCTCCCAACAGTAAGTAGCAATTTTCTGGTGAAACATCAAAAATAAGAGAGATAGTATAAAAGTGAGCTTTGTTTGGCAAGGACAGAACATGAATTATAGCCAGCCATTATTGTGAAGCATCCTGTGATAATTAACTTTCTAGAGGCTTATAAAAATTGCTCAAGGAAACTGTTTTCAGAGTAAACAGAGCTTATTGCTTCAAATAATTATTAAAATATGTATTATAAGAATCACTTTAATTTCTAATACTAAATGGAGAGTAGGTGTGTGTGGATGAGTGTGATTTGTGATGTTCACTGAATAGTCTCCAACTACCCACAAACCTATAATGAGAAATCAATAGTTTAATGGACGAGGGGATGGATAGGTACATACAATAAATAAAGAATGGAAAAATAAGCAGATAGATATTTAAGGTTAAATTAATTAAATTTATTTTATGTACTGTTTACAAAGAAATGTACATATTATAATTAAATAAAAAAAAATTTTAAAATCTAGCAGCACAGTTAAGATCACAATCACACTGACTCTGCCAGAAGTGCAGAAACCAGTAGGCTGAAGAGGAGGGACATGAAAGTATGATTCAATTTGGATGGTGAGAATGTTTGTGTCTGGCAAGACGACCTGATGAAACGTTTGTAGAACTGTTATAAGGCATTTGGTGAACTGCAAGAGCAGATGGTGAGGAAAACATGCAGATAGAAAGTGTAACATTTCAACTGAACAAAAATAGTAAAAAGTAAAGATATGCAATATAAAATACTACTGCAACCTCACAACCTCTGACAACCTTACCCAAAAGCCTTTTCTCCATTCCCTTCTACACTATGGCCACGATTTCCTTTCCCTTTCTAACAGTTAGTTTTAAGTAATCCTCTAGATGGCAGTAGATTGACTAATTCGGTCATAGTGAGTTTTGTCTTCCATCTACTTGACTCCAGTTATGACAGGGTCTGGGGTTTATAAGTTATTATAGTCACGTGGACAGAGTGCAGTGAAATTCTTACCTGCATGTTCTAATCAATATGCAAAATGACATCTCTCACTGGTACCATGATTAATGAGTTAATCATGAAATTTCACCTTAGCTACAATGATGTCAGCCTGGCAGTGTCATAATTATGTTGTTAGTAAAAAAGCTAATATAAAACAAGGAATATTGTTCTCCTAAAGCAACTCACAAACAATGTGATTTCATTAAAATGAAAAGTTTTAAATATCTGTGACAGTGGCCACACACCTCCACATACTGTGGCTCACTTATCCAGTTACATCAAGGAATATTCTTTCAATATACAGTACAGGCCAATAGTTTAGACACACCTCCTCATTCAATGTGTTTTCTTTATTTTCATGACTGAAGGCATCAAAACTATGAATGAACACATGTGGAGTTATGTACTTAACAAAAAAAGGTGAAATAACTGAAAACATGTTTTATATTCTAGTTTCTTCAAAATAGCCACCCTTTGCTCTGATTACTGCTTTGCACACTCTTGGCATTCTCTCGATGAGCTTCAACAGGTAGTCACCTGAAATGGTTTTCACTTCACAGGTGTGCCTTATCAGGGTTATTTAGTGGAATTTCTTGCTTTATCAATGGGGTTGGGACCAGCAGTTGTGTTGTGCAGAAGTCAGGTTAGTTGGACGATCATTTATTTTTCAACAGGACAATGACCCCAAACACACCTCCAGGCTGTGTAAGGGCTATTTGACCAAGAAGGAGAGTGATGGAGTGCTGTAAATGGTCATGAAAATAAAGAAAACACATTGAATG
Source organism: Polypterus bichir lapradei (assembly GCA_026402145.1). Lineage (NCBI taxonomy): Eukaryota > Metazoa > Chordata > Cladistia > Polypteriformes > Polypteridae > Polypterus > Polypterus bichir. The sequence goes on from JANRMT010062849.1 coordinate 9,307,637, forward strand.
AGGAGGTGTGTCCAAACGTTTGGCCTGTACTGTATATATGATAGCTAATGCTTACTCCAGAAAGATGGGATCTGAAACAGCTAGCATGGGGTCACTCTTAGATTTCTCAAGTTCCCACTCAAAGTTTCATTCCATAGCAATAAGAAGATTTAGACAACTGCTGCTAATAATATAATGCACATCATTAGTAATCAAACAGAGTTCAAATAGGAGATCCAGAAGCATGTTATCTAAAAAAGCTAAAAAAAATCTTTCCACCTAATGGGGGCTAACTCTTTAAACTAGGATAAGCTGGGAGACGGAAGGACTTGTTCACATTATCTTTACTTTGGTGTTCTAATAAGCCTGCATGGTGAGATGACAGTGTAGATAAATAATAAACAGTGGGTCTCAAAGAACATGAGAGTGACTCTCAACATGCTGTAAATGTGAATTCATGCAAAAGCAAAGCGTACATGGCCACTGGTGCTAAAAAATATAAGACGCATGGATTTCTGAATTAAACTTAACATACTGCATGTAACTTTTATTTTGGTTTCATAAATCTTAATCTTAAAAAATACATAAATTAACCTCCTAATGACTAAACTGTGATGAGCATAGTAGCGCAAAATGGCTGCCGTCGCATTATCCAGGTGGATGATGCACATTAGTGGTGTTTAAAGTGGCTCCCCATTCCCTGTGTAAAGCACATTGAGCAGTGAGAAAGGTGCTATATAAATGTAAATAATATATTCTCAATTATAAATTACATGAAGTAATAGTGACACTAAGGCACTGTATCTAGTGCTGGTAAATCATAGCTCTAAAGTTCGGAGATTAAATTCAAGCCAAGTTTAAATCTAAGGCCAGACAATCTTTGTTTTGTTTACAATACCCAGATATCAATCACTTCACCATTCAACTTTCTGCCAGTCTATAAAAGATATTCATTTTATCATCCACCTAACCACTAACTGAATCAGTTTATTCCAATAAAGCCTCATAAGTAGACCAGAATTTATTCAGAGAGCAATGAACACAAAGCAGAAACCAGAATAGGATACCAGTCGATCACAGGAAGCACTCACATACACAATTAGTTAACAATACAGGACATTTTAGAACAGCTGACTAAACTAACATGCATGAATTAAATGGTAGGTGAGAAATTGGAACTAGAACTGTGAGGCAGCAATACTAACCACTGATCTAACTAAAACATGCCATGTTTTGTATTTTCATTTGTAACTTAGGTTCTAGCTCCTCATGACCTTGAACAAGAATAAGTGGGTTAAGAAAATGGATGTAATATTTTGAAGCTCATATTTTTAGGCACTTAAAGTATTACTAGATGTGCTACCCATCTAAGAACAGTTAAAATTTAAGAAATCAGCATCTTAGTGTTAATGTTTGCAGTGAATCATGCAACACTTATGTCTCGGTTATCTGTCACTTAGTATAGGATTTGTAAAGGCAGTATTAATGTTTGTTGTAATGACAAATGCAGTGAATTTTTTTTTTACTAAAAATGTTTGTGATGTGCCATCTTTTGGAACGATAGCAACATAGCAACTGAATGGACACACAGGGGAGAGAGAGAGAGAGAGGTTGGGAGCATGCACTGATACAGCGCATTGCCACACCTACCACACAACGAATCACCTGGATTGGGACACGAGCACAGCGGGCGACACCTCAGCACAACACTGGAAGAGTGTGAGGTTTTTCATAGTGGCTGGAGTGCCAATCCTGCCACCAATCCCAAGGATGTAGATTAATGTCATACCCAGGACAAAGCAATTGCAGACAGAAACTTAACATTTTATTATTGTAGGACTAGCTGTGCTACCCATCTAAGATGGGCTGAAACCTAAGTAATCATCATGCAATGCATAAATCTCTGTTTATGTTGATGCACCATATTTTGAAATGACAGAGACATAGTAACCAGACAGACACACAAACAGACACACTGACACATTATCCTTTTATTAAGGTGGATGTTTTCCTACCTGCTTGCATTCTTAAATCTAAGTATTCATTTTCAAGATGAGTTTGGGAGTGTGGGTATGTGTGATAGACTGGCACCAATACGGTTTTGATCGCTACCTCAGTCCTACACATCCCAGGGTAAGTTGTGCCAACATTTAAAACTGCAATGAAAAAGAAAGGTTCAGAAAATGGATCAATGGACAGATAGTGCATTACTTACAGATACTTTTGTCACTATATAAGGAGCTATTTATTTTAGAATCACAAGACTCTGTAGAGCTTGGGGAAAGCCACCACTGAAATGTTGTAAGTTTCACTTTGACATTTGTACTTTGGTTCAGTGACTGCTCTTTTCAGAATGCTTTTTTATTATTTATTTATTGGGTTTTCCAAACTTAAAGGTACTGTCACACTTCAGTTCTAAGAAACCTGAGGTATTAAACCAACAGGAAACACTGTGGTTTTGAGATGAGGATTAGCTACACTCTGGCCAATGTCATTCATTCATGAATTTCTTACCAAGGTGGAACACAGCTAAGCACAAACACAGCACAGGAAATCTGAACATTCATTCTTAAACTTAGGCACATCTGACTCCATCTTTCCAAACATATTTAAACATTCTGATCCAATATTGAAACAGAATCACTGACAAGGACATCAGCACAGGTACTTCTCTTTTCAAATCCTTAACTGTTATGTTCAACTTTGACAGCTACTCAGAAAAAAATGTTGCCCTGATTAATTGTGTGTATTGACCTGTAGAGCTTTAGGACTTTCTAGTTCCCCTACAACTACCTGAGAAATCAAATGACTGCAGACCCCAGCTGGACAGAGGTTTCTAGGGGCAAAGGTACCACTGTGTTGACATAGGGCATGACTAGGTCCAAAGGAGAGACACTATAGTAGCAGCAGTGCCCCAAAAGGTGAATAACAAGATGCTCCTGTACAAGCATTAGTGAAAAATATAAATGCTTTCTCAGAATACTAAGGCAACAGCAACACTGCAGATTCTCTTCTAAAAGAAAGTGTGATGCCAACAAAGGATCACAAGAGGTTACATTACCTCATGGTTGTTAGAGTGTTTGCAGTTGAAGAGATGAACATATGGGACCATACTGACAACATGGAGACCTTGTTCTTTAAGGGTAACTAATGTCTCGATTCAGGAACACTGGAAATCTGGTACAACGAGGTGTAGCCATGTGTCCTTAAAGAAAAAGCAAGGCTATCATTGATGCCAGAAAGCAAAATTACCCTGGGAAGTGGTTTAATTGAGTCTGGAGTTGAGAACAGATGGTTGATGAAGACTGGACTGGTGTGGGGGTGACAGAGGCCAAGGGGAATAAGAGGGAGAGAAAAAAAAAACAAGGGGGGAAATGAGTAGTAAGGCAGTTACTTAGGTGAGCATAAGTACATGCCACCCCCTTCCCATACAGAGAAGTCACCCACCTGTGTAGGAAGGCCTAGAGGAGCAATGATACTGGTAAGAGAGCCCTTTTTCACATTTTTCAGCTTAATGTTTTTTTCTTCTAGTTATGGAAGTCTACTACAAGTGCTCCTGCCTCTCAAATCTGTAATATCCTCTGCTTAAGAGACTATGGAACATAGAAACATTTTATATTTTTGTTTGTTGCAAATGTCTGTCTGCTACAAAAACATCAACTTTGTTTCAAAGCTTTGTTGCACTAGTAGGTGAATGGTATCACACTTCAGAGAGTTTATGCTGGTGAATAACAAAAATGAAAACAAACTTGCTTTATTAATTACACATTAGTGTCTTTGTTAATATGATACTGGCTAATTCATTTACAGTATGTGTGCCCTTAAAAAAATATCTGATTTTGATGGATAAGCTCACATCTATTCTATGCTTTGTGCAGGAACCATATAGTTAGGAGTCTTCATTTTAATGGTTTAAAGATAAACATATATTTTAAATACTACTTCATTAATCTTACATGGAAAAGTGAGTACATGATATTGCATTCACCTGTTCGAAAAGTTCACTGTTAATAGTTAAGGTCTATGCAAATTCACAGTATGTCCTTGGTAAGAAAAGGGTGTCATTTTCTGTTTTGCACTACTCAGAAAACAACTGGAGTCAAAGGAGAAAATAATTTGGGAGGCTCACTTTCTAAAACACTATATGTACCGGGGCAGACCTAGGTAGTCCTCAGTAGGAACACCTACTAATGTCGCGACTCTTTATTGGACATTCAAGAATTGTACAGTACAGCATTTTAGATGGGGTTTCTAAGCACTGGAGAAGTTCTTGACAACTTATTATTATGGCAGAGTGGCACAGAAGACCGTCCCACGTCCTCCATGTGTGAACTTTGCATGTTTCCATAGTGTCAGTGTGGGTTTCAGTCCACTGTCCAAAGACATACAGGTTAGGTGAACTGACAATGCTAAATTGGCCCTAAAGTGTGTTCAGTGTATGTGTGTTTGCCCTGTGATGGACTAGCACCCTGTCCAAGGTTTGTTCCTGCTTTGTGCCCTGTGCTAGTTGGGATAGGCTCCTGCAACCCTGGTCTGGATTAGGTGGGTTAGAGAAAAACATGACATTACTATTATTGTAACTTACGTTAAGGAAAAAATATACTGAAACAATAATTTTCACATTAAACTTATACACATTGTTACACCAAAATTTCACCAGTGATTCCCACAGCTATTCTCGTGTCATGCATCCCTTAACCATCTTGTACAAACATAAATACTGAGTGCTGCCTCTTTCTCCCCTTCACTCTATAATCTTCTATTGTGATCCTGTCTCTCTAGCAGCCTGCCAAAACACAGGCAAAAATATCAGGACAGTGCAATGCCTAACATTAATTATAATATTCAGTTTTAAACAATGTAACTCATAATTTAACTGAGACTATGTTTGCCACATCAGTTTTCTTACAATGCTTATTTCTTCTCCGGGATACATTTCATTTTTTAAAACACAGAATTGATAACTTTTGAATTATGTATACATGTTTGTGTTACCGGTAATTAATAAAATTTTTAAACTAGTGATCTGTCTCAAAACTGCATGGAAGATATAATATGGATCTGATCCAAAATGTGTAGAATTGTACTTACATCCATCCATTCCTATATATACTATCAAAACTGGTTAGCCCAATGCAAGGTAACATAGGGCTTAAAATTTTCCTGGCGACACTAAGCACAACACACAAATACACCATGGATGGGATGTCCATCTCGTTTCTGAACCCTTCATTATCAAACCCAATTCAGGGCTGTGGGGACCTGGAGCCTATTCTGGCTTCCCTCTGCCCCAGGTATTAACTCATCATGGATGAGACAGCAGGTCACTGTGGAACCCACTCACCAGCTCACCCATATTTACTTATACAGGGCCAAAATGATCCCTTATACATAATGCCTTTGTTGGAGGATATTCAGATTGCCTGGAAAAATGATACTTAGATATAAGAAACTAAAATTCAAACCAAGGGCTAAAATGCAAACCAATGACTCTGGAGCTTTGAGCCAGCAGCTTCAATCACTGCTACTATACTGCTGGGTAATATACTTGTTTAAGTTAAATTCCATAGCTATTCAATGTGGAAACTCCACATAACCTTGGAAGTACAATAGAAGTCACAACATATCAATATACCCACCATTATTTATGATTTGTTCCGAGGGAAAAAAAATGTTTTGCCTATATATAGATAATGGTGTGCTTTTAGTAAGATATACAGTATTGCCCTTAGCATCTTCTTATTTGTTGGTCAAAGGAATAAGACCTAGTTAAGACTTATAGGTGGACTGCAAATGTCTGGTTGCTAGATTATGACTAGTTTTAGAAAAAAAAGTCTCAGCATGTTAGGTCTAAAAGATTAAGGACAGAAGAACAAAACGCATAGAGGCCTGTACCATCCACAATACCATCTTGTACACTCTGGACCTGAATGAAAGAGAAATAGCTGAGTATAAATTTGACTGAGGATGTGAATTTCTTTTTCTGTGCAGGTAGCGGGAAGATAATGATTCACTTAACTTTACAACATAAACTTTTTCCATCGATTACACTATATTGCCATTAAACAGGAGTTGTTTGCTTTATTTTTAAGAAAAAAATAAGCAAAATTTCCTTGACAAGATTTCTTCAAATAAGCTAAATAATGTTGAATACGAATTTCTTGATAAGTTGCAAAGTCTTAGAATAAGGAAAATAAGATTTAATGGCTTATTTAGATTTCATTTTTTTTGCAGTGTGCTTCATAGGTTTTGCTGGGATCAAGATCCTAGCAGTATCAAGTAAGAGAGAGAGAGAGAGGTTAGGAGCATGCTCTGATACAGCGCATTGCTGCACCCACCACACGACAAACCAACTTAGGACCCAGATTAGGACCCGAGTGCTGCCATACAATGGGTGACACCTCAGCACCACAGCAAGTAAGGCAAGAATACACCCTGGAACAGAATAATCATTTTACGGGCACACATTAATACATGCATATCTATCATATAGTAATAAAAAAAATAATAATAATTTACATGCTTAAGGATGTGGCAGGAAACTGCAGAATTTAAAGAAAAACCATGAAAACAGAGAAACAATGTACAAACTCCACATATACAAGAGCAGGCTCCAAATTAAACCCACATACCTGGACAGGTGAGTTAGCAATGCCAACTACTATGCCATCATTCGTCCATCCAGCCATCCTTGTTGAAGCCCACTTGACAGCTCAAACCTGCAGAACTGCCAGAATTATGTTCAAGCTGTCCCAGTACACTCATCCACATCCACACACAGAGCCAATTTAGAGATGCCAACTGCTCTAATATAAGTGTGATTGGGAAATAGCAAAAAATCCCATCCAGTCATGTGGAAAATGGACAATGTAGGGATAGGTGGAAAATTCTGGTGTGCACCCCACTTGAGTTACATAAACATTCCCCACTACTATTTTTAAACTACTTAGGGATGACCCCTTTTGGTGTCCAGAGTGTGCACCCCTTGAGTCACCAAAATGGCACTCCTCACTTCCACAGACCACTTAAACTATTTTTAGATTTTGAGGATGGGGGCGAGGGTTGGGGGGGAGGGTGTATCCTCCTCAGTGTCCAGAGTGTGTTACCAAAACAGCACACTTCACCGTCCTTTACGTGGACATAACGGAAGGGTACAGAGTGTGCACCACTTGAGTCATATAAATGGCAACCCTTACTGTTCGGAGTGCACTTCCCTTGACTTTCATTAATGATGCCTCTTGCTCTAGTTGGGTGTCTTTGTTGCCTAATGAATTGACCAGCTCTGTTTGGGGGTTAAATATTTGTTAAATTGAGTTTTTAATTTCAGGGTGGCACAATAATGAGGAGTGCTGTATTACAGCTACAATGTCCATGTACTCTTTCCCCGCATACTTCCATCTTGCTCTGACATCCTAAAACATGTGCATTTTGTAAAATATTTCAGAAACAAAGTGTGATTTTTAAAAATATTAATCTTGTGTTTTAAGGAGAGATTACATTTTGATGATTCAAACTCAATGAGACCCTGTAGTGACCAGTTCTGGACAGCAGTAAACAATGTGAAAAACATCCATCCATCCATTATCTGACCCGCTATATCCTAACTACAGGGTCATGGGGGTCTGCTGGAGCCAATCCTAGCCAACACAGGACGCAAAGCAGGAAACAAACCCCGGGAAGGGCGCCAGGCCACTGCAAGGCACACACACACCAAGCATACAATAGGGACAATTTTAGAATCACCAATGCACCTAACCAGCATGTCTTTGGGAGGAAACTGGAGCACCCGGAGGAAACTCACGCAAACATGGGGAGAACATGCAGACTCCAAGTAGGAAGAACCCGGGAAGTGAACCCAGGTCTCCTAACTGCGAGCACTACCACCGCGACACTGTGCCGCCCCTGTGAAAAACATCCATGGAAAAATTTTTAAATATTCTCCAGTAACTTGTGTCAAATTGAGCTTGAATCTTCAACACGTAATTTCTAAACGAAAACATGAGATTAAAAAAAATTCTCAGCCATCACTACAAGCTATATGGGGTAAGTAATACAGTATATAAAATATATTTTTGAGTTGTGTACTCCTTTAGGCAAGGCAAAGTAAATTAGTCATGACCCAGCCTTATGCTTCTGAACTGCCATACAAGTATACTTGGTAGCTGTGGTTAACACTAAAAATCACTAAAAAGAGTTTTAAAAAATCTGGACAAGGTTCAAAACTAGGTGAAAACTTGGAAAATGCACTTTAATGTAGAAAAATGCAACGTCAGTTATAAATGCAAAATAGCATTGACTGTCCTACAGGAAGTAACCTCTGAGAAGGATTTAGGAAATAATGCTGTCACATTTTCATCATCTAAATAATGTGCAGAACTTATTAAAAAGGCAAATTAAATATTAGGTTATATCGTAAAAACTTGAAAATATATCAAGGGATGTTATGCTCAGACTATATAATGCACTAGTGGGACCGCATCTGGTATTGTATGAAGTTCTGGTCAACACGCTACAAAAAAGACATAGCAACACTTGAAGCTACGAGAAGGAGAGCAACCAAGTGCACCCCAGGACTTAAGGACATATCACATCATACTGTACTCAGACAGACTCAGAGAATTAAACCTGTTTAATCTCGAGCAAAGGAGACTCCGTGATGATCTAATCTAAGTCTTCAAAATCCTCAAAGGCACTGGTAAAGTAGATCATGCAGAATTCTTTCAACTTAAGCGTGAATCATGTACTTGAGGACACGTGATTTAAGTCTGAAGCCAGTAAGCACTTCTACATAAAATTATCTAGCAATCTGGTACAAACTTTGGAGACATGCAGCTGAAGTGAACATCTTGACCACCTTTAAGATAAATTTGGATGAGAAACTGGCACTGCGTAGCTATTAGCTGAACAAACGAGCTTGAAAAACTGAAAGGTCTCCTCTTATTTGTTATATTTCTTTTGTTCTTATGTAAATACCAACTTGTATGATATAGATTAAACAAGAACACAACAGAAAAGGTAGGCATCAATTAATTAATACATTTCAATACACGCCCAACGATAAATTCATGTACAATGATGTCAAACTTTGGCCATAATGTGTCCTCCCCTTCAGTTCTACTTGTTTTTTATATAGCGCATTTTAGGGCTGCACTATCACAAAGCGTGAAGTGAGCAGTTTTGCTAAATGTGACATGGTTTATAACATTCACCGTTTATCTCTTTTCTGTAAAAATAAATGAATCTAAGCACTTGTACCAATTGTACCAAGCAAGGGACGAGCACTGCTGCTCTCATCATGCTGTTGCAAGAGGACATCTCTGCATGACGAAAGCAACCGCTGACGGCTAGCTAATCAATGGCAGACACCGGCTACAGTACATTAGGCTTTTGAATACTGACATCGAAATTGCGGATCTTAACATTAAAACTGTCTGCCGTAACGCTTATTTTAATACGTGGCACAATGCCGCCGTCCCGTGGCGGAGTCGAGGGAATGCATTGTTTTGACTACGCGGATATTACGTCCTTAAAAGGAGGAGAAACGATTACAGTATTGGACTGGCCTCACTTGATTGCTTTTTTTTTCGATATGCATTTTCTACCAATGGCCTCTCTCGAAGATGCCCATTTTTAAGGTCGCGTGTGATTTTTGTCGTTTCCCCATCTTCTTCCTGCCGAGTCTTAAGTAGACGAGAAGGTCAAAGTTCAGTAAATATTGATGATGTCATGCTGTAAAGATGGCTGAAGGGTGAGCGATTTGTTTATAATTTTTAAGTGTAGCTTCTTTTTGATGCTGCTTAGTAGACTGCTGCTACCTGCGCCCTATTGCTTTCACCTCAGCTGGGATTTGGGAAGCTTGCTGGGGTCGTGCGCCGCGTCGCGATGTACAATTGGAGGCCTCATGCTAAGAATAGTTGTTTTCAAAATAAAACTTGGATTTGTTTACAACAAACATGCAGGCAATTTCATACAAATGTATGTAAATTGATATTGCTAGTTTGGATTAGAACGCGCGTTTGTTATACTTGCCCACCCCTGGAATCTGAATAATGATACGCTTAATGAAACAATTGATATTATTGTCCGAGCGACAACACAACGTTCTCAGTTATCGGTTCCGTCTAGCTTCGTTGCTGCTTCCTAATGTCAGATGCCTTATTGCTAATATTTCCTGCAATTTGTGACAAATGTTTGTAACATATCGTTGCTTACCACTGTATTTGAATAGACCCAATTTAAAGTGGTAAGATACGATGGTTTAGCACAGCTGTCAGCCTCACGGCACCTGTCACTGTCCGTATTCGGTTTTCATGTCTGCCGACGTGGATTTTGTTATTATATCTGAGGGATATTGGGATGCTTACCCAAGTGGCTTATATCAAGATAGATGTTGTGGTTTTAATGATTTTTGCTGTTTTTATTCTGTCTTAGTATTAATTTATTAGCGCACAGTGTATTTCCCATTTTCATTAAAGGTGCTACGTTTCGAACGCCATTATTAACCCCATTACAACAAAACAAAGTCAAAAGTATGCTAAAACGAAGAGTATCATACAACTGAAACTAGTTTTATTTTTAAATTATGTTAAAGCATTATTGCTATAACTAGTTTTTAAAAGGAATACGTAACATACAGTACGTTGCGAGCTTTTTGTCACTTACGATATCCCCAAACATTGTTAGAACTAATTTCCCAACACACAGTATGAGGAAAAAGCAAAGGTAAAATGATTACGCAGGGTTGATAAAAAAAAACGACGGTGTCCAAAACAAGCTTCAATGTTGTATAAAATTACTGGATCGACCGTGTGTTCAGTGTTGACAGCGATTCTCGCAAAAAAAGTGAGAAGGGTCAGGAGTCGATAGATGACGTCATCACCTAGTTTGCATATCCATATTAAGAGGGACTACCTTTGCATACAAATATCCACCCATCCATCCATTTTCTAACCCGCTGAATCCGAACATAGGGTCATGGGGGTCTGCTGGAGCCAATCCCAGCCAACACAGGGCACAAGGCAGGAATCCAATCCCGGGCAGGGTGCCAACCCACCGCAGGACACACACAAACACACCCACACATCAAACACACACTAGGGCCAATTTAGAATCGCCAATGCACCTAACCTGCATGTCTTTGGACTGTGGGAGGAAACCGGAGCGCCCGGAGGAAACCCACGCAGACACAAGGAGAACGTGCAAACTCCACGCAGGGAGGACCCGGGAAGCGACCCCGGGTCTCTTTACTGCGAGGCAGCAGCACTACCACTGCGCCACCGTGCCGCCCCGCATACAAATATAATTACAGTAAATTAACTACATAGAATAAACTGAATTGTGCTGCACAAAGCAAGAGAATGAAAATAAAATCTTAGTTTAAAGTTATATTAATGTATATCTCGAATGATGCCTTCGAAAATAGAACATATGAAATTGACAAACAAGAGAAGACCCTGCAATCCATCAAGCTATTTGTTTAGCTAATAGCTAAGCAGTCTCAATATCTCATCTAGACTTTTCTCTCTATTATAAAAAATGACAAGACTTTTTCAGAGGGATAAGACGTGATCTTTTGAAGAGAGACAGAGACACTTTCACTTCCCGTGAGACGGACTAGTCTTAAAAGTTATCAAGGTTTCTTCTACAACTTCATGCCTTTGTAGTTTGTTCCAGACTCCCGCAGCTCTTTACGTAAAGAAGTGCTGCCTGGCTTCAGTCCTAAATGCAATGTCTCCTTAATTTCCACTGGTGTCCTCGAGTATACATTTTACCATTAAGCTGAATGAATTTGGCTAGATCTACGTTATCAATGCCTTTGAGGATTTTGAAAACATGGATTAGGTCCCCATGGAGCCTCCTGTGCTCGAGACTGAATGGGTTTAATTCTCTTGGTCTGTCAGAGTACGACATGTCCTTAAGGCCTAGGATGTACTTTGTTTCTCTGCTCTGTGTTTTTTTGTAGTTTGGAGACCAGAACTGCACACAGTACTCCAGATGTGGTCTCACTAGTGCATTTTATAGTTTGAGCATAATGTCCCTCAATTTATATTCAACAGTTTTTACAATAACAGCACACACATAAGCTAAACATAAATGTAGTTATACAAGATGAGTAGTAACACTCACTATATAGACTACTAATTAAAAATATTTTCAGAAAAATGTGTGTACACATTTGTTTTGGCTAATGTTTAAAAAGATCAATTTCAGTACACATTAAGTAAAAGTAATATAGAAGAATCCGTTTTTTTGGTTATGAGTGCTAGTGTGTATGGCTTTGAAAAGTTGCATGGTTTTGATATTTTCAACGTGTTTCAGTGCCCGTGCGCTTTGTTGTGTTACACAATTTAGCATGGAAGTCTGTTTTGCTATACAGCTAATATGCCCTAGACTCATTACCGATAACAGAGCTTCAACGATCCTTTAAAATCAGGGTTTGATACCCATTCTTTTCTATACTTTTGCAAATATAACTTTAAATGGGACATCAACAACCAAAGCCAAACAGTGACCTTTCTTTAAATGTGTTGATTATGAATAGTGCAAAAGAACAGGTCCTTTGTATTTAACAAATTTTCTTTATTGACTTGACGCTGAAAACGCAAATTTGTTAGGAATGGGAAAGACAGGATTCACTTACTTTTTGACTATTTGAAAAATATAACCTAGCTATTAGCTAAAACATTTCAAGTTTAAAATGAAGAAAAGGCTCTTTCCTAGGTGCAGCAACAGTTGTGTTATAATGACTCGATGTTGGCCACTCTGCCTCGTGTAAGTGCAGCTCATTTGTGATTCAGAATAAACACTGTGGGTAGTTTTCTACTATATTCTGTCAACCTGCATAGAAATCAGTTGTTACATAAACTTTTGGCTTGTGACTTAAGAAAAGTTGCTTATGTCAATTGAAAATGTTACTAGGCTCTTTTTTTAAAATAAAGTAGACAAAGGGGTCTGAAAAATCACTAGATATAGCAACAAAGTTGGTAAAACTGCTTCTGTTTCAGATAATTAGAAACATCATTATCCATCCATCCATTATCCAACCCGCTATATCCTAACTACAGGGTCACGGGGGGTCTGCTGGAGCCAATCCCAGCCAACACAGGGCGCAAGGCAGGAAACAAACCCTGGGTAGAGCGCCAGCCAACAGCAGGACATACACCAAGCATACACTAAGGACAATTTAGAATCGCCAGTGCACCCAACCTGCATGTCTTTGGACTGCGGGAGGAAATGAAACATCATTATGCTGTAGCAAAATGATATAGGTTAGATTAAATTAGATTCAACTTTATTGTCATTTTAGAGGCACAATGAAATGCAGTTTAGCATCTAATCAGAAAGTACAAATAAAGTGCAATAGACAGTAAGGTGCAATAAGGCAGCATACAAATGAAGAAAAAAAAATTATATATAATGTGTGTGTATAGTATTTGAATTACAGGTAGTAATGTATACAAGGAAAAGTGTGTGTGTATGTATGTATATATATATATATATATATATATATATATATATATATGAATATATGAACACTGATCAGTATGTGCAGATACATAATATGAATAACAATAGATATATGAAATTTTATGTACAGCATAGAAATATGCAGACAAGTGAAAATAAACGAGTGTATCCAGAAGTTTTTGATATTTAGAAAGGTCAGCTATTGAGTGGTAAAGGTTGAGAGTTCAAGATGGTGATGGTGTTAGGAAAGAAATTGTTCCTGAGCCTACTGGTGCGTGGTTGGGGTGTGAGACATCTTTGATGTTGCTGTGAGCCCATCGCAAACACTGTGTATGCTGCAGGTCAGTGATAATCAGCATCTGGATGCCAAAGATGAGCTGGTAGTTTTCACCATCCATTGCAGGGCCTTTCTGTCAGCTATGAAGTAGTTGCCATAGCACACCATAATGCAGTTAGTCAATTTGTACTTGACAGTGCAGTGGCAAAAGTTCAACAGAATCTGAGGAGACAGGCAAGCTTTCTTTTAGCCTGTACAGTAAGTAAAGTTGTTGCTGCGCCTTTTTAACCAGACTGGAAGTGTTTATTGTCCAAGAAAGGTCCTCAGAGATGTGGACGCCCAGGAATTTGAAGCTGGAAACACACTCCACCTCAGCTCCTTTTGTATGGATGGGAATGTGTCTACCTTTAGTTTTCAGGTAATCCAAAATGAGCTGTTTGGTTTTCTTGGTGTTTAGGGTGAGGTTATTTTCAGCACACCATGTTGCCAAGTGCTCAGCCTCCTCTCTGTAGGCTGACTCATCATTATCACCGATCAGTCCTATTATCATGGTGTCATCTGCGAACTTTATGATGGAGTTGGAGCCATATAAAGGGATGCAGTCATCATTGACCAAGGGAGTACATAGCCCTGTGGAATGCCATTATTTAGGATCAGGGTGGAGAATGTGTGTTTGTTTAGCCGGACAGTCTGGGGTCTGTTGGTTAGAAAGTCCAGTGTCTAGTTACAAAGATAGGTACTGATTCCTAGGTTGCTTAGTTTATTTACCAGATTGGAGGTGATGATAGTATTAAATGCAGAGCTAAAATCAACAAATAACATCCTGACGTATGAGTTGTTGTTGTCCAGGTGTGTCAGGGCAGTGTGAATAGCTGAGGATATGGCATCCTCCATTGACCTATCGGTATGATAGGCAAACTGATAGGGATCTAGTGTGGGAGGTAGCCCAGAACCAGTCCGTCAAAGCACTTGGTGATAATTGGGGTGAGTGCGACAGGGTGGTAGTCATTCAGGCTCCCTGGAGAGGATGGTTTAGGCACTGGTACAATTGTTGTAGACTTAAGGCATATGGGGAATTGTTGTATTTCTGTTTGGCTCTCTTGATGCACTTTTTCAGGTTTTCCCTGGATGTGCTGTAGCTCTCAATGTCGCCAGATCTAAAAGTGCCATCTCGTACTTTAAGCAAAAGTCTAACCTCTCTGTTCATCCAAGGCTTCTGGTTAGGGAAGGTCTTAATCTGTTTGTGCGTTTTAACTTCATTAATGCTCGTATTGATGCACTCGACAACAGAAGAGGTATACCATTCAATGTCCACATTTGAATCTTGAGTGGCATTGGTGGCAAACAGGCTTCAGTTCATATACTGAAATGTCTGCTGCCTCTTCAGGCCAGACTTTCACCGTCCTCACTGAAGATCTCACACATCTGATGCGTGGTGTGTATTTGGAGAGCAGGAGCAGGGAGAGGTGATCCTATTGTCCAAGGTGGGGAAGCATAAAGGCCTTGTAAGCCTCAGCAATATTTGTATACATGTGGTCCAAGATTTTGTCTCCTCTGGTGGGGCAGGAGATGTTTTGATGAAACGGGAAAAGTTGGGGGATACAGTTCTAAAGTTACAATGATTGATATTGCCTACAGTAATGAAAGCCCAATCTGGATGTGCTGTTTGTTGTTTGCTAACAGCAGTATGCAGTTCTTTCATTGCAAGCTTAGTGTTGGCATCTGGTGGTACTTACACTGCAGTGATTACAATAAACATTAATTCCTGGGGTAATATTCCAGATCAGCAGACCAATGGCTTTCCATTACAACAGTGTTTGCATACCCAGCATTGTTCACATGAATGCAAAGACCTCCACCTTTGGTCTTACTGGTATTCTCTATTGTTCTGTCAGCCCTGAAGACAGTGTGCCCCTTCAGCTCAGCATTGTCCGGAAAACAGTCATTTAACCACGTTTCTGTGAAAATCATGTTTTTGCAGTTTGTAACAGATGTGTGTGAGGAGATCTGGAGTCGTACTTCGTCTAGTTTGTTCGCAAGAGACCGAATGTTGGCGAGAAAATTGCTTGGCAATTGCTTAAATATTATGAATGTCTATGACAGTATTGGCACTGAATCAGAATGATGCTTGTATTTGTACCAATCTCTCAGAACATTTGGAACAGTTGGATGTTTGCTGTGCTCATGACAGTTTGTGGGTGATGGCACACAGAGTATAGCATATCATTAGGATGACATAGTAGACTCTCTTCCGAGTTTTAGCTAATGTAGATATAGGCTGAGAAATATACTGTATAGTTTACTCCTGTATGCCATTGCTCATGTTTCCACATATACTTTAACACACAGAAATTGATCTCCTGTGATTTTGATTGGCTGCATTGGTTTCTTCATCTTTGATTGTTATACAGCCAGATGACCTGCTTGTTGTTATTTCCCCTTCAGCTGTTATCTACCAGTTTTAGAATGTCATTGATTGAGCAGATGCGGAATGTGTCTGACTAGGTGTATCCTGTGCTCAGTCTTGATGGCCTTTAATTGGTTCAAGCTGATAAATGTTGCCAAGGTTTTTTCTTAAGCACTTCTGGAGGAACACATTGAATTTCTATGCTATTCATGCCATAGTCTTCCATCTTTTGAAGTGCGGGCATTAGGACAGTGTGTAGAGTTGGATTTTCAGCATAGTATTGTTAACCAAATCAGGTGTAGTAGTTAGAACTTTACTGACATTTAATAATGATTAATTACATTTATATAGCGCTTTTCTAGACAAAATGTATAGGCTTTACCTGGGTGAGGCAACAGGAGCCATTCTTGTGCCAGTATGCTATCACACATCACCTATTAAGTAGTGAAGGGGTTTGGGAAATTGTTGGTCAATTAAAGACCGTGGGACAAATAGGTGGCTGGAATGACCAGGACATGGGGGGCAATTTATCCAGAACATTGGAAAACACCCCACTTTTTTCGAAAGATACCCAGGCAGCTTTTATGACCTCAGATAGTCAGGACCTTTATCTTTCCATCTCATCCAAAGGACGGCGCCAGTTTATATAGCACAGCGTACCTATCACTCCCCTGAGGTCCCCAAACAGACCACAGGGTAAATCCCCAAGCTGGAATGCAAACACCTCCTCCAGATATACTGTTCATTAACTGAAAAATAAATACTGCTTAAAATCAACTTGAATGCTAAAAATTCAAACTTTGAATGTATGAATTAGTTAATACAAAAATAATTCAATATATTGTCATTTTCATAAATGCTTTAAAGCTGTTTTCGTAACAACACACTTTTCACATCGGGTTTGTCAGAAAATCACATTGTCAGGTTTGTGGACTTTTGTGAGATGAATCTTTGTGTCGGTACATGGAGGAGTCATTAGCTGATTAATTACTCTTATCGAAGACTAATATTTAATGGACCAGTTAATCTAAATTTCAAATGTCATAAAATCCTAATACTTAAATTTTACAAATCTCCCTTTTTGTCTCAA
This sequence comes from Polypterus bichir lapradei, assembly GCA_026402145.1. Lineage (NCBI taxonomy): Eukaryota > Metazoa > Chordata > Cladistia > Polypteriformes > Polypteridae > Polypterus > Polypterus bichir. Next base: position 9,324,857 of record JANRMT010062849.1, read on the forward strand.
ATTTAGGACTACCTTAGTGAACTTAAACTTGTCAATTTAAGATGTTTACTTTAGAATTCCAGTTTGAAGTATCAAAGGTATCATTTTAAGAAAAAGTGTGTTCAGTGTTTCTGAAGTTTGCTTGTGACAACAAAAATTAACCTAGAAATAATATTTTATTACAGATTCTTGGTACAGTTTTTGTCATTAAATTTTTTGCTCACTTGTCTGCTCACAGTGGTTTTCTCACCTCATCCCCTTGCCAGGCTATTTTCTGCTTATCCTGGTCTTGCTTCTGTATTTTTGTTTCTTCAGGGCTTATGAACATGCAGACTTCATGTTAAACCTGGCACTGTGAGGTCGGAATGACAGCAGAGCGCTACCACTCTGCCTATGCTAAATTATTAGTACTAAACTTACTAAATTTCAACCTGAATAAACTTGGGTGAATTAATGTTGCTGAAGTGGCCCTAGTGTGCATGGCGTTGTTTTTTGTAGTCTCTTTTTAGATAGATAGATAGATAGATGGACTGTGCCCAAGGATTGTTAGTGCCTTGTGCCCGATGGTTTCTGGGTAGGCTCCAGCAACCAGCGACCCAGCCCTGGATAAGCAGGTTAGGAAGATGGGTGGATGGATGGCTGTAATGTCTGTTCAGTTCTTGTCACATGTTTGTATGCTATGTGCATGCTCAGCATTCTCTCTCAATGATGTATATGTGTGCATTATTACTGCTGGCAGCAGACAGAATCTTTGCAAAATAATGAAATAAGCTTTGGTATAGTGAGCAAATTTAAGCAATTGTAAGTGTGAGTGTTATTATTGTCTAGCTGTCAACAAAAATAGAGTCAGAAATTCACATAACAGGCGTCAGTATTAAGTGTGAATCACACCGCTCTGCTAAGACTTTCAATGGTGACACACACTCCAGGCCCTGAAGATTGGCGCAGAGGAAGACGATCAGCAAAGTGAAGTACACAGCTGGTGTCCTTTTAGAATAGCTGAATGTAACAACAATGATTTGCATTTTGCTTTTTTCCCACATTTTAACATGACATTGATATACTCTTCTGTAATATTTACGTAATCTTAAGATGCAAATCAATATTCTGTGTGTGTGAAAATCTGACTTGTTTTGCATTTTTTAAAGCTTTTTTTCACAATGGCACCCCAGTACCCAAAAGGTCCGTCATTAAAACAAAAGAACCTACTAGTTATTTTTTAAAATGTGTGATATATGCTTTACTTAAATGACAACTTCAGTATTTTTCAAGAGCAAAGTTATTTCTTCACAAACATGGTATACATGCATTGGCCTCACAGAATTGTGTTCAAAAGTTAAGTGTTTTCTATAAATAAAAAATAATAGCCTCCTCTGTAAAATGCCAGTGTAGAAGATATGGGGCATAGAACACCCCTGGAAAACAAAAGCTTAAAAACTTCACAACTTTGAATGCATTTGTGGAATTCTGTCTTGAAATCTATACAGTGGATGGACAGCTGCCATTCAAATTTAATGCCATTCTCAATGATTGTATGCAATGTGATGATTTGTTCACTGCATGAGGGTCCATTGTAAAATTCAGCTTGCGGTTCTCGCACAATTTCATCTATCGCAGCTTATAGCTATTTGGGTAGAATAGTGTGAAAACCATGCTGGGGTCTGAAAGGTGAGTGACATTTTTCCAGTTGTTACATTCAGTGACACTGCCTGGTCTGACAAGTCCAGGCCTCTGAACCTCCCAGTCTTAGATAATGAAGTAGCAGTCTCCTCGAAAAGCCTGTTTCCTTAAGTCAGTGTAAAGTGTTAAAGAAAGATTTAGCTATATAAATAGATGGGGTAGATGCTAATTTCTGTCCATCAATCCATCTATCCTATAACCTGCATATCCAGTTCAGGGTCATGGGGAAGATTCTCATCTTAACTGCCTTAATTCCTGTGGTCAGTGCTATTGAAGAGGAACATGAATTTTTGAATAGCTCTCTAAATAACATCCATGTAGCTGTTTTGGGTTTAACCCAGAGATGATATATGAAGTAGAATGTGTGCTGATTTGTTGATGGACAAGTGCAGGATGGATCCAAATGGAATAGATTTTCACAGTGTAGAGTAGCTTTGAGGACACTAAAAGCCACTTCACTGGCCAGAGTTTGTATGTGGGTTGCAAAAGTAGACATATTTTTGTGTAGTAGAACATTCATATCACACAACCCTACCCAAGCAATTCCAAATAGGAATCCAACTACGGTAAATATGCTGTAAGAAGTCAACATTTGTGCTTTTTTTAATCATGTCTCAAGTTTAATGCACATTTTAATAAAATGCTCAAATGACAAAATTTACTGTGTTTTGAAATTACATAAATCTGCAAGGTGTCCATTTGAGCTGACTTACATTTTTTCTTTACATGCTGTATTGAATATAAAGGTATTCTAGTATTTCCAAATGAATAACACTTTTAATATGTATTTTTTCAGGGAAGGAGATTGGTGGGGAGGTTGGTTCCAACAGAGTTTTCAAAGTGTGAAAGAAAAAGTAAGCCAATGTTTTATTTTCTTCTTAATAATGTTGGTTTGAAAAAAACAAGCAACAAGTTTGACTAATATCAAGTTGAACATGAGAACTTAGTTCAGGGATAGAATTTATTAGTATTACCCTTTATTCTTGTATGAAATACATATTTCCATTGGTATATGTATTACTTGACTTTGAAATTATTCCCTTGAAAAGATTTTATTTTGTGAGCCTCATGCACAATTCAAATGATGATTGTGAACGTCAATTATAGTTGAGTATTTATCAACACCTTTGGTTACACTGTAGCCCTTTTTCTTTCTTCATTGATCTAAAGTGTATTTTTGACATATCCTCATTTCAATATGTTGTTGATTTTTTTCCTTGTATTTGTATTACTTAGTATTGATAAATAAAATAGATGATTTAGGATTAAGGATTCTTTTATTTTAGCAATAATTATATAATCCCAGGGTAATAGTCTTTCACCTATTTAAGCTTAGATCTGCATTAACAAGGAATTTAATATTCAGAAAATGACATATTTCATTTTACTCTTCTTAAGATTGTTTCCTAACATACAATAATACCTCCTTCATTCAGTATATATGACGTACCTAGTGGACAAAATATACCGATCTTGAGAATCCCAAGGTTTGAAGTATGAATAGAGATAGCTTGTACAACTCTTAAGTTGTTTCTTAAGTTATCCACTGACAAAAGAAAGAACAAAGAATATTAGAACAACGAGCCATCCATCATAAATCTTCTTTTTTTGTATGTTGGTAGACACATGGTTCATCCATCAGCCTGTCAGTTCAGCATGAAACACCAACAAGACTAAGTTCAGCTTCTACTTGGATGCTGCAGTCATGACAGCACACTGACGTTATCTCGTAATGAAACATTTGACAGGCAGGATGGCAATAAATAATTGCATTACATTTTATTCTCTTCTTGTTAACATTTTCAGTAGACGTTTGGCTTGGATGCAGGGTTTCAGCCAGTTTGCTGTGCAATTGAAAACTGTGCAAAGTAACATTGGAAGTCCAATCAACAGTAAATGTCCAGGGCATGAAAAAATACATTAATTTGAAGGCCACCTGAATATATTAGTTTTCTGATTTTAAAAAACATCCATGAAAAGCAGGGGTAGAACTGGCACTTCAAGTTTATGACTCCATTATAAATTTATCTTGCTTTTTAGGATTTATTATTTCATGTTTAGAAATATTTTAAAACCAATTTTCCATGTAAGATGTAAGCATTTACGCTGTTTTGACATCATTAAAAATTACAGTATGTTATCTTTTTGAAATCAAAACATATAATCTGTGTCTCTTTTTCACAGTCAGTTGAAGCCTTTGAATTTATGAAAAGAGATCTGACAGAGTTTACTCATGTAGTTCAGCATGACACAGCATGCACAATTGCAGCAACAGCTAGTGCCGTCAAAGAGAAGCTGGCAGTAAGTATTTCATTTTAATAAAACAACAAAGATTTGGATTTCAGTTTTCACTGTTACTATTGTAAACATAAAATGTGTGCAATACCATTTGTGCCAAAATGAAATAAATAAAATGGCAATCCACCTTAATAAAAAGACAACTGTCAGTGTATTTGTGTCCATTTAGTTTGTACTTCTCTGTTATATACCATTTAGAGTGGAATTTGTAAATGCAGTGCTAGTGGTTGTGATGTGTCATCTGTTGGAATGAAATATACAGTTCATTTTATTACTTCATGCATTACAAAATACATTCCAGTACATAATGGACTGCAAATGTTAACCCTGAATACATCCAATAGAGAATAACTGCTGAAAAAGGGTGTATTTGCACATACATGTGTTTATACCATTGCCAAGGTTAGGAAGAAAAAATTTAAAATAGGCAAAACATGTAGAAGAAGGGAGAGGGAGGTTGAGAGCATGCACTGATACAGCACATTGCTGCACCCACCACACAACTAACCACCTCAGGATCTCAAATTAGGACCTGAGTGCAGTCATCCAATGGGTGACATCTCAGCACCACACTAGTTTGAATGGAATGGAACAGTGTAAAGTTTTTGGCTAGAGTGCCAGTCCTGCCACCAACCCCCCGAGTTTTCCTTGCAAGCTGGAAGCCCTGCTTGCAGGGCTGGATGCATATTAACATCATACCCAGGTCAGAGCAATGGGCCTTGCTTAAGAGAACAACGGTGTGGAATCACTCCTGGCATTTACAGGGATGTAGAAGCAGGGTCAGAAAAAATCAAAAATGATAATAAAAATACACAATAAGAATATTGGTCTTAATGATGTATTTTATTATCTGATGTTATACACTGGCAACAGCAGGGTGGTAGTGACTTTCTTGCACCTGCTCGGGCCACATGAACAACTTTTGTAGGTGTAATGCTAATGACCGATAACTTACTGTGTTGGGCAGTGGATGTGTGACAATAATGATATATCGACAAAACCCCAGCACAAGTAGGCTAGTGCTGCTAAACCAAGCATAAGAGACCACTGCCACATTTTCTCACCAAAATACTTTGACTATAAGAGTGGTCAATTCGATGAGTGACACAGAGAAGAAGTGGTAAAAATAGGTGGCTCAATCTAAAGAAGAAAAGGCCTTGAAGTCTTCTTCTTCTGTTAGGTTTTGGTTTTTCTGTTTTCTTTTTTTTATAATTTAATGATTTTTTTTTTCCTTAAGATTGATTTTGACGTTATTTGTTGCATAAGTTAATTGTGCACCATGTTAGTTTCTTGAAGTAAAATGAAAAAAAGAGAAAGTAACAAAGAGGAATAGGCCACCACAAGGGAAGGGCATTGGTTGTGTAGTATTATAGCAATCATACAGACACCTCATGTATCAAATAAAAAAAACATGAGGTGTATGGTGATTATTTAGAGTTCAATCTGCAGCACAGCTAATCTCTATATATTCAGTTGCGGTACCGATTTATTTGCGCAAATCCAGCGGTGGAGGGTGGCACTCCTTACTCATGTGCCAGCCTTCATTCGAGTCAGTCTACCTCTGTCCATTTGTTGGAGCATACCTTGCCTCCGCTTATCTAGTGATACCTCTTTGTTGAACAGACATTATCATCTACAGATTGTTAAGGAGTAATGTTTGACTTTTGTGAGAGAGAGATCAGAGCTATGTGTGTTTTATAGGGTAACTGCTGATTGCCAGAGATATCATGGCCACGTACCTACTGTCCGCTTGGCCAGAATTACATTTAAAAATTTTTTATTATTGATTTTTAAAGTTTGCCCTTTTTCAGTACTATGTGGGCATAGCTGTGGGGGACAGCTAGTTATGAAATAAATAATCAGATGCAAAAGTAAATAACAAATTGTGAAAAACTGCATGATTAAGTCATATAATTATTATGAAATGCAATGTCACCATTATTATTAGAGGTTTTATTTTAAAATGGCCTTGTTTTTAAGGTCTGTTTTTATTTCACAGTGCAATAGACACAGTGCCTGTGCTATTGATTTCTGAATGCCTCTTTAAATCAAAGCCAGAAGGTTGAACCTGTTCATTTTTTTAACAATTTGCTGTTCTTTCCTTTGTTTAATTATAGACAGTGAGCTACCAAATATCTTTAGCTCAACTTTTCTCATATTCAAACTGACAACACATCAAAGTACTAAGAGCTGCAATAGTTAGTTTGTCAGATGAAATAAATTGAGAGAATTTAACATATTGTAACTGTACCAAGCAATGGGAACATTTATTGAACAATAGTAAACTGTACATTAAAAGCCTAACATCCTAGTTGCACATTTTCACTGATCATTGGAAATGGCTGGTAAAAAAGACACGCTGCTATTCTTATACTGTCTTCACCCTCCTTAATATAATACTAGTCCTAGTATTTCTGATCGCCCCTTCACACTGTTGTTCTCTATCTCTTTCCCTAATTCGGCCAGAATAACCAACAATTCCTTCATGGGTCTGTTTATCCTCTCTCTGAAAGTCTCTACCAGCTGTCTTGAATGTTTTTGAGGCTTGCAGAATGCAGCTGATCCCTCCCTGTTCCCTTCTGATGGGTCAGAAGCTTTTAGCTCTTCAGATGTGAAGAGCTGTCTGTCGGCTACAATATGATGCTGTTTTAAGAGGAATTGACAATAGATTGGGAATTCTGGAACCCATAAGTGTTCTTTAAAATGTTCACATTGAGGAAGTAGTTCTCAGTAGATTAAGATTGCCATTGTGATTTCTTCAGAGACCTCATCCATGAGGACACACTACTCAGTCAGTCGTAAACTAACAACTTCTTAATCAACATCAACATGAAGAACACTTCTGTCTGAGCATTTCCAGTACATTTTCAATTCGTCTCAAAAGCACATCATGTGTTAAATGATCTCTTTCTATTCAAACTAACCATCCCTACTTTTAACTGCCTCTGTGTGTTCTCTAGTTAGAATGCCACTACTGCTGAAGATCTTTGGCAGCCTACCTCCTACAATCTGAGAAGGTTTGGCCGTGTCATTTTTATCGTGATTGAAAAAGAGCCATTTGGAAATGCATTCTTCAGAAAAGTCACATTGTGAAATAAAAGCTTTTTTTAAAAATACAGCCACTTTGAAATTAAAAACGTAATAATAATAATCTGATGAGCCTTTATTTCATAATAATTAATGCTTTTTATGTAATCTTGTGTATTTTTCAATTTATTGAGTCATTTATTTATATAGGGTGGTCCAGATCTAATTATGCAATTTTCATTACGCTATAACTTATTAAGTTTATTACATAGAAAATCATCAAAAAAATCCCGGACTATCGAGAAGTGTGCGAACTGACGACATGAAGAATTGTCTTTGCGCCGAACTGGAATCGTCCCCGCATAAATCAGTCATCCAGATGATCTGGATCTGCATACTGTAATTAGATCTGGACATATATATATATATATATATGTGTGTTTGTGTGTGTAATAAATATATATAGATATATATAATCACTGTACTTTTGTACTTTGGCATGTGGTTTTTGGTTTCATAATTCCCTTTTTATTTATCTTATTTTGGCACCAGTTGTATTCTTTAATGTGGTTGAAAGTAATTGAGTATTAAATGTTTATTGTGTGAATTGTGGCTTTTAGTATCTATCTATCTATCCATCCATCCATCCATCCTTTAAGCATTCTCACAAGTATATTATTGAGAATCTCTTTGCAACATCCAGCCAGCTTTAACTTAGCTCATTGTTGTTTTACTATTGGTTTACTTTTTCTAATCATAATTATATGTGGAGCTGTCTCAGTATCTGATACATGCAGCACTGTTTTTTTCAGGTCGAGGGATCTTCTCAAACAACTGAAAAAGTTAAAAAGGGCTTGTCTACTATCTTGGGAGTCATAACAGATACACTGGCTCCACCTCCTGATAAAACCATTGACTGTGATGTAATTACTCTGATTGCAACTCCTACAGGCACAACTGAGGTGTATGACATTGCTAAGGTCAGCTATAATCCTCTTATTCATCTTTTGATTTTTTCTTTTCATACTATACATGTGCATTGGTACAAATTCTTAATTGCTCTTTTTTTTCAGGCACGTTTGTACAGTTTGCAAGCTGACCCAGCTACTTACTGCAATGAACCAGATGGTAAAAACCTTCTATGTATAATTAAGTTGTCTCCATAAAACTGCTTTTTAATAGGGAAATAGAAATCTATTAATGCCTGAAAAAAAATAATACTAATTATAATTGCTAACAGAACCTTCTATTTTAAATATTGTCAGAATGTGCATTCAGAATAGTTTTTCTGGGAACTGTTACAGTCCTGCCTAAGAACACTGTTACTCTTTCCATCCTGTTCTTTTCTACTTTTATCTCTTTAGGTCCAGTAGAGGTGTTTGATGCCTGGCTGCAAGAATTTAACTTGGAACAAAAGAAAGGAGAAATTTCTGATCTCCTAGTTAACAGTTCCTCCATCAGAGCACTATACACCAAAATGGTACTTTTTAATGATGCTTTGACTTTAGATAAAAAAAAACATCCGTAAATTACCTACATTTTATTTTACACTAGCAGACATATCCAAGTTTTTCCCAAGTGGTTTGTGTTAGATACTTGTCAACATAGTAAATGCATCCTATTTTATAATTAAGAAAAAAACTTTTTCATCAAATTAAACTACAGAATTTTTGTTAGCTTTAGCAGTTTTTGCTCATTGAGGCATAAAATATTTTATCTCCCATTATATCATTTTTGGTGAGAAAAGCATGGTTTTCTCAAGTCAGTTCCCATTGTATTTAGAGACTAATCCTCACCTTCATTTATGATTAATTCAGAATTGAATGTAGTTGAAATATTCATTCTTTTAAACTTGAATGGATATGTGAAATGGATATCTGTTGGTATGAGAGTGAAGTTAAACCAATTTTTGTTGTTTATCCAGTTCTGGTATGTAATAAAATTACACAGGGGTTTTATTTGTCAAATTGTGTGATATTAAAAAGAAAACAGGATATGTACATTTTGGAAATGCATAATAGGTGGCACAGTGGTAGCGCTGCTGCCTCGCAGTTGGGAGACCCGGGTTCGCTTCCCGGGTCCTCCCTGCGTGGAGTTTGCATGTTCTCCCCGTGTCTGCGTGGGTTTCCTCCGGGCGCTCCGGTTTCCTCCCACAGTCCAAAGACATGCAGGTTAGGTGGATTGGCGATTCTAAATTGGCCCTAGTGTGTGCTTGGTGTGTGGGTGTGTTTGTGTGTGTCCTGCGGTGGGTTGGCACCCTGCCCGGGATTGGTTCCTGCCTTGTGCCCTGTGTTGGCTGGGATTGGCTCCAGCAGACCCCCGTGACCCTGTGTTCGGATTCAGCGGGTTGGAAAATGGATGGATGGATGGATGGATAATAGGTGTTACAATTTATAATTTAACCAGTAATGGCACAATAAAGTGCAGTGAATACATTTGCCTTGAGCATTCATAGTTTTCCTACTCTTTCTCTGTATGTTTAGCATTCGTTTGCTCAGAGGTTGATGTGCTTGCGCTCTTCATTTCTCAACCCTAGCGGCCCGCTTCTTCTCTTCTTTTGTCTGCATCTTTTCGCATTAAAACTGATTAAGTCATTGATTGTGTTGCAATTACTTAGTACGTTTTATTTAATTTTTTACTTAAGCTGGCACTTAAGTCTTCAATTTGCCTCAAGAATGATTTAAGATATGAAGAGGTAGGGAAAGTGACGGCTAAGGTGGTAGGGATGAGAACGGCGCCTGTACGCATGTGCCGCACGGCCGCTACCAAGAGTTGATTCTACAATAAAATAAAATAAAAATAAAAAAGGAATAACCTTGGAGATCAATCATCACCCCGAAAGCAGATAGTAGACATCACGTAGTATATGTGTACCAAATTTCAGGTTAATAGGTCAAACGGTTTGTGAGCTACAGGTAATTTAAAATCCTGGACAGACAAACGGACAGCCATGGTAGCGTATTATATATAAAGATAATTATTACAGCAACCCTAAAACTTCCAAAGATTTTAAAGGTTTTGTTAGACAATATCATTACAGTATCAAACAGATTTACATATCCTTGAAAATTGTTTTAAATAGTACTTAAAGGTACTAAGTTGACATTGATAATTTTTCTCTACTTTTAATTCGAGGTTGACATCATAATGAAGTCATGAATGTGATTTTCATTGACAAACTGATCTGTAAAAAAATATGTAGCTACCATGAGCAAGGCCCTTAAGCTGCAATTGCTCCGTCCTGGGTATGACGTTACTGTAATCTGCATCCAACCTGGCATGCAGGTCCTCCAATTTACAGGGTAAACTTGGGGGTTGGTGGCAGAATTGACACTTAAGCCACTGTAAAAAACCTCACACTGTTCAGTATGGCATCGAGGTGTCACCCGTTGCACGACTACACTTGGATCTCAATTCGGGTTCATCTCCGCATGGTGGGTGTGGCAACGTGCTGTAATCAGCCCATGTGCCTATATCAGTTGACATCCTCACATGCTCAAGTACATCTTCTGCATGGTTGTTCCTGTTATTTATTAGTCACTTTTTGACAAGATCAAAATGTTTTTTTACTAGTTAGTTTTGTTACTAGTTGTCCTTTTGAAGTTTTTCCCCTTTATTTTTGCCAATCTTCATGATTATTTTTACTTTATATAGAATATATATTTTTAAAATAGGGAAACACCTTTGCCAGTAATATTGTGAAAACTGTCAACGCTTTTGACAAATTATCAGGATTCCTCTTCAAAGGATTTTTTTTAAATGCCTAAATATTTTTTGTCATACTTCCAGTCTAAACACAAATATAAAATCATATCATGACAAATAAAGACATTTATATTTATAGAGGCTAATGGCTTCAAACTGTGTTGGTGTTAAGTGTTAATTTTGTAGTAGGAGTAGTGTCAAGCTAGCATCCAGTAGTACTCCATAGTCTTACACTTTTCTTTTGGGATTGGTCAGAGGAGGTAATTAGTGCTGTGCTAGTCCTGAAATAGGTGCATTAAGTAACAAGCTTATTTGGTATTGTGCATTAGATAAGGTGTAATGTGATGTCGGGATGGGTTGAACTCCATGTCACATTACACATCTTTTCCAGCAAATTTTTTAGCCATAGACTTCATTTACATAATCTTAGCAAGTTGGAGGCTGTTGCGGTGTGCTCCTGTGACCACCAGTTATATAGTCTGACACACCCAGGTACTCACTCCAAATAGTCTGCGACTTTCCCTGACAAAATGAAATAGGTTTGATTTTGTCTTAATTCATAAGGGTGGGCTTGTTTTCATGAGAGCTGACAGTCTGTGCATCGACTAAAAATAAGGAACATGGGTGTTTTGGATCTCGCAAACAGAAGAGATGCTCATCTGTCTGATGTCTCACACCTTACATACCATGACAGAAGGTAAAAAGAAAAAACGGTCTGCCTTTGCGGCTGAACTTCTCATACCTGTAAGCCCTTCATACAGCACTAGCTCCATCAGGTAGCAAGTTATTGGCTGTCAGAAAAAGGGGCAAGCGCTCACAATTCTTTGGAAATCTGCTGTAAAGTTGTCACTCTGTCACATAATTTGACATGCTTCAGCAACAAAATGAGCATCTCGAGCCATCATAGTTAAGATCCCCTCCAACTAGAAGTCTTATAATGTGACATTGGCTTTAGGGAATGATCTGAGGCTGACTTGCTTAAACAAAATTGAAATTGTATATTGCGGCGGTAACCGACTTTCAGTCATTGTTTAAAGCAAGTATGAGTTTATTTTATTATATGTGAAATTGGAAAATATGGCAGTGAGTTTACATTTCACTTCCATTTTCCTCCGTGTAAACTAGCCTCTAGCTTCTAAGAAATTCTTCTTATAGCCTCTTGTATGCTAGCGTATGATGAATAAATCAGTCAAACCTTATTTTACCTTAGGCCTTTCAAAGAGAATGCTTTAATAAATCACTTAACAAAGTAGGCAATGGTGTAATTCAAAAGCCACAAAATAATAATGCAGTGTAAGATAATTAAACTGTGTAAGCTATTAGACTATACATATGTTTAAGCCTGAACAATATTTGCAAGGCATGCTTTGTCCATCTTTTTAAATGAACATGAAGTGTGCTATTGTCAACAAGATTTTCAAAAGTACTTACTTCACAAGCTTCCAGTATTTTTTCTTCTTAATTAACTGTACATAAAATTATGTAACAAATTGTGAAAAAGTCTGTTTAAACATGAATGAAAGTTAAATCTTTGCTCAGTGTGACTTTGTGTGTCCTAAATTTAGGTCAGCCTACATTACAACCTGCAGTGAAAAATCAGAAGTGTTACATTAACACTTAGAAGTGTGTGTATGAGACCAGTGTTACCATATTTACACTTTTAAGTGTTAATTTAACACTGGTCATTTTCTAGTGTGAGAGATCCAACTTAACTAAACCCTCATTTAAACAGAACAGGAGTTTATATACTACACAAAACTATATAATTGAAAAGCTTGGGTTACAAGACACAACACTGGAGTGTTGTTGTGAAACGGGGTTATGTCAAGGTATTTTAAACCAGCTGTTAAATATTCTGTATTTGCATTTGTAAAAGTGCAGTCAAACCTGATCTCCTTGGTAATCGTCATATACAACTAAATTTTATTCAGGGTTGTGACAGATAATTTATGTTTTGTTGTATTTTGTTGTCACTTTGACTATGCTGTTACAAAAGATTATTAAAGAATATTTTCTAAAAATGGATTATATTTGAAGTAATTCAGTTAATCAAGCTTCAAAAAAAGCCTTAAAATATCAAATTAAGAAACGTGACTGCTTAAAATAATTTGCTAAATATAGTTATTTATACAAAGGACATATGCTCAAGCAAAAACGCCTTTGAAGTTAAGTAGATAAAGTATTTAAATGATCCTTTAATCTGCTTTTACAAAGTAGTAAAGTACTTTAATCTTTGTAAACTGTTGTAGGTTCCAGCTGCAGTTTCCCATGCAGAGTTTTGGCAGCGTTACTTCTTCAAAGTATATCAGTTATTCCAGGTGAGTGGTCCAGAATGTGTAAATTAACAATAGAAAATTCAATACCATAATGCACTTCACTGAAAACTACAGCAAGTATATACATCTATTAAATCACTTACAAAAGTAACATCCAAGGATGAAATCATTATTCTAGAATTACCTGCATGGAGTTTAAATAAGTTTGACTGTTCTAACTTTAATCACATTTCCAGAAATAAAATTGATGAATGTTGTGCATTTTGATAATGGTGATTACTATTGGGTATAATGGTGTATGCATTGAGTTTCTCAAGGTGCTACAGTTTCTGTTTGCATCTTAAGTATATACAGGTTAGTTTGGTTGGCAACTGTAAGTGTGATGAATGACTGTGCACTAGAATGTACTTGTACCATGTTTTAGGTTTGGTTTCCTGATGGTACTCTCTTTGACCCTGTATTTGAATAAGTATTGTCTGGACTGTAAAGAATTACATAAAATGATTTCACAATTAAGTATAAAAGAATTCCTGGAACAATTAGTTCCAGCTTCTTGTAGTTACTTTAAATTTCCATCCTTTGATAAAAAACCTAATATTATTTCTTCTACACCAGCATGAAGCATAAAAGTAAAAGTAACTACCTCGTAATGTACTTATTATTACTGGAATTGGCCTGAAGTAGTGTAAGTTTATAAAATCACTTAAATATTTTTCAAACAGGAAGAAGCCAGGAGAAAAGCCTTAAAACAGAGAGCTGAACACACTTCACATTCAGAGGAACTTGGGTGGGAAGAAGAAGGTAGCCCTTTAGTTTCCTCATTATCCTTACTTAAGCTTTAAAGTAAAACTGATCAAATTAAGTATATTTTAGTTGAATGTTTTTGTCCTTGTTTAATACCATGTTATGTGTTGAGTAGCAAGATCTGAGCATATTCTAGATCAAGAGTTCCCAAACTTTTTTCGGCCGTCGACCCCTTTACCAAAATCTTTTAAAACCGTCGACCCCCTAGTCATTTACTTTACTTACTCAAATTAATATATTTGTACAGTACTCAATATTAAATATTTCACTAGATATCAGATTTTAATCACTTGTAATTATGATTTAAAAAGATAAAATGGCTACGGAGTATGGCATTATCTTGTGCAACATTTAATATCGAAACCTGCACTAATGAAAATTTAAGCAAAAAAATACGAGCAGAGTTTTTTTTTTTTTTTTTTTACATTTTTGACATTTATGAAATAAATATGTAAATTCTAAATAAGTACAAATAGTCCAAGCTGTACTGTCTGCATTTCTTTTTTGGTTCAGTCATATTATTATCTGAAGAAATACAAACTTTTATTAACAAACAATTTTGACAGCCCCGTGATTAAAAAAAAAAAAAAAAAAAAAAAAGAACAATAAAGTATGTACTTACTTGAAACAGAAGATTTTTGTTCTTACTCGAATAAATAAACTGTCCTCCAATTTTCTTTTTCGTAGTACTGCTCCTCAATAAATAATTATATTCAAAGTTCAAATCACAAATAAGTACATGTCACATCAAACGAACCAATTTATAGTGTTTTATGAAAGCATGACCGTACAAGACTGATAGATTCTGCTAATATAGAATATCCGTCGTCTCGTCCCACCGCAAGCAAGAGCGGACATGCAATGGTTTTTCATGTCCGCACTTGCTTTGATACGTTCGATAAGACAATGCACAGATACTGTATATTTGTGTTACATTTATTTTCATGCATTCTTACGTGTGACTCTTTTAATGACACATTTTACCTTTTTGTTCGCAAGTTTGGTATGTAATGTGTTTTTATCAAAAAAGTGTTTTTTTTAATTATTTTACTTCTTAATTAGGTACCTATTGGAATCATAGATATTTTGAAGTAACAAACAAATAGCAGTAGTAAGGGGGTCTATTTTTGCTGTCGTTGACCCCCCAATTTTTTTATTGAAACTATCGACCCCTAGAAAGTTCAAATCGACCCCAGGGGGTCGATATCGACCACTTTGGGAACCCTTGTTCTAGATTGATTACCTAAATGGTAACCTGCTGCTTCACATATCCTACAACCTGGATTCAATTTTTTCTGTGTGGAATTTGGCTCTTCATCCTTCATCTGTGTGGGATTATCTCTAGGTACCCTGGCAACATGTCAAAAACGTGGGTTAAGTTAAATGGCAATTTTTAATTGGACCTATATGGCAGTTAGTGTTGGGATGTGTGCGTGTGAGGGTAGGCTGTCTTCCATGCTGATGTTGCTAGGATGGACTTTTGATCCTGAGTCAGATTAAGAAGGTTTGAGAATGTTTAATCTTTCCCTGGACTGCTAACTTTAACTCATAGTGGAGTACTTTGCCTCCTTTTAAAATGGTAGTCAGAATAATTTGTTATATGATTGGAGGCAGTATACTGACATTTGTATTGTTTGTTTTATTATTTTTCTTTAATGGAGGATGAGGTGATCTCCTTTAGATTTATAATTAAATAGTGCATTAATAAAACCAATATGAAGAATTTTTTGCAAAAGCGAAATATGCTGTTTTTTTATCTGAACTGAGTGTCACATTTTTCTGTACCAAATTTATGTCTTAATTCATTTTTCAGAATTCTAAAAAGTTGCTTTTTCCAGTAGGTTAATATGAATAACTAAATCTGAAGAAAAATTACCTATGACATTAATGTTGTAATGTTCAGACTTGTAGCTTAATCACAATATTGCTGTTACTATGAATTGCATTTCGTATTAGCAATAATTCCTTGTTTGTACAACGTGTTCTCCTTGCTGGTATTTGCACAAACAGCATATTCAGTATATATAGTAACTTAGGGCATTTTTACACTAATTTCTTGTTACTGTTTACATAATTTTTTCAAGTTTCTTTATTATAGGTGACACCTGCATATTTGATACAACTTTGTGTGTTATTTTAAAACTAATAGCGTACTGTGATGCAGAGAAATGTATACATCTTGCTTTTAATTCCTTTTTTCATGCACTTGTATAGATGAGTATGGAAACACTTCATCTCAGCTTGATTTTAAACCATCAGATGAATCATTAACTTCATCCGAAAAAAGATCTACCCCAGAAGAATTGGCTTTGTTTAGTTCTGTTACAGCAAAAACACCCACAAGTGACAACACGGATTTCAGCAATATTACAGGAGAGAATGAAATGACGCCCTCTGTCAGCAGTGAAAGTGTTACTCTAAGAACACAAATTGACATCCTAGGTACAGTCCCTGATAACACAACAGAGGATATTACCAAAAAATTAAGAGAAGCCACCCTAGAGGATGCTGATTATGCTCATAGTACACAGGCTCCTGTAGAAAGGCTGTCTGGAGAATCTTATAAGTCTGATTTGATTGGACAGTCTAGTCTGCAAGGAGGTGAAAAGTTAGACACTGCAGTGGAGAAGTCGAGCATAAAAAATGAGACTCTTAAAGAAGAAGGACCAACAGACTTGAGAGTGTTTGAACTAAACTCAGATAGCGGAAAATCAACCCCATCTAACAATGGCAAAAAAGGTAACCTATCCAATTAATACCTAAAATGTTTTGTCTATTCTTTAATTTGTTAATTCTGTGCCTCTGTGTACCAAATACATTTGTGCGACTATAGGCATATAAGAGACAAAAGATTATTGTGAGAAAGCTTTTTGGTTTATGAAGCATTATATAGTATGAGGAAAATTGTTGTGAAAAAGATGTAGGGGTGATTATATCAATGCATTATGTTAAATGTTGATCATTCATTGTTTGCCTGTCTAATCATTATAGATCATCTCATTTTCTTCAACTTACTTGTAATATTTTATTCATTCCCATTACTGGTCTCCTTAACACCATGAAATTGGAAGATGACCTTATCACTTCAGTTTCTTCTTTTATGTTATTCTTGATTAATAATCCTTGTCTACTCCGCAGGCCTGTGATTCCTATTTATAGTTTTAAAAGTTTTCATTTTTCTTAGAAAGCATGAAATGCCAAACCGACATAAATATTCAAACACCTTTAGTGGTATATTGATTTTCCAAGACCTATATCTGGAGGTCTGTGTACAGTGAAAGATGTGGAAGACTGGTGCTATTGCATGTTGACTAGCTGAGAGTGAGTCTTTAAATGCATATTGTTCTCTAGCAAAAATGAAAAATTATACGATAGCATGATTTTGCAGTTTTGGCATCCATGTTAACTTGGCTCACAATGAGAAACATAAACTAAAAACCACAAATACTGAACTCATAATTTCAAATTTTAGTGCATGACCTAATGTTTGTCCACAAAATCAGAATTTTGGAATATATTGTTTCCTGCCTTGCGCCCTGTGTTGGCTGGGATTGGCTCCAGCAGACCCCCATGACCCT
>JANRMT010062849.1:9347203-9367064 GCA_026402145.1 Polypterus bichir lapradei
ATATATATATATATATATATATATATATATGACAGCAACACTCATCACTCACAACAGTGACAAAACAATTACATTCACAATCATGTTACGTTATTTTCAGAATGTTTCCTTTTCTTTTTCATTGCTTCTTTAACACACTACTTCTCCGCTGCGAAGCGCGGGTATTTTGCTAGTTAAGTATAAAAAAAGAAAGTAAAGATCACAGTATCGCAAACAAACGGAAATTACTCGAAAAAGGGAAAATAATCACCACGGACCGGGGTAATTGAAAAAAAAGCAGGAAAAAACAAGGTAAGAAATAAAAGACAGAGTAGAAAACAAAGTAAAACGTCATAAAGATGTTATAAAACAAGGGGGCCAAACAGATGCAGAGCAGGTTAGAGATAATGAAAACTGGAATTCAAAAGACTGAAAAAAAACGTAGACGCGAAACACATGCAGAGCAAAATACAGAATATGAAAGCAGAAAAAAATGACAGTGTCAAAACAAAGAAAGTAAACATCGTATTAGCGCATTCAAAGAGAAATTATTACTTGGAGAAATAACGAAAAGGGAGAATAGAGATCGAATATATAGACATAGGTGATATGTCAGAAGTATGTAAATATGGTAAGGCTTTGGAGTTTACGTCATAGAATTTCAAAAATGGGGTTTATCTCACATGCATTTATTGGTTACTTTGCAAAAAAAAATTAACTGCTGATGATGTGGATCGTTTTGTCTGTGCTAAAATTCTAAACATATAAACATATCCTAAATTATGGTACAAAGTCATTAAACACAAGTCTCACGGACCTCATTTAAATGATTCAGCATATTGGGACACGAAAGATTCCAAATATTGTTTTTACAGAAGTTCTGAAATAAAAGTGAAACTAATGAAATAGCAACAATTCAAAGAAATTGTGTGTGTGTATATATGTATATATGTATGTATATATGTGTATATATATATATATATATATATATATATATATATATATATATATAACAAACTCCAATATACATTAACACCTAGAATAAACAAAGAAGCCCACTGCCCTTCTGAAAATGGCAAGTCAGTCTATTGCCCCCAGGCCACTAGATTTCCAAACTTTCTGATAAACAAAACATGACTTTTCCCATGCCTTTATAGTGTAACATTATTTCTAATGTGCAATGTAATTAGTCATTTCTATAAGCTTATTTAGACTGGTGGTATATTTGAGTGGCTTTTTCATATTAATCATTTAACACTAAATATTTTTGTTTCTTCCATTTTTTTCATGGATAAAATAGAAAACACAATTCCATATTTTTTTTTTAATATTGCACTAAATTGCTTGTGTGAGGTTCTATTTTTGCCTACTCACATTTGGGAATTTGGAAAAAATATATTCTAACATTCCATGTAACGTCACCAATTATCTTAACAATACAGAGTTGTCTGTAGCTTTTTCAGAAATCTTTTTTGCTACCTGAGGCAGATGATATTTCATATTTAATTCACAGGGCAGTTTTCCCATTGAAGCCTAAGACCCTTCTTTATATATTTAGTAGGCTTTTTCTGCAGAATAATTCTAAAAACAAAGTTATCCAACACCCCCAGTCTTTTCTGCATCAGTCTGTTTTATGTAGGTGAGTGCAAGTGAACAGTGCTAGAAAACCCTCAAATAAAGCTGAATTACAACAATTCTGCAAAGATGAGTGCAATTCTGCAAAATTCCTCCAGAGCGCTGTAAAAGACTCATTGCAAGTTATCGCAAACGCTTGATTGCAGTTATTGCTGCTAAGGGTGGCCCAACCAGTTATTAGGTTCAGGGGGCAATTACTTTTTCACACAGGGCCATGTAGGTTTGGATTTTTTTTCTCCCTAAATAATAAAAACCATCATTTAAAAACTGCATTTTGTGTTTACTTGTGTTATATTTGACTAATGGTTACATGTGTTTGATGATCAGAAACATTTTGTGTGACAAACATGCAAAAGAATAAGAAATCAGGAAGGGGGCAAATAGTTTTTCACACCACTGTATCTATTTGGGGATGTCCTTTGATTTGGCCTTGTGAGCTTGTTGAATCTTTGTGTTGGAAAAATATTGAAATATTTCAATATATTTAAGGTTTATATTGAGCAGAAATTTCTCTTTTCAATTAGCTGACTCTAGTTGTCCCTTTAATTGGGTTGATTTAACTTGGGGACAGCTCCTTATTCACACAGTGCCAGTTGTTCTTGGATAACTTTGTTCATTAGACAAATTAAGTAATTTAAAAAATGTGTTATTTGTTTGCTCAGGTGTCCTTTTCTGATTGAGAACCTAAACACCTTCGGTATCAAAATTTTGTAAGAAAGGAAACTAGGAGGTGTCAGATAATTCTTTCACAGAGCTGTTCATTCTACTGTCTACATTGAGACCATTTGAAGTCATTATTGTTACTGCTTTTCAGTATTGTATTCATTTAGTCCAAAGCCTAGTCCTTTGTTTAGTTAAAGTCCTTCAGGTAGCCTGAATAGAGCATTCCAGTAAAGTGCAGATTTAAAAAAAAAAGCTAAATGCCATTTTTTTCTTTTTAAACAGAGTGGTGGTGCCTTTGAAAAGCAATTATTATTACATTATTCAAAGAAATTTCAGTGACTAAGAATTCAATTAAGCAAAAGTATCAGATTAAACATTTTTAGAAAGACACAGTAACAAATATAACAGGGATAATGATCTAATTTGTTGTTTGTTTCTTTTTTTTAATAAACTGATATTAATCCACATATAAGAAATGAAGTTTGTTTTTCCAAGAACTCTTAAGTGCCACATATCATTGATATGTATTTGGGTGTCTATTGGCCTAGTTTCACTAAAATATACAAACATGTCCATTTAATGCAATGTGACATTTTAAGGAAAAGTTAGAGTGGCAAAGTTGTAGTTAGTGTCAGAACAAGAAGTGGGACTTAATGCTGTGTAATGATCCACTTTTGCAGTGTAACTGCACTCTGACCTCCAACAGTCAAGCAAAAAGACAATTTCCCGTTGGGGATTAATACAGTGTACCAAATAATGTTTCTTATTTAAATATTTTTATGTTAGACTTACAGATCAAATCACCTTTATTAAACTAAGCATTTTGTGTCATGACTGGGCATAAACAATATCCTCTATTTACGTATCATGCAACCTTTTAAACATTTTTGGGGTTGTTCCCAAACTCGGCAAAGACAACTTTTTGAAAAATCTCGCATAGAGTTTCACACTTTTATTTATTTTTTTATTTTTTTTACAACCTCTGTGGTGATACTTCAGTAGTATATTTTACTTAAATATTTGATTGTTTCATTCTGTTTCTTATTTACTATTAAACAGGCTCAAGTACAGATATTAGTGAGGACTGGGAAAAGGACATTGATTTAGATATGACAGAGGAAGAAGTTCAACTAGCGCTGTCAAATATGGAAGCATTTGGAGAAGTAAGTCTTGTTTGGGGGTCTTGCTCCATTTTACTTATTTCTGAAGTCATCTATCAATCTATTTTTCACAACTCCGTGATTGTGGTCTGGGTTATAGGGAGCAGAGTATCTGTCTAAGCAGCAGCACGTGTAAAAAAGGCTTCCGCTTGGAGTAGAATTTATCAGTTATGTTAAGCAAGTGTCTGTATTTGTATGTGCCTGCTAAAACAGTAAACATCTTCTTTGTGGATAGTTGGGGCCTTCTTACCTCTGCTACTGACGTAACAGTGTTTGCTCACTGTAACCTTTACTAGAATAATGGATTGTAAAAATGACCAAATGTAGATCATGTAAAGTATTCATTTATGTAAGGGTCCAGAATTCCTATTACTGTATTTTGTTTTTTGCATGAATACATGGATTGAGGAGAAGTGCCTGTAATGTCTAGATATTTACTGTATGTCTGGTTAAAGTGGTTTGCTTCAGTTTCAGTATGCAATTAGAGCTTATTTATAAAAGTTATCTTTTGTATTTTTTTCCCCTCAGCTGGATGAAGAGGATTGGAAGGATTGGGAGTAAAGATTACTAAATGTTGTTAACACAAAACATGACAAGGAAAGCACCTTTGCTTGCTAATTATTAGCGATTACTATTTACCTGTTAGCTGCTGTTTCTTCGCCAACAGTTTGAAGAAGTCCTTAAACATCTGGCTAATTTTTTTAATATCCTTATAAAAATATTTATTGTAATATA
This sequence comes from Polypterus bichir lapradei, assembly GCA_026402145.1. NCBI lineage: Eukaryota > Metazoa > Chordata > Cladistia > Polypteriformes > Polypteridae > Polypterus > Polypterus bichir. The sequence continues at coordinate 9,351,376 of JANRMT010062849.1, forward strand.
ACATTTTCCCAGATTTTACACACCTTATTTTAAAGGGTCATTTTCAATTAATTTGATTTGGATGCTGACCATTGATATGATTTCATATGTCTAGTGTATTATAATGGACTCTTTGAAATGCTGCCATCTTTAAAAGCAGGTCTGATGTGGAGAAATAATTTGAGTTAAAGGAAATGCTTAGTAATGAAAAGACATGATGATAATATGCTGGTTTTTTTTTTTTTTTTTTTTTTAAATTCTATGGCCTGACCCTGTATTGTAAAATATATAAATATATAAAACTCTCCTTCACATGTTAAGTGGGTATTATACCTGCAGCTAAGTATAAGAAGCAAAATTTGCTAATTGCTGTATAGTATACATTGTTGAGAATATATAATATAAGGAGTTATCATTTTTGGTTTGTTTTTCATACCTATTATTAAAAGTGAAATCCTTGTAAATCATCTTTGTACTCGATTCTACATTTGGGATTCAAAGAATATACTTTAATGCAAAAAATGTACATTTTCTTTTCTGTGTGTACTTGAGTATTCTTTTATATTGCTATTTCTATTCACAGATTCATTCTGAGCTGTATAAAGTAACAATTGTTAAGATTCTATAAGCTTTCTGTTTAGGGCATCACTGTGCCATTTTTGTTCTCAAACATGATCATTCAATACAGAACAGAGTACGCCAGACTCTTTAGATACTGTAGTAAGCTCCTTTTCCAAAGAACAATTTTTAAAAATTGTTACATCTGCAAAGTGCTGCTTCTTAACGAATTTCCTGTCTGTTATGCATGCTGGTCCAATTGAATAAGCAACATGGTTGGTTAATACATTTTACTTTTAGTTAAATGTCTTTGTTAAATGTTATCTCAATGCTAATTTTGTGTAATTGTCTTATTCATGTTTGTCTATTTATATTTGAAATTGAAATCATTATTATTTTAGCATTGGACAGCTGACGACCAGTCATTTTACTCTTTAGACATGATAAAAAGGCAACTGAGCTAGAATCAATCTTCATGTAAGATCTTACTGTTCTCTGCAGACATTATTGCGTGGTGTTTTGTTTTTTTTTTAAACAAAATTATAAGGTGCCAAATATTCTAAACCACTTAGCACTTCATCAGAGACTGTATTTCTAATACTTGGTTTTTCAAATTTAGATGGCAGTATTTCATGAAAATAGAATGTTTTGATGTAATTAGAAATTAAAAACCAGTACATATTTGAATTTTACAATAGCAGTCATTTGCAACTACTGTTTGTAATTTGCAGATAATGAATAGTGAAGAGTATAGAAATCCCAAGTATAACATTGCAGTTTGAGAATAAGTGTAATCTATGTACAGGTTAGTTTTTTAACGTTTTTTAAACAGCGTCTGATTTTGATTTTTTTTCTTATCTTTTGTTCTTTTATTGTATGTTATATTGAACATGGGTCCAAAAAAACAAAAAAGTCTGTCAGTTTTCTTTCCAGCAGTGCTTTTTCATTTTGGTTAATTAAAAACAATAAGTAGTATCTTTCACAGGTTCAGTATGACCAAGATGTGTGAAATCAGTACAGCTCCTTTCATACATTTAGTCTCTCACAGGTATTTTGCCCTGATGGAATGTGGGAAGAAAATTGGAGTAAATTATCCTGTCCTAAACTTGGGAACTACTCACTGTCTTTGTGTGAGTGTGAATAAAAGTGTAAATCTGCAGTATGTCACACACCAAGCACACATTAGGGACAATTTAGAATCGCCAGTCCACCTAACCTGCATGTCTTTGGACTATGGGAGACATTGCATTTATTATTTCAACTGATGGCCCATCATAAACATAAGCATTGCTTTTTATGAATCCCATACAAAATGGCATATAAAAGAGACATACTACCTGGAAGGACACACAGATACACAGACACAAACGCAACACACTTGGCCTTTTATTAAGGTGGATAAGATGATTTCTGCCTGCCAGCAGAAAATCTCTATTGGACATATTCAGAGATAATGTTTGCACTTCAGTGTGTCCGTCCGGTTGCTATGTCTCTGTTATATGCCAGTAAGATGTGCTACCCGTCTAAGAGGGGTTGAAATCTAAGTAATCAACATAGACCTCAGTGTTAACATTTTCAGTGCAACAACTATTAGAATGTGTTTTGTAATGCAAGTAGTAATAAAATATGTTGTTGGATTTGACATTTCAACAGATAGTGTATCACAAACATTTGTAGTAATAAAATGCATTGCTACAAATGTTTGTAATGTGCCACACATTGTCTTTTGTTAATGTAAGTATTTGTGATTCACCATCTGTTGGATTATAGAGACATAAAAAGCAAACACACAGACACTTGTCCATTTATTAAGGAGCTGAACATCAGTGGTCCAGATTATGCACAGACATCACACACACCACAGTCAGAGATCTGGTCTCCTGAGTTTCTGCACTGTCTGAACTTCAAACTATTTAGCAAGTAAACGAATGTGCTTATTTGAAAATGATTCAAGGTTGTAACCTTTTTATTTGTATGTACACCATCTTAAAAACTATTACATTTGGTTTTCATGTCAAATCTGCTAACAACTGAGGGACTATCAACCCTTAGTCTGATAAATAAAGAGTTTACTACACTAGTGTAACCTTGAAAGAATGCATTTGCAAGTATGGATGAAAAACATAAAAAGCCAATAATACATTTTTATATCTCTCTGGCAAATTCCATCAAAGTGGATATTATGTATAGACTAAAATACTGCAAGAGATTTGTTTCATGTCAGCATTTAAACTGATGCTCAAGTATATACTTTCCGTATAACATTTAAGGATTAACTAAACCAGCAAAAATCTTTTATGGATATAAAAAACAAATTCCAATCAAACTCTGGTCCACCATGTTCAAATCTCTCTATGGCACTGTCATGATAAGCAACTCACTGATTTTAGCCTTTTTTGATCACGGTTGCAGACCCATGCCGTCAATTACATAATCTTATAAATCATATTATGACTCTAAGTAGTAATAGAAGGAGATGTGTAATCACATACCAGTATTCACAAAGGCTTTGCTGTTTTCTCTGCATTTTAGTAATTCAGATGCTTTAAAGTTCTGTTTGAAGTTCACATACTATATTTATTGTCCCTTGTATCCAAGATGCAGGCATACAAAAAATAAGACAGTGGACTGTTGAACGCAACCTTGTATAAGAGTCTTAATACAAAAGCCATCATTTCCTGTAGATCATTTTGCTTCCACCTGATAATATAATGTTAATACATTTTCATTTTGACAACTATTTTTGTATGCCGTTTCTTCATAATGAACAGTGCTCGGTCAAGTATATGCTTAGCGTTTAAACAGAGGAGTGATGTAAGGGATTTTCTTCACAGTGCTTGGTGTCCAAACCTTGTCATACTCTTTTTTGGCCAATTTTATTCCTATATGTATTGCTTATTAACTGTACAGATAAAATCAAACTAAAAAATTGGACCAGAGAAGTACATTGTCACGGGACCTCTTTTCAAGTGTAAAATCTGGCCTCTTCCACACTGTTGTATTTTTTCCACTGCTTCTGTTTGATATCCACAATTAACATTGTTGTGTACTTCATCCTCATAGGTCATACACCTGACCATGCCATCAACTGACAAGTCTTCACAAGAAATGAAAGCTATGCACATGAAAATAGAAAATTATTTTAAGAGTTTATACTATAGGCTTGATTGCTCACCATGGGGTTCATTAGTTACCAATTTTTGAAATCAATAGCTAAAAATACAGTATTTGATTGGCCAAAGACAGTAGAGTCTCAAAAAGTAATTCAATAACATATTGTCTGCAAATAAATCACAGTAAAATATAAATTTATACATTAAAATGCTAAGGGTTATTTGTCACACCTTGACCTTGGTCTTAATTGAGAAATTTTGACATGATACTTGTAATGTGATCCAAGAGTTGAAGGTGTGGGTTACTTTGGTCATGTAATTGGGCTTCAGGTCCTTCTCATGGCAAGTGATGGCGTGGCGACATGCCGTGGCAGAAATGAAAAGAACAATGGCATGGACATCCAGCATGGCTGATGGCAAAGAAACCACGGGGACATCTGCTGACAGTTAAACGTATTACAAAGGTCAACTCATCATTCTCATTGCAAACACAAATCTACACTCTTGAGTGCAAGGGAAAGTAATAAACAACCAAAGAACTGGAGGCACAGGCTAACTCCACCATGTTATTGGACTTTAGCTCTTTCACATTTCCTAGTAGTTCAAAAAGGAATAAGCTACTTGCACTGTGAAGTACATCCTCGTCAGACTGAGAGAACCATAAGACATGTGGAATAAGCTACCAAGTAGCTTGTAACTTGTGGCAGACAGTAGGACTTTAGGGACTTTCACAACTAGACTTGATGTTATTTTAGAAGAATTAAGTGGTTAGGAACAGTGGGCTTTATTGGGCCAGAATGGCTTGTTCTTCTCTAGATTGTTCTGTTTCTCACAGAAAAACTTAACCAGGAGTAAAGTTAATTGAAGCAGTGGGCTTCCTACTGAAAAGAAAGTCAAAGGCATATATAAGTATCTGGTTTAAGATAATAGACCGATACTGGGAAGTTTTGGAAAGGGGGGAAAAAAAACTTTATTGGGGCATTTTAGTGTAAAGGAAAAATGACCTTGGAGACTTCAGAGTAATCATGGTATTGTCTATGATATTACAGTTCCTATTTTATTTTCTTTCAGAGAAATGCTTGTATACTTAGGTTTTTCTGTTTTTACACCCACTTTCCAAAGACGTGCAACTTGGGTTCATTTGCTTCTCTAAATTGTTCCTGTGTGTGTGTGTGTGTGTGTGTGTGTGTATGTGAGTGAGTGGGCCAGAGGATGGACTGATGTATATGGTTGCTTCCTATCTCATGCCTTTTACTGCCAGGATAAGCCCAACCTCCAAGCAGTTTCAGAATGGCATGCTGTGCTTTCAAGTATATTCAGTTGAAGTCACTGATTGGCTTCTAAAATTATTAAAATAATTTTGATAATGTACTATGCATTGCCCCTTTTTTCTCTTTTTATTGCCACATTGAATGTGTTAATTTATACATTTAACTGGGTAGCTCAGTGTTTGGCATTGCTCCCTCATAGCATCACTGGCCCCGGTTGGAATCTGGCATTAGTTGTTGAAGTGTGGAGCGTACACACTCTTCTGATGTACAAAATTTATATAGTACATATTAAGTTGATTGACATCTCCATATTGGCCCTGTTTCAGTAAATATGAGTAAATGTCTCATCTAGGCTTTATTCCTACTTTGTACCCAACAGTCGTCAAATCACAACCACCCTGTAATGAATAAAGTGGGTCCAATAAATGGATGGATGTCTCCTTAAGCCCCCTTTCTATATATGTAGGTCAACGTGATGCACTTGATTTGCTGGGAATTATAGTCTTTAGAATTTGTGTTTTGGAGGTATTATAAAAATGGATTTTTAATATTTACTCCCACTGAACCAGTCTGCATACTGTATTTCATGTTTATTTTGCATTCTGTCTTTTGAATGGTAACATCAACATAATTAAACTTCAATAAACAAACATAATAGCGGCTATATACGCAATGTTAGGTTAGGTAGACTTCATAATTGCAGAGGAAAATGTGTGTGCAGCAAGAAAGTAGAAAACCAAAATACTGTTCTAAACATTGAAGTAAACAAGTCAACAAATGAGAAATTATATCCATTTTTACAATCTGGACATAAGCCTAGTATTTTTACAGATAACAATATTGAATTATAAAACTACAATATAACATCTTAAAGAGTACAAAAAGGTTAAAGCAGTGTGAATAAAAGATTTTTAAATATATTGCTTGTAAGTCTTAGAAATCTATATCTACAGCCTGATGGCAATGTTTGAAACTTTAGCAAAAGAAAATGGCTACTGTCTGACAAAATTGAATTTGACCTTTTAATAATGGAGTTTAAACTTAATATGCACAGTATACTAATATTAACAATGTGCATAGAATTAGCTAATTACCACCTCTAACGTGAATGTGGGTGTGGGCACGTGTGTGTCCAAAAACGGAGAGCCCCATCCAGGATTGGTTCCTTCCATATATCCAGCACTGCTGAAGTACAGTAGGCAGCCCCTGTGATCATGAATTGGTCATTTATTTATGGATGGATAGATGGATCTTTATTCCTAACTAAAAGCAGAATCTGTACTCCAACCACTTAAATGGTATCGATCAACATCACAAAAATGCAATGTTATTCAGCCAGTAGTTAACTAAAGCAGCAAGACATACCCTTATTCTGCTACTATCAACTTCCACATTTATTTTCTGCTTAAGGCAAATAAGATGTTATTTTCTGTAAATAAATAAAAAGAAAATATAATGTTAGATCTAGCACAAAAAAATGATATTTTTACGTATGCAGTAATCTTTCACTGTTGCTGATTATTGTGGTAGGTGAGAGAAAGCTGTGATGTTATAGGCTAGAGTTTTAAGGGCTTTATGAGGCGTATGTAAAATGTTTTCATAAAAATCACAGATATGTGCTTCATGTGGAGCATACAGCAGCACACTTGTTGACAGAAATCACATTTAAAGTGCACATTCCGTAATCAGCGAAGAGATGTTTCTACAATGAATTCAATTTGAATTTGCCTTTTTCTGACTTGCAAAGAAAAAAAAACTGACACTTGATAATACATTAGCTTGGGTCTCAATTTAAACATGTGGGAACTGCACCTTTGGTTATAAACTTTATGAACATGTTATGAACAACAGACAACTTTCAATAAAAGCAAATCTCTAAATTAGCATAAGCCACAATAAATCAGGATGTTCATAAGAAATGTAATGATTTACTTCATGAGGCAGAAGTACATAATAATCAAGAATGGTTGCATCAAATGATTGAAATGCTCAAAATATGTGCTTCAGTTTAAATATTTTAAGTCTAAATATTCTCGATTGTAATGGAAAGTTGTCATTTTTGATCCTCTGAAAAGGGATCAAAAGCCAAAAAAAAATAAAAAAACATCATCAAATAGTCTAAAATGGTACCCCACATGCGTATTTTTGAAATTTGTCAATTTTAACCTTGTGGAAGCAAGCTAGGGCTACTGGTAAAGAACCAAATATAAAAAAACAATTAGCATATTCCTGAACTGCAACCTTGAAATAGCAAAAAACAACACTCCAAATGCTTATATTACTGATCCCCATTTTTTCAAACTATTGTAGGATGAAGTAACTTCGAACCCTTCTATTGCATTAGGAGGTGAACTCCTGGGGTCATGCACAACTTCACGTCCTTGTGATCATTTTTGCTGAAGACACCTATTGGTTTATTCTTTATCATTATTTAAAGAGGTTCTGTATAAAGCCAAATTCCCCCTGGGGACAAATAAAATTGTATCTATCTATCATGAGGGTGTAATTTACTGCACAAAATATGATCAAAAGGTTGTCTATAAATTACTGTTTTGGGTCAAAAATAGGTGGGAGCCCCAAAAAGCTTGACATCAAGAATCACTGAATAGTGCATCATATGTGGGCATTCTCACACTAGTGAGTCAGGAGGCATAGAATAAAAAGGAAGTGACGTATTTTTTATGAACACATTAAAACATTTTTTTTAAAAGATGGAAATCCATGGCAAAATACATACTTAATGATTAACTTAACTTAAACTCAGACAACTTAAAGTTGATAAGCACCTCATGGTGTCTTTTTTGCCTGTGATCCAGTCTATCATCGCTTTCAGCTTCATTTCCTGATTTAGTGGTCTGAGGAATCAAAAATTTAAAAAGCATGCGGCTAAAGTTATTAGGGCTGACACAGATGATTTTGTAAGTATGTGTCAGAGGGTAATGTTTAAAAAGAGGGACGTTTTCTCAACCGATGACAGACACCCATTATGCTCAGAACATAACTTCAGTAAATTATGTTATTAAGTTATGTTACGCAATAATTATGTATAGGTAGAAGCAGTCAAACCATTTTCAATGTTATACATAAGAAGGTAGATTTAAAAATCAACTCGAAATGTAACTAAAAGTAATTTAAGAACTGGTGTTCAAGAACTAAGTTGTAGTTATCATATTTAAAAAATTAAATTATTTATCTTCTTTGCACCTAACGTCACATAATTAATTGAATAGAGTGCACCTGTGGGCATTGAAGTTGTTCACCTTGTCAAGTTAAACCTTCTTCAAAACAATTCCCAATCCTTAGGTAAAAAAGAAAACAACATCATGAAGAGAAAGGACCGTTTATTTACATTTATTTGCTTAGCAGGTGATTTTTATCCAGAGTGACTAATAAAAGAGGTCAACATATTTGAGTAAACATCAGTCTTGGAGCTGTTTGGGATAAATTGTTACAGGACAAGGTTAGCCATCACAAGTGAAGAAATCAGAACAAAAATACAAGTTGTGGCAACAATTCCTAGATTATAAATCCTAACAGCTAATATCAGCCAGACAGAGAATCACCAAACAAAAGAGTCTTCAAAACACTTTGAGGATGTCAGAATTCTGAACGGAGGTGGGCAGCTTATTCCACCAGCTAGGAGCTACACATGAAAAGAATTTGGACTGAGATTTGATACCATGCAGAGCTGGCATCACCAGATGCATTTCATCCACAGACCTGAGTGTTTGAGAATGAGCAGAGGACTTTGCAAGTGTCTCTGTGTTTATAGATGCTGATCCGTTGACTACGCTGTAGGTAAGCATCAAGGATTTGAACTTAATAAGGACTGCTACAGGGAGCTAATGTAGTGATTTGAAGAGAAATGTGCCTGCTTCAGCTGATTGAACACGAGATTTGTCATTAAATCTTTTGCATTCAGAATGTAACCTGTAAAAGAAAAAATACTAAACACATTAAAATTCTGAAAAGCATAGTAAAATAACTTTTAAAGTGACAGACAATAGGCAAATTTATACACACCATGCTGATAATAGCACCATTTATTGAGGTCACCAAGAAGCCTATGGCAATTCTTAAAGTAACTTAATCTTCTGAGGATGAGGTAAGACACTTTGTGCATAAGAAAACAACCACTTGGGTGCTTACCAAAACTGGGCTTTGTGAGACAGTGACAAAAGAATAGCCAATGTGGAGAAAAGTTTACATCACAACTCAACTAGTTTGCCAGTTAAACTAAATTGAAGTGGAAGATGATTTTATGTTTGAAGAAGACTTAAAATTATTATTTTTTTCTCTATATGTTAAATATTAAGTAAAATCACAGCATGACAACAAGCTACTATGGAGGTACATCTCAGTGTCAGGGTCCCAGAAAAGTTGTAAAGAGAAAAGTTAACTACACTTACAAAGAACATTATAGTGGATAATTGTGGAGCAGGTCAGTCAAAGATCAATCATCATGTTATTGAATGTGGCAATAGTTGAAGTACGATGGGCACAATTTTTTTTTTTTATTTATTCAGATGAATCTGTATTTTTATTATTCTGCATAATGAAGTTCTTTCTTTAAATAAAAGATACTTGTGTCATACTACAAAAAATTTAAAGGTGAATGCTATTTATAGCCATTATAAATAAATATAATTTACTCTAAACACTGTACTGCTCTGCGGTGGGTTGGCACCCTGCCCGGGATTGGATTCCTGCCTTCTGCCCTGTGTTGGCTGGGATTGGCTCCAGCAGACCCCCGTGACTCCACTGTACTGCTTACCATGAAAAGCAGATGGAAAGATGACATGTTATATAATATTTTGTTCAATATATCCTCTGAAAAACAGAAAAATCAGCAAATGATCCTGAATATGATTTTTTTCAGAATAAAAACAATCAAATACCAAAATCCATTTTCAAATTAAACATGGTTACATTCTGCATGTTTTACAATCTAAGGATCTTATTGTTTTTGCTTTTCGAAAGCATACTTTTACTTTCTATAAGAAATGGTCATTTGCTGCTTCAGAATAATACACTTTTAAAATGTGATGTAATGGTAGATACAACATTATATAAGTAAAAGGCAACAATTACACCTGCAAGTCTTCTTAGGTAAGTCTCGAGAAACTTTGAACACCTGGATTTGGGTGGCAGTTTATCTCTATTTTTTCTGGAAGATTAGATATGAAATGTCTGTAAATTTCAGGTCCCTTCACAGATGTTCTGTGGGTTTTAATTCTGGGCTTTGGCTGGGACACTTAAAGACAGTTAAAAACTTTTCCAATCTGGCAATGTCTTTGCTGTATGCTTTGGGTCATTACCTTCTAAAAGGTGAACTACTGCATCTCTCAGTCTGAGGTCGTGTGCACTCTGGAGCAGTTTTTCTTCAAGGATCTCACTGTATTTGCATTCATTCTTCTCTCAATTCTGAACTGTCTCCTGTCAATTCCGCTGAGAAGCACCAACCATAGCATGCTGCTGCCATCACCATGTTTTACTGCAGAGATGGTATTCAGCAGGTGATGAGCAGTGCCTGGTCTTCATCAGATGTAGTGCTTGAAGTTCTGCTTAAATAGTTCAATTTTTGACCCATCAAATAAGAAAATAATTTTCCTCCTGCTCTCTAAATTCTTTAAGTGACATTTGGAAAACTTTTACTTGAGTGGTTTCTTAGACACTCTACCCTAAACACCTCATTCGTGAAGTGCTGCAGAAGACTTCTGAAGCTCTGTTAGAGTGACCATTGGGTTCTAGGTCACTGGTTAGTTCGTTTGGTCGGATGGCCAATACTTGGAAGAGTACTGGCAGTTCCAGACTTCTTCCATTACACAGTTATTGAGGCCACTGTGCTACTGGTAACACTCGAGGCTTTAGAAATTTTTTTATACCCTTGCCCTGACTTATGCTTCACCACAATTTTATTACAGAGATCTGCAGAGAATTCCTTGAAATTCATATCTTTCTTCTGACACACAGTGTTAAACTGTAGAACCTTTATTATACAGGTGTGTGCCTTTCTAAATGATTTCCAATTAAGATGTTTTATGTGGTTATATTAATAAATGTACGAGTGGGTCTTACTTAGTTGGAAATTGTTGGTCTGGATGGGTGTAGAGTCATCTCCTATGGAAAATCAAATTAACAATAAGACATACCAAGAAAATTAAGATTATTTTTACAATTTTGTGAATCATCTTAACCCTTTTTGCAGTTAAGTTCAAATTTATTTAAGATATTATCAAATGAATATACCATTCCAGGATCCATCCATTTTTATTTGGATCAGCACATTGCCCAAGCCAGAATTTAAATCAAACATTCTGAACCTGTGTGATATTTGCACATATATAACTGTTAAAATTGTACACGGAATTAAAAGCAAGACACAAACAAATAAAAACAAAAAACTGTTGTAAAGTATGATTGAACTGTACAGAGATATTGCCACTCTTGTAAAGTATGATTGAATTGTACAGAGATATTGCCACACTTAAAAAAATGTTAAAGCACAACGAAAATAACTGTATACATAATATTAAAATATTTTCACTTTGGATCCATTCTTTTGCATTTATTGTATTACACTTAGGAGTAGTAATACTTTATAAAAAGAATCCATTCCGGCTCCGGTTTTTCAATCTGTCTCGCTCTCACGTTTCGTTAACTATTGAGCCAAAATGGCGAAAGGCGACGTAAAACTTTGTTGCCGCCTTTAGTCCCTCCTTTTTGATGACGCCACGAGAAGCGCAAAGATTGGTTGTTAATCTACATATTTAAATATACCGGGCGAGGTTTGCTTCTGGATTGGCTAAAACGTATTGTCTCTCAACATGACGAATGTCATTTTCACGAGGGGGTGGACCCGTAGAGGTTTAGCAGCGGTAAAGCTAGCTTTACTTCGTTTGGAGCTAAAATGGCGTTCACGACTCAAGGAACAAAGAAGAAAGTTTGCTATTATTATGATGGTAAGGTGAAACTCCAGGCTGTGTTCCGGGAGAAAATTTACAGAGCGCTGTCATGGACATGGAATGTTTATTTATGCCATTAGAGCAAGTCTGCTGTTGTGAAATTGGCCCCGTGCATCAGCATCCTACCGGGATCTGTAATATAGGTAGCGAGCGTGAGTGGCACAAGGAAGTTGACTTTAGAGGGGTGTCGCTCATCCATGTCCCTGTGCCGGCAAACTACCGGTTAGCTCCCGGTGTTGCCAGAGAACTTACAGCACCATTTCTGTTTGTTGGAAATGAAAAGGTTGATCATGAGATAATTGTAGTAGGGTTTACTGTTGTGATGTATTAGTTTAAGATTATTACCCAACTTTGCTTCCACCATACTGGCGGCCCGATCAGTGATTGAGCTTGTGCCGGTTAGTGTACATTAAAAAAGGCACCCTACATAACTTGACAAAAGGATTCGGTTCTGCGCAGTTAAAACCACGGGTCGGTCTCCGATATCTTACCTGGAAGATCAATGTTAAGGAATACCAAGTTCAGTCATCAAAGGATGCAAAGGTTTGCTCAGGCTTCAGCTTTTCACGTTTGTTAGATATCTTTAATTTTCTGTTTATAGAGTGTTTGCTTTGATTAGTGAGATTTATTTGATATATATGATTAATCAGTGTAAACCTAAAAAGCGTGTCTGATTTGTAGTTGTAGTGTGTGTTTACTGTGTTTGCAATAGAGTACCATTTGCTTGATGCAAAAGTCGGTTCATAGCCCTCTTAAGATCTTGCATACATCTTTAACATCAGCGTTGATCCTGATGTTTTGAAGTAAGTGATGTTATATCTTTCTGTTATATCTTTCTGGACATGGTTTGGTTTCCTCAGTTAGCAAATATTTCTGGTTGCTTCTTTTATAACACTGATATTTAAATTTCCTGGTCATTTTTAATTAACAGTGGTTTTTGTCATGCAGTTTTTACCAATTCTTAGATAATCATGGTTAACTTTCCTATCATCAAATTAAAATTAATAATTGCTCTTTTTTGCACAGAGTTGGAAGCTTAGCGCATGCAAGTAGGAAATTTCCTTATAACTCTGTACATGTGACAATGTTGAACCTATTGAGCTTGATTTGTGTTGTTGATGACCCTCTCAGTGCTGAATTCAACTATCACTATAGCTAGTAGTGGTACTTTCTGGTCATTTTACTTAACTAAATGTGCCTGCAAAATAAGTTTGCCTTCTGGATCAGTTGTCCTACGTATTCTTGGAAAATAATGATTTTCTTTTAAGACCGCTGCATTCTTTGAATACATCATTATAGTTCATGGCACCGTTTACAAGAAAGGATACCATAATTTCAAACTTTGATACAATACTAAGCAAAGAGTATATTATGCAACTCAATAAAAAAGCTTATTTAAAAGAATAGCAATTCTGTATGTTTTAAAATCTTTGCAAAGATGAAACTAAATAATAGACATTTTAGTGATTACATTTAAATACTTCAGGTAGTGCAGTGTTTTGTAAAAGTTTAAAGTTAAGTTCTGTGAACAATAAAAGGAAAGGAGCTTAAATCCGGTCAACAGTTTTTATACATTGATGAAAAAAATACTGAGGTAGTACAATGTAATGTTACAAATGTCATTAAATTGTAATTCAACAAGTACTGCAATCTTTTGCAAGTAATATACATAAACAATTTTATAACAAATATTAAATGAACATTCATGTAAAAAGAACATTGATGTGGTCTTCCGTAAACAATTTTTAGAAAAGTAGCACACAGACTACTAACACATTTGATGACTTTCCATAAATTAAAATAGTGCACATTTAATTTTAAATAAACTATCATGACTTTGTATCTTTCAAACTTTTTGCAAGAAAGACTAGTATGTTAAGTAGCTCTTCCACAAGGCATACTTTTGTTGGGCTGCAAACAAGCCCTGATGTGCCAAATACATACTTTGAAGCACAGCTGGAATTATTTGACCACACAGGAAAGTCACACCACTAAAAGAGTAACATGCTATGGCAGCACACTTTGTAGGGACAGTTTAAAAATTGAGGGAGCTAAAGGAACTCCAGTGCTGAAGACTTGTTCCTGATTGAATAGCACAGAGTAAAACTAGCCTGCAGGTCAGAATAACTGCAGATCCCTGTCTTAAGACATTAAGCATTTAACTGATTACAAAAAAAAAAATTTAACCTAAAGAAAAGTTAAGCAAAATAACACCATTTATTGGCCAGCTAGAAAGATTACAATATGCAGTCTTTCAAGGCAACTCAGACCTGAATAAGGGGCCTAAGTTGCCTCAAAAGCTTGCATATTGTAATCTTTCTAGTTAGCCAATAAAAAGTGTTATTTTGCTTAATTTCTCACTACATCCGTAATGGCTAACACGCTACAACTCCCTAGTAATATAACCTAAGGGGAAAAAAATATACATCACATCCTGACTTCAAACGCAACAGTTTACAGGTTTATACTTATTAATGTTTCCATAATTTCGAAATGAGGTACATCTCAAAATTGTTTGTATTAACTTGCACGATGATCCTTTAAGCAAGGCTGGTCAACCCATTAAGTGACACAGGGGGCCACCTAGGACACCATTACCTAATGGGAGCTATTTCAGTAAGTAAAGGGGTACCTGCCCCAAACACGAACTGGGATTCCCTCACCTGTGGCTCCATGTGGACTTCAGCTTGCACTTTCTTTAAGTGTTTGACTAAATTGTTTGTGTTAGCCCCTGTATCTTGTGGGTTTTCTATGCCCATTTGCTACAAAAGCCAAAGTAATTCCAGACGCCACTCTGGCTGTCCTCATTGTCAATTAAATGTGGTAGTGAATGCTTTGAAGCCACTTAAGTGGCCATATTAACACCAGTAGGTGGGTTGGGTTGAAATGGGGCTGCAACTGCAAACGTGGTGACCTAGAAGTGTGTTCATAATGCACACTGCAGAATCGATACCATGAAAAATGAGTATTAAAGTAATTTTAAAACATGAAAATTGATATCTTTGATAACCATACTATTTATATTAGAGTAATTGTGAAGCAGGAACCAAGATTTTTATGAAAATGGTCTTGTTTTACCACTTCTCTATTATCGGTGGAGGAAGCAAAGTTGCAATAAATATTGAAATTAGACAGTTCAATAAAAAGATGGATAGACTATTTTTCAGTGTTTGTAAAACTGCTTTGGTAAATTTGATGTTTACTTCTTTTGCCTATGCCAGGAATACATTCAGAATGCATATCCACTCTAATCCTGTACAGTTAATTGTTTTAAATAACATTGTGTGTGTGGTTTTCCATCACTTTAAGGATAAACCAGAGAGACTATGTACTGGCTTGATAATGGTTAAAATTGCTCAATATATTCAGCTGGCAGCTGCACAAATCTTATATCTGCGGCATATGTACAGTTGTGAAAAGCAGGTGCACATTCATGGTTTTATTTACCAGGATGTGACAAACTATCATATACTTCCCAACAATACCTAAAATGAGATAGCATAAAATCTGTTAAGTATTATTTATTTTATCATTATTTATTCATCCAGCCCAAGCCAGGAGTGAAAAAGTAAGTACACACTGAGATTCACCATATTTTTCAGTAATAACTTTGAATTAGAAAATCTTCTTTGTGGGTTTATTAGTATTTTATATTGTATCAGAAAAATGTTGGCCAATTCGTCAGCTGTTCTGTGTTAGCTTATCGATTTTCTTTTTTGCTGAGGGCATTCATTTATGTACATCCTTCTTATATATGATGTGTATATATATGTTTATATATGTGTTTGTCTGTGTGTGTGTAT